>CAMZMU010000087.1:9323391-9923391 GCA_947311845.1 Poa pratensis | reverse complement strand
CCATTGCCGTAGTCACCAAGATGGTAGCAAGAAGCAGCCGAACAACCGCCATTGATTCTCTGCTCTCGAGACCACCACCTCCACCTGTTGTGAGTACCATCGCCCTCCTGAGACTCCTACCTGGGATTTTCAGAGAGGGCCCAGAAGCAGCCATGCGGGGGCTGCACGCGAAGCTCGGTGACGTGTTCACCGTGAGCTTCTTGTTCGGGCAGAAGGTGACCTTCTTGGTCGGGCAAGAGGAGGTCTTGTCTCACTTTTTTAGGGCGCCGGCATCAGAGATCAGCCGCGGCAATCTATTCGAGTTCACCGTGCCCATGTTCGGCCGGGAGGTTGGCTATGGTGTCGACAGAGGTACCCGCGACGAGCAGCTCCGCATCTTTGTTGAAGCGCTCAAGCCTTCCAAGTTGAGGAGCCACGTTGATCCCATGCTTCGAGAAGTCAAGGTACGCAAGCACAAGCATAAATAGCTAATATGCCACTAATTGAATGTGAATTTTTCAGTCATCTAATCACCCATAATACTCCTAATTAATAAAATACCCTTTATAAAAAAATCTAGTCACCGTCCGTTTTCGATGTATTGGGCTCGCATGTAGTATCATCGCGACACAAAGAACGTCGGGTTGGGCGTTGCAATATGTCCTCCCCGACTTTTCCTACAATCACCACGCCAATATGTCACGTCTAACAATGTTTGTTAATCCTCCGATTAATTATGGCACGCGAACGGAAGGAGGATGCCCTCTGAGTATTTGCTCTCTTTCTGTCAGGGGGGCGGCTCTAATGCGAGTTTTTGTACTAGTGTGTTGATGTCGATATTAGTTAGTGTATGTCTTTAATCTTGTTCTGTTTTCCTTTTCTTTTAATAATTGTGTTTTCTGTATTATCGATGTCTCAAATTGAGATATTGAGTTGTTGCAGATGTCGGGTGCACTTGATATCTCATTGATATTAGTACATTATACTTTATTAAAGAAAGGTGTTAGCTCTGTAGTCATATGAAATGGGTTATCGGTGTCTCGAATTGCTCGTAATTAATATCGACTTGCTGCATACGGTAGGCACATTCGACCATTTATCGTATCTCTTTGCACCATATACGTTCACCAAAAACACAGATCTTTTGTTCATGACTTGTTATCGCAAAAATGATAATTAAATGTAAACATCATTTCTGAGCTCCTCTTACGTAGTTGTCTAGTGGAAAGTATGGCTTAACCACAACAAGATAAAATGCCCAGTGAACCAAATAATTCTTGAAAGCTCACATGTGTGATTTTCGTACAAATTATATTTCCACACTGTCTCCTTGCTTTCGTATTCCACGACGATGATTTCCATCATATTAGGCGCACTATCTACTTAGATTACTAGTTTTATATTGTTAGATGAAAAACAAGTAGTAACACAACAACATGCGACATGGTTATTTCAAAACTTGCGCTAGTCACCTTTTTGGATAAAGGGCGCTTTATTACTCATAAGATAGTATCTCGACGATACAATTCAGAGGAGCTTACACCCGGTCTCTACATAAGTAAGATGAAAACAGTCGAACTAGTCCAACAAAAGAAAAACAAAAATAGGGAAAAACAAAAAATCACAAAGATCGTAGATCGCCTAAGCTGCTGGAGGACCATTCCGTAGATCACGCTGACATCCATATGGGACAAAAATATTCTTCACCGTGTAGTTGTGTTGTAGAATATCTCATGTCCATTCTAAGAAGACTATATTAATGATCTATGTGTATATTCTACTTGTAATTGGATTGCGCCGTACATTTGTGATGTCAGATCAGGTGTATAGGTCTTGCATGCATCACTAGATTGTCAATTTTACCAAGTTAATATGAGACATGTATCACGAAAAATATACCATTAAAATATTTCTATGTTGTATTTTCTAATGGTATTTTGTGTGTGTTATAAAAATCATATTATATTGGTCAAACTGACAACCTAGAGAAATGCGCAGGACCTATACACAGGACCGGAGGGAGTACTTCTTTCATATTATGTAAAGTTACACAAGTACAAATTTATGTGTTTCATATACTATTTGGAATCCACCAAAGGAACATGCGGATCATGGTTATAGACAGTTTGAGTACAATCTTGGTGGTTGTTGGTTTGTACTAATGGGAAATTTTGACTGGATAAAGAGACATATGTCCGGTCTAGAATTCACACTTTAGCAAGTTCTACTACCCAATCTTCAAGAAAAATATAGGAGTTTCTACCAGATCTAGTATTAAGCACCGACGGAGACCAAATTGTATCAAGATCACCTTCCCTTGGAGCGAGCAAATAGTGTGTGCGTGCATACGTCTTCCTCTTGGACCAAGACAACGAGCTCCACCCAATTTGGATCTTCTTGTAGACCTCAGTGGGCACCAATGTTATCATCTACAAGATAGGGGATCAAGGTGCGTTAGGGTGATAATATCGAGGAGGGAAATACTTTCTTGCTCAAGAAAAAAATCCCTAAGGATGATGTTTGGGCATCAAATTTGGTTGTTTCCGAACATCGCAGTATTACAAAACGACATATCGGAAATGGGACAAAACCCTCATTGGAAACGGAGAAAGCATATGTTTCCCCGTCCCCGCAGCTGATGTGAAAAGCTCAATGGCAATGGAGTTGATTCACCGTTGCCCCTAACATGGGCGACGGTTTATTATATTACATCGTTACTGATATGTTTCACATTAGACACGGAGTTTTACTACTCACTGTTTCTAATAAGGGTACATGAAAACAAAAAACAACATGGTGAAGGGGTTGCGCTGTCGATGGAGCCCCGCTCCATGCGACTAGATGGCCGCTCGTTTGTCACCGTATTATTTTTCGCCCCACTGTACAAAAGTTCATCGGTACGCGTGGCTGGAGCTATGCTCCTATTTCTTCACGGCCGCCGGATGATCATCGACTATCTTCAACGTGCTGCACAAAATGTACTGCTCCTGGTGATGACATCGTGTACGGAGCCCCGCTCCTAGGTCTTCACAGCAGCAACATCGTCACCAAGCATCCACCAAGCCCTTCACACAATGAATATTCATTGTTAAAAAACAGCAAAGAGAGCTAATTAAGCAGTTAACAGAGCAAATATAGAGCTAACTAGCTAAGAAAACAACAAATACATAATAAACAGAGCTAAATAACAGAGGAAATACGGAGCTAACATAGCTAAATAATAGAGCAAACAGACCTAAGTAACTAAGAATACAGAGCAAATACAGAGTAAACATAGCTAAATAACAGAGCAAACTAGCTAAGAATACAGGGCACATACATAGTAAACAGATCTAATTAACAGAGAAATACAGAGCTAACAGAGTAAACAGAGCTAAATAGCTAAGAATACAAAGCAAATATAGAGTAAACAGATCTAAACAACAGAGCAAACTAGCTAAATAGATAAGAATACATAGCAAATACTATAGGGTTTACCTTAGGCGAGGCGGGGTCGTTTACCGCCGTTGGATACGTCCCAGGCGCCGGAGCAACTGTCAGAGGAGACCCCATCCTCCTCGAACACCGGCGTGTCCTCCTCCACCTCCTCCTCCTCCTCCAAAGCCGCCGCAGCCGCATCTGCCCTTGGGCCCTAGCCAGGGAGAAGAGACCGGTGTATGGCCGCCAGGAGCTGCGTCTGGAACAACGCCTTCTCAGCAGCTTCCATCGTGTGCTCAGCGGCGGAGATACGAACTTCTCTCTATCGTAACCACCCGAATGACACCGTCGGCGCGCTCACGCTCAAAGGCGGCGCAAGAGAAGAGGAGACTAACCTCTAGATCCGAGTCCGTAACAGCCCCAAATTTGTGAACCTAAAAATGTGGATAAAATTTCCACTTTTGTGTTTCGTTGCATCATGGCATCCATATTAATTTGCGAAACAATGAAACAATTGGTTTGGCACCTTTTAAAAAACAAATCACTAGAAATGCCATAACTCAATTCAATTGAGTTTGAGAAAATTGTGGCAAATAAAATTGTTGGAAGTTAATATATTTGTCAAGGAAGTTCCCAGAGTTCAAAATAATATTTTTGTACTTACTTTTAAAAGGCAATAACAATAACAATTTAAAATAAGCAAAAGTGACCTATCTAAACCCTATGAAGGAAAGTTGTTCAAAACATTTTATTTTGAAACACCAATTTTTGTGGAGATTCTACATGATATGGGGAGGCTACATGAATATTTTCAGATTTTTGTAAAATGTTTTGATGCCTCAATAAAATTCCTAAAGTGCTACTGGTTTTAAAAGGGAAACAAAGGAAGAAAAAGGCAGACGAGGGCTTTTCTGTAAAATTGTCATCTCCTTCTTGTAGCCCACAGTGGCAGCGGCATGGCGCCAGTGGCGAGCTCGCCACTGTGCCCACGCTCCTCCTGCCGCGCCGAGAGGATAAGAAGAGCACCACGCCGCTCCTCTGCTCTTCCTCTCCACTGCAGCTCACCTGCTCTCTCTCTCTCTTTTTCTCGCCACGAAACCGAAACCCTAGCCGCCATGGCCGAGCTCGCCTCCGTTGATTGAAGCGTCCCCGAGTAGATCGAAGAGCACCACGAGCTTCGCGTCCTCGCCCTCTGCCTCCCCGTATAAGGAATCGAGTTGGGGCGTCCCGTTTGCGAGGACAACGTCGTCTTCTTCCTCTCCGGCCGCCAAACGTCGAGCATGGTTGCTCCCGTCTCCGACCTCCGCCGTCACCGCCGCGAGCACCCACGCGTCGAGGGTGAGCACGTTGTGCTCTTGGACATCTCCGTCCTCTCTCTCTCCACCTAAATCGTCTCGTCTTTGTACCTCGCCGGCGTCCGCCACGAGTTGCCGTCGAACTCGTCGCTCCGGCGACCAATAGGTAGAGGCGCCGCCGTAGTCTTGCTCGACGTGCCCGTGCGAGTCCATAGCACCCCGTAGCACGCTCCCTGGAGCCGTAGAACGTCGCATCGGTCCGCTCACCGCCGGCGACCACCACCGCGAGCTCGGTCAGCGCCGCCGCGCTCCGGTCAAACAGAGCGGTGGGCCTCGCACGCTTGCGTGGCTGCCAACGTGGCCGCTGGCCCACATGTCAGTGACGGTGTGTAGCGCGCCGCTCGGTACAAAACGTTTCGGACGTTTTTTCCTATGATTAAAGAAATTGGTAAAAGTTCAAATAAAATTGAAAAATCCATAACTTTCTGAATATTGATCCAAAAATTACAAACAAGGTACCAAAATGTTCAGAAAAATAAAATCTGTCTGTTGGTATAATTCACCTATCCAACAAACTAGTTTAGTTGCTGTTTTATTAAAATAATGAAAATGGCAGATGGAAATGGAATTTTGTAAATTCAATAACTTCATTTTGGTTCATCAGAAAAATGTGTTCTTTATATCAAAATGACCAGGAGAAATAATGTTACCTGTTACCACCATTTTCATGTTCCTCAAAATAATATATAGCTCTTTCTTGAATTTTAGTAAAATGGCAGAAAAGAAACCAACTTCAGAAAATTCATAACTTGAGTATTAAACATCCAAAAAATGAGTTTAAGATGTAAAAATGTTCAGAAGAACCTAACCATCCAGTAACTTCATTCTCATGCATATTGGAACCAAATTATAGCACTGCATGTTTTAGAAGTTAGGGAAATCATTAAGTTAAATGTGGGGTTATAATTTTTCTCTTGTTGAAATAATTATATTTTGCACCCCATTTAAATTGCTAGATAGTTTCAGAGTAATTTCAGTGCCTTAAAATGTCATGCCATCATGTGTTTGTGCATTGCACTTGTTTTGCATGTGTGGTTATTGATTGTTGCTTTCCGGTGTTTTTATGCATCGATAGATCAAGCAGTCGGGGTTCCACCGTAATACCCCGACGACCCGTATTACCAGCCCGCTGAACAAAGCAAGCGTAACCCCCCCCCCCTCTGAGCATGTCTCCTCCTATGTTTCCGCAATTATTTTCTCCACTATAATATTGCATTCGGTTCTAAATGTCTTTTGCTTGGATTAGAGTTTCCTAATAGTTGCATTAGATACCTGTTGCCATTACCTGTATCCTTCCTAATATCCATAGGATTGAAGTGTTGGCCTGAGATAATTATACCTGCTATGTATATGCTTAGCCATGCTTAGTAAATGCTTAGTCGTCCGGTGGATGTTTCATTGTCGGAACAGTTGATGGAATGACTGGATGTGGTTGAAAATTGTGGTGACATTTAATAAACTGCTTAAAGGCGGGGATGAGAGGCCACTGTGGTTGTGGTGCCTTGTCTCGTTCTCGCCGCCTAGGTGCGAGTTCTTTACTCTTGAACCAAGACCGACCGTGCAACCATGTGTGAGTCCTATGCAGTAGCAGGAACCCTCATCGACTAAATAACTTGTGAGGGGCTAGCCAGGGTCCTCTAGTTTGAGTTTCCATTTGCGCGTGCGTGAAGATGGTGGCCAGGACTGGGATGAGGATGGTGGTGTCTAGGAAAATGAGTGGCCGCGGGGCAGGGTGTTGGAGGCACTGAACCTGTCCTGCCCTCACTGATGATTCTGGGTTAGTCTCAAGCGAGGGAGAAGTCGTAACCGCTCCCACTCAGCCGGCTTTCCATGGAAGAGAGCTAATAGCTAGGCAATGGGTCGGACGGTACGCGTGGCAAACATTGTACACCCCTGCAGGGTAAATCTTTTCGAAAAGCCGTGTCCGCGGTTATGGACGACTTGGGAGCGGACGATAAGACCATAGAGAACCTGAACCGAATGATTAAAACTTGACTTCAAGAATGTAAGGTTGACTTCCTCGAGGGTGATTCGGGGAGGTGCCTTTGTAGACAGATGCAGTGGTTGATAGTGGTTGTTGATGAAGATGATCAGAAGAAAAGAGTTTACTTCTTACCTCTTTTAAAAATATTCTGATTAGTCGATGCCATGGAGTTATGTCTTTACTAAAGAAAACCAGCTTTACGCAAAACAACCATAAAATCTTTGAAAGCCAATCATCGAGCTAGTAGCTCTAATAATCTTGCAGAGTTTGTCGAACTCAACGTTGCTTTGTTGATTCTTTCAGAGGAGGACTTCACCGACCTTGAAGGTGGGTTCTTTGTGGACGTCGACAAGTAGTCTGGGGTTCCCAGGTGGCAGCTTGGGACATTCCGGAACAGCTGGCGCTGGGAATGTTTATCTGCAGGCCTCTTAGGCCATAATTTGGATCTTGTTGTTTAGAACAACTTAATTCGCTTCCGTATGATGTACTGTTGGTTCTGTGACCTCTGGTTGTAATATTTGCTATCTTTCTCTACTATAAGAGTTGAACTATAATGCTTTGAGTCGTAGAGTCTGTGATGTGCCAGTTGTTCCACAAGTCTTGATCTCTCTATTATGCATTGATAGTTGTGTCTGCGTTATGGCATCAATCGGGGTGTTGCGTTGCCGATGATACATTCCGAGCAACGCCTGCCAAAGGTTTTGGCCAGAGAGTGGTAACCCAGTAACCTCCGGTTGTATCGCATGACCGGTGACACACAGCATCTTTGTATAGTTCCGCGGTCGGGGCTCCACAGAGTCCTCTTCGTACGAGTAGGACGACTCGGGGGCCTCCGCCGCCGTGGATCCGTAGGGGATGTGACGGCTCCGCAAGAACTCGCGACCTCGATCGCCCTCGACCTCAGCCCAGATGTCGGGCAGAGGCAGCTCTGGTTGGCGCCTCTGAGGGTTGGCGGAGGAAGATACTCTATCCGGACTTCCGTCAACGCTGGAGGGGTTCACCATCGAGGGAGTGAAGTGTGTGGAGAGAGTGTGCGGCTAGGGTTAGGACCTGGGAAGAGTGAGAGTGAGATACACTAGAGTGGGTGGTATGTTTATGTGCACCGCTTACTGGGCTTCACGTGGGAAACGGAGTTTGCCAGAACTCTCTTGCAGTTGTGGGAATATCAGCAACATAATTATTTTTTCCTCCGTTGACAATATATGGGCAACCGAGATACTTCACCGTCCGTTGCCATTGTGCCGGGCCCATCGGTCGACTAGCGTGCACAAACTCTCGCGGAAGTGTGCATGACTCATTTCTTCTGTCGCCTAACTCACGATGTTTCCATAGAGAGATGTTCGATGTGTGGCTCTGAACTAGTGCCGCGTGTTGGGTGAGCCCTTTCGACAATTGTTTGCATGTATATGATACTAGGAATAACAGGGAGGAAGTGTAGGCATGCGAAGGAGACTAGCTCGGGCATGCCATTTTGGTTGTCCATGTACATTTTCCATGACAGATAAGATTGCATTGTTAGTGACAAAGGTAGCGAAATAAACAGATCGCGCAAACTAAGTGAAAGGACATTTCTTAATCCCTTGTGTTTTGTGTGTTAGGCAACAACACTAGTGATGATTTAACATGTGAATCAAGTGATGCAGGTTTTAAGTGTGTAAAACATCTTTGCATCAAATCCAAAAAGGGAGTTGAAAAGAGCCAGTATTGTTGCTGAAGATAATCGGATTATCCGATGTTGGAAGATTCGGATTATCCGATTTGCAAAGTCTGCTGGAATTCTGCTAAGGACTAGAAGAAACTTCACACTGAAGTTATTCGGATTATCCGATTTGGATGAATCGGATTATCCGATGATCAGGATTTGCTGGAATTCTGCTAAGGACTAGAAGAAACCTCACACTGAAGTTATCCGGATTATCCGAGTTGGGAAGTATCGGATTATCCGATGGTCAGGATTTGCTTGAAATCTGCTAAGGACTACAAGCAACCGCACACTGAGGTTCTCCAGATTATCCGATTGTGGTCTGCTCGGATTATCGATTCCATCGGATAATCCGATGTTGACTTGGATCGGATTATCCGATTTACCTGTCTGCAACGGCTAGATTCTGGGAGCAGTATATAAAGGCCTTCTCCTACCTTGGAGAGGGCACCACGACCAGAACTGAATCCTCCACCATTGTTGAAAGCTTCAACTCCCTAGATCTCTCTCCCTACCCACTCAAACACCTTGTCCTTCTAGGACTTGGAGAGATGCCGGCCTAGATCTACACTTCCACCCAAGCGATTTGATTTTCCCCTCCGTTCTTGAGAGGGCTTGAAGCTTGTAAGTTCGTTGATACTTTGGATTGTCGTTGGTCGTTCTTGTGGCTTTGGGAGCCGCGGGGACTAGCCGGGAGCCTCCAATTAAGTTGTGGAGTCGTGGCCCGGCCTTGTGATTCTTGTGGCTTTGGGAGCCGCGGGAATTTGGTGAGAGCCTCCAATTCGGTTGTAGAGTGTGCCTCATCCTTGTAAAGGTTTGTTGCCGACCTCGAGGGCATCATATAGTGGCTCGTGGAACTCCTCATCTGAGGATAACACGAGGGAGATACGGTGTGCCATATCAAGGCTATTCGGAGTTCACTTTGTGACTCCGCACCGCTCCAACGGAGACATAGCTTCCATTGGGAAGTGAACTTCGGTAGAACATCTCCGCGTCACCGTGTGGTTATCTCTTAACCTTCCTTTACTTGTATTGCTAGCTTATCTTGTGTAGAATATCTTGCTAGCTTGTTTATTGCTCATCATATAGGATTGTTCACCTAGTTGCATATCTAGAGAACTTATATTTGAGCAATTCCCAAATTTGTATTAAAAGAAAAGGAAAATTTGTAGTTGCCTATTCACCCCCCCCCTCTAGTCAACCTACTCGATCCTTTCAATTGGTATCAGAGCACGGTCTCTTTATTAAGGGCTTAACAGCCTAAAGAGGAGGATGACTAGCGACGAGGAGTTAAAACTTGCTAAGGAACAACAAGAGAAAAGTGATAAAGAACAACTTGAGAAAGAACTAAGTGAAGCGGGGATAACCCCTCCCGATGATAATGCCCCGGTCACCATGAAAGCCATGATTGAACTCTTTGGTTTCATGAAAGGCAAAATGGTGGACGAGGTGTTTACTCGGGTCATTAAGAATCAAAATGCCTCCTCATCAACCGGTGTTTCTAACGTTGAGGCCTTGGTTGTTAAGGATAACAAAGATCAACCTAAAACTGGTGAGAAGCCTCCTCATAACTTTGCTCCACCTACTTCATATCTCACTCAAGTTCCACCCAGCCAACCTCATATAACCAACCTAAGTAGGCCACCTCCTAAGCTTGATAATACTCGTTATTTCACTTGGAAGAAATCTATGGAGTCTTATTTTCGCAGCTCATCGGTGCATCTTTGGAGGGTGGTTCTAAATGGTTATACTCCGGTTGATCCCTCCAACTTGACAAGGCAAGAAGAGATTGATGAACAACTTGATGCAAACGGCAAGTACATCCTTGAGAGTGCCATGACCGCCCATGATGAAGATCAAGTGCGGAATCTCAAAACCACCAAGGAGTCTTGGGATTTTCTCGCATCGGTATATGAAGGAAATGAGGGCCTTCAACGCTCCAACGACACCATCCTTCAACATCAAGTGGACAACTTCATCATGCTAGAAGAAGAGACACCATCGGATCTCTTCCGAAGACTCACCAAGCTTGTTGTGGCATGTCGGGAAAATGGAAAGAAAGATATGGATGATGAATGGGTCAAAGCCAAGTTCCTCAAGACCATTGTTCCATACAATGAAAATATGGTGATGAATCTCCATACGAGAGCGGACTACAAAACAATGTCTCCCAATGACATATTGGCACAATTTGTCACTTATGATACCTTGAAGGCCACTTCCAAGTCTTCCATCAACCAAATTCGTGGCACAAAGAACCTTGCCTTGAAGGCTCATGTGGAAGAACATCCAAGATATGAAGAAAGCACAAGTGGTCATCATAAAGAAGATTTTGTGGGTGAACTCAATGAGGTGCTTGCTCTTGCCGCCACCAAGTATTGGAACAAAAAGAATATCAAGAGCAACTTCTCCCCTAGAAGCAACTTCTCCCCACAAATGAAAAGAATGTGCTTTAATTGTGGAAAGGAGAATCACCTTGTGAAGGATTGCCCCTATGAGAGAAGAGAAGATTTTGGAGGCCAACTCATCTTAAAGAAGAAGAAGTTCTTCACCAAGCCCATCAAGTACCTCATCAAGAGAGAACCTCAAAAGGCTCTTGTCACCGCAACACATGAAGAAGAGTATGAGTCCGGTGGCGAAGAGGTGGATGATGATACAAGTGAGGAAGTGGGGATGGCGGCTCTTGCAATGGGCAACCTTCCTCCTTCATTGGCACCCCTTTTCTCCGCTCCAAATGACAACAAGATCCCCAAGCCTATGTGCCTCATGGCCAAGGAAACCAAGGTGAATTCCCCACCTAAAATTACTATCTCCTCTAAACCATCTCTCTTGGATTGTGTTGAGGATGTAGGGAAAAATGAGGAGAAAGAGGATACAATTACCCTCTTTATAAACAAGCTCCAAGGTCCAACCAAGAAAATGGTTGAGTCTCTCATGTACCAATATGGAGAAGCCAAACACCTCCTTGAGGAGAAGGAGAATAGGATTTATGAGCTTGAGGCGCATGCACGTGATCATGCCGATAAAATTGGTGAGCTAGAAGAGCAACTTGTTGAGGAACAAGTGTTCCGGGAGCAACTTGAGGAGTCCCAAGCCAAGGATTTATCCAAGGCAAAAGAAACCCGTGAAACTCTATTCAAGTTGCTAGTGATCTAAAAATTAAAAATGATGAGCTTGTAGAGAGTCATAACAAACTCCTTGAGAATTTTGAACAACTTAGGAAAACCCACAAGGTGACCTCAAGTGAGCTCACCAAGCTCAAGGGGTCATATGCTAAATTACAAGCTCAATTTATATATGCTAGCTTCACCACTCCTCATAATGATAAAGATGCCAATGCTTGTGCTACTAACCCTTTATGTCTTAAAGCATCTCTCATGGAGGAGAACACTAGGTTGAAGGCTGAAAGGGCATGGCGACCCCATGTGTGGTTTTGGTAATTAATGACAATCCCTATGGACTAATGGTTGCATTGAGTTTTACTTGTAATGTTTGTCCATAGACCATGCTTGAACTCCATATGTTGGATTCAAGGTTGATGCCATGAATATATTGATATAATGAAGTATTTGGCATCAAGATCATCGAGTTGAGCATATTGCAAGTATGTCTTGAAGAAAAGAATTATGTGATCATTCATGGTTATCTTCAAGACATCATCTATTGAAAAGAGAAAAAAAGATACAAGGTTGATCAAGTATTGATCAACACACAAAGCTACAAGATGTACCAAGTGGGATCATGTATCTCTTGGTATGGTAAGCAATTGTCCATATAGCTTTGTGAACTAACCCATGATATGTGTGTAGCATTTCTATATGTGGTTAGGTATCTTTCTATGGGCTTGCATCAAATGAAGATTTCATATGGCCCATGATCGATGACGTCAAGTGGTGATCGTCATCAATGTTGAGAAGCGCAAGTTCAAGAGGAGCATCTCGAAGAAATCCTAGGCTTGAAGCTTGCCACCCATTTAGAGATAATGTTCATGTGAAGATGTGCCTAAGAGAGGCTCTCCCATAGTGGAGTATGGGGGAGCAATGTTTGAGCCTTCACCAAGCGAAGCGCAATCAAGAAAGGTGGTCCACTTGAAGAGATCAAGATCGACGTCATCTAGCTCAAGTGGTATGCGCAAGGCAAAGGTATGATAGGGTTATAGGATAGATACCGTACTATCAAGAGGGGCTCTCGATTGAGCTTTAGCGTATCAGTTGGAGAGAGATCAAACCTTTGCATACTTGCCTTCATCATCTTTCTTGGTTCTTATTTGGATTTTCTCCTTGTTGGGTTTTGGTGCTTGTTGTGATCTTCATGACAAGCCCAAGTTCTCCGAAAACGGATTTCGTATGGAAAACTTGTTGCGTTTTCAGGTTGGAAATATTATCGGTCCACCTTCGAGATAGGGTCCACACCTTCCCATGTGTGGTATCCCCTCTATATTTGTGACCCTTAATATTTGTAGTAAAGCTCTTGTCGCTACCTTTCCAACAGAATTGGATTCACCTATTTTGGAGTTCGAACGAGAAAGTTATTGCATTTCAGGTTTTCCTGTTTTTCATGGTGCGGAAGTTCCGCTCGTTTTCCCGGAAGTTCCGAGTATCGGAAGTTCTGGGTGAAGTTCCGATGCAAGTCCCGCTTAGTATTTTTGCTCTCGGGTGTTTTCATTTCATATGTGGAAGTTCGTTCGGAAGTTGACTCGGAAGTTCCGGTGGTGCGGAACTTCCGCTCTTAGTCTCGGAAGTTCCGGCCCGGCGCAAAAACTGGCCAACGGGCAGATTTCTCACATATCCGGAAGTTCCGGGTGAAGTTCCGGAACTTCCGACCCTGCGCAAAAACTAGCCAACGGGCAGATTTCTCACCTACCTACTTAAGGGGTCTTCTTCCCAAGGAGACCCCAACTCTTGAGCTCGAAATTTGCCACCATTGTTGACCTTGTTGAGCTTTGCTATCTCTCTATTCCTCCATGATTCTTGCCTCCAATTAGAGGGAAAAGAGAGAGGAGATCTAGATCTATCATTCCACCAATCAATCTCTCCTCTAAGTGAGGGGAAGCTTTTTGGATCTAGATCTTGGAGGGATTTGGTGTTCCTCTTTGTTCTTCCTCTCTTCCCCCCCCCCCCCCCCAATAGCATTAGTTGCTTTGGTGGGATTTGAGAGTGAAGGATTTTGAGCACTTCTTGTGTTCTTGCACATTGCATCGGTTGCATCGGTTTGAGTTCTCCACGGTGATACGTGGAAATCGAAGTTGAGAAGCTTGTTACTCTTGGGTACTTGGGGTGCCCTAGAGCTTGTCCTCTTGTGTACTTGGAGTGCCCTAGACGGTCCTTGTTGATCTCGGAGTTTTGGTGGCTCACGGGATAGTTGGGAGCCTCCAATTAAGTTGTGGAGTCGCGCCCCAACCTTGTGATTCTTGTGGCTTTGGGAGCCGCGGGAATTCGGTGAGAGCCTCCAATTAAGTTGTGGAGGGTGCCTCATCCTTGTACGGGTTCGGTGACCACCCTCAAGTGTCCCATAGTGGATCGTGGCACTCCGCATTGGTGGAGGCACGAAGGTGATTACGGTGTGCCATTTGACGGCTATTCGGGGATCACTTTGTGACTCCGCACCGCTCCAACGGAGACGTAGCTTCCATTGGGAAGTGAACTTCGGGATAAATCATCGTCTCCAAGTGCCTCGATATTTCTATACCCGAGCTTCTTACTTATGCTATTTACTGTGTGATAGCCATCGAGCTTGAAGTAATATATCTTGCTATCACATATTTTCTTATCTTGTTTAGCATAAGTTGTTGGTGCACATAGGTTAACCTAGCTTGTTTAGGTTTCGTGCTTGATAAATTAAACGCTAGTTTTATTCCGCATTTATTCAAGCCTAAACCATAAAAGAATTTTAATCGCCTATTCACCCCCCTCTAGGCGACATCCGTGTCCTTGCAAAGGCCCAACTTGAAAAGGGTCTAGCCACTTGTATCCAAGGGGAAAAGAACCTCAATGATCTTTTGACCAATCAAAAGGGAGTGGTTAGCAAGGAAGGGCTTGGGTTTGCTCCCAAGTCCAAGAAGGCAAACAAGAAGAAGATGCCTACCTCCCCTTCAAAAGATATTATTTTTGTGAAGGAGGGGGAGTTGGGCAAGAAGAATGTTGAACCCATTGTGGGTGGTAAAGCCACAAGGGGCAATGCCACTCACAATGACTTTGCCGGAAAATATAACCCCTCATATGTGCTTATGAAATCTAGAAATGGTTATGTTTTTGCTAAATATGTTGGTACCTCATATGGAGATGATTATCACTATGCTATTTGGGTTCCAAAGACCCTTGTGACTAACAAAAGAGGACCCATTCCAAAATGGGTACCTAAATCAAAGACTTGATTTATTGTAGGGCTTTTCTTCCGGTGGATCTTCATGGCTCATTGATAGTGGGTGTTCATCTCACATGACCGGAAGCAAAGAAGTAGTAAAGGGCTTATTGAAACAATTACTCTCATTCTCTCATGTCACCATTGGGAACAATACAAGACTTAAGGTATTGGGATATGGCAAGGTGGTGATCACACCGGAGTTATCAATTGAGAAGGTCCTCCTTGTTGAATCCCTTTCATATAATCTACTTTCCGTTGGTCAATTATGCGATGCCGGTTACACCGTTATCTTTAATAAATACCACGTGACCATCCTTTTCACAAAATCTCTTAAAGTAGCCTTTGTTGGATTTCGTGAGAACGGTTTGTATGTGGTCGATTTCTCGAAAGAGACCACTCAAATTGCCACGTGTCTAATGGCTAAATCCGACAAGGGTTGGCTTTGGCATCGCCGGCTAGGCCATGTCGGTATGAGAAATTTACAAACTCTTGTAAAGGGTGGACACGTGGTAGGACTAACCGATGTTAATTTTTCCAAAGATCGTCCTTGTAGTGCTTGCATAGCCGGAAAGATGCATGAAAAGAATCACCCCAAGAAGACCATTATCTCCACTAAGAGGCCTTTGGAGCTCCTTCATATGGATCTTTTGGGCCTCCCACATATGATAGTCTTGGTGGCAAGAAATATTGTTTGGTGATTGTGGATGATTATTCAAGATATTGTTGGACTTTCTACATCAAGAAGAAGAGTGAAACTCAAAAGATATTCATTGACTTTGCAACCCTAGTTCAACGCCAATATGACTCCAAGATTTTGGCAATTAGAAGTGACAATGGTACGGAGTTCAAGAATTACACTATGGATGATTTCCTAAGTGGGGAGGGCATTCAACACCAATATTCCGCTGCATATACTCCCCAACAAAATGGTGTCGCCGAAAGGAAGAACCGCACTCTTATTGATATGGCAAGAACTATGATGGCCGAATTTCATTCCCCATACAACTTTTGGGCCGAAGCCATCAACACCGCTTGTCACTACTCAAACCGGCTCTTCTTCCGTCCTCTCATGGAAAAGACACCATATGAACTCCTCACCGGTAAAAAGCCAAATGTATCTTACTTTCGAGTCTTTGGTTGCAAATGCCATGTTTACATTAAAGGTTGCAAAATTGCTAAATTTGAATCTAGATCTTTTGATGGTATACTTGTTGGATATGCCGCAAAGTCTCATGCTTATAGGGTCTACAACATATCCACCGGGTGTGTTGAAGAATCTATGAACGTGGAGTTTGTCGAGGATAATGGCTCCCAAGCGGAGCATATTGATCATGATGATGTAGGTGATGATGCTCCATCTCAAGCCATAAGAACTATGGGGATTGGAGAACTTATTCCTATTGAAGGACCTATTGATGATACTCAAGAAGAAGGAACAAGTTCTACTCAAGTTGAGCCATCCACCTCAATAGTTGATCAAGAAACTATCCAAGAACAAGAACATGATATATTCACATGATCAAGAAGATGGTCAAGACCCACCCAACTCTAGTGGTGAACAAGAACATAATGAACCCACAACCCAAGAACTCCACTTCGGGTTGACCATGAGCAAGATGAAGGCAATGATGAAGATATTTGTGTTGGTGAAACAATTGGTCAAGCCATGGAACGCCGGGTCATCCGGCGTGCATCAAAATTGGATCATCTTTCCCACTTCAAAGAAAATATCCTTGGGAGTATTCGTAGGGTGTGTCCACACGCAAACAATTATCTAACTTTTGTGGTCATGTCTCTTGTTTGTCTAGCTTAGAACCTCTCAAGGTATATGATGCTCTTGAAGATATGGATTGGGTTGCGGCTATGCATGAAGAGTTGAACAACTTCGAGCGCAACAAAGTATGGTCATTAGTTGAAAACCCAAAGACACATGCCATAATGTCATTGGAACCAAGTGGATATTTAAGAACAAGCAAGACTCATGGTCAAGTCATCCGCAACAAAGCAAGATTGGTTGCACAAGGCTACACCCAAATCGAAGGAGTCGACTACGGTGAAACCTATGCCCCCGTTGCTAGACTTGAATCCATTCGCTTACTAATTGCTTATGCATCTACTCATAATATTGTCTTATATCAAATGGATGTTAAAAGTGCTTTCTTAAATGGTCCACTAAATGAGTTGGTGTATGTTAAACAACCTCCGGGTTTCGAAGACCCTAAATTTCCTAACCACGTCTACTTACTACATAAGGCTCTTTATGGGCTCAAGCAAGCTCCACGTGCTTGGTATGATCATCTCAAGGAGTTCTTAGTAGACCGTGGCTTTGAAATTGGGGTAATAGATCCCACTCTTTTTACAAAAAGGGTAAATGGAGATTTTTTCGTATGCCAAATATATGTTGATGATATTATCTTTGGTTCCACTAACCGTGAATTTAGTGATCAATTTGGCAAGCTAATGACCAAGGAATTTGAGATGTCCATGATGGGAAAGTTGAATTATTTTCTTGGCTTTGAAATCCACCAATTTCGAGAAGGAACATTCTTATGTCAAGCCAAGTATATTAAGGACATGCTCAAGAAATTTGACATGAACAATGCCAAGCCATATAAGTTTCCCATGGACTCCAAGGCGGATCTTCACTTAGATCCGGATGGTAAGGAAGTTGATCAAAAGCTTTATCGTTCTATGATTGGATCTTTGCTTTACCTTTGTGCATCTAGACCGGATATTATGTTTAGTGTGGGTATGTGTGCAAGATTCCAATCAAGTCCTAGGGAAAGTCATGAAACCGCGGTTAAAAGGATTCTAAGATACTTGATGGATACTCCTAACTTTGGTCTTTGGTATCCCCATGGCACAAGCTTTGATCTTGTAGGTTATTCGGATGCGGATTGGGCGGGTTGCAAAATGGATAGAAAATCAACTTCGGGTACTTGCCAATTCCTTGGTAGGTCCCTTGTGAGTTGGTCTTCTAAGAAGCAAAATTGTGTGGCCTCGTCCTCCACCGAAGCCGAATACATTGCCGCCGGAAGTTGTTGTGCACAACTATTATGGATGAGGCAAACTTTAAAGGATTATGGTGTCATTTGTGACAAAGTGCCTCTTTTATGTGATAATGAAAGTGCCATCAAAATTGCTCACAATCCGGTTCTTCATGGGAAGACCAAGCATATTGAGATCCGGTATCATTTTATTCGAGATCATGTTGAGAAGGGTGATATTGCAATCAAGTATGTCAACACCAAGCTTCAACTCGCCGATATGTTCACAAAGCCTCTTGGTGAAGCAAGATTCAAGGAGTTGAGAGGAGAACTTAATGTGGTGGACATAAGCAATTGGATTTAGTGGACTTCTTGCATACCTACCCATATTAGACGATATTCATTTGGTTTGGATGTAGGCATGGACATAGGGGGAGTGCGGTCCTAATCCATTGGACTATCCCTCCCCCCATTATGCCGATAGTAAGAACTCATTTTGTCTCTATATTTTCATTTCATGAATTGTGAGCTTAAATGACGAGTAGTGGCCGTGAACCCGAGATACATCTTCGCGGTGTCACACCACAAACTCATACATGGTGGCCTTGGCCACCGCCCTCTTCTTTATGAAGAGTTGGTTCTTTTCGGTCTTAATTGAAAATCATTTGGAATTTTGGTCCTATTGTTGGTTTTATGGGAAACCCACTCATCTTGGCATTTCCTTGTTCGATTTTTGCAAGTTTGAGTGTGGAGTACCAATGTCAGTTTGGCAATCTTATCCCAAGCCTATCTTTCCTAAAAACACTCCATCTTATGCACACAAGTCTTATTTTGAAACTGAGGAGAAAGGGTTTAGCAGGCCAGAATTTCTAACGAAATCCTGACAATCGGATTATCCGATCAGACTTGCTCGGATTATCCGACTATCGGATTATCCGATCAAGTCAAGATCGGATTATCCGATTTGGCGGTTCGTCGCCTAATAGAGCAGGGGTCGGGGTGAAGGGCTCAGTCGAGCGTTTCTTCCACCCCCGACCCTCTCTCTCCTCCAGCGCCGCCGCTGCTCTCCCCGCGCCTCCCCGGCATCTCCGGCCGTCCCCAACTCCGGCATTTGGCCGGATCTGGTGCTCCTCCTCCCCGGGAACCCATTCACCCAAGCTTTTTCCTCAATGGACGAGGGTAACTTCTTCTCTCTCATCTCCTAGGTGTTCCTCACCTAGATCTTTGTAAGAAGTTGTTTTGGCTGGTGGTGTGGTTCCCATTGGTACTTAGAACACTAGGCTAGCCCCCCTTATTGTCGATCTACTGCTAGACCTAGGACTTGAATCAATTTGTTGCTGCCAGATTCAGATCGGATATTCCGATTCAGTCTGAACCGGATATTCCGACCAGTCGGATTATCCGATTCATACTTACTCGGATATTCCGAAAAGCACAGTGGTATTTTTCAGCCACATTTTGATTTGTCCAGGACTTAGTAGACTCAACTTAGGGATGCTCTCCTAGTGTACATTGTACCATTCCTTGCTCTGTGACTTGTGTGTACTCATCTATGCTATCCATCTATTGCTCTATCTCACAGGTGGTTCGGGTAGTCCTCCGAAGAAGTATGCTAGAAAAGAAAAACTGCCATCCAAGAAGAAGCAAGTTGCCCATAAACCTTCGAAGAAGGGTAAGGAAACTCGCCCCAATGATAACCCACAAGTATAGGGGATCGCGTGTAGGCTTTTCGATAAGTAAGAGTGTCGAACCCAACGAGGAGCTAAAGGTAGGATAAGTAATCTCTCAAGTTCTATCAACCACTGATACAGTGGATGTGATGCATTTCATCTTTCGTGAGTTGTTTGACTCTATGGTCAGTGGGCTCACTGTTCCTTATGCTCCTTACATCATGATGCTCATCAAGAACACTTTGAAGAACCACAACTTCAACAAGTATGATATGGAGCCCCATTCGTACAAGAGGGTTTATCAGAAGAGGAAAGAAGTTATTCCATCTTCTGCTGCTGCAGCTCCTGCCCGAGGTTCCTTCATGGGTGATGCTCGTCGTGGCGCCACCCTTCCATCTCCGGTTCCTTCCTTTGCTCCGCCCAAGAAACTGAACTGGTTCCAGCGGAACATCCTGTGCATGAATGCGGACATCCGGAGGGGACAGTATGACACTTATCTTAGGCAGGAGAACATTCTCAAGCACCTTCCTCGCCTCGCAGATGACCCCCCAGAGTCTGCTCCTCTCTCTTATGATCAGTGGAACAAGGGCTCTCAGTTCCCATGGACTCAGCTTGAGTCTCATCTTCTAGAGACAGCTTCTGCTGGCCCTTCCCGGCCATCCTACACTCGTGCCCGTACTTATGAGTCTTCAGAAGAGGATGATGATGCTGATGGCGGTGACGGTGTTGGTGATGACAATGATGATAATGATGCCTCTGAGTCGGAGTGATCTACTTGGGCCGTAGCATCGCTCTTTTCCCTTTTTGGCGTTTCGATGCCAAAGGGGGAGAAGTAGTTCTATTAGGTCTCCGTGTGGGTTTTGCATGGGTTTCGGGCACAAGCATATGCTTTTATCATTCTTGTTGCGCTTGTGTCCATTTATGTCGAACTTATTCGTGTTGTGTTTTCATGTGGAACTTATGTGTGTGAACCTTTGTGCTTAAGTTATGAGACATATGGATTTCTAATATGGTTATGCGTTGTATTCTTGTGCTATGGTTTATTTCTACTCTATTGTGCACAAGGTATAGTCCTCTCTCAAAGCTCAACCTATTTTGCTATGTCTCCCATGAAATTTCCTATCTAGTTTCCTTACTATTTGGAGGTGCCCTCTTCCTATATGTGTTGCATTTGTATTCCAATGCAATTTAATTATATGCACACATTCAGGGGGAGCTTCTCATGTCTTATGCTCGGGAATCTAGATAATATATAATTATGCTTTCCTTGCAAATCCTAGTGTTGTCATCTAACACCAAAAAGGGGGAGATTGAAAGGACATTTCTTAATCCCTTGTGTTTTGTGTGTTAGGCAACAACACTAGTGATGATTTAACATGTGAATCAAGTGATGCAGGTTTTAAGTGTGTAAAACATCTTTGCATCAAATCCAAAAAGGGAGTTGAAAAGAGCCAGTATTGTTGCTGAAGATAATCGGATTATCCGATGTTGGAAGATTCGGATTATCCGATTTGCAAAGTCTGCTGGAATTCTGCTAAGGACTAGAAGAAACTTCACACTGAAGTTATTCGGATTATCCGATTTGGGATGAATCGGATTATCCGATGATCAGTATTTGCTGGAATTCTGCTAAGGACTAGAAGAAACCTCACACTGAAGTTATCCGAATTATCCGAGTTGGGAAGTATCGGATTATCCGATGGTCAGGATTTGCTCGAAATCTGCTAAGGACTACAAGCAACCGCACACTGAGGTTCTCCGGATTATCCGATTGTGGTCTGCTCGGATTATCCGATTCCATCGGATAATCCGATGTTGACTTGGATCGGATTATCCGATTTACCTGTCTGCAACGGCTAGATTCTGGGAGCAGTATATAAAGGCCTTCTCCTACCTTGGAGAGGGTACCACAACCAGAACTGAATCCTCCACCATTGTTGAAAGCTTCAACTCCCTAGATCTCTCTCCCTACCCACTCAAACACCTTGTCCTTCTAGGACTTGGGAGAGATGGCCTAGATCTACACTTCCACCCAAGCGATTTGATTTTCCCCTCCGTTCTTGAGAGGGCTTGAAGCTTGTAAGTTCGTTGATACTTTGGATTGTCGTTGGTCATTCTTGTGGCTTTGGGAGCCGCGGGGACTAGCCGGGAGCCTCCAATTAAGTTGTGGAGTCGTGCCCCGGCCTTGTGATTCTTGTGGCTTTGGGAGCTGCGGGAATTTGGTGAGAGCCTCCAATTCGGTTGTGGAGTGTGCCTCATCCTTGTAAAGGTTTGTTGCCGACCTCGAGGGCATCATATAGTGGCTCGTGGAACTCCTCATCGGAGGATAACACGAGAGAGATACGGTGTGCCATATCAAGGCTATTCGGAGTTCACTTTGTGACTCCGCACCGCTCCAACGGAGACGTAGCTTCCATTGGAAGTGAACTTCGGTAGAACATCCCGCGTCACCGTGTGGTTATCTCTTAACCTTCCTTTACTTGTATTGCTAGCTTATCTTGTGTAGAATATCTTGCTAGCTTGTTTATTGCTCATCATATAGGATTGTTCACCTAGTTGCATATCTAGAGAACTTATATTTGAGCAATTCCCAAATTTGTATTAAAATAAAAAGAAAATTTGTAGTTGCCTATTCACACCCCCCCCCCCTCTAGTCAACCTACTCGATCCTTTCACTAAGCTTTTTTGTTTATTTAATAAATATGCGACAATTAATATGAATCGGGAGTAGTTTTATTTTTTCCTACACTCACATGTGGAGACCATGCGCTTCCTGTATTTAATCTTTGTATTGCCAACGTACAACGCGAACTTCGATCAAAATTGTTTTCACATGATTTGCTTTTACACTTCACGAAGACATTCACACTTCTGAAAATTAACCTTAGTTAGAGATGATAGGGCCGCAGACTTTCGCATTTTTTCATGTTGCCATTTTTCCTTTTATCCCACTCGAATGGGCTCCTTAGGGACGGGACTTGTAGTGCTAAAATGTTAGTACATTTATGTACAATTTAACATATGGGCATCACATAATCAAGTCGAGCATAAAAAACCGTCATCAACATATCTATCATGGACAACATACAACACATAGAATATGTTCAAATAAATAACAGCCTACAAGGTCGGATATTCATAAGGGTAGTAGGAGCGGATGGTCCCACTTTTTGAAAACACATTTTAAAATGTTAAATTTTTTTGAAAACAATTGTGGGTGTACCTACAAACATTTTAGACTGGCACAAAAAATTTCAGACCGAAAGACATTTTTTGCGGCCTGTGTAAAAAAGACAAAAAATGTCTTTTCAAAATTTGTCTTTTAGCAACAAATTTTTTCTTTTTTACACAAGTCATAAAAAATATCTTTTCGTAGTGAAAAGTTTTGCGTGGACAGACATTGTCAAGATGAACACCCGATTTTTTTTTTGAATTTTTTGACTTAAAAAAATTAACTTTTTTCCTTAATGTGAGCATCTGCTCCTACTACCCGAATCGCCGTGTCCAACTACAAGGTTTCATGCATATATAGCATAGTTAAACAAAAGATCTAATAGATATGATAGTGCACCAAAGAACAATGTGCTAAACAACAAAACCGACCACATGATGACAAATTCAGAAATAGACTTTACACGTCGAGCACCACCAAAACATGCATGTCCACCTTCCACGGCATCCGTGAGGCATAATTATACGATGAATACAATATTTCTAAAATATTTGCATAACTTCAAAATAATGACATCAACATGTATAGCATCGGAGTTTGGTACTAGATGTCAAATTGAACAAGGGATATGTGTCGAATCTAAGCTTTATCAATACAAATCTTTGAACAGAAATAATCGGAGTCACTGATGGAATGATGGAGTACCACCACTAGGGGCGATTGCTATATGTATAGAAGGACCACCTCCAGGTCGTTTATTTGATGCCTGATCCCTGCATGTTTAAGCAAGAGAGAGTAAGTACAATTCTCTGTGGCTAGGAAGAACAACGACTGGTTATTGAGAAAGTTAAAGGGGACTAACAGGATTGTTTGGATCACGTCAAGAAGGGGTTGCATCAATTGCAGGTCTTGGCCAAAGACTTTAGCATACATAGCCTGCAATCAATTTTGAAAGTGGTACGGTTACATGTGGCAAAGACCAAGGTTTACTAATGAAACTAAGACTTCATGTTGACTATTATGTGCAAGAACTAACCCTGAAGTGTTCTCTCATGTCGGCTTGTTGTCTCCCGCTTCCACTCGTTGTATCCTTTCTTCTTCCAACCTCTTTTTGGTGGCTTCACGCTCTTCCAGTCGTTGTCTCCTTTCTTCCTCCAACTGGGCCTAGAGTCATCGGAATGTAATCAACATAGAAATGCAAGCATGTAAGAGCGAGGAGAATAAGTGTAAAAGAACAAACCTGGAGATCGGAAATCATAGTTATAGCATGCTGTCCATGAGGTTGTACACCAGAACTTTCGATCGTACTAAAAGCTCGGATCTGCGAGAGCGAGGTGGCCGGATCGATTGTGTCATCAAAAAGCATGTAGCTGCCATGTTTCTTGCCCTGGCCCGGCATGATAACGGCTTCCTCGTCAATGGGGTTCTGAAGAGGATCAACAAGAGTAGCTGCAGTTTGAGTTAGCGTTTCTCCAAGTGTAGGATCATACTTCACCTGCCCAATGTTGTCTTGTTGAATCTCACTTTGCAGAGTATCTTCATTCCTCGGAGTTGTTGTACTGAACAAAGCAACATATTGAGCTAATATCAATGTATTATCTTTATTACTGGATGTTAAAATGCAGCTGAAGAGAACTGAAATGTATCTACCTAGATGCACGTGTGGGACCATAGTCGTTTTACTAATTGGCTGAGATTTCAATCTTAGATGCATAAACACAAGTTTAATGATTAATTTCATCTTATATACTATGTATCCCCCTCTGGTTAGAACAAAACTGTTGTCCCTGATGCATGAACACAAGGCTATTAATATTTTTGTAAACTTGAAGTAGCCTTAACGGATATTTCATAGAGATCGGACAATTAATAAAACATGCTAAGGTAATTAGCTGTGAAATATGCATACCTTGGTTTAGCAGTCTCCAAGTAGTGTGTGTAAATGGCAAGATTGTACCAAAGGTAGGCAACCAAGGCCACCATCAATAGCAAATGGTACAAAACCGAGAGCATCGGGATATAAGGCCGATGAGAGGAGAAAATGCCATTGATGGGAGAAGACCGGCCAATAACCAGTTCATCCGCTCTCCGACGAGAACTCCATGCATAGGCCCCAGGGGACAAAGATTACCCAGAACGTAACAATGAAACAGCCAAAATACGAGAGGGTCATAAGGATGAGCAGCTCGTACCACCTGGGCATCTCTATATCCTCAGATCCCGCCAGTATAAGGGATACAGGCAACGCGATGAACACAGTCAAGAGCAGCGCCACAAGGGGCACTCCAAAATAAAGATTGAAGTGGAGGTCTTCGAGAGTGTCCTCGGTAGGGCAGGAGGGAATAGGCAAGGCGTGGATAGCCGGCTCGGTCCCGTTGCGCAGCTGGTGCACAGCCAGAGAGTAGCCCAAGCTTCCAGCAGCCCAGACCATGCTGAAGAACAAGACGAAGGTGGCAATGGTTGAGCCTATCGCACTGGCGGCAAAGAAGGCCAGTAGGGGCCGTAGGAGAGCCGGGCCAACTCGGTGTAGAACCACCGACTCCGCCAGATGCACAGGAGGAAGACGAAGACGTATGAGCAGATGGTAAGCGACATGATCCACACTTGGGACATAGGGTGTCCGTCGAAGCGCACCAGCAATAAGGTAGGAACGGCCACGGCCACCACCGCTATGAGAACCAACACTGTGGCACGCAGCGTCCGTGCACGGAAGTCGGGGTCAAGCCATGACGTCGACGAGGCGCTTCTGGTGACCTCCGGCTCGATCGAGCTGGTGGTGGAGGAGCGACTCCCACCTCCAGCGGCTGACGTCGGCCCCTTCTCTTCGCCTTTGTCGGACGCAGCCATGGAGATGGGCTGGACGGCAGCGGCGGAGAGCTATGGTTTGGGTCTGGGGAACGATGGGATCAGAAAGAAACTAGTCGTAGTAACCTGCAAAGCGTGGTCGATCCGATCCTGATATATATACCTTGCCAGCCTCGGAAAACCTTCAGAATTTTGGTAACTTTTGGAGTTGCCAAATGTTGGCTACGCAGTGCAATTGTGTTGATTTCGATCCAGACTCGGACTTGAACCCACGGACGAGCCGGTGTCCAGCTCGAACTCGGCATCGGGCTGATGCGGCCCGGCACTGCGCGATTATATGAAGACAACGGCACCACATCGATCGGCCTGGTCATCCAGTAATCGTTTGCTAACACCTGGGTACTGGGTAGTGCGCGTGGCGATCAATCTATCAATCAGCCATGGCGACGACGCTGCTGTGCCTCGTCTTCGACTACGGCGACGAGCGACAGACGATGCTGTACGGCGTCTCCGACGGCGCATACCGGCCGTGCGAGATCGATCTGCTGCTCACCAAGCGGAACTGGGTCACCGCGCGGGGCTGGGTGCTGGCCTGGGACCCGGACACCTCCGCCACCTTCCTGTGGGATCCGCAGGATCCAAAGAGCGGGCAGATCATGCTGCCGTCGTTGCCGCAAGCTCCGCCCGTGGGCTCCGACTGCGTACTGTCCGACGACCCCAAAGGTACAGATAAATACACCGTGGTCATCTCCGAGCCGTATGGGAACTCCGTCTTGTGGTACTGCCATGTCGGTTCTGTTGGTGCAAAGTGGGTGAGGTACGAGTACGATCTGGGCGGCACTTGGGTGACACTCGGCGGGAAACGAGAGTGGGTAAAGTGGCATATCCTGATCTAGTGTCACACCGTGGTAAGTTTTACTATTCAATCTTGGAAAATAAATACGGTGTGCTTGAGTTCTCACCGGAGCCGACGTTACGCACCGTGAAGACCAAGGGAGTCAAACTCACCTTCCCTCCGAGTGGCGAAGAGTGTTTGCACGCACGCACCTTTCTGTTGGATATGGACGGCGAGCTTCACACGGTGTGGATCTTCTTTGCGGAGCTCGATGGGAGCACGATCGCCGATGTTGCCGTCTACAAGATGGGTTTCGCCGGATCAAGGTGTGTCAGGGTGGATAGCATTGGCGATCGGGCTATACTTGCAAGCCCAAGAAATGATCCCTCGGGATGGTGTTCGGCCAGCAAGTTCAGGTTATCTCCAAACACCGTGTACTGGCTGAGCCCTTTCGACAAACGCATGCACGTGTACGACCTTGGAACAAACACGGGGAAGTGCAGGAATGTGAAGGTACCGTGGGAGCTTTGTCCATGCCATTTTGGTTGATTCCAGTACATGGCAAATGAACAATCAAGATGTGAGCTTTATCATCACAAAATTGTAGTATATTATTTGTCATGGACGAAATAAAGATGGTCGGTCATGCAATTATTCTGAAATGTTTTCAACGTTAACACTGTACTCGGACTTTGTTTCATCTTTGAACCTCTGGTCCAATAGCGGTAGTAGTACATGATGAGTTCTCACGACGTAAAAAAAGAGGCATTCTACTTGCAAAGTTGCCTAAAGTTAACACGACATTAGTTGGTGTTTTTTTCTTTTCCAAACTAGTAGGTTTGTTCTTTCGGTCAAATATAGGTATCCACTCCCCGAACCCTTTTTCCCGTTGCACTTCACGTCTTCACCGGCCACAACCCTACCCATTCTCCCATTCCGCATTGACGTTGTCGAGCTTCCATCACTCACCACCTTCTCAAAACCTCCTCACTGTACCTTCTTCACGCACTCTGCTCTAACCGCGACATTTCGCCCTCATCTTCTGGCTAAGACGTCCCCACCTTACCATGGACCACCCCCACTATTCATGTCATCTCTCTCTCTCTCTTCCTCCTGGCTACACCGCCCTAACGCATATATAGCCTCGTGACAACGAGTACACCGCTTCTCGAACTTCCGTCCCATCTCCTTGTCCTGAATCCTATAGTACGTACATCCGAGGGAAGAACAAGAAGGAAAAGTGACATAGGATGTAATAAATTTATGTTTCTGAAATAATATCACATGTGAAAAAAAGAGACCATTTCACGTGAATTTTGTAAATAAAAGCACCGCACGAGCATCGTGTTCTAATGGGAGAGGTTAGCTTACGCGAGCGACCGCTCGCGCGATTTTCGACCGCGCGCAAGCGAGGTTTCGACCGTAAAACGACAAAGCGCCGGGAGGAGGAAGATGAGCGCGCCACCGCTGGCCAAACCGCCCGCCTCCGCAGCCCGCGGTCGGCGGCACTCCCGCGTCGGCCTCACCCTCCTCAAATCACCATCTCCGCCCATTCGCCGTCACCCCAGCCATCCTTCTAACTCGCCCCACACATCGGATCTCGTTGTCGATGAGCACCCCCAACCCCAACCTCACCGATAAGTCTAGTCTCGACGGCCGCCTTCTCCGGCGTGGCTCTGCAGCAGCTTCGCCGGCGCCATCTCGGCCGGCTCCGTCTCGGGGTGTTTGGGCGAGAAGGGGGAGAGGAAGGAGAACGGGACGGGGGAAGAAAGGAGGGCGAAGACACGCAAAATTTTAGAGTCAAAAGTCGATCCTGTCTCTATCTGTCCTGCCGTCGTTCCAAATTGGAACAAACAACCTGTCCAATCCGCACAATCCAGCCCGGAAAAAGATCCTCCCAACTCCCCAAGCTTCACAATCGTCAACCGCCGCTCGCCGCCCCTCGATGGCCGCCGCGCCAGAGGAGCGCCTCGACTTGCTCACCGCCGCGGGCGACAAGACGGGCGTCTCCAAGCCCAGGCACGTCCCCGGTCACAGCCCCCCCACCTCGACTTCCGTTTCGATCGGGCCCCGTAACTCATCCTCCGCTGCCGCTCTTCCTGCTGCAGGTCGGAGGTGCACAGGACGGCGACTACCACCGGGCGGTGCACGTGTGGATCTACAGCGAGAGCACCGGGGAGCTGCTGCTGCAGCGCCGCGCCGACTGCAAGGACTCGTGGCCCGGCCAGTGGGACATCTCCAGCGCCGGTCACATCTCCGCGGGGGACTCATCCCTCTCCTCCGCACGGTGAGCTCCCTCCCTTTCCTACCGCCGCAGTCTCGGAATACTGTGGCACGGTTACTGCACGGGGAATCTTATTGCTGTTAGAAATAGTCAACTTGCACATGTGTTTTTTTACACTGCCACACAAGTGTTTGCGATATTGCCTCCGTGAGGCACTCAGCCAATCATACTCTGTAGTGTGGTTCTGTGCTAGGATAATTAAGCAACCCGCTTGTACTGAGATGATGGGTTCTGCTCTCATAATCTGTACTGGCATGGATCACCAGGAGGGAGCTTCACGAAGAACTAGGCATCAAGCTTCCGGTCGACGCTTTTGAACTGATATTTGTTTTTCTTCAAGAATGGTTAGTATCTCTACATTGCTCTTCGTTACCTTCTTGCAACCTAGAGACAACATGCTCATCAATTTAAGTGACCTTTGACTCTTCGCTGCAGTGTTATCAACGATGGACTTACACCAACAATGAGTACAACGATGTTTACCTTGTGACTACTCTATCTCCAATTCCACTCGAGGCCTTCACTCTGCAAGTGAGAATCCAGTCCTTCTAATGCTCACTCAACTGTGGTCAAGATCACTAACTTTATGCATTAGAAGAAATTGTGTATCATGTTCATGTACCTATGTATCACTGCTGCACTACTTGTAAGCAAAGATTTTTAAGAAAGTAATGATGTTACCATGAAAAAAAGCGGCCTCTTAAGCAATAACAAAAGATTTTCGTATTGCCATACTTTACTATTCCTTATTCTTTATCTTTCTTTCCCTGCTTGCATGTTTTATTTTTAGTTTTAAAATTGACTGTAAAATACTTAACATGTAGGAGAGCGAAGTATCTGCAGTTAAGTACATGCACTGTGATGAGTACAAGAGTTGTCTTGCAACAGAAAGTGGAGAATACGTGCCTTATGATTTGAATGGACAATATGGCCAATTATTCAGTATTATTGAAAAAAGGTAAGCGCTAAAAGCAGCCTAACTCCTTTTCTGGTCATTGTTTACGTTCTAGTTCTATGCGTTTTTGGAAAAAGTTGGAGTGCAATTTTCTGCGATAAGTCGAAATTTACTATTGTCAACATGCTTCTGATTAACAAATAATCAGTTAAGTGCGGATGACAATTTAATCTAGTTTGGGACCCCATTTGACTTCCTTGTTTAAGTTTTAAGGCCAAGGTCAAGAAGTTGGAATGATGAATTTGGAGTCTTTGGATTTCCGTGAAGTTCTAAAAAATTGGAGCCTACATTTTTAACCCATCAGATGTCGACTTAAGTTAAAAAATGTGATGTAACCTCGTTGGGAAGTTGTTGTCTCTTAACTTCTGGCGCAATTTGAGGATTTGATCACACAAGTGGCACTGACATCTACTGGATGAGCCCTTCCTGAAGGAAGTCATATAATGGGGCTATCCCATTTGGCACTTTGACCACTCTAACCAAGCTGCCACTTGTCAAATACTAGTCACTACACTTGGAACTTGGAAGAATGATGTCTTTAATATTCCCTATCTTGCCAACTGCCACTTTGAAGTGATCCAATATATCTTAATCCTTTGGTGATCCCTGTTGCACTATATTTTTATCAAAATTAATTTCTTCAACCTTTCATTTCATATTCTTAGGTACAAAGACAATATGGACTCCCGAAGTTTAACCTTACAAAAGCAAATTACTCGTTATGCTCCCGTCCATTTGGAACCAGAGGCAAGACTATATTTCAGCTATCGTACACCTTTGGCCATTCATTTCATTAGCATGCAACTATTTTTCTGTCAGAATGATTATCCTTGTGCAGTTTGTGATCCCGGGGAATTGATTATTACAAGAAAATTATAAAATTACTTCATACACTCAGTTACACACAATAACAAGATATGCACTGCCTGAATTTTTACTGAAATATTACATTTTGCGCATGGAATGGATGTGTGATTTATGACACCACACTATCATAGGTTGAAGAAAACTTTTCTTATTTCCACTTTGTGATTACAAAAGAAATTTGATACTCCCTCCGTTCCATATTAGTTGTGAGTCAACTAATATGGAACGGAGGGAGTATGATTCTTCATTTCTCGGTGGTGGTATGCTGGTAGGAAGGTATGGCGTGCTTTGTCAAGTGTTGTTGGATTTGGCAAACCAACCCTCATCAGCGACACACGCCGAGCAGCCTCCCGGCGCCACAAACGCCGGACAGAGACGGACGAAGGAGACACCAATAGTTTTCCGGCGCACAGACGCCTATATCTTGGCTTTATTTCTCACAACTACTCAAACATATACATGGAGGTACACACGCACACACGCAGTACAACCCAGGGAGCTCTCCTGCCGGCCGGGCACACACCACGGTCCTGAAGGAGACTACATCTCACCTGTTACTTGTGCTCACCCAAGCTCTCTCCTTATATAGACAATTCAAGGTCGGTGCTACAGTGACCGACCTGCTACAGTGACCGACCTAGCTTCTAGTGTCTTCTACCAGGTTACTTCTACCAGGTTATACTCACATGTATTCTAGAGACTTCTTCTACCTACTAGCTTAGCTAGTAAGAAACGGTAGTGAATTCTACTGCATGGTAGATAACTCTAGAACACACAGGATTATTCCAACAATCACCCCCCTAATCCTGATGCGTTCACTTGTGAAACCTAGCGGCCACGGACTCGACCTGGCGCACACACGCTGGTCGCCACCGCCACGGACACAACCTGGCGCTCACATACGCCGGTCGCCACCACCACGGACACAACCTGGCGCTCACATACGCCGGTCGCCACCGCCACGGACACAACCTGGCGCTCACATACGCCGGTCGCCACCGCCACGGACACAACCTGCGCTCACATACGCCGGTCGCCACTGCCACTTACACAACCTGGCGCTCACATACGCCGGTCGCTTCTTCCATGGCCGTCGCATGGCGCCGCTACGGCCTCCGTGGCCACGCAGCACCTCCACGCCGACGCCATGCCGCGCCACCGCGGCTCCTGCCCCACAACACAGGACCTCTGCGGCCTTCTTGCCGCGCCGCCGTGGCCGCTGCGCCACCACGCAGCGCCTCCGCAGCCTCCGTCCGCCGCGCACCACGGCCCCGAACCTTGCGGCTCTGATACCAATTGTTGGATTTGGCAAACCAACCCTCATCAGCGACACACGCCGAGCAGCCTCCCGGCGCCACAAACGCCGGACAGAGACGGACGAAGGAGACACCAATAGTTTTCCGGCGCACAGACGCCTATATCTTGGCTTTATTTCTCACAACTACTCAAACATATACATGGAGGTACACACGCACACACGCAGTACAACCCAGGGAGCTCTCCTGCCGGCCGGGCACACACCACGGTCCTGAAGGAGACTACATCTCACCTGTTACTTGTGCTCACCCAAGCTCTCTCCTTATATAGACAATTCAAGGTCGGTGCTACAGTGACCGACCTGCTACAGTGACCGACCTAGCTTCTAGTGTCTTCTACCAGGTTATACTCACATGTATTCTAGAGACTTCTTCTACCTACTAGCTTAGCTAGTAAGAAACGGTAGTGAATTCTACTGCATGGTAGATAACTCTAGAACACACAGGATTATTCCAACAAGTGTCAAGTCGGTGGATGGCATTTACCAGTTCTCCCTCTCCTTATTTTAAACTAGTCTTCAAGAGCTTTAGTTACTAGGATTTCAGATGTTAAGTACACTGCCCATTCATTAAAAGACTGCATAAATAGTCTGTAACAATGTAAGTATGCAATGAAAAAAATTCAGATATAGTTTTAAGCCTAATAACATATTCACACACAGCAGTACTTCTGGTGTTCATGCAGTACGTAATGTCATTAATATAGAGTGCACATGGAATTTTTTTCCTGCATTATGCATCAAGATGATACTATTAGTTTGGAAAGCAGGAAGGAAGTGAAGGCTACATTGATTTGTCACTTCTATTATTATTATATAACGGCAAGGGCTTATCTTACATATACTTGACCTTTTGTTCACTTTGACAGTTGACTACCCTATCTGAAGGCGACAGGGAAGCCTTGGGATATATTCTGAAAGCATCAATAGTTATCGATGACATATTTTATGAGCAGGTTAATTCTTTCCTAAAATATTGTTCTAGATTTAGTTCTATTTCTTACTGGTTCGATGTGGTGTCAAGTATAATTAGTAATGATAGTTTATCTTAATATGCTCATCATTTTTGCACTGCATAGTTCTTAAATAAATCTTGTTATAGCTAATCTCTTCAACTCTTACAGTCTTGCTACTTTTGTTCTTAAGTAGGTATGGAATAGCAACCGGATGCTAAGAGATTGGCTAAAAGCACGTGCTGACTCCTCCTCCTTTGATAACTTGAAGTGGGCATATTATTCTATTAATAAAAGTCCATGGTAATATCTTACAAGTTTTTCATTAAAGTTTCTTCACGTATGTTTACTACTCTTTAAGTTTTATTTATTTATTTGTTATTGGGATTCTGGTCAGTGGTATGCCATCTTGATTTAGAGTTAAGACTTCTGATTTTCTTATGTCCATGGTGTTTCCATATTGATGTATATATTTAAGCATGTATAATGGATGCGTTATAGTTTGTTTCTATTGGTTATCTACCTATTTACCTAAACATTATTGTCCAAAGGAATGCATACTTCCTCACTCTTCAAGTTTGTTCTTTGCTGATTTTAGTATTATAGTGTGCAAAATTTTATTTTCTCCATGCTGCCATCATCAACTACTTGTTTTTGTATTTAGTTTCCTCATTCCTACGTCAGCTCTATATAATTAATCTTTATGATTGTTAGACAGATAGCTAGAATGCAAAATATACACTGTGACAGCGAAACCAGGGATCTTGTGTTATCACTGAATGCTTGTTAGTACCAGTGCTGTACCTTTCTGAGAGGTTGGCATGCTGGGATTATAGCATTCTACTATATTTCTCCCAAGAGATGAATTTTCTAAGTATTTTTCCAATGTCAACATGCACTACTGCAACTTCAAGTAGATAGCAGCTTTGTGCAAATGCAACGGTGTTAGTAAATGGCAGTGTATGCCCATATGTGTTTTGCTTGAGTTATGATTCTATTGGTCGTGGATATAAATGAGAAAATGCATCAAAAAATACAAAAAATACTCATGTTGGTTTGTATCCTGGTTCTTTTACATCGCGTTCTCTTATTAAACAAGCATATGATTTTATGCACTAGTTAACCCATAATTAGTATGTTAAACTGCAACCTGCATTTTTCAATTAGATTTATGTATAAATATTATGTATTTCTTAGCATGCTGATAGTTGCTATCATTTTTTATATCTTCCATGACAGGTCCAGCCTTGATGAAAACACGCCTTTTCTGTCCACCGCAGATTCGGCTGTGAAATTGCTCACAGAAGCCACAAAGCCAATTTCAGGATGGAAGGGGGTTGAGTATCGTGCAGCATTTCCTCAAGATAAGCCTGGTGGTGCGAACTTCTACCCTCCTGATATGAACAAAACGGTAGAAATCATATTTAGTCACTTGTTGGCTTCACAGTTTTTCAAATATCCAGTAGATGATTTTTCATTTGTATACTGTAAACAACGGCGTATTTCTGTTTATGCTAGTTGTACATTTGATGTGTGCTTGATTCTGTGTGAACTAAGATTGGACCGATCCGCATATTTTTTTTGTATATGGTTGTAGGAGTTCGAATTATGGAAAAGTGGACTAACTGATAAGGAACAAAAAGACGTGACCGGATTTTTTACTGTCATTAAACGACCTGACGCTTTATTGACATCATCACTAGCACCGTCAGAAGGATCAAATCAAACCAATAATTCAGATGATCTTTATGCTGTTCCGTACTCCAAGGAGTATAAATCGTCCCTTGAGAAAGCTGCTGAACTTCTTTGTAAAGCATCAGAGTGCTCTGATTCTCCAAGGTAAGATAGTAATCTAACATCCCTTAATTTTTAAAGCGTTAGTTTGTTTGTGTGGAGACTTATTTGTGTTATTTTTTTGTAGTTTGAAGAATTTGCTTAAAACCAAGGCAAATGCTTTCCTTTCAAATGATTACTATGACTCTGACATAGCTTGGATGGAATTGGTTGGTCCTAGTTCTCAATTTTGTTACTAGTTCATTCATTTCCCTTTAGTGAATATAGCTTTTAATTTTGTTGGGTGAAAACAGGTCACACTTGTTATTTCTAGCATTACGATTTGGTTTCTAATTTTCTTTATATCAGTATTAGCTGATATCACCTCTATATTTGGCTTTCCTGCCATGTTCCAGGATTCCAACATAGACGTCACCATTGGCCCGTATGAGACATATGAAGATGGTCTTTTTAGTTATAAGGTATTTTCCTCAGGACCCTTCTCCCATCTGTTCTTGGTATCTCTTTGGTCTGGTCCAGCATTGAAGGTGCACTAAACTCCAGATGCAATTTTGAAGAATTCATTCTGTCATGGATACTCTTCAAGTTTGTTTTAACTAGTAGTAAGTACTAATAACTTCACTATGTCAAAGGCAACCTTTGAAGCATTTGTTGGGATACGAGATGACATTGCAACTTCTCAACTCAAACTCTTTGGTGATCAACTTGAGGTAATTCTAATTGATTTTTTAAGAAGAATATTAAGCTTTTATTTATATCTAATTCTATCTGGGTTTAGGACTTGGAGAAAAATCTTCCAATGGACAATATTTACAAATCCGACCATGTATCTGCTGCTCCAATTCGCGTGATGAATCTTCTTTACAACTCTGGGGTATGTTTCTAATTTGATGTTGCTTTTGACATTCTCTTGATTCTTGCTGCCTAGATAGCCTAGTTCAATCAATATTTGATAGTTTTTATCACGACTGTCCTAGTTTCATGTTGCAATTATGTTTGGATAAAATTATTAGTATTAAAAGTTTTGTAGATTTGTAGAAGAAAATCAGTCCTGTCTTCTCTTCCCATTCTGCTTCATTGGCGAAAAACTGATGAATCTTAATCCTTTAATCCCTTATAGAAGTAAGCAATTCCACTTAAGTGGCGAAGCACTTGGATTTCATGAAAGGAATGTTTATTTTTCTTTGTAGCTTGAATGCTTTCCTTACTACTGTCTTAGTGACCTGGTTGTTCAATGCCGGAGATATATTTGATCTTGCCCAAATTTTATTGCCGTTTCAACAACCATTGGTTAGAATATTCTTGGGAGATCTTCAGTATTTCCATCCCGTTTTCTGAAGACAGTGGGTAGGCTGAGAGTCGAGAAGTTGTCAATGTCAAATGATATGATATGCCAGTTTCATATCCTTGGCCAACAGCTTCAGGATGTACTAAACAAGGACTCTCTTGCAGGATGTGAAAGGTCCTCAAACTATCGCTTTCAATTTGCCAAATGATGAGCGGATTGTGAACGAGCGTGGAACTTCAATGGTTATGCTGAAGAACATCTCAGAAGCCAAGTATGCCTTTTATTAAATTTTATTTACAAATTTTAGAGCCTATTTGGTTCAAAGCTTGGCCAGCTTAGGCTGGGAAACAAAAAGGCTGACTGACAATTTTTGTATTTATCATTTCATAGTGGCAAGGGAGTTCATTTTAAAATTGACAATTCGAGTTTCCTTTATTGTTCAGGTTCAAGCTTATCGTGAAGCCTATAGCCAATGCCTGCATCAGAGAGGAGCAGAAGGATTATGTTGATTTTGAGCCTTATTATACACATATCGTTTGCCATGAGTGCTGCCATGGAATTGGACCTCATTCCATAATCCTTCCAAGTGGTAAAAAGTCTACAGTTAGATTGGTATGTATGCAAAAAGCAATAAAAGCAAGAATTACTTCCATGATTTGGTGCTATGGCATAAAAAAGGAAGATAATGATATCTGGGGCACTAGTTGACTGTCGTTGCCTTGATGATTGTACAGGAACTTCAGGAATTTCATTCGGCATTGGAGGAGGCAAAAGCTGATATAGTTGGTCTGTGGGCGCTGAATTTTCTTATTAATAAGGTCGGTCACTTCACCAATTATAAGAGTATTGTGGCACTTGTGTCATCCCGGAGTTCTGGGGCTTAGACATTCAAATCCTTTTTGTGCAATCATTTCTACCACTTGAAACGGATCACATAATACCTCATTTGCTTCTGTCCTATCAGGGGTTGCTTCCTAAGAGCCTATCAAAATCCATGTATGTCTCTTTCCTGGCTGGATGCTTCCGGTCGATTCGCTTCGGACTGGAAGAAGCTCATGGGTAAGTGTATCTTCCCTGCTAGCAAACTACCGAGAAACTGAGCATGATTCTTCTCATGGTTCGGTGCGCTAATTTAATTGTTATAATTTAAATGAATGTAGGAAAGGACAGGCGTTGCAATTTAACTGGCTGTATGAGAAAGGAGCTTTTATCTTGCATCCTGACGGAAAATTCTCAATTGATTTTACAAAGGTAATTTCTTTAAAATGATTGGTTCCGTTGCAATCTGATTTTACAACGATTTGTTACTAATGCTCATTATAATCTGTGTTGCGGAAGGTTGAGGATGCTGTTGAGAGCCTTAGCAGAGAGATCCTGACAATACAGGCAAAGGGTGACAAGCCTGCTGCCCAGGCTCTCCTTCAGTCCCGCGCAACCTTGACGCAGCCATTGCGTGTGGCATTGGAGAAAATTGAACACATGCAGGTACTAATCAAATTTACCGTGTTCCGTAGAAATTCTGAGGCTCAATAGTCTCTCCATTACTTCTTGCTGAGTGTTCGACTGTGCGGCCTTTTCCACCTACATGTTCATATGTTGAGTGACATGGACTGATTCCCTTTCGTTGCCAGGTGCCTGTTGATATCGCCCCTCAGTTTGGCATGGCCAATAAGTTGCTTGCAAACAATTAATCGCCAGAGCCAAGAGGACAGCAATTCGCGCAAGTTTTGTGCCTCCCACTGTACCTGAGACTGAGAAATTACAAATTGTTGAAACAAGATAAAAGCTCCATGCTGAGCGACACGAATGAAAAGAACAGCAATAAATGACTGATTCTTTTAAGGATCATTGTTAGTGTGACTGTCTATTTAATGAGGTGTTTTAGAGAGAGATATTTACTGTAATATTTGAACATATTCTCCCATGAAAGAGGAATAGAGACTTTCAGACTGCTGAGCTTTTGTGGTTTTTTCCGTGCTGAAGTTCATTTTGGGCTCTACGCATGGTTGCTCCTTTTAGTGATTTTTTTTTGAAACTGAAGTTTTATTGAAACAGATAGAACATTCTTTAAAAAGGCATTCAGCCCCTGGACATGTAAAAGCTAGGGCCCTATTCTGAATTTCCATAGCTAACCAAGGTTGGTGGTGGGCTGCAAGTTCAAATGTCTCGAAATATGATAGATGCTTGCTTGCTAGTTTTGGTCCTGGAGCAGATAGAGCATCATTTGCAGTGCAATCTGGGAGGTAGCAGGGATCCTGGAGCTGAAGCCTGGGAGCTTGATAGCCAGCAACTGGCACATCGCTTCTGCCTGGAGAGCTGATGAAGCCGGGGGCGAAATCGCAGAGATGCACAGGTGGGAGCAGCAGCGAGAACTGCTGCCGAGCTGGACATGTACTCCCAGCCCCGCATGCACCAGTTGACGATCTTGTTCTTCCTTCCAAACTGCATCTGTGGAGATTCTTGTACCTGCTACGATCAGAGGTTCCCCCTGTGAAGTCTCCACGCTACAACAGTTCGGAGGCATGATAGAGATCAAGCCTGCAACTGCCAAGAGCCTAAACGGTTCTGAGTTGTGACTTGTGGCATGCATTTTTCTGACTACTTAATCTGCCAGTTACTGAAAACTGTTGGAACTTTTTTTCGAGAGCATCATTCGAACCTGTAAGTTTGACCATTATTTTAACGGAAATGCTCTTTCATCTTAAAAAAAAATCTGTACAAAAGGTGAAAAATGCACACATTCTAAACCGAGCCATGGACAACGTGTAATGTAGATTTTGAAAAGGCATTAAAACTGTACTTAAAACATATAATACGCGAGGGCTGATGAGCTTAACATAGATACTCTCCGTTAGATGATGAGCCAGCTAGATAAATGCTATGCAAAACACTGGAGTTAAATGCAGAACAGGAACGTCACCCAAAACCAAGAAGAGTAATGAGACAATGAATTTCTCAGATACACTCAACACGAGGCTGATTAACAAGCTCATCGCAATCTGCTGAAATCACACACAAAATGGAAGAACAAACTTCCAAGGGAGAAACCTCTACACAACTGCGCTGTGGTGTCTCCATCCTCCCCATCCGGATCCCTGCAAAAACAACCAGTTGCAGCAAAGTTACACATGCAGAGGAGCACACATTTGCTATTGAAAGCCTGCAGACCGGTTAGCAAGGCCGCTTGAGAAATTAGTCACCTGCTCTTTCAGCAAGCACAAGATCACACGCAGGAAATTTTTGCTGAGCCAGAATTCTCCAACAAACTCAAAAAAATTCCACCTTTATTATTCAAAGTTCAGATATTTCATGCCAAATTGCCTTGTGAAGTTACATATTGAAAAATAGCTAACCGATTCTTTAGCCATTGACTACAAAGCCAGACAGGAAATCAAAGTCAAAGCATCTCAAATGCAATAGAAAAATGTAACAAGACAGCAACTACAAAGCTTGAGAGGAATAGCAATTAAGCCAGCTTCATCAGATTATGGCATTTCTGAGGCAATGTGAGGACTCCCAGACATCCTTGCCGAGCAGGAGAAGCCTTTAACTGTTCCATTGCTGGTTACACTGGCCCAATCATTGCAGTAGAGATGATCGAATCAAATGATGATAGTCTAGCAGAGCTGAAACAGTGTACTGGATTTCTCTGAACTATGGCCATGTTCTCACTTGCCTTCAACTTATTTTGGTGCTCGGTCTTTCTGAACTTGTAAAAAAACTGGTTCTCTAACTTCCTCTTGAAGTCACTTCAAACAAATAGTGCCAAGTTCCATACTAACAACAAGTAAATGTCACCCGGGAATCTTTGATGTCTAGACCTAAATAAACTGGATAATGAGAGCTGACACGACAGATGTTGTGTAAAACATTGGAGCTAAATGTAGAACAGGAGCAACATCCGAAACCAAGAAATCAACACTGTATTTTTGTCTCACACAAAATTGAAGAACAGACTTCCAAGGGAGAAATTGTTCGGTGCTTGAGGAGATCTTAGTCGACGATGGCGGAGAAGAGGAGCTGGTTGGTGTCTTGACCCTCCCCGTCCGCTTCCCCTGCAAAGAACGACGGCCAGTTGCAGTGAGTTCCCCATCAGAGATCCCCACACAGCAGGCGCTACACCTTGCTGCTGCAAAGAAAACTGGGGGAGAAAGAAGAAATCGTACCTGCCATTGGCCTCAGCTGGTCAGTCCACTCGTCGATCACCTGCAGCGCAAAACAAGGAGCGGGCGAGCAAAATCCGTCAGATCTTTAGCAAAACATGTACTAAGTAGCTATGTTGCGGGTGAGGGGTGGAGGGCGAGATGGGGTGGCTGACCTGCTTGAGGTTGCCGTAGGCTGCCTCGTCGGCGTCGGTCATGAGGGGCAGCCCGGAGGAGGCGAGCAGCCGCTGCGTGTCGCTCCGCTGCGTCGACAGGCTCGTCCGCATCAGGTCGATCAGCTCCTGCGCATGAAGCAGGCAAGAAGACAGCACCATCGGGTCAGCAGACCAAGAAGAAGGCGGCGGATTTGGGAGGGGTGGATCTGAGCTGGCTGGCTGACCTGCTTCTGGGCGAGGAGATCGCGGCAGAGGCCCTTGAGCGCGGCCACCTCCTCCTGCACCCGCTTCAGCCGGCCCACCAGCTTCGCCGGGTTCGCCTGGACGAGACCGTCGCGTCAGAAGGCATCGGCTAGAGAGGAAGGAGGACGAGGAGGGGAAAGAGAGATTGGGTACTGACGTGGTCGGGGTAGGAGGCGCGGAACTCGAGGTCGAGGCGGCGCTGGACGTCGGCGAGGGCGTTGCTGGCGCCGACGAGCGTGAGGAACACGTCGTTCACCGCCGAGTGGTGGTGGCGCCCGCTCGGATCCGCGGCCATGATTTCTTCTTCCGGCCGCGCCGCGCTGGTGGTTTGGAATTGGCGATGGAGGGGGGGCGAGCGGGAAAGGGTGCGTTTGACCACAAATTAGCGCGCTGGGCCCACCAACAGTAGCATCCACCACCACACACGCAGGCCTTCGTGGCAGATAGATGTTGTAGCAGTAGGGGAACTCATCGATTGCATTGTCCGTGGCGTCCGTCCAGGGCTGTACAAGTAGGCTGCGCCGCGTCAGTTCTGGCCACCGGGTGGCCGACGCACCATGTCGATCGAGTTGTCGACGTATGGTGTGATGTGCAATTTCCTCCTTGAGGTATTGCGTGCACAGTGCTCTCGCGACGTTTCCTTGTGCAGCCCAAGCTCCGGCTTCATATCGTGGCCATGGTGCGCGTGAATCCACACATGGGCGCTTCAGATTTACCCACGACTTGCTTAGCATTGACCAAAGTCCATATACATTACAGACCTATATATAGATTGTTTTATGCCTATTGATAATGTCTTGCTATATAAATTGACATGGTATATGTCCTAGGAGTACTAGCGTATCCATGCAATTTGAAGCAAGCATTAACACAAAAATAAAAATAGGAAGTATCTAATTTCACGAGTAAAAAATATGAAATAACAGATTCGAAAAGTTATTAAAAAAGGAAAGTAATTAATTGTGTGATTTGTCAAAGAAAGGAAGTACTCCCTCTGATCCCAAAAGAGTGTCGTGAGCAGTGCTATAAATTTGTACCTAATCAACTCATTTGCTCCGACATTTATATCGGATTGGAGGGAGTAGTTGATTTGCGTGAGTTGTCATATATGCCTCTATACAGTGGCGGCGCCACCAGGGGGGCGAGCTGGGGCGGCCGCCCCCCCTCAAATTTTGGGATTTTTTTCATATATGTACACTGTATGTACATGTACAGGTATACGTGACCAGAAACGATTAAAAAAAAGGAAAAAGGAAGGCAGACCGCATCCGCACGAGTGGGGCTGGGGCGTGGACGCGCAACTGCGCAAGGATCGATCTGCTCGCCTCGGTCGCACCTGCTCGCCCTGGTTCTCTTCTCGGCCGTGCGCCCTGCTCTCTGCCTCCCTCGATCCGCCGCCGGCCGCCCCTCGTTGCTCCCTGCTCGATCCGCCGCCCTGGAGCTGCCGCCGGTCCGTTCGCGCTTCACAGGTTCGTCGCCCCTCCTTCCTTGCCCTATTCCCCAATCCCCAACTGCCGCGCCCCCCGCTTCCCTGCTTGATTCCCCACTGCCCGCCGTGACTACCAGGGTCGAGCTCGAACTGCGCCGCCGTCGGGCGATGGATGGAGATGAGGAGCCGGATTGGGAAGCTATTGCAGCACAGGTGGAGGACGGAGATGAGGAGCCGGATTGGGAAGCTATTGGAGCACGGGTGGAGGCATTTGAGTTGGAGAATCCAGAGGAAGTTGCAGCGCTGGCAGCGGCAAGGGCAGCAGCCGTAACATCATCTCGAAACTGCAGGCGGAGACGCGACGACACGAACGACCAACAACGACAGGGACGAGAAGAGCAGGTTATTTCTCCCTCTTTTGCAGATTTCAGTTTTGATATCTATTGTTGTAGCAAAATACTTAAATTTTGATGTCTACTTATATTACAGGAAACTCCAGAAGCTATTGTTCATGAAGTTTTTTATCTATCAAATGTTGTTGCTGATCCTGCACTTCGGAGACCAATTGAAGAATTTGGTACTCAAGAAATAAGGGATAAAATGAGAAGGGCATGTTTATCGAGAGGTCCGAGTCGCTTGATTGGCCATACTTTTACCAAGACAAAAATTGGGGCAGATTGGAGATCATTCCTAGATACATGGTATGACAAATTTGATTTGTTAGAGTATATTGTGGAGAAAGATGCTGCATATTGTTTCTATTGCTTTCTTTTCAAGTCTTCAAGCACTAGTGTACATTTTGGACATGATGCTTTCACAAAATTGGGGTTTAAGAATTGGAAAAAAGGCCCGGAACATTTTAGAAAGCATATAGGTGGTACAAACATCATTCACAATAATGCAAGAAGATATTGTGAAGATTTTAGAAACCAAAAACAAAGTGTGTCATATGCTATTGCTTGTAATGATGAGAAATCACATATTGACTATGAAATACGGTTGAGGGCTGTGCTTGGTATTGTAAGGTTTCTTCTTGAGCAAGGTCTAGCTTTTCGTGGGCATGATGAGTCCATCAATTCCATCAACCGAGGAAATTTCCTTCAAATGTTGGAGTGGTATGCCTCAAGATGTGAGGAAGTAGCCAATGTGGTCAATCTAAATGCTCCTGGCAATCTCCAACTGACATCTCATGAGATTCAACAACAAATAGTCCAAGCATGTGCAGAAGAGACCTCACAAGTCATAATGAGTGAGCTTGGGGATGCTAGTTTCTCTCTACTTGTTGATGAGTCTCATGATGTATCGGTGAAAGAGCAAATGGCCGTGATATTGAGGTGTGTCATATGTTTTTGTTGAACCTATTTGCTGAAATCTCATAACTCACATGACTATTCTAATCTTATGTTCTTGCTTGTAGGTTCGTGAATAAAAAAGGAGAGGTTTTGGAAAGATTTCTTGGTGTTGAGCATGTTGTTGATACTAGATCGGCTTCTTTAAAAACATCTTTGGATGCAATGTTTGTTAAACATGATTTGTCCATGTCTAGATTGAGAGGACAAGGATATGATGGTGGCTCAAATATGCGTGGGGAGCTACATGGTTTAAAAACATTGGTGTTGACCGACAACCCTCATGCTTTTTATGTCCATTGTTTTGCCCACCAACTTCAATTGGTGGTTGTTGCTGTTGTGGAAGGAGTTCTAGGTGTTGGTATTTTTTTGGTCATGTAAACAAGATCGTGAACATGGTTAGTGCTTGGAGTGCTACATGGTATTTCTGTGATTGGAGTGCTACATGGTATTTCTCTTGATGGAGGAGATGCTGAGGAAAGAGGTTTGGCTTCTGGTTATATGTTCTACATGGAAAGCTTTGAATATGGTTTAACAAATGATTTGTCACACGCATTGCAAGCGAAAGATCAAAACATAGTTAGTGCTATGCATATGATTGTATCAGTGAAAAATCTATTGCAGAATCTGAGAGATGATGGATGGGAGCCTCTCTTGCGGGCTGCCACTAAGTTTTGTGGTGGAAGAAATATTATAGTGCCCAACATGGCTGATAACATTCCAGCTAGGGTTTATCCAAGGAGTTCACGCAGAGTGGTTACTTGCTTCCATTATTACAAGATAGAAATCTTTAGCGAGGTGCTTGATAGAAACATAGTTGAGATGAATAATAGATTTTCTGAAACATCTACACGCCTATTGAAGTGCACTGCATGCCTTGATCCTAGAGACTCATTTAGCAACTTTGATCATGAGAAGCTACTTGAACTTGCCAATATTTACTCGGTGGATTTCTCTTCACATGATTGCTATGTCTTGGTTGACCAACTCAACATATATATTGATGTGGTGAAGAGAAGTCCAGATTTCTTATCATGTGATACTCTGGGTGGTCTTGCTCTCAAGTTGGTTCAAACTAGACAACATTTGATCTTTCCATTGGTCTACCGCCTCATTACACTTGCGTTGACATTGCCGGTTGCAACAACATCTGTTGAGAGGTTTTTCTCGTCCATGAAAATTGTAAAGACTGATCTTCGAAACAAGATTGGTGATGATTGGCTCAATGATTTGATGGCTTGCTATGTTGAGAAAGAAATATTTCAAAAGATTGATGATAAGAAGATTATGCTACGTTTTCCTGCCTTAGGGAATCGTCGAGGTCATCTACCTCGGAAGTTTCATCTTGCTAGCACAACTACAACTTAATGGTAAGAAATCATATGGTGGCTGCCAATTGTCCAATTGTGCTACTATTTAGACTCACAAAGTTTCCATATTTTGTAGGTATCTCTTGTATGGGATCATATGGTGGCTGCCGATTGTCCAATTCAAATGGCAGGAGTCCATGTTAGCAGTTTTAAACTTATTTTTATGCAATTTGTATGTCACTGGTAATGTACTTTATGAGTTATAAATATTTGAATCTTCATGGACCTTTTATTTCGTCGAATAGACATGTCTTGATGGGTTAAATTTTTTAGACCTTATTCCCCCCCCCCCCCCGCGTCTCAATTCCTGGCTCCGCCACTGCCTCTATATAAACACAAGAATAAGAGGGACATGTTGTAATAGTGACATATGTGTAGGAAGTGAAAAAAGAAAGAAAGAATAGCTTCTTCTCATGACGCGTATCCAGAATAGGATAAGCGCTATATGTTTAGGCGCTCTCGTGGTCATATGTTTTTGTTTATTATCATGCTATGCGTCTCAAGATAATGAATAGTTATCGAATCCAGCCTTGCTACATACACAATGTGCTTTAAAGCTTAAGGGCATGAAAATAGTTAAGTGTATGTATGCACCTCCTGATCTAAATATTGAAATAAAAATCTAGTTACTCTACCAAGGCTGGGGATGACTAAGACGGTACCTTGGACCCGTCTCTCTCCCCCGCTACAGTAAGGAGAGCGAACTTTTCCCCCACCGCTTGATCCAGCTCGCCGGCGGCGATCTGCTGGTTTCCCCTCCCTCCGCCGGCCGCCTCGGCGGCGGGAGGGTGGGGAAACCCCGGATCTCGCTTGTATATAGTCTAGGGTCGAGGGGTGAGCCTGCCGGCGGCGTTGAGGAGGGGGTGGCGCGGCCGGGTCGGCGTTTTGTCGAGGTGGATTTCCTCTCCGATGGTGGTGCTCCGCGGAGCGCGGCCACAGATCTGCCTCTTCCGGGGTGCTCGCAGCTCCGTAGAGCTGTGCTGCGCCTCTTCCCCGAGCCGAAGATCGTGGAGCGGCGACTTCGGATCGAACGACATGGTGGTGAAGGCAACGACGACAAGGATGAGGGCGACGGCGACGATGCGAGGTGGAGGCTCTTTCGAGCCGAGTTCTGTCGACTTCCCGTCCGCCTGGGGACTCCTGCCGATCCAAGGTTTCTGAGGAGGAGCGGCGGCGGCGCGCCGCGGTACATCTTCTTCGACGACGACGTCCTCGAAGGCTTGCAGATTCTCTGTACTTTGCTCTTTGATTTCTCGTTTGATCTGTAAGTTCTTGTTGTTGTTGTTGGATCTATCTCGCAAAAAAAAAAAGGCTGGGGATGACTAGGTTATGTTAGTTAAACTATTCTGTTACTTAAGTAAATGCTTATTAGGAGCTTCGGCGCGCATTGGTGTGCCTCCTAGGCAGTGCATGTGCGGCCTAATTGTTGGCATATAAATCAACCATAACTATTCACCTAAAGAACGACCGATGTGTACCTGAAAGCTTAATTTTAAAGTTACAAAGGTTTCATGACCTGTACCACATATGGCTGAGGATTCGCTGACTTTGAATCCCCTGACTTTGAGGTCATTGACATGTGAGTCCCACCTAGAGCGGACCCACATGTCGGTGACCCAAAGTCACCTGACTTTGAGCCTCCCAAAGTCAGCCAATCTGCGCCCACCACATATATACCTGATAGGGAAACATATTGTGGTACTAAAAAGGTTTCACCACCTATACTGCACCTTAATAAATACTACGTTTGTTCCTTAATATAGGACAATTAAGGAACGGAGGTAGTACTGTAGTAAAGAAACATGTCTGGTCAAAACTGTATTAAATTTGTCTAACAAAGTTTACTTGTAACGTTTAGATACCTGCACAGTGAACTCTACCCGGTGTTGAAGATTTTGAAATAGTGGTGGGTGCGAATTTTCTTCTTTACATTCATGATCACAAAGCAAAAAATGACACTAATCGGATGATAATCGTGGCCTGTCTCTGAAATACTCCACAAATTTACAATGAACAGACTAGAAATGCACATGAACAATACAAGTATAACAGATCTATTATTCTCTGTGTAACAAACACAAAATGGATCAGCATCTCATGGGTTCTTGTACAAGCAAAATTGTCCAAAAATAGCAGCCTGATTACAGGGACATTTGATACAAACTTCCTGCTAAGGGAAGTACAGAATAGTGCATCGCTTTCTTTACAGCAGTCTAATTTATCAAAATTCAAAATAAATAACTACAAAGATGTTAAGTCGACAATGGTTCCGGTACATCGATAAAGGAAATAAAAATACCAAGTAAAAGTTGGGGAACGGTGACATGTTTACCACCTCTGTGTGCTCGTCCCAAGCTCTTTCGCAAAAGCAGGGTGAAACAAGGTCGCCATGATGGCCAATATTCTGATCTCGAAAGTCCCATGGCAATGCAAAGCCTTGCAATACCGTAGCAGGGCGGCAGAAACACGTAGGTACTAAAAACCACGAAATATCAGAAAGCAACTAGTTCTCCACCAGAAAAACTGCATCTCCTCCTTCCCGCAAAAAACAGCAGCATGTTGTTTGCATTAGCATGCTTTTATTGTCCATAAGAAAGGCTCATCTGTATAAGAATAAATTTTCTGCAACTACCTGAGAAGACGACCTTTCCTCAGCTTGCGACCTGAACGGCCTCGACTTCTCCATCACTGTAATCAGCCCAGGACTTTGGCTTTTCAGTCACGCTCGAATCATCTTGAGCATCTTTTGGGGTGAAGCATCATCTTGAGCATCTTTCGGGGCTGTTGCGTCAACTTCAGCACCTTCAGAAACTATGGGTTGATCAGGCTTCACTTCGCTGTCACTTTCCACATGGTTGGGCTTCTCCTCCGTGTTCTTGTTTTCACTCCCAGCTTCAACATCAATTCCAGCAGATGTATCATTTTCTTCAGGACTAATCTCGCTACTTTCAGAAACTTGCGGGGATGCAGTCTTGGGTGATTCGACAGGACTATCTGGAGATGATGGAAGCCCATCCAGTGATGCTTGAATACCAGCTGGCGATGCTAGATGCTCATCTGGAGATGTTGGATGGCCATCAGGACTCCTAGATTGACCTGGCACAAACTCCGGCGCATGAGGATTCATCACTTTAGGGGATGTGTTTGCTTCTGGGAGAACTTCACCACTTGGCAACACAGGCTTGTTACGAGGCACCCGGTGCCCTGATCTGTTGAACCCTCCAGCTAGACGTGGACCATAAGGGACCCTTGCAGTTGCAGATTGGTGAGGATGCTTACGAAGAGGGATGGATAACATTGGGGGTACATTGGCTGGTGATGGCAATAGTCCTCCATGTTCTCTGAAACCTGGTACGGCCATTGAACCAAAAGCTGGCACAGTGGCTGGACTGAATGGAGCAGCGGCAGCAGAAAGCTTACTGGTTGTCTCTTTGGCATCTTCTATTGGTGAATCATTCTTTTCACTTCCAGATGGTGAAGATTTCTCATTTTCGGCTCCACTAGACAGCTGTTCTTGATTATCCTCTCCTGGATCTCTTTCATCATCATTGGAGGAAGAATCATTTTCCTCACTCAAAACTGGTGCTTCTTCATTTGGGACGTCAGCTTGTGCTGCTGATGATTGGTTCTTCTCTGTAGATGTTCTTGCTGAATCTGAGGCCTTTTCAGCTTGATTTGATCCTCCTGAGCCATTGGTTTGTTCACTACCAGAGTTGGAAGATTTTCTTTCATCTGTTGTTTTTGATGCTTCCTTTGGTGACACTTTTATTGTTCCATCTTTCTCTTCGAAGAGCGAACATTGCTTTCTTTCAGAGCCTTAGCACTTTCAAGATTGACACTTGGATCAGTCACACCCTTTTCCTCTGTCTGTACATCACTAAATGCTTTGACAAGAGTTCCTGGTGCAGCTATTGCCACTTCCTTGTATGACAGTGACTTCCTTACTGTTTGACTGACAATTGGTGCTGCAGATGGTATCACCTTGGCAGCTGCTGTGGTGGTGACTAGGCTTGCTGCCATGGATTTGGGATTGGGTGAATTCTCCCCACTGTTTGATGAGACAGCAGGGTTAATTGCTTTGGAATTGAAGCTCGAACTCTTCGCCAATTTCTTTGCAAGAGGGCTGGAAGCTGCAGCCTCATTAGGTGAAACTCGAGGGGAAGAGAAGTTGGATGGTACTCTCCTTTGTATCTTCCATTCTCACTACTGTTTGTGGCATTTGTACTGATTTTTGCCAGGTTTGGCCTCCTCGCAGTTGCACCAGTTTTGCGATTTCCTGTGGTTCTTCCCTTTGGAACAGCCTCTTGCCACCCCTCATCAGATCTGTACTCTTCAGTATAATCATCTTGAGGCATCTGGACCACAGTGTTACTTAGTTTTTCATCTTTCAGTTTCACTTTCACATGCTCAACAACAGTTCCGTTCTCTTTGACTTCAGAGCTTTTCTTCTCAGTTAATTTCTCTTTGACTTCAGAGTTTTCCTTCTCGGCTGATGAACGATCATTGTTAGGTGGAGGGCTCCTTTGATCTTCATCATCGGCTATGTCAGATGGGTTTTGCCCGGTACGACCTTTTATCTATGATTCATAGTGTATGTATGAGGATGACTACTAGAGAAGTAAATCAGCATACAGAAAGGTCCTAAAGATGAAAGTACCTTAGCACGGGCTTGTTTCTTTAGCATTTCCTTAGCCTTGAGCTCATCATCTGGATTGATATAATCTAGAAGATCTGATACACTGACAAAAGGACAATATAAGATCCATACTTAAGAACCAGATAATATTGATTATTCTGTAAATACAAAGACACATCTAGATTTTTCCCAGTTAACTCTTCCATTTGCATTGCCTCCAACCGAACAGTCATAAAGGTAAGAGTTTCAATTTTGGAGCAGGCCATCACTTCTATTAATCCATTTTGACACTTACAACATTGAGTTCGCTAGCAAGCCGACTCAAAAAATAAAATCTTTGCCATATCTTCAATGAAAATATGTAGCTATCAAGCTATTATGTCATCTACCTCAGATGGCCTCTGCTTGCTATTGAAGCATCAGGCTTTGGAGTACCATTGCGTGCTGCTTCCTGCTGCTCTAGTGCCTTCGACTCGAAGTACTCCAGCCAGGCAGCAGCATCCTGGGAAAATATGATTCAACAGATTTCCTTGTTGCTATGAGAAAGGCAGTTCATTGGCAGAAACTGAAGATCAAGTGGAAAAATCAGCATCAGGAAGCAGTTTTTTATATTACCTGCGTCCGAAGATCTTCTGATCCGAGCTTTGCTTGAAGTATTCGTAGAGTGGTTTTTTCATGTTGGACACTCAAAGAGTATGCTTCCATTAAAGACAAAGCAATAGCAATAGCATGATAACTAGCAGCCGTCTGTCAACAAAGATGAAGGTTCAGTCTAAACTTTTAAGCAGGCACTAGTGTATGTGCCAGAGCATAACACAGTCACACTGAAACACAAGGAGAGGTTGAGTTGCACACCTGTATGTGATCAACACCAAGCAATCGTTGGTTGCATTTTAACGCCTCATGCAAGTAACGGAGTGCAACATGGACGTTACCCAACCCTTCTTCCATCATCGCAACATTGATGTAAGTTGCAGCAGTATTAGGGTGAGATGGGCCACATGTCAGGTGCAAAAGATACAGGGCACGATTCACATACCTGAAATATAGAAATCAGTATATAATGTAGTCGAGACATTAAGAAGGCTATACAAATTATAGGTAACTGAGGGAAAAACAAACAACTAAACATGTAACTTCAGTAAATGAGAGTCTGCACTTACTTTAGCGCCAATTCTGTATGTTGGAGGCGATAGTAGAAAACAGCAAGATCTCCATAGCTTTTCATAGTATCTGGGTGGTCAAGTCCAAGTTCCCTCTCATTAATATCTAAAGCCTTCTGTTGATAAATAGTTGCCTGGTCCAAAGAGCAAAAGATTAATAAAGCCAGCCTCCACAACGCAACGCAACAGGGAATGCTAACAAACAGTTTATATGCATTATAAAGCTAAACATGTGACAAGTGCATGGCAGCTCCAGGTCACTCAGATGAGCAACATTATTGCATTTGTTACACTAAAGCAGCTTACAATCTACACATTACATCTGATCATACATTTTATTGTTGCCCAAAATAATTCTCATTATGCCAATTATAACACCAATAAACTATCTAGAATCCCATTGCAATTCCTTAACTAACAATATTTGTACAGAAGCTAATGCTATGCAAATTAGACTGAACAGTGTTACGGAATCCTGTGAAAGAGAGCAGAAAAATCCCAAAAATATGATACCTGGTTGAAGTCACCAGTATGATAAAGCACTACTGCCAAAAGGCTGTACGCTCCTGCGGTCATTCTGTGATATGGACCACAAACAGCAACCAGTTTTGCAAGAGCCTGCACCATCATATACAGCCATGCGCCGATTGTATAAAGTGATTGGAGTAGTGTTCAAGAAATCATAATATATAGATGCAATAGTATGACCAGGAATTTATACCTTTGTGCCGTAGCTAACAGCATCCTCAAGTTTTCCTTTGTCCAGTAAAGTCTTGGATGACTCCAACAGGGTACGACCATCTGCTGACGAGCATGCAACATGCTGCAGAAGAATCATGGTTAACGAACTATTCATTAGTTATGCATTTCTACGTTATTTGTAGTTTTCATAAGTTTAAATTTACCTTGTAGATAGGAACAATACTGATAATATCCAACTTTCTGAATGGATGTGGCATATCCATATCGTAGTCTTTGGTAACGAGCTCAAGTCCTACCTATTTGAATCATGGTTCCAGAAGTGAACAGGTACAATCAGAAATGCCGAATCTAAAAATAATAACAGTGACATCTAAACAATTACCTTATGGCAGACGCCACGGAGAATGGCATACTTTCTCAGATCAAGGCTATACTCGTCTTTCCATCCCAAGCCAAATCTCTTCATTAAAAAGAGCTCCAACCACTTCTGCCTGAGATTATGATCCTCTACACACTTGTCATCGTTATTTTCTTCTGGAAATGGTCCCAGCAATATATTTAAACATGATGCAACTGATTCAGCCATGTCATTTATATCATCAACAGCTGCAATAACAGCCCGAATTATGTGCTTAAATGCTCGAACTACCATCTCGTGTATACACAGTGACTGTATATGCGGTAGCTTATCAGAAAGCTCAACCTGAAACACAGAAAAATTAAACAGTGTTTCAGTCATGATGTTTATGAGATGTTTTATGTTATTTTATTTGCTCAGATAAATGAAGATATGTTTATGACTTAGAACAAATCTTGAACTTCAACGAACTACGTAGTACGTACCACTTGTCCCAGTGAGCGCATCTGAAGGCCTCTGGTGTGCATAAAATCCGTCAATGTCCTTCCATCAACAGGGGAAAGCTCGAGTGAACCAAAGTCTGCTACCTGGTAACAGGATAAGGATGCAAGTAGATAATGTGCCACTCAGAGTACATGTTAGTGATAGCTGCAATAGAAGTACAATATATTACCAATTTTGGCAGGGCAGTATCATCATAGTATTTGTGTGCCATCTCAATCAATTCATCGGGGGACTGCATGGAAAAACATCGGATTGTAAAGCATACTGTAACAGTTAAGAATGGGACTAACGTGTTGAGAGACATAATCGTCACCAACATAGAGCACCATATCAGTCTGTTTCCTGTAGCAACATAACAATCAGCAAATGGGCAAATTCGTCACTAACTAATGTGGGGCTTACTGTGTAGAATATAATTCATGAACAAACAATTATAATGATAGTTGAGCCACAGCAAGGCCACCCGTGGGCTAATCTAACTTTCTGTTTGGATATCTGCTTGGTGTGATGTTGTTTGAATAAGCGGATCCAGTATAAATTAGTTCCGCCTGAAAACATCTAAGAAATCTCCAATGCAAACATGGAGAGGGAAAAACCTTAGCATGAAGTCCAGTTTCAGATTCTCTTAGTCTTTGGAAAGCAGCTTCTGATAGCGCTCTCTGCAGAATAGCCTCTTTATCCTCCTGTGTGCTGCCAGTGTTGTGTGTATGTGCATCGCTTGTATTTGGCGAAGTACTTTCTTTCACGGATGCACTCTTTCCACTCTTTTCATCTGATTTCTTCTTGATCTCCTTCAGCTGACCAAATTGTTTACCAAGGCCCTTTACTGTAGGAACATCCTTAGTGTCGTCACTTTTCTTAGTGTCCGTCTTCTCAGAAGTTTGACTCTGTAGATGTTGTACCCAGCAAGCACCAAGCTCCCATCTGATTGGTCTTGTTTCTCTTGGAGACTCACCTTCAAGATTCTGTAGGCTATCTGTAATTATTTTCCGGACAAATTTTGTAGTAGTCTCGCTCTCTTCAGAATCAGAACTCTGCAACCGCTGAACTGCTCCAGGCGACTGGACACATGATTTCTGAAGCAGCATCCTTAAGCTGCCAAAGGAAAAAAACAGTCATTGCTGGTTTTATCTAATCAATACAATGGCAACGACAGCAAAAAAAATGACCAAGTGAGCACAGCTGAAGTAAATTATTTAGAATTGGTTTTGGGTGAACTCATGTGAAAGTAAGCACGAGAAAATAAACGTACATCATGTAAATGCCCACAGTACTAACCTGTTGACATTGAGAGCGTTGCTACCTCCCTCAGGCTGGTCTTCAATGTGAATGTCGTGCTGCGTTGGAACAACAGTTGTCAATTGAGCATCCAGTGGAACTTGGACAACAGCTGTATATCCACAATGCTTCACAAGAACCACACCAAGAGTAGCAGTATCCTGTAAACCAGTAGAAATACTTCATTGGTTAATTGAAAAATAAATATAAGTAAACTGTAATAACCTGTGTCAAAGAAAATATCTTACATGTACTGTTGCACTCTCATCAGCAGTGATTCCCTTCAACAAGTTCCTCTTAGCAAGCTCATCAAAAGATACTCCTGGAGCCTGGCTTCCATCTAACTTCACATCTAACTTGGAACTTGCATCTGCTTGTCTTTTGTCACCGTTATTTTCATATCCCCAATTTGTTGTGTGTGCAAAACCGCACTTGCTGCGCCATTTGTTTTTTCGTGAGAACTCTTGTCATCGGGGATTATTTGCTGGATAGCTGCAATAGCTTTAACAACACCAACATCTACAAACAAGCTATGGAGTAGGAAAGCCTTCCTGTCACGGACTTGCCTCTCCTCAGCTGTTTTACAAGGCATTGCGGCAAGGATGGCAAATTCTTTCGCCCATGGTCTATGGTCATGTTTCCCATCTCTTCCCAGACCACCACCATTGCCACCCCAAGTTTCATCTTCTGTTGGAAGGGGTGGGAACACTGATGGCGAATCAGCGACAACAGGGGGAACGACCCAAGTGTTTGACCGGAATCCGTAGGGAAGATTTCCAAACTGGAAAGAAACGAGAAGTAAATAGCAAACATCAAAATATCTGAATTGCAGTTGTACTCATGATTTTAGATGCAAACTAGCTTACAAATTTTCAATATATCGAACAACAAATATTGTCTAAAAAATTTGGTTTCGAGATTCAGATATTATCACATATCGAAGCACATCTAATTATGTATTATTTTCGTTGGAAACAATGCATTAGCCAATCTCACCTTGTTGTGCTCAACAAAAGCCTTCAGAAGAGCCTTGTAAGCCTGCAAGTTGGAAACACATTTAAATTAAAATGAGCAGCCAATGATCAGAAATAAATCTCATGGTTTTACTTACCCCTCGAATCCACGGTTTGTCTGCTGCAACAACCCAACAAGGGAGTGGCTAATGAGTGCTCGCTTCCCTGACGGATAGAAGCCAGCTCGGGATGCTACGATTGTCACCGGCTTCCCGTTACAAACCCTCACCTGCATATAAGCATCCAAATCAGAAGTTAGTGAAACCGCAACTGATATACAGCTGCACTGAAAAACTTGGCACCATTTGTGACACTGACCTTACTGAATTACTAATGGGCAACATTTTTTCACATAAATGAGATAAATATAATGAGAAATTCAATGCAATTAACATAAGAGCACGCAGTAACTTTCTCAAGTCTTTAGTTGTCATTGTTAAATATATGATCATCAATCGATAAGAATATTTGGTAGAAACCTCACATCGATCTGGAAGAAGTCATCATCTCTCTTGTCATCGACGAATGGACGCGTGGATCTCCTAATGTCTGAAAGATATCACATTTACAATTAAAAAACAATCGGAATCTCGTTTCCCAACACAACTCGAGCCTACACATTTCTGTACCAAATGTGCTCTAAAAAATACTACAGAGAGGGAGAAAAACTGGTGCTGCACTTACAGTGGATAGGCGGCGAGAGGTGGGAGAAGGAGAAGAAGTCGTAGAACTCCCCCAGCTTCGGCGGCGGATACATGGGCTCCTCGCCGCCGCCGGCCACGGCCGCGCCGGGCGACCCTGGCTTGTCGGCCTCGGCGACCGCATCGGTGGCGGGTACGGGCGCGGGCTTCTGCTCGGGCTTCTTGACCCCGAACGCGGTGGTGCAGGCGACGACGTCGAGCAGCCGCCGGACATGCGCGACGGCGAGCTCCTCCGTGTAGTCCTCTGCGACGCCATTGGCGTGTCAGTTTTCGTTTAGGCCCTCGAGCTATACGCGATTTGCGAGAGAGGGTTCTCTCGTTTACCTTCGACGATGCTGAGGTGGCAGGGCTTCAGAGAGGCGACCTCCACCGTGTCCTTGAGCTGGGCCCCGCGGACCTGCATTTGCCACGTAAACAAGTACACGCTGTCAGAAAGCACGAATCTCGAGGTGGATACGAGCAGATTGGATTTGCTCTGTGTACCTCGTGGGAGAGGGAGAAGCTGGTGAGGTGGCAGGTGTCCACGTGGACGGCCAGGAGCTTCCGGACGTCGAGGATCCTATCCGTCGATATGCCCTGAAGATACAAGTAGCATATGCTTTGGTCAGTCATTGCTTAATTACTACTCTTAACACTTTGTAAACTTAAAATTCAGTAGTCACTTGGACCTCCTCCTTAAAAAAAACATTTTGCATGGTCCAATTTTACACCTGGCATGGATATTGTTCGACAAATATAAATGGGAGGTTCTTCTCTCAGTCCTTTTCCAAGATAATTTGGCTAAGTTTGTCCCTCCAATTTGGCTATTGTCCAGTTTCTTGAACGTGTTAATGTCAGCGTGAATCAAGTGCGTGAGCTTTTTTAGTATGTGCCACGTATAGCCAGCGTTGATTCACTGTACGTGGTACTCGTTCGTAGCAGAAGATAGAATGGGAGGAATGTAAAAAAAATATAGAAGAAAATGCCATGCATGTACATATTTCGTGGACTGTAGTTCATGGAGGGCACAAGAAGATGGAAAATCGTGGAGGAAGATAAGGCAATCCGCTGTCTCACCTTGAGCGTGAGGTGGGTGTAGTCCGGCGTCTCCACGGTAACGTCCAGCGCTGTGGGCAGAACTGCATCAATAAAAAATAACATTTCGTTAATGCCCAGTTGACACTTTCTAGTACAGCATGTGCTAAACTACAAAACAACCATGAATTCTCTATGTCTCCATTCCATTCACCGAGAGAACAAGTCCTCCGGACAAAATGAAATTCGTCAAAAAAGAAAAGTCATGGTCATCTGAACTTGGAATTCAGCAAAGAAGAGAACTTGGATTCTGCATGCAGAAGAAGCGAATATCGCAGCGCACCTTTCTCTTCCTTCTTCTTCTTGTCGCCCTTGGCCTTGAGCTTGGCCTTCCCTGCCTTGGGCGCCATGCCGCTTACTACGCAAGCTTGCTACAACGTCGCTCGCTCGTAATTTCTATCCAGTTTCCCAACGAATTGGGAATCCGATGGCACAGTACTAGCTACCGAGCTCTTGGCATTGCAGAGAGGCGGAGCAGATGCTGCTGCTTAGCTAGAGAGGAGATAGCGAGATAGCAGGCGAGCGAGCGAGAGAGGTGGGTACAGAGAGGATAAGGTGATATATAGTGAGTAGCTAGCTGCTGCTACGAGCTAGTAGCTAGCTAGCTGAGCTGAGCAGCTTCTACTGGCTCTGAACCCGAAGGTGAAGGGGGTACGTTGTTCTTGCAGGCAGAGTGTGGAAGAGGACAAGAAGAGCGCAGCAAAGGCAGTTCTTACATTAGTCGAGAAGAAATAAGGAATAGTGCAAAATGTTTTCAATGATAAGTAGCGGGTGGAAATATTGTGGATGTGCGCAGGGGAGACTGGACTGGAGTGTTTTTGCCGGTCAAATGATGTACAGTAAGTTTTATGTGTGTCTACAAGTGTTTACTGGCTGGCTTTGGCAAATGTGCTGCTGAAATGTGCTTCCGGAGGAAACCTTTGCAGTGCAGAAAATGGTGTTATAATAACCCTGTTTTTTCATCTATTTCTGAAGCTTTTGTTTTCGTTTTTTTCTGTGCGGGAGTTTATCCGAGTAATGGTGGCGCACAAGTGCCCACTTGCGCTTTTTCCATTCACGGCGCCCGGCGAGTCCTCTAGAACGCGTGTGAGTTCGTAAAACTTTCTCTTGTCAGTACGTGTGTGTAGGAATATTGTGCGCCACATAAATGCAGGAACTGCTGTCAATTTTATGGAGCTAAATACTCGTTGGGAGCACACTAATCATAGATCCATCCGGGTGTTACCCGAACCATACTGATAGGTGATAGCGTCAGTGTTCTCTAGCGGTCTGTCCATCTAAGCTTCCGAAATCCGAATATCGAATCATTAGACTAGTAGAAGGTTAAACCTACTATGGCGCTGTGGAACCAATGGAGCAGGAGCAGAAGCAGATCCCGCTGTACTGTACGCGCGACTGAGTTTACAGCTGAACGTTGTCGAACCGGCAGAGCAGTACGGCGCGGGGCAATGGAGCCAGAGCCCCAGTTGCAGCGCGCGGTTGTAGGCTTGCGCTCGTGTGCGCGTTGGCCACGCGAGAGCGACGCGGCGAGGTGGGATTTGGCGGCATCCCGGCGGGGAGCCAGAACCAATGGCCAGAGGCCGCCCCCTCACCCATCTCCCCATCGCAGCCAATCTCCGAGCACAGCTCGCCCCACGCCTCGGCGTCCTATCTGCACAGTGCTATCTCGCTATCTATCCCTTCCTCCTCGGCCCGACGCGTCCACCCATTTTCTGACCTCCTCCTCGGCGGTGGGGCTCGTCTTGGAGCCTCCTCGTGGCCGGGCCGCCGAGCCACGGCGTGGGTCTTGGACTCTTGCTCGATTCCGGCAAGCTGGGGGAGGGTACGGTCATGGTAGGGTTGTTTTGGTAAGTGGGACTGAGGCTGCTACCTTCTGAACGTACAAACTGTGAATTCTGCAGCGGAAGTACGGACACGCCTATATATGACTCGCGGTGTCCAGTCCGGTACAACGTTTAAAAACTAGAACGTCCAAAATATCAAAAAAAAAAATCATTCGAATTCAACCAATTTTACATGGATTCAAACAAAATTTGAATACAAACCTTAACTATGACTGCATGTAACTTGCTGGCCCAAATTTTTACTTCATCTCTTCCTTTTAAAGTTCTTTTTTTTTTGCAGAAGTTGAGTCCGTATTAATATTTCTAGTGGAGTGGCTGCGTTGTGTCATGATCAAAATAAAAGTCACATGTGCATAAAAAGTTGGTAATTAAATTTTTTAGAAGCCTAATATATAGGAGGCCAATGGGGCATGTAGAGTGCAACTTGTTAGCTCTATCAAGAAGTTTTGAGAAGCAAACTAGCCACGATGAGTTCTTCTTTTCCAGATATGTGCATCTCCCATTCTTTATCTGTGCTCAAATGACATTAGGATGGGGAAAAATTGATAACAACAATGTGTGCTCATCGTGTGTTCCACTATTTCTCCGGACATTGTCGTGCCGGGAACAAGAATTTGCCAACAATATTTGGATTAATTGTCGCGACTAAGAGTCTCCATGTGGAGTGATGAGAGCTGGCACTAGTGCAGAACCTCCAAATAGAAACAGTCCAAGTACACAACCTCAGCCGGTTTCCCCAACCGTCTGAGCCCGTGGTCTCTGTTAGATATTGATCTCCAACCGTGGAGTCCAACGGCTCCACGATCCTGTGATCGCGCCCTGATCGGGGGCGCCCGACCTTAATTGTCGGTGGGCCCCTGTCGCAGCGCTATATAAAGGGTGGGGGGCCGGCCTGCACAGCTCACGAGGTTGACCGTGCGTAGCTAAACCCCACCGACATTCCCCTCTCCGATCTAGGGTTAGCGCCCAGCGACAGGAAGCACCACTGCCACCACTGCCTCGGCCACCATGGCCTCGGGGTCGAGCTCATCCACCCATGGAGAAGGTACGCCCAAATCTCCCTCTCTCTCTCTGTTCAACATACACACACACGCTGCACATGATGATCTACACGAGTAGTAGTTCTAGTGACACTAACAATGGTATCAGAGCGATTTTTGGTCACTGGATCTTGCTCGTGTTGAGAAGAATCGAAAGAAAGAAAAGAAAGAAATCCCCACCCCGAAGAAACCCTAACCCTAATTCAAAGATGGAGGGGAAAAGAAATCCTACCTGCGGGCCACGGGCTCGCCGGCGAAGATGCGCCGCTCCAAGCCGCGCCGTTCCTCTCGATCCGACGCGCATCGGCAAGCCGAGGCGTCGGAAGAAGAACATACCCCTCACGGGGCAAAGAGAGCAACCCCGCAAGGAGCAAAGAGGCACCGCGGCCTAACCGCTCGACGGAGACGCGCTCACCGCGAGGGGAACGCGCCGCCGGCGAGGGGGAAGGCAACGGCGCAAGGACGGCCACTGTCTTGCCATCGCCGTGGTGGAGTTCCTCTCCACGCGCGGGAACGTGGGCGAGGCAGAAGAGAGAAGAGGGGAAAAGGGGAGGCGCGCGGCGCGGAGCGCACGGCGTGGTCGCCGCCGCACGGCACACCACGGCGCGGCCGTCTCCGGCGAGTTTTTTTCCGCCGCCGTTTTCGTGCGGAGAGAGGCGCACGGGAGGAGAGAGAGAGGCGAAGAATGCGGCTAGGGTTTTCAGTCGGGGCGGCGACGGGCTGGTTTTGATCCAGCGAACATCACGGACGACCGTCCGATCCCGATGGACGGCCAGGATGCGTCCTGGCGCAACCCTAGCACGCAGGCGGGCTTTTGGGCCAAAAGAAGCAGGCCGTGGGCCGTGAGGGCCGCGAACCGCGTCGCCGTGAGCGGCAGATAGCGCCGCCGCGCACGGGCCGTGGGCCGCTGTTATGCGTCGCCGCGTGCGACGGATAGTAAAGGCGTGGGCCTATAGTTTTTCGCACAGAACAGAATTTTTTCTGTTATTGTTTTTTCAGAAGCATGTTTAGTTATTTTTGTTTCTATTTTTCCTACTCATTTTTTATCCAACGAAAATTTTGTTTAGGAAACAGAAGAAAAGTAAAAGAAATACTTTGAAAAGTATAAAAGTTTATGAATTTTTATTCATTTATTTAAAGTTTCCGCTGCAAATAGTTAAAAGAAATTGCATAAAGCAATAAAGTGAAAATTAAAAGCATGATTAAATGATATTAATGCTGATTATGATTCTGCTATTATTTGACCAACGTTATTAATAGCATTATTATGATTTAAAGTGAGAATTGAAAGCATGATAAAGTGATTTTAATGATGATTATGATTTTGTTGTTAAATGACCAACGTTGTTAATAACATGATTATGATCTGTCTTAAAGGTGCATTTATTTCTTTTATTGCCCAACGGTAATATAGTTTTAATTGCACAAACGGTTGTATGTTTTAATTTATACCAACGTTGGATTATTACATGCAATTGTTTTTTGTTATCTTATATCCTTGTGGTTTCAGGAAGTTTTCACCTGATGAGTTGCCTCAAGGACGTTCCGACGCTCAGGGGTGACAACTACGCTGAGTGGTGGAAGAAAGTCGAGCTGGCTTTTGTCTGCGCTGAGGTCGACTGGGTTGTGAGTACTCCACAGCCAGTCAAGCCAGCAGAGCCAGTGAGAGCATGATGATGATGATTCTGCTTGGCAGAAAAAGCAGCTGGACTATGGTCCAGTAGAGATGGGTTACACCCTAGAGAACCAAAAGTGGGTGAACGCCAACAAAAAGTGCATGGCATTCATAAAGAACACAGTTGAGAACGCTATTGTGGGCTCAATTGAAGAGTGTACCTCTGTGGGAGAGTATCTCCAAAAGATAAAGAGCCAGTTTACTGGTTCTTCAAAGACATATGCTACCCAGCTGCTCAACAGCTGGTGACAGAAAAGTATCATGGAGGTTCACATGGCATAAGGGAGCACATTCTCAGAATGAGCAACATGGCTGCTAAGCTTAAGTCCATGGAGGCTGATCTGGAGCTCAAGCCTGCACTCATAGTTCACTTGGTGATGGCTTCACTGCCACCACAATTTGAAAATTTCATCATCAACTACAATGTGTCGCCTGAAAAATGGGACATTGAAAAGACCATTGCCATGTTGTCGCAAGAAGAGGAAAGGCTGAAGTCCCAGAATGGGGGCTCCTTGAACTTTGTGAAGGACAACAAGAACAGGAACTACAACGGTTCCCCTTCTAAGCCATATGGCAAAGGTCCTCATCAGTATAAGCCACATGGCAAAGGTCCCCAGCAGTTTCAGCAAGTGGACAAAGACACCTGCCACCACTGCAAGAAGAAAGGGCATTTCAAGCAAGATTGCCCAGATTGGCTCAAGATGATAATGGCCAAGAGAGGTAAGACACAGTTTCTTTTGTAAATGAATCCCTGTATACACAGTTTTCAAAATCTACTTGGTGGATTGACTCAGGTGCAACTGTTCATGTTGCAAATTCTTTACAGGGATTCCATTCGACAAGGACTTTGCAAAGAAGCGAAAGACACATTGAAGTCGCAAATGGAGTTCAAGCAGAAGTTGAAGCTGTTGGCGACGTCTCCTTGGAGCTAGCTGATGGTTTCAATATTATGCTTAGAGATGTTTTATTTGTTCCTTCGATTCACAGAAACTTAATAAGTGTATCGTGTTTGGATAAAGACAGTTATGAATGTTATTTCGGTCATGGCAAGTGTGCCATATGGTTTAAAGATGCTTGTGTGGGTATTGCTTTACTTCATGATAAGCTTTATTTGTTATCCTTGCGTGAAAAAGTGCATTCTGTGAGTAATGTGAATGAACAAATTCCTTGTCGAACAAAGAACAAAAGAAAAGAAAGCGAACTCATGACTCGTCGAAGTTATGGCACTGTCGATTAGGCCATATTTCGAGGGGAAGAATAGAAAGCCTCGTTAAAAATGATATTCTTCCTCCGTTAGAGTTCTCAGATATCGAACAATGCATAGATTGCATAAAAGGAAAATACGTAAAACAAATTAAAAAGGGTGCAAACCGAAGCACAGCGACACTAGAAATTATTCACACTGATATATGTGGACCATTTCCGGTGAAAAGTGTGGATGGTTATGACTCGTTCATAACGTTCACAGATGATTACTCCCGATATGGTTATATTTATCCAATTAAAGAAAGATCTGAAGCATTGGATAAATTTAAAATATTCAAAGCTGAAGTTGAAAATCAACATGATAAAAGAATTAAAATAGTCAGGTCCGACCGTGGGGGGGAGTACTACGGTCGGCACACTCCATATGGTCAAGTACCTGGACCTTTTGCAAGGTTTTTACAGGAAAATGGAATAGTCGCCCAGTATTCTATGCCGGGCGAACCACAGCAAAATGGAGTAGCTGAAAGGCGTAACCGTACTCTTATGGATATGGTGCGCAGTATGATGAGTTATTCCACACTGCCATTGGGATTATGGATGGAGGCGTTAAAAACCGCCATTCACATTCTCAACAGAGTACCAAGTAAGTCGGTGCCCAAAACACCGTACGAGTTGTGGACAGGGAAAGTTCCTTCTCTACGCCACTTGAAAGTCTGGGGGAGCCCAGCTGAGGCAAAAGTTTTTAATCCCACATTGCAAAGTTAGACCCCAAAACAGTAACTTGCCATTTCATTGGCTATCCTGATAGATCAAAAGGTTATCGTTTCTACTGTGCAGACAGATACACAAAGTTTGTAGAAACGAGACACGCGGTCTTCTTGGAGGACGAAATGATGAGGGGGAGCATGGTAGGCCGGAAAATTGATCTTGAGGAGAAGAGGGTGTGTGCACCTTTTCCGATGATCCATGAGCCATTTTTCGCCCTACCTGTTGTACCTGCACCGATAATCCCAGAGGTTGTGGTGCAAGCACCTGTTGTAACTCCACCCGTGACCACAACGAGGCAAGATTCGGAACCTGTCCGTCAGGAGCCGACTCAACCCGTTGTTGAGCATGAAAGGGAGCGACGACAGCCACATTTAGAAGAAGAGTCGCACGTTGAGACACATGATGTGCCAGAGAATGAGACTCTCAGAAGGTCTAAAAGAGCTAGGAAATCAGCTATTTCTAGTGATTATAGAGTTTATAATACAGAAACAGTTCATATGGAAGAAGATCCCACTTCATATGAAGAAGCCATGAGAAGCGTTCACTCTTCGAAGTGGCTGGAAGCCATGGAAGACGAGATGAAATCGATGAGTTCTAACAATGTTTGGGATTTAGAGGAAATTCCTAAAGGAGCCAAAACAGTAGGCTGCAAATGGGTCTACAAAACAAAGTATGACTCCAATGGGAACGTAGAAAAGTATAAAGCGCGACTTGTGGCAAAAGGCTTTACGCAAAGAGAAGGGGTAGATTACAATGAGACATTTTCTCCGGTCTCATGTAAGGATTCTTTCAGAATCATCATGGCACTAGTTGCGCATTTTGATTTAGAGTTGCATCAAATGGATGTAAAGACGGCATTTCTAAATGGAGATTTAGAAGAAAATGTTTACATGAAACAACCCACGGTTTTTTCATGGAGGGGAAGGAACATATGGGATGCCGCCTAAAGAAATCCATTTATGGGTTAAAGCAAGCCTCTAGACAGTGGTATTTAAAGTTCAATAATACAATTAAAAGTTTTGGTTTTAAAGAGAATGTTGAGGACAACTGCATTTATGCAAAGTTTAAAAGTGGGAAATATATTTTCCTAATTCTGTACGTGGATGATATCTTGCTTGCAAGCAATGATGTCAGTCTACTACTAGAAACAAAGAAATTCTTGTCCTCAAATTTTGATATGAAAGATCTTGGTGAAGCTTCATATGTTTTGGGCATAGAAATTCACCGGGATAGAAAGAATGGAGTGCTAGGACTATCACAAAAGGCATATTTAGAAAAGGTTCTAAAGAAATATAATATGCATAAAAGTAGCGCATCACCTGCTCCGATAGTCAAGGGCGATAGTTTTGGGAAATTTCAATGTCCCAAAAGTCAATATGAGATCGATCGAATGAAAGCAGTACCATATGCTTCGGCTGTTGGAAGCTTACAGTATGCACAAGTGTGCACTCGCCCTGACTTAGCTTTTATCACCGGGGTACTCGGTAGATATCAAGAAAATCCAGGCCATGAACACTGGAACATGGTAAAGAAAGCATTGCGTTATGCAAGGCGCAAAAGACCTCATGCTAACATATAGAAGATCTGATTCCCTAGAGATAAGAGGGTATTCAGACGCAGATTTTGCGGGAGACAAAGATGATAGAAAGTCCACGTCAGGGTACGTGTTCACTCTCGCAGGAGGGGCTATTTCGTGGAAAAGCTCCAAACAGTCATTAGTTGCATCGTCCACGATGTATGCAGAATTTATAGCATGTTATGAGGCCACGGGCAGGCGATATGGTTAAAGAAATTTATACCCGACTTGAAAGTGGTAGATTGTATTGACAAACCACTAAAGATGTACTGTGACAACCAGCCCGCAGTATTCTATGCTCACAACAACAAGTCGAGTAATGCTACAAAGGCAATAGATATAAAGTATTATGTTGTGAAAGATAAGATCCAGGATCAAACTATAAGTCTCGAGCATATAAGGACAAAGGAAATGCTTGCGGATCCGCTAACGAAAGGCTTACCACCCGATGTGTTCCAGAAACACATAGCCGGCATGGGATTAATGGAAAGCCTATGATCACTGGATCACAGAGGCCCAAAAGTAATAGTTTATTGTTTCAAAACTGAAAAGTATATGGTGGCTGTCTGATTCTATCGGCAATTGAGCTGTGACGATGAAACATGCTCTATGTACTAATCGGTGATGAAACGAGTAAAGTAAAAGGTTAAAAGTAAAAGTTGAGATCAAGGGGGAGAATGTTAGATATTGATCTCCAACCGTGGAGTCCAACGGCTCCACGATCCCTGTGATCGCGCCCTGATCGGGGGCGCCCGACCTTAATTGTCGGTGGGCCCCTGTCGCAGCGCTATATAAAGGGTGGGGGGCCGGCCTGCACAGCTCACGAGGTTGACCGTGCGTAGCTAAACCCCACCGACATTCCCCTCTCCGATCTAGGGTTAGCGCCCAGCGACAGGAAGCACCACTGCCACCACTGCCTCGGCCACCATGGCCTCGGGGTCGAGCTCATCCACCCATGGAGAAGGTACTCCCAAATCTCCCTCTCTCTCTCTGTTCAACATACACACACACGCTGCACATGATGATCTACACGAGTAGTAGTTCTAGTGACACTAACAGTCTCTACTGTACACTCCATTAGAGCCGGTTCCTGTAATGAATGCATCCTTAGATGGCCGTTAATAAAAACCGTCTGCAATACACAAAATATCAGACGCGACTGTAATTGCTGGCCGTCGCCAACATTCGGACGGTCTGAGTTTTCTCTCCGGCCGTACAGAGCCTAGTTGGACAATATGCATGCCCTCCGGGACAATTTCCGGTGGTTCCGAGTATTTGCTAGTGGAGAACATGGTAATTAATTCTTTTTAGAGCAAATCGATCCCTGATTGCATCAACAAAACCTCAAACAAGTAACATATAAAGAAGATGACCTATAATTAACCTACAGCTAGCACATGCATATATACAATAACATATGTCTCCAACTACAATTTGTGCAAATTATCAAAATAGCGTGCTAATAAGATAAATGGTCATTGCACCCCTTATTGACATACTAGATAGAATTAGTTCTATATAAGCTGCATCTCAATCATAACCACAAGCTGAAGTTATTGGTCTTCCTAAGAATGATCAGAACAGGTTGATCAATCACAAAATTCTTACCTTTCATGCAGTTCTTTCATCCCCAACTTGTCGAAGTCAATGCGGCCGTCAGTTTTCTTGTTGTACGTGATGTTGGCGGCTGCCCCTGCATCCAACATTGCCATGAGCCGGTATGCTAGCCTCTTCTACTATCACCTTAGATAGTTTATGTGCATGAAAGATAACATAACTATGTACGCGGTTCATGGTTCCTGAATATTAACTTAGGAAATTGAGGAAGCGTGAAAGATGCGGTCTTGTAGGTACATACCATATCATGTTTGTTCAAATTTGTGCTCGTGAAGCGAGTCACAAAATAAACCCCGACATAGAATCCTACGGGTATAACCTGAACGAGGTGCTTCTTCTCATAATTGTTGAGACGAACTCTTTGGGCAACTATGATTCTGCCGCATCGTCAATTTGATCTTCAGAACTGTCGGAATCCTCATCAAAACTGTCAGAAATCTCGTCAATGTCCTCTTCGTTGTTGCCGGTGTCCATAATGGTAACAGATATCCTGAGATGTGGTGTCATAGTAAACACTAGAATGTCTCGCTTGTTGAGAATGTTCTTCGTGATGAACTGTTCCCATTGTTCGTCATGCAAGCGGGCATTGCTCTGTTCTTTTGTCACATGAATGTTGTACGTGCTCCCAAGGGCACGAAACCACATACACTCGCGCACTAACTCGTTGAACGCTAGCCGAGCGTCGCATGGTAAAGTTTGTCCAACAAAAACAAAAACAAACACAATACAAAGTGTATTGAGGAGGCTTGTTTTCTTACCACAAACTTGCGGTGAAACTCTTGCAGTCGAACACCAAATGAGGATTTAGTAAAGTTCCTGCTTGTGTAGTTATTCTTGCATACATGGCATGCCATATCCTTTTAATTAAGTCAACAAGAAGTAGAAATTAGAAAATATGCATACAGACAGATTGGTTATAAAAAAGATCATTTCTGAATGATAACTAATGAAAAATAATTATAACTCTACAAGTAACTACAAAGTAGAAAATGTGCCTTTCTAGGAATTTGGAATGATTAAGTAATTTTGTTTCCCCAAATGGCTCCCACGGGTGGAGAGGGGAGTTCGTCGACAGTAAAGCAGGAGGGGGCGGCGATGCTGGATGTATAGCGGGATGAACTCATCTGCGCCTAATCGCTGGATGAAGGAGGAGGACTAGCTCGTACCTTGCGTACCGGGTGGAGAGAACTAGTCTTAACCTTTGAGAAACTTTAATCATATGGGTAAGTTTCTCGGGATATGGGTGTTGTTGATGGGTTGAGAAGCAAACATTTCTAACTTTTTGTTCAGAACGACAAGCACATCCTTTCAAACTATTAGACTGGTTTGTTGACACCATAATGAAAATGGTCTTAGATGTTTTCAGTATACGAAACCATGAGATAATGGGAAGAGGGGGGCATATGCCCCCCTACCAGTGCCAAAAGCTCCAGTACATGGTTCATTCCTTTTATTTCACATTTTGATTTTTTATTATAGTTTGCTTATAATAAAAATCACAACTGAAGGGTCGCCAAAAATTATGTGCTATCTTCTTTGCTCAGCAACTGCGTTGAATCCCATCTCGCGCCACGTGCAAGTCACGCAGGGGCGGAGCTCACGTGTAGCGATTGGGTGCAGCTGACACCAATGAAACCGATCTAATATTGAAGAAGCTCACGTAAAAATGGTGTCTGCCCCCATCCCAAAAAACTGTCTGACCCCATCTCTCGTCAGGCCCAACCGCACAAGCTACATTCTCATGGGTTCGGTAAATAAAAATTAGAAAGCTGGCCCGTGCGTTTGCCCATGCGTGGTTTACCGAGGCCGCAAAATCATTAGGCTCGTTGCGTGTACGTAGCCTGTCGTAATTAACGCAATGATCTCTCCACTTTCCCAAAACTCTAATTTTGTCCGCGCTCTCATGCCTCACACCGAACCATCAAGCGGCGGCGGCCACAAAATAGGATAGAAGGGCGGCATGGCTAAGGCCGGCGCTGATCGGCGGGAAGCAGAAGACTAGAGGCGGAAGATTGAATCCACATGTTGGTGTTGGAATTCATAAATTCATTCTAAACTCAGGTAAGCTTTGCTTTTCCCCATCTGTATGCACCAAAGCCTAAACATGCATTGTCTTTTCCTTGATCGTTTTAGGTTATGTATCGATTTGTATTGAGAAAAGCAGATCATTTATTAATGTAGACACCTCTAGGCAAATGTCAATGATAATATCTCATGTTGTGCAAGTATCCCAAGCGAAATTAATTTGGATGAAATTCATTATATGATCCGGCTGATTGGAGAGAAATTGGAGAGCACACCAAAAAAAATCCATGGAACATATTTTCGAATTTTCTTTCCAAGAAACAAGGTGAGATAAGGCGAATGTGCTTAGCTAGGGACTCTAGAAACCAGAATCCTTTAAAAAATAATCCACATAACCTCATCCGAATGCATTATCAACATGTTGTGATCATCAATCATTGCACACTTTCAAATTGTCTTTAAACACAATATTTTGGTATGGGAGACGGTATGTTATAGTAGTCCATTATATTAGCTCAATGATCAAAAAAGTTTTTCTGTAGTGTCCGTACCATGGAAAAAAAATAGCGCGCTATAGCGCCGCTAATAGCACGATATGGCGTTTTGAGAATTGTCTCGCTAAATAAATCAGCGTACAATGTCTCGCTAGCATATTTAAGTCTGACGCTAATTTACTATAGCGCGCTATTTTTTCTGTGGTCCGACCCCATCGCTGAATTTTTCTAGATTCGCCCCTGAAATCACGCGCTGATGACGCTGACACAACTATGAGAATCTAGATCATGTGACCGCTCAATTATGCGTTTAATTCTTATTCCGACTTTTTAAATTAGTGCAAATCCACAAAGAAAAACTAAACCCGCTTGCTCAAAAAAGGAAATACGTGCTACACGAGTGGCCCGGATTCTACAACACTCCCAGCTCTCAGCCTCCTGGCCCAGCTTTTGTTTTGGGCTGCACAGACTTTGGCCACCCAAAACCACTCGCACTGCAAAAATCCTATGTTGCGCCCGTAGAGGGAACCCCTATTCAGTGCTCTAAGCACTGGTTAGCGTGGCTTCACGTCCGCCCCTTCGCCGCCTCTGTCGCGTCGCCTCCTTCGCCCCACCTCCTCCGCCACCATCGTCTCTCGCCCGTAATCCCCCCACCTCCTCCGTCGGCCATGCCGCCTGCTGCCTCCACCCGCGGCCGGCACCGCTCCCGTGATGCCTCGCCGCCCCGCCCTCCTCCAACCGCGGCCACCGCCAGTTTGTCGCCGCCCCCACCTTCCCTCTAACCGCCCTCCCCCCTCTTCTCCGGTGACACGACGAACCCCCGCACTGCACCCCCCTCCGTTAAGGCTCTTCCTCGTCTCCACGGGCGACGCCGCGACCAACCGCGTTGTCCCGCGTTGTCCCCGTCTCCGGCGAGGTCGTCCCGGCCATGGCGCGTCACCTTCCCCACCCTCGGCTCCTCACCGGCGCTTCCATCTCCACCGCCGCCATCTCGACTGGTGGGCCAGCCCAACAATAGCATGCGGGGAGCGCGACGTGCACGAGGGTGCGTGAATCGGTGCCAAGCATTGCAACAGGCGTCGAGTAGGAATCACCGCCCGTAGCATGCTTGAGCCTGGCCCATTAATGTGTCACACGTGAGTAAGTAGTCTCATGTTGCTTGTTTTTGATTGTCTCAAAAAAATGTCGCTAGTTTTTGGGTCAAGCGTGACTCAAGGTAGGCTTTTAGAAGTTTTTCAGTTGTTTTAGAAAAATGGATTTTCACTTCGGATTCTTATTCCGCTTTTTTCTTTCTACTTTATTTTTTCTTATTCATTAAAACTATTTGAGAGATTGAGCATATAACAATATTTATAAATCCTAGAAAATATTTATATGTTTTAAAAAATGTACACGGTATGAAAACATGATCACCGACCTAAAATAAATATTCACGTGTCCAAAAAAAGAAGGTCCGTGGATTCACAAAAATGTTTCGCGGGCTCAAAAAAATTATGTTTCCCAAAATGTACATGGGTTCCAAAATAATATTGACGGGCTAAAAAAAGTATGTTCAAGCAAAATGTACGCAGGTTCAAAAAATTATTCACGTGTTCGAAAAAATACGTTCAATGAAAGTTTGTTCACAGATTCAGAAAAATATTCACGAGTTTAAAAAAAATGATGGGTTCGAAAATTTCGCGTTCATAGATTCAGAAAAATGTTCATGGATTCGTACAAAGTATCCACCGATTTGAAAACCGTTTTCGAGATAAAAAAGGCACGTTCATGGATTTTTAAAGAAAAATAATAGTTCAGGAAAAGTACGTTTATGAATCAAGAAATGTTGATGAGTTTAGAGAAAATACCCACCGATTTAGAATACTATTCACGGGTTCGAAACAACGTAGGTTCATAGGTTTTCAAAAATCATTGGTTCAAAAAAACGTACGCTGACGGATTAAGAAATGTTCACCGAAGAAGTTCTTTTTTTTGTTCCAGACTAAAAGAAAATCTTGTGTTAAAAAGAAAGCACGTTTAGGAATTAAAAGAATGTTCAATAGTTTGAAAACATGGTAATGGAAGTTCAAAAAAAAATTCACGCTTCGAAAGTAAGTAAGCTCGTGGTTTAGAAAAGCGTTCAATGTTTGACACACGTGAATATTTTCTATTAGTGAACTGACTTTCTAAAATCAATAGAGAGCGGAGACATTCTAAGGACTTTCTAAAAAAAATTCACGCTTCGAAAGTAAGTAAGCTCGTGGTTTATAGATTTTTACACTTGTCATAATTTAGATCGTGCGCTACGAAAAGGAGACATTCTAAGGATTTTTGGGGTTTAAAGAATACACACGCACTTGTTCACTTGGCGATACACACTCTACACGCGAAAACAACTAGAGCCTACGCATCGTTGCTGACCATACAACGCCAGACGGAAAAGAACGCCACAAGTGTAAATGGATGATACAGAACGAAACAAATAGCGTTGTCTCTGTTTTTTTATAGCGGAAGCGCTATCATTTTCTGTGGAAACAAAGAATATCGGAACCTAATGGGCCGAGCCCAAGTGCGCGCACGCTTCTCGTTTCTCCGCTGAGAGCGGCAAATAGGAGATTCCGATCAGATCTTTGTCAGCGTGTGGCGGACGCAGAGCACTTCCTCTTCTCCGCCAACACCAAGCCCATCCCCCACCACCTCACTCGCAACACCTACCACGCTCGCATCCAAGCCGATCAAGATCAAGATCGAGATGGCGACGACGGAGCTGACGGCGGCGCAGCTGCGGGCGTACGACGGGACCGACCCGTCCAAGCCGATCTACGTGGCCGTCCGCGGCAAGGTCTACGACGTGTCCGCGGGGCGCGGCTTCTACGGGCCGGGCGGCGACTACGCGCTCTTCGCGGGGCGCGAGGCCAGCCGCGCGCTCGCCAAGATGTCCAAGGAGAGCGGCGACGTCTCCGGCGACCTCGAGGGCCTCTCCGACAAGGAGCTCGGCGTCCTCGCCGACTGGGAGACCAAGTTCCAGGCCAAGTACCCCGTCGTCGCACGCCTCGCCTGATGTGAGCTCGTAGTAGCCAGCGCCCCTCCTCCGTTGTCCCCGTGTAGCATCGCCGTGTGTCCTCCTGTGGTCAGCTCTGTCTGTGTGTGCGTCCTGCTTAATTACTGTCTACCTAATTAGCTTCGCAATAATCTGAGGGCGTGTTTGGCAATAATTGGTGAATGGAAATACTCCTACTGTGATCACTTAAGATTATGGAAGCGATGTTGTTCTCTGTATAATTGCCACCTGTGATTGCGCGCTCTTCTTTTCCTCTTAATTGAATGGGCAGAACACCTGCCATATTTGCTTCAAAAAAAAATTTGCCACCTGTGATTGCTACTCAAAGGCTTGATCCGAGCACTATGACTGTAAATTCAGTGGTACTGAATACCATAAGGTCGTTTCAGTGACTCTGGCCTCTGGGAGAGCCAACAACTAGGGGTGGGCAAATAAACCGAGAACCGAAAACCGACTCCGAATTCACCGAAACCGAGACCGAAAAGACCAGAACCGATTAATTTGCGTGCTTTCTCGGTTCCACGATCTGGAAAACCGAATTTATATCGGCTATTTCGGTCATGCACCATACGTAACCGAATAGACCGAGGAGCCGATAAAATTCCTGGAATTAAGCCCAGCCCATTACGAGAGCAAAGGCCACTATTGCAATCTCTCAGTTTCCACGATGCACAATAAAAAAAGACAAACAATGCAGCTCCCAACCCATGTCCCCCACCCAATCCACATCTAATCGTCTCATCCCTAACCCTGACCGCCTCCCTACGCTGTCTCCTGCTCTCGACCATGGCGACTGACGGCGGCGGCTTTCCAGCGGCCGACGACGCATCACGCATCGCATCTCCTCCCTCTTTCTTCCCCCTGACTCCCTCATCTCATTCCTGCTCTACCTTGGTCCTTGGACGCCTGGATGTATTCTATTTCTACTCCATAGTCGTGAACAGCAACTCGGCAAGGATGTTGCTGCATGGTCGCAACACCAGCAAATGGAGACGGACTTCCGGTGCGCAGCAACTCGACGGGCTCGGGGCCTAGGAAGAATTTCTATGGGATGCGTAGTTAGCCAGTATCGGTGCCGTTCGGTCTCACCCGAGGACCGAACCGAAGTTCCCATGGACCGAAGTCTCGGTTACTGTTTTTGAAGGAAACCGATCGGTTAGCAGAATATAGAAACCGAAATTCTATTAAGCCCGAGAAACCGAACCGAATGCCCACAACAACTGATATCGGGTTCTGCACTGCACGCGGCCGTATATTTGGTTTTACTCAAGATAAGAAGATACATACTCGAGAAGTTTCAGATGATCCCGGCGAGAGACCACGGGCAAAATATACACTGGAACCTGAAGCCTGATCTTGGCCAGCAACAGGCTTGAGACCGATTAGAGTCGTGTCTTATCCCACCACCATGATCTTGGCCAGCAACCCTGACTTAAAGAAATGTAAAAAACCCGTACTGTGAAACATTTGTTAGCCAGTAATTTCTGCAAACCTTGGGCTTGGGTGCCTTACAAGGTTCCGAGATTGGTTGCTCAGGGTTTGGTGGCTCATCATTAATATCCTACAACATATCACAATAGGGTTATAGAGTCCTCTTGCTGCAGCAATAATAGGGGAGAAATAGAAATGGAGACTACCTCGATATCATCTAGCCGCTCTCCCTTTGTATCATTTCCATGATTTTTGGTTCAAATCAAAATGCTACTAAGTACATATTTTCCTCGTACTTAGCAAACTAAATGAACAAATTACAGTATATTTAGACTGAACTAAGTGTCCATGTTAGCGTGGCTGCGCGACAGAAAAAGAACGATGCCCAAGATAGCCAACCTCCATACATGATTTCGGGTGTCTGAGGCACAACAGGGTCACAGTTTCAGGGTAAGGAGTCCCTATAAAGGTAAACTACGAAATTATAGAAAACAATGAACCAAGAAAAACAGTCAAAATTATACTATCAGAAGAAGGAAAAACCTGAACGCTCCTGATGTAGTGCAACCTAGGACCATCACCATGTGAAGCATTTCAACACATCACAAGTCACCATGGATATCAAAGATGAACTCATTCCTCTTCAACAACTCATTTTCCACCCTTTTGGATGGTATACTACGTCATCCTCCGTACCTTGTTGATACTAGGCTTGCCACGATGACTACGAGTACACGAGAGGATGACCAAGGTGCACGAGGAATGAAGCCCGACAAGACGGTGGCTTGGAAGAGGAGAAGGAAGAAGAGCCAACAGTCAAGTGGGCGGTACTACCGCCCCAAGCTCCGGTACTACTGCCAGGACGGTACTACCGGCCCACTACTGGACCCAGTACCGAGAAGCCCCAGACGCTACTGAACCTCTCTGTTTCATCCCGGTAGTAGCCCGGTAGTGGCCCGGTACTACCGTGCGGTCGGTACTACCGCACCCAACCCGGTACTACCGAGGTGGGACGAGCCTGCGTGCTGAAAAGGCCCATGTGCCTTGTAATCTTATCCCCTCACCTACCCTTCGTGGTCAACACTATAAATAGGCACCTACCCCTTCAGATCTAGTTAGAGCTAAGACGATGAGATAGAGTTGAGCTTAGCTCCTTTCCCACCCCTTGTGGTGTTGCCTCCTATGGAGATGAATCAAGGCCTCCCTTGTGGAGAAGATCGCTCTAGTGGATTCCAAGACCTCTTCTTGTAATTGAGATTACATGCCAATCCTTCATCTTCGGGTGACGCTATTGGATCGGTTGGATTGACCGATATGAGAAACAATCTAAGAGTAAGGTTGCTTGGAGATTGATAATCGAGGGCTGCCCTTGGGGATTTGTTACCGGTTGATTTCGTCCGTGTTGCTTTGCTAGTTATCCCTCACATTCCCCACGAATTTCCCCTTTGTGTTCTTCGTGTTCTTCGTGATTCTTCACGTTCTTCATCCCTCCGCATCAAATCCGTGAAGATCGGGCAACCCTAGAGGTGCACCCTTCACCATATGGTATCAGAGCATGGTTGCCACGGATTTGACTTGTGTTTCCACCCCAAAATCCACCAAATTTTTCTTTGATTTTGAGTAATTTCAAAAAACCTACCAAAAATAGACCCAATTTGCTTTTGGATCGATCTGAGATTTGAGTGCGTATTTACAGGTTTTGATCCATAGATCTATTGCTAAACTTGTTGATCTACCTTCCTTTGTGTTCCCATAGCCCAATTCCATCATTTGGCCCTCCGATTTGCTGTTTTCCGTCCGTTTTTCCGCCCAAATCGTGCAGAAATCGCGTCACGAGCTCGGATCTGAAAAATCCCGTGTTAGGCGGTACTACCGGGCATTGGGCAGTACTACCGGGCATCGTACTGCGGTACTACCGACCTACTTTTCCGGTACTACTGACCTACTTTCAGAGAGCGAAAAACAGCATTTCAGTTTTACGGTTTTGGCCATATCTTTTGCATCCGGACTCCGTTTTTGGTGTTCTTTGGCTCGTTTCGAAGCTACGGACAAGGCCTACATCACCATTGCGGTTGATCCATCTTCCACCAACCCCAAAATCCGTGGGCAAGCACAACACTTCGACAACAATGGGTGAAGATCGTTGACCAAAGGTATAATCATCACGGATCTTTTTCCCTTGCCATTCCTTTGTCAGCCACACTATATCTTTGCGATTACCATGTCCTATTGAGGCTCGCTCTTGATGATTGCTTGGGCTTTGCACATTTGCACCGTGTAGTTTCGAGCAAAAGTACATGCGCTAGTTCATATATCATATATCTTGTTGTTGGCATCAAAAGAAGTTGGTGTGCAAAAGAGAAAAGAAGCAAAAAGTGCAAGAAAGAAAAGAAAAGAAAAGAAAAGAAAAGAAGAGACACCACTTGCCACATATCTTGTAGGAAGCGCAAAAGCTCTATGAACATCTAGTAGGTGGTACATTTTGTGCAAATCTTGTAGCCCACCAATAATTTGCAATCGAGATAGTGGCTCTCCTTATACTTGTGCAACACGAGCTTATAGTCTTCGCTAGGATCATATGGTTCTTTAGCTCACTTCTTGGTTGCATAAGTCTCATTTATCTCTCCGTGCGTGTGTTTCCTTGAACTACATTCTTATCTTTTAAGATTGACTTGCTTTTACTTTGTGATCATCGTGGTTCTCTACTTGCCTTTACAATATCTTGGTTTTCGGATTGGTTCGATTTGCTTTCCACCTTCTATACCTTACTATCCTCATAAGTGTGTGTGTTGGGTGTTAGAACCGGATTCTCTTTCGTCAAGCAACTCTATTCTTTCGATATAGTTTCTCTTGGTTCGATATAGTTTCTCTTGGTTCTCCATCACTCCATATATACACTTGTGTTTGTGAGTTAACATGTCTAGGGCGAGCGAATCCAACTATGGAGGCCAAGATAATGATGAGTACACGATGAGCCACATCGACTATGATGCCTCACGCATTGAGGACATGGGGGAATACTACACCGACTATGACCCCCATGACATGATGGATCATCACCAAGACTTCCGCTACCACGACTCCGACTATACAAGTGTGTATGACATGGAGCATCACCAAGACTTCCGCTACTACGACTCCAACTCCGCAAGCGTCAACAACATGGAGCGGTACCATGACATTGACCAACCTTCATCATATGGTATCAACTCCGACTACACAAGCAATGATGACATGATGGAGCCCTACACCGACATAGACTCCACGAGCATGGCTTCCATGATGATGTAGTGCAAGCTAGCACCATCACCATGTCAAGCATTCCAACACATCACAAGTCACCATGGATATCAAAGGTGAACTCATTCCTCTTCAACAACTCATTTTCCACCCTTTTGGATGGTATACTACGTCATCCTCCATACCTTGTTGATACTAGGCTTGCCACGATGACTACGAGTACACGAGAGGATGACCAAGGTGCACGAGGAATGAAGCCCGACAAGACGGTGGCTTGGAAGAGTAGAAGGAAGAAGAGCCAATAGTCAAGTGGGCGGTACTACCGCCCCAAGCTCCGGTACTACCGCTAGGACGATACTACCGGCCCACTACCGGGCCCAGTACCGAGAAGCCCCAGACGCTACTGAACCTCTCTGTTTCATCCCGGTAGTGGCCCGGTACTACCGTGCGGTCGGTACTACCGCACCCAACCCGGTACTACTGAGGAGGGATGAGCTTGCGTGCTGAAAAGGCCCATGTGCCTTATAATCTTATCCCCTCACCTACCCTTCATGGTTTTTTTTAGCACCGTTACCTACCCTTCATGGTCAACACTATAAATAGGCACCTACCCCTTCAGATCTAGTTAGAGCTAAGATGATGAGATAGAGTTGAGCTTAGCTCCTTTCCCACCCCTTGTGGTGTTGCCTCCTATGGAGATGAATCAAGACTTCCCCTTGTGGAGATGAATCAAGGTCTCCCCTTGTGGAGAAAATCTCTCTAGTGGATTCCAAGACCTCTTCTTGTAATTAAGATTACATGCCAATCCTTCATCTTCGGGTGACACTATTGGATCGGTTGGATTGACCGATATGAGAAACAATCCTAAGAGTAAGGTTGCTTGGAGATTGAGAATCGGGGGCTGCCCTTGGGGATTTGTTACCGGTTGATTTCGTCCGTGTTGCTTTGCTAGTTATCCCTCACATTCCCCACAAATTTCCCCTTTGTGTTCTTGTGTTCTTCGTGATTCTTCACGTTCTTCGTCCCTCCGCATCAAATCCGTGAAGATCGGGCAACCCTAGAGGTGCACCCTTCACCAGCTCCCCACATTCTGTGCCGATTTTAGCTTTCTGCTAGAGTGAAGGAAAAATAGGCAGCTTAAATATTTGTGAGTTTTAGCTTACCTAAGAGCATCTCCAATAGGTGCCCTAAAATAGCAGTCAAAAAATAGGATGATGTAAATTATACATCACCAAAAAACGTGATTTATATGGCGTCGAAAGTGTACAACTCCAACAGTTGCGCTAAAATGCCCCACAATATATCAGATTTTTTGGCACGGGTGGTCCAACAGCTGCCTAAAATTTGGCAGCTGCACGACAGGCACCGCCTGGGCCACCTTCTTCGACCGCGCTCAGGCCGCCTCCGGTGCCGACGAGTTGTTCTCGACCTGGGTGACGACGCTGCCTCGTGCCTTCATCACGGGGACCATTTTGCTACTCCGCCCGGTCGCACTGGTTGGCCATGGAGGCGCAAGGTCACCACACCTACTGGCGATGGCGACGACGGCGGGAGGGACGAGAATGTCGTGCCGACGGTGGGAATGGGGCCAGGAACGGGCGCACCAACGGCCGGAAGGTTGGACGGGGTCAACATGGCGGCGGATCGCCGGCGAACGAGCGATTGCGGGTGGCGTCGCGACGGGGAGTCACGATCTAGAAGTTTCAGATTGGCGGTTACACGCAGGCATGCGGCTGCATGCGTTTTAGGGCACGACCCCTGGTGATGTATAATTACATCACGAGAGCCAAATTTTACATCGTGCCCTAGACTTTTTTGGCCAAAATATACATCACGGGCAGCTGTTAGAGACCACTTTTTACCCCTGGTGATGTAAAAAGCGTCTAAATCTTATTTTACATCACCTATTGTAGATGCTCTAAGTAATTCTGCAAGAATGATCAGATACCCCCTTGATAAATACAGCAAACACAAGCCAATGCAATTATACATAACTTGATGAAGCCATTTAGAGCGGCATTGAACATACAGCTAAAATTAGGATGTTTGAAAAGTGAAGTATCGTAAGAAGTTGAATGTTTGTCAGGTCGAATTGCTCACCGGATGTAACCTTGCATCATGATTGACATTTGTACAACCTATATACACATTGATGTTGTAATGCGTCAAATATATAGGTACATGTTTGGCATTTAGGATGATGATGATTTTTATGCTGCCAGGTTGTATGCTCAGGAAGTTTTGCATGCAGATTATGTAGGTGGTAGAAGGGTTCCAATAGGCGCTAAAAATGCACAAAGAATAAATCCATTACATTTATGTTTCTCCTGTTATATGCATGCATAGGGGAGGTTCCGGTTGGTCTGCCACCCAGTGTTTTACCCAATTAATGATTGAATGTCTTATCTTCCTATGACCATTGTATTTTTTGAGAGATGTTTCTGGTTGTTGGCGGTAGAGCCAGATGCAGAGCTAAGTTGAGGTCGGGGGGGGGGGGGGGGGGGGCATCGCCCCCCTGCCCATGAGAACTTTGTGTAGAAACCGTACGGACATGGCCCATTTGCACCCCCAAAATTGGCCCACGCCATGCTGTTATTGCGTGTCTAAACCCATCCCCCCCCACCCCACCCCTACCCAAACAATCATCCCAAGCTCCGCGCACTGGTTGCTGCAGTTACGGAGATGGAAGTCGAGTGAATTCGTTTTGTTGTGTTGATGTGTTGTTGTTGCTGAGGTGGTGTCCACTTTGCGCATTTCTGCTGGGTCTGATGAATGAAGCCTTTATCCTCTGTTTTTTCTTCTTCTTGTACCTATGGTCGATCCATGTCTGTCGCATGGCACATCGCAAGAAAGTCGAGCCAGCAGCTGGGTGAGTATGGATGTAAGAGACTGTCGTCGTGCTTGCTGGTTAGCTTGCTGGAGGGAGGAGAGCTCCATTATCTTTGTTGATGGCTAGCGTCCTAACTAACTACTCGCTGTGGTGAATAAGCTAGTCATTAGGGGTGTAAACGAATAGGATAATTTCCGCACCGAATCCGTCGCCGAATCCGTTTTAAAGAATCCATATCCGGTTTCAAAGAATCCGATGGATAAGGATATCCGATTCCGAACTGAACACCCGGATACGGTATAGGATATGGTATGGAAAATAGCATCCGAATATGAATTATCCGAAAATTAATTAGGATTATCCGATGGTTATAATCCGAATAATCCGATTTTCTACCGAAATATCTAAACTAATAGAGCACAATTTGTAGTTAGTGAGTTGTGTAGTTCATCCGTTTAACAACAACTCACTTAAATGGTCATTATACAGACTATGGAATACAACTTTGTTAGGTTATTAAGTTGTAGAGTGACTATTTTTAGTTTTGTGGGTTGATGATGTACATTGCGCGTACCGATTCGATTAATTTTATTTCCGCCCCGAATCCGTTCCGTTTCCGTTTCGATTCCGTGATCATATATATCCGCCACCGAATCTGCAACCGTTCATTATCCGATCCGATCGAGAAAAAAAATGTGGTATAGGATATGGTAGAGGCAAAATCCGATCCGTTTACATCCCTACTAGCCATGCATGTGGCTCTCCCTTATCAATGGATGGCTTGCTGGTTAATTACCTGAGAGAAAACCAGTGTAATTCCTTTTACCAGTCGTTTTGTGCGTGACTGCTAACTGATACTAGGACATTTTATTCGTCCGATTAATAAAATTACCACAGATGTATATGTATTTCTCTTGTTTTTAATAAATCCGCACATGTACAAAAACGAAGATCAACTTTTTTTTTTGAATTTAAACATACTTATACCATTAAACTAGTGCACCAACCTCAGTGGCCACCACGACATCAACGTTGTTTGGAACAGTGTCCAACCATCTACGCCTATCAAAGTTCTGGCTGGCACCAAAAGCCGCAAAAGCATAGCCTAAATTATTACAAACTCTGGGACAAAACGAAATCTTAAACGAACTGAAATTCAACTGGGCAAAAGAGCGAATCTCCCGGAAGATGATACCCTCCGCTGCATGGTCGTACTCCAGTTTCTTAATTGCACTGACGAGATTCTGGCAGTCAGTCTCCACATGGACTCGTCCCATCCCCCAATCAGCCGCTGCTCCAAGAGCTTCAACGCATGCCATAGCCTCAGTTTGCAGAGCCGAAGCTGCATGAAAAATTTGCCATGCACCTGATCCCAGTATCATCCCGGGCAACAAAATCCCATCCACCCTGTCCATTCAGAGCTGAGAACGCCCTATCTATATTTAGTTTAAAAACGAGACCAACCAGGACTAGCCCTTTGTGGCTTCTTTTTATAGAAGAATTGCTCCTTTGTGAGAATTCTAGAAATTCGCTCCCGACGGGATTCGAACTCTAGTTGCTAGGTTGAGCCACTGGGCCTCTGCCCCGTTCTCATCTATATTTAGTTTAATCATTCCCTCGACAGGAGGTGGCCATTGGCACACTTCGGCCGCAGTATCAAATCTGGTTTCTGGTTTTTTCTGAATATGCAGTTTGCACTCCGTTGCCCAGTAGTTAGATTGGCGCATAATCTCGTCAGCTGATACAACTTTCCCTTCAGCATTTAGATTATTGCGCGCAGTCCACCATCTCCACAGCATACAACATGTTAACGTCAGCTTTTCAGGTTCCAATTCCAGCAGCTTTTGTACCACAGCTTTGGAGTTTGGTAGGGTGCACAAGTGATTACGGACCTTCTCTAGCCCCAATCTCAACCAGATTTGCTTTACCTGTTTGCATTTGAGAAAGAGATGTGCACCGTCCTCATCTAATCTTGTGCAGCACACACACACACACACACAGAGTATCACATTCTATTCCTTTCTGCTTAATCTTTCTTTTCACAGCCAAACTGTTGTGTGCCAAGCGCCATATGAACTGTTGTACTTTAGGCATGCACGGTATTCGCCAGATTTTCGCCCACTCTAATTCTTGTGCCACAGAAGATGAAGCTTGTGGCCCGTCCCTTACACATGAATACTTTGTACGCTGATTTTACTGTAAACATACCCTTCTTGTCAGGTTGCCAAGCCACACAATCCTCATACTCCTCATGTACAGGAGTTGCAAGAATTGCTTTCACATCAATATCCATAAGGCCTCGTTCGGCAGCAGTGTATCGACAGGGTTTGTTGTGTATTTTCCCGGCCCAGTAAAAAACACGCCAAACCACTAGCGGGCCGTTTGGCAGGTCGGTTTCGGCCGGGCAAACCCCCAGAAAACTCGACAACCCACGTCAATCCACGTCGGGTTGGGGTGTATCGAAAACGCTCCTGCCCCCTCACGTTTTGGGCGTGGCGGCTCGTACCGATGACCACCTCCCGCGTTGGCGGTGCCGCAGTGCAAGAACCGCAAGACGGCCGTGTTATAAACGATAGCAAATAAACGACGAAGAGCGGAACGACCAAACCAAAGGAGACACGAGATTTTAACGTGGAAAACCTCTCCAAACAAAGGAGAGGAAAAAACCACGGGCGCCAGCCAGCAATACTTCACTATATCGGGTGAGGTTACAAACGCCGTGGGTTTACAATGTGTGGCTTACCCCAAGCGGCATCTTACAAGATGTATATATGGTGGCATAAAACCCTAAATCAGCTGCAGATATATATGGTGGAACACATCAAAATAACAGGCCGATCTCCCCCTCGCGAGAAGCCGCCGCCGAGAACGTGAGCTCCTCCATCATGCTGCCAGCCAGCCAGCCGACGGCAACGAAGACCCTTCTCCATTCCTCTGAGCTCACTGGATCCGCATCTGACGGCCCGGCCGCCGCCGCCGCCGACAAGCTCCTTCCGCCGCCTCCATTGTCCGGCTAACCTGGAATATACACTTGTAAGTGCTATTCTACTTAGCCCTCTGGCCCCTCCACTTCATATCGGTAGATGCAAAACTGAATTCCCTAGGGTAGGGTTCATGGTGCCTCGAGTCAGATTCGGTTCTTGGACTGGCTTGCTAGTGTTCTACGATGGATGTGTGATTGCAGTTTTTTTTACTAATTGCTGGTACTAGCAGGTGCAATCATAGCTGAAAATACGTCCATGGCTTCTATGTACTAGTAACTTAGCTTGTACAAAATAATCTTGGTAAAGCCTCTGGTGTATCAATCTTAGCTGAAAAATATGTCCATGATCTGTAGCTTTTTTTCTTGCCTCTGGTGCACATATGTTTACAAAACGATTTTTTGTACTATCACATGTGTGTCCATTAAACTGATTCTCTTGCCACCCTGGGCATTAGCGCAAGGGGAGCTAAGGACTGTAGTTTTCTCATCTTTTGCCTAGACTCCAGTCTGAAACTTATTTGGGCAGGGTGAAGATGACAAGGTGAAGGTGACAAGATGAAGCAAGCTTTTTCCTCTGATGAGATGATATTGTTCATGTGATGATATGTTCTGGTCATGTAATGATGCGTGATATATTAATTGATGAGATGATTTTATTAATGTGATGATATGTTCTGGTCATGTAATGATGCGTGAGATATTAATTGACGAGATGATTTTGTTCCGGATCAAATAATTTTGTAATAACCGATGAGATGATCTTGTTCTCATGACGAGATAAGCCTGGCACATATTTATGTTGAGATGTGAAAAAAAATCAGGTTTATATTGATAAATTGCTTCGAATTTAAAAGTAATACTAAACTGTTCAAAAATGCAGACAACCGTGAGATCTTTGTCAACCTTGTTGCGGATAATCATGGAACAGCGATCGAGTGGCTTCTTGTCCAGATAGGCAAGCTACCTTAAGGTAAGCTACTGCTCTTGTACTTTTGTTGTCTGCCCATATTATCTAGCAATTACCTAGAAAAACTCATATATGCTGGTGTATCTCTATCATGCTGCCACTTTTTGTTCGGACGTGTCTGTGTACTAGTCCCTCAAATACTTCCAGTTCCATGAACTTGTACAGTATACAGGGTTTGACCAAATATTGCCTGGACATGACAGGGATGCTTGATTGAGACCTGGACTCTGGTCTCTAACTGAGAGCTCAAAGAAATACTATCCAGTGGCCCATCTAATATATATAGTTTCCTTGCTAGTTGTCCATCAGTCCATTGTTGAACTCAATTGCCTGTATGCGATCTTGCATTTGCATTATTCAGTGTTACTGACAGAACTAGTCACATGCTTCCTAGTTCATTTATGTTATTTAGTGCATGCTTCAAACCTGTTTCTCTCCAGCGATTTAATATGCTCTCTAAAATGTCTACATTGTGCCAGGTTCCTCTCATGCAAGCTTTCAATTTCTCTCATGCAAGCTTTCAATTTCCTGCGACGATGTGTGAGATGATTTAATCCTGCGACGATGCGTGATTTGAGCAAATAATTTTAACGATGTTGTTCCTGTGATAAACCTGAGATTTATAGGACCGTTGAAACCTGCATGAGACGCTGTTGCTCGTTTGTGTTCCTGTAACGCTGCGTCAGATTCATTCATGCGATGATGTTGTTTATAATGTTGAAAGCTGCGTGAGAACATATCAGTTTTTATGTGTTTAAACCTGCCTGTATTGTTTATAATTTTGTGCTGAATTGTGTGCTCACGTGATGTTTAAAAAGATCAGTTTTCTGTGTGTTCAAATCCAGTGAAAATAGATCAGTTTTTATGTGCTATAGTCATGTGAAAAAAGATCACATTTTTAATTGCTGCTGAAACACTTGTATGCTGAAACACTTGTATGCAAAACACTTGTCTGCAAAACACTTGTACCAAACAACTAATCTGATGGAGGGTTTTGGTGGAGAAGAGGATTGGGGTGTTTTGGAGTGTTTTGGGTGTGAGGAGTGTTTTCACCCAAAACACTAGGTAATATACATCCCAAAACACCCCAGCCGAACAAGGCCTAAATGTTTGTTTTACCAGTTCCTCATCCCAACCTCCGGTAACAGGATTTAGCAGCTCACAAACCTTGGTGAGTACACACCGTCCTCTTGGTGTAATTGGTCTCCTTGCATCATCACGTGGCACCCATGGGTCATCAACTATGTGTGTGTATAATATGGAAATCTACAAGTTATATGCGGTGGCTTGGTGGATTACTTGGTCCGCAAACGAACCATGCACGTTGCACGGCTTTGGTTTCAAAACATGTGTACATACTACATACACGAGCGAGCGAGAAAGAAAAGGGTACCATTAGGAAAAGAGTTCCCTTCCGGAAGGTCACTCCGCGCAGGCCGTGAACGTACAGGAGACCACGTGGCGACCGGTGCGAGCTAGCCAAAGCAAATTGGGACACGGTACCAAAGCCTCCCGGTCGTACGCTCGTACGAAGCCCGGTCAAAGGCTTCCGCGCGCGCTCGGCAGGAAGCGACGAAGCCCCGCGCCCGTACTTCGATTGTTTAGTACTCCGTACTCCCTCCGTCCTCAAATAAGTGGACATCTAGAAATTTTAAGACAAATTATAGAGAGGAGTAGAAAATGCATTGGAAAAATACAAGCCACCATCTCTCTCCTCTTTAATGCACTAATCTCCAATGAGCTAAGTGCATGTAGAAAAAAATGTTGAATGTTATTGGGCTTGATTCTCGTGCGATGAGAGAGAAACATTATTATCTACTTTTAATTGCATTGGGAAGGTAGAAGTACACTCTTTTGTGGAAAAATTTAAATGCTAAACGTCCACTTATTTGAGGACGGGGGGAGTACTTTACAGCGGGACCGAATAGCTAGTTGTTTTTTAATCGCACGCGTGCATGTACGATTGTACATGATTTGAAGCTAGCCGATTGTTTCTTTCTTTCTATTGCCTCGGATGCCCATCTAGTACAAAGACCACTAGGTAGTATAGAAAAATATTACACGGTGTACAAAAGTTACAGAGAACGGTGTACATACCACATAATAGGGAGTACAAATTACACTAAAATATGGTGTACAAATTAAATAAAACTAGTTGTATATAACACACAGATGGTGGAGTACAAACTAAACAGAACATGATGTACAAATTACACAGGTTGTACAGACACAGTTTGTATAACTACACAGACACAGATTGTACAGACACAGGTTGTACAACTAGACAAACACAAGTTGTACAAACACGGGTTGTACAACTATATAGACACATGTTGTACAAGTACGCAAACACAGTTTGTACAAACACAGATTGTACAACTACACAGACACATGTTGTACAACTATACATAACCGGTTGTACAAAAAAAAAGTTCGCCGAAACCTATCAACATGGGATCTAGTTTTGAAAATCTCGACGCGATGAGCTCAAAAGTGAAAACGGTTCGTAATTCGGTTAAACGGTTCTCAAGATATTTCATTTCAAAAATTTGATTTAGAAAAATAAAAGGAAAAAAGCTGCCCTCCCACCTCACTATCCCTTCTCTCTCGTCATGCAAAAGTATAAAAAAAAGGAAGTACAAAATACAGAGAAGTTGGAGTACAACAACACATAACAGGTTGTACGACTATATATAACCGGAAGTACAAAAAAAAAGTTCGTCAAAACCTATCAACATGGGATCTAATTTTGAAGATCTTGACGCGAGGAGCTCAAAAGTGAAAACGGTTCGTAATTTGGATAAACGGTTCTCAAGATATTTCATTTTTAAAAAACGAATCACAAAATAAATGCACATACAACCCTCCGCACGGAGAAGCAGAAATCTCACCAAAACTCTCACGTGCTGCCACTTGTCACATATTTAAGCACCCACGGGGGACCGCGTGAAATAAGAAGCTGACACTTGTCATCACGCCACGGTCCGCTGGGTTCCCTTCGCAAAGGGAACCCTTTTTCTAGTGATTTCCGAGAGAAAAAGGCGACCGAGCGACGTTTCTGCACGAGTCCGTTGGGTTTTTGGGCCAAGCTCGGGATCTTTTGCGGCCAGATGTCGGGCTCTACTGGGCTTTCCATCTCTATCCTTGGCCCGCCACGCCTCATTCAATTCCAAACCGCCGCAGCCGCACCACCTCCTCCTTGGCCGCTCGTCTCGGCTCCGGCGACGCCGCCCCAGACGAACCCTAGCCTCGTCAAGTCCGCCCATCCCCGCCCGCGTGGGCCGCTGGGCAATGGAGGTGGAGGCTGCGGCCGTTGCTCGAAGAAGAGGAGATCGGCAGAAATCGAACCACTCGAGGCGGCGAAGTCGGCTGCGGAAGGGCACGGTCCAGGACCTGCGACGGAGGACCAGAATCCGTCGCTTCCCCCAGCGGATGGGGACCGCATCAGCCACCTCGGCGACGACGTCCTCCACGACATCATCTCGCTCCTCCCCATCAAGGAAGCCGCCCGCACGCAGGCCCTCGCCTCCCGGTGGCGCCACCTCTGGCGCTCCACCCCTCTAAACCTCGACCACCGCTGGTTCGACCAACACAAGGACGACCTCGACGCCATCGTGTCGCGCATCCTCTCCGCACATCCTGGCCCCGGCCGCCGCTTCTGCGCGCCCGTGTACCACCTCCACGGCGACCGAGCAGCCACCGCCGACGCCTGGCTCCGGTCCCCGCCCTCGACAACCTCCAGGAGCTCGAGCTGCGCAGCTACGAATACGGGTTACCGACCCCACCACCAACGCCGCTCCGCTGCAGGCAGCCGCCTTCCGCTTCTGTGACACCCTCTGTGTTGCCATCATCGTGCATTGCCAACTCCCTGACATCGCCGCCCAGCTGCTTCACTTCCCTAAGCTTAAGAAGATCTAGCTTGAACGTGTCAGCGCCTCCGAATCCTCGCTGCACGCCTTGGTTGCTGCTTGCCCTGCTTTGGAGTGCTTGCTGATCGAGGAGAGCTTTGGCTTCTCTTGTCTCAGAATCAACTCCATTAGCCTTGCAAGTACAGGCTGCCAAGCTCATTATCGTCCTGAAGGGCTCCCATTCACGAAACTCATCATCCAGAATGCCCCTTGTCTTGAACGGTTGCTCCAATTTGGTTCGAATCACTTGCATACATCCGTGATCTCCGCGCCTAAACTGGAGACCTTAGGTTGCCTTTCTTCTGACTTTAGTACCAGGCTCACGTTTGACTCCACGGTTATTCAGGTAGCTGTGGCGTTCCTACTTGCCTTCACGGGCCTTCTTACCTGTATTTTTATGTGCTGATGAATTGCACATTTCATAGATTGTCTAATGTTCTCTTCCATGTTCATGAAGGGATCGCATGCTGATAGCCTAACGTCACAGTTGCGCACCGTCAAGATTTTGGCTGTTGATATGCGTGCTCTTAGTCTGGATGCTGTTATTAACTTGATGAGGTGCTTTCCGTGCTTGGAAAAGCTGTATGTTCAGGTAAAAATCTTCTGTTGGGTGCTTGTCTGATCTACTTACCTCTGAAATAATAGGTTTATAATTGTCTATTTTGTTTTTTAGTCAACTGGACCAGGGAAACCCAACTTGTGGCGTCGTAATCACCAAGATTTTATAAGGTCTTTTGACATCCGTCTGAAGACAATCACTTGGCGATATTATCGGGGCATCAAGTCACATGTTAACTTCGCCACATTCTATGTGCTAAACGCCAGAGTGCTAGAGTTAATGACTATTCAGGTTAAGAAGGAATATTACAATGAGGAGTTCTTTGCACAATAACGTGAGATGCTTCAGCTGGATAGCAAGGCCTCAGGAAGTGCTCGAATTCATTTTATACCAGATGCCTCTCATCGCTACGGTTCGTATTTTGATATCGATGATTTGGATCAAGCTGACCCCTTTGAATGGAGATATCCTTCCAAATTTTGTGCTTTGTCTTAGCTATGGTAGTTCTCACATTTGTAAGTTTTTAAGTTTGTGTATCTTGGAACCTTATGACCTTTAAAAAAGATATTCATGTGCACTTGTATGATGAGAAAGTACAGAGCTGTGTTGCTTCTGAACATCAAATGTGATGTTTGTTCAACAAGTCTTTTTATGAAGCCATGCACCTTATCAGTCAAATTATATCTGTGGTAATTACTCCGCTGTGAAGATGTCTTATCAGTCATCTGGTTTCTCCATTGCCCAGTGGCAAGATATGTACGGGTCATTGGTAGCTGCGCATTCTGAATGTTGTGTGATGTCCCCAGTTTACATCAACTATTTGGAATGTGGATCTGTCGCTCCACGCCCAACAAAAAAAGGGGGACTTCATCTTGGAAGCAAAGGAATTACTCTTGTTTCCAGCATAAATGTTCCTGATGTTGAACTGCATTGATTATGCACGCCCCGCTAATCTGTGTGCCATTTTGTTTGGGAAGCTCAAGGAAGTTGAGAGCAGCCTCCTGACCTATGCCTTGTACTGATATACTCCCTCCGTTTTTGTATACAAGGAGGGAGTAAGATAGATGAGCGTTTCGTTGTCTGACAGGAAGTGAAGATCCTGCAGATCGTTTCAGAAAAAACAATCATCCTGAAGTTCGAATTGAATTGCCATTTTCTTGCCCAGTTCCTTGGACTGCACAATTAGTTTCGTTGCTGATGTGAATGCCTGCCTAGTCTAGGAACATTGTAAACCTGCTAACCAATCGATTATTCATGTGTACTGCACTTGTTCAGTGAATCAATGGTACAGTGAAATCTATCTATCGGCAAGCTGACCGAACACTGTATCGACTGTTTTGCTTGCTTTTTTTACAGTAATAACATCAGCACCAAATTGCTGACTGGGCATTGCTGCTAGACTGAGAATTCATTTGCTCACTTGGATTCTCCACGCTTTTACCGCCGCGTGCTCCTCTCAGGCCCCAGCGACGGCGGCCAGACCATCAACTAACTAATTGACTTTGCCACATTCTTTGTACTAAACGTCAAATGACTAGAGTTAATGGCTGCAGTGCTCAGCTCTGTCTACGTGTATCTGCTACTCCCTGTGTATGCCGTTGTCAGGGTGTGTGCTTGCTTACTCTGCCTAATTAGTTGTACAACAATCGAAGGGCGTGTTTGGCAATAATTGGTGAATGAAAATACTGGATCAGTTAAGATTATGGAAGTGAATGGTCTTTATAATTGTCAATTGATCTGTGCTTTAACCGGTTGTTATATTTCTTGATTTACAATTGTCAACTGATCTATGGGGTCGGCTTTGATAGCCTGATAGGCAGAAGTCTACCTTCTGACTTTACAAAATACTGTTTTTGTGTGTGTGAAAAAACACTGATCTATTAATCATCCACAGCAGTACAAAAGACCCAAAAAGTAATAAAAATTACAAATAGGTCATTCGACCACCTAGCGACGACTATTAACACTAGAATAATGTTGAATATACATAATACATGCTCGAGTTCATGGATGATCGAGAAAGACTAAAATTTATAGTTTTAGAGTGTCTTCGTGTGCAACAATGGAATACTGCGTACATCAGGAAGCCAGCAGAATTTTGGGCCTTGGTCCAATTATCTAGCTTAGTGGTATGGTGAAAAAATTAGTACATAATACCCTCCATATGTTTCACAGAAAGGACGGAGCACGGCCCTAGGTCAAAATGGCGCACATAATCCGCTGGACTATCAATAACAAGACAAAGACCCCTAACTCCGTCTTAACCTGTTTTGGCAGGTGGTTTTGTACAGGTGGCAAAGAAACACCGGTCATTGTCCATGTTGAACTCTCCTCTCACATACACGCGCATGCACTCACCCCTATGAACGCACACCCGTACACCCTACCCTATGAACACCTCTGAGAGACTGAGCCGGTGGATCAGGTCTTGAGATTGACGAAGTCCACGGGCGTCTCGCTGTCGACGGGAACGTCGCCTCCCACTGAAGTATATTCTGCCTAAATGAGAAACACCAGCGTCAAACCTGGGATTTGAACTCTGGTGGGCTGAGGGGTACAACCACCCTCCTAAGCATCCTACCACAGGCAGGTTCTCTCACTTATGTGCGACCTAATTAGCTTCACAATAATCTCAGGGCGTGTTTGGCAATACTTGGTGAATGGAAATATTCTGATGAATTAAGATTATTGGAGTGAATGATCTGTATAATTGTCAATTTATTTTCTTGAACTGCTTATTCTCTCGCATGATTTATGTACTATGACTGAATGGGACCAATAAGCTCACTCTTTCCATTGTGTTTGCCATGTCACTTATATTTAACTAGAAGGACACCCCGCGCGTTGCAACGGGTATCTGTTAATAAATTAAATAAAACACATGAAACCTGATGCAAGATTTAGTTAATCATGGCAGTCAAGAGGCTAAAAAAATTAGACATCGAATGTATGTGTGGTTTATAATTTAAAGATTGTTATGGTTTAGATGTGCATCTGATCAATATCGATAAGACTATGTCAACGGGTTGAAGAAACGGATGTTGTGGATGTCTTACATGAAGAGGGCATGCACATTTCCGCATAATATTTCTAGAAACTTTTTGAGTGAATACATTTAGAAGAGCATATAATTTCTATTAACAACTATATGATTTTCATCGTTGAAAATAATTGGCAAAAAGTTCACGGGCGAAACTAATTCCAGTTCTACTTGCACATGATTTACTTGTATAAATACACATGGTGTGATTTTATCATTCGAACATAAAAAATGATGTGGACAATTTGAAGGGCTAAAAAAAGATAATGTGGATGCTTGCATGTAGAGATAGGAAATAATTAATGAATGTTAGTGGGTTGACATGGACAACTGATTGCATGATTTATGTACTACAACTAAATGGGACCAATAAGCTCACTCTTTCCATTGTGTTTGCCTTGCCACTTATATTTAACTAGAAGGACACCCCGCGCGTTGCAGAGGTATCTGTTCATAAATTAAATAAAACACATGAAACCTGATGCAAGATTTAGTTAATCATGGCAGTCAAGAGGCTAAAAAATTTAGACATCGAATGTATGTGTGGTTTATAATTTAAAGATTGTTATGGTTTAGAGGTGCATCTGATCAATATAGATAAGTCTATGTCAACGGGTTGAAGAAACAATGTTGTGGATGTCTTACATGAAGAGGGCATGCACATTGCCGCATAATATTTCTAGAAACTTTTTGAGTGAATACATTTAGAAGAGCCCATAATTTCTATTAACAACTATATGATTTTCATCATTCAAAATAATTGGCAAAAATTTCACGAGCGAAACTAATTTCAGTGTTCTACTTGCACATGATTTACTTGTATAAATACATAGAGACATGGTGTGATATTATCATTCGAACATAATAAAAATGATGTGGACAATTTGAAGGGCTAAAAAAATATAATGTGGATGCTTGCTTGTAGAGATGGGAAATAATTAGTGAATGTTAGTGGGTTGACATGGACAATTAATTGGCTAAAAGAGCAAGTGATGTGGATAGCTTGCATGTGGAGATAGAAAAATATTAATTGCACTTAGTGGGGTTTTGCTTTATAAGAAGTAATAAATACATAGAGACATGGTGTGATCTTATCATTCGAACATAAAAAAATGATGTGGACAATTTGAAGGGCTAAAAAAAGATGATGTGGATGCTTGCATGTAGAGATAGGAAATAATTAATGAATGTTAGTGGGTTGACATGGACAATTGATTGCATGATTTATGTACTACGACTGAATGGGACCAATAAGCTCACTCTTTCCATTGTGTTTGCCTTGTCACTTATATTTAACTAGAAGGACACCCCGCGTGTTGCAGCGGGTATCTGTTAATAAATTAAATAAAACACATGAAACCTGATGCAAGATTTAGTTAATCATGGCAGTCAAGAGGCTAAAAAATTTAGACATCGAATGTATGTGTGGTTTATAATTTAAAGATTGTTATGGTTTAGAGGTGCATCTGATCAATATAGATAAGACTATGTCAACGGGTTGAAGAAACAGATGTTGTGGATGTCTTACATGAAGAGGGCATGCACATTGCCGCATAATATTTCTAGAAACTTTTTGAGTGAATACATTTAGAAGAGCCCATAATTTCTATTAACAACTATAGGATTTTCATCATTGAAAATAATTGGCAAAAAGTTCACGGGCGAAACTAATTCCAGTGTTCTACTTGCACATGATTTACTTGTATAAATACATAGAGACATGGTGTGATCTTATCATTCGAAGATAAAAAAATGATGTGGACAATTTGAAGGGCTAAAAAAAGATGATGTGGATGCTTACATGTAGAGATAGGAAATAATTAATGAATGTTAGTGGGTTGACATGGACAATTGATTGGCTAAAAGAGCAAGTGATGTGGATAGCTTGCATGTGGAGATAGAAAAATATTAACTGCACTTAGTGGGGTTTTGCTTTATAAGAAGTATATATAGATAGATAGATAGAGACACCTTACTTATACTTGGAATTGCCTTGTAAAAAAAGTTATACTGAGATCAGCTAAGGATATCCAAGTGATTGATTTTTATAATTGACACTTGAATTCTCGTTGGGGTTGGATGTTGTAACGCTTTATTTAAGTACTATGGGAACAATATATATGCTAAATGCCCTACCTTGGACAGAAGTTGACCTGACACTTAAGTTTTCTTAAGTCGACATAGTCACTTCAAACAGTTCCCCAACAGCTGGTTTAGGAGAAAGCCCTAACAGTGGTGTTTTCCCATTCTGTGGTAGTCAATGGATGACATGATGATGATAGTGTTGTTTGTTTCTAGCGGATAGTTGGAGTGTGCTAGCTTCAGAAAGTTCTTAGTTGTTTTTGCTGATTGGAAATTAAAATTTGGGTAATCCAGTGGGCGATGAACAGGGATTTCCATTCAGGTGTTAATAGTTTTCCATTCTGATGGCTTCTAAGCCACTGATTATTGGGACGTAGGGTTTTGACCACTTTGTTTTACTATAACTTCGGCGGGCCACAGCCATCCTGAACCCTTTTATATCATCAGGGAATTTTTCAAAGTCACAGGATGACAAAGGTAGGCCTGAGCATTCGGTTTAACTGAACCAATCGGTTCAGTTTCTCGGGTTTAAAAATATTTCGGTTCCCTAAAATTAGCAACATGAGGCCTTAAGTTTTACAATAGGTTAGGCCCCGTTTGGGAGCTCCGTATTTTGAAGTATTCCAAGAATACTTTGGTTTTCAGAAATACTGAAGTATCTAATACTTTGATGTGTTTGGTTTTAGCCAAAACTATAGTTTTATATACTTCAATATTTAGAAAACTGCACTATTTTTGAAGTATATGAAAAAGAGGTCTCTTTCTCCAAAACTGAAGTATTGCTTCGCTATGCATATATCTGAATACTGTGGTTTTTTAATACTCTGGTTTTATAAACACTTTGTTGCCAAACTAATCCTTAGGCTTTTCCTTTTCTACAGATTTAGGCCATATTTGTATATTTGGTTAGTTCGGTCACCCTAAGCCTGAAACCGAATTGACAGGAGTTAAGGGCTAGTTTGGCAGCAAAGTATTTCTAAAACAGAAGTATTCTAATGCTATAGTATTTATGTGCCTGGTCCGCGCACACGATTATTTCGATTACACTCCCGCCCCAGGCCCTTGGAATGCACTCACCGGTAAAGTTTGTTGAACACATGCACCTACATTCACATAAATTAAACCAATTGTGAAGCTAGAATAAAAACAACTTTGTTGTCACTCTTCGAATAACATCGTTGTCATTTCGTATTTACAAGAGCACTTGGTTGTTTCTAGTAAGAAATCAATTGTTCTATGCTAGCTTGGCCTTCAACATGAGGAGATCAGAAAGCGACCGATGCTCCCCTCCGCCGCCGGTGCCGCCCCTACTGGTTCTCCTGCCCTCCGCTGGCCGCTATGGGGGTGTGGGTGGGGAAACCTCGGATCGGGGTGCCCGACCCTGTAGGGTTTCCGAGTTCTTCATCTCTGGTAAAAGGTCACCAACGACAATGAGAATAAAAATCTCCCAGCCCGCCCCTAATTGATGTTCTTCCTCAGAGGCACATTGACGGACTGGAGTTTGGAGTCGATTGACTGGCATTAGGTCTGGCAAGATAAGGATCCGTCTATGAACGACGATGTTTTGCGGAGGGGATGATGTCACATCGTATTGATGCCTTTAAGTTCCAACTTCGCTGATGAAGCTTAGCGAGATACGGCTTTATCGCGGGCTTGCGCATTTTGTGTCCCCCATCTCTGTCTGGCCGAAGTTGGGATTATCTCCTAGCCCACCTCGATACTAACTTCCCCTAGACGGCAATCTCCTAGATCGTTGTCGCCGGCAATTTCTGGTATACGTGGACGACTTCCCAAGCCGCTGCTTCTACAAGAGCACACGTTTTTATCGAAGTGAGCTCGTTTGACATTTTTTCTTCAAAATAACTCGTGCAAACGTTAACGTCGTGGAAACCAAGAGGCACACTACACATAAAAACTGGTTAGCGTGGAATGTGGGATGCTCCGTGTGGTGTGCATCTAGACCAACAAACAAACTATATGCATTGTTTTGTTAGTTTGTTAATTTGTTACCATCCACCGATCCTGCACACACGCGACGCGAGCGAAGGCCTGGAAGATCCAAATTCTCTCGTCACCTGTCAACTGATATTTGTCCATGCCCCACCTACCGGGTCCACTTCCACGCCTATTCCCCGCGTCCCAGCTATACAGAACCGGCCGTCCAAACCCCAAAATCTCTAGCCGCCGTCAGCCGGCGATCTTCTCGATCCAATCCCGTGTCCACCTCCTCCTAAGGCATACGATTGTGACGGGGTGATCCCGATGATGCATCCCCCGGCCCAGCCAAAGAAGCGGCGCGCCGTCCCGCGTGTGCCGCCGGCGGGCGTCGTGAAGATGGAGGCCGAGGAGGCCGCTTCCGGCGACAGCAACAACCCTGCCCACAAGCACGTCAAGGTGTTGCATCCGTCGTCACCTACACCTCAGGTAAATGGGTTTTTGGGATTTTTTTTCAGTTTTCCTGATTGTTGGGGTAGCGTTTGGCCGCGCGGATGAGGTTTTAGGCGTGTGATTTTTATTGCTCTAGTTCGTTCCAACTTTGTCTGTCTCCTCTATTAGATAGATGCTCATGTCGAGGCAGAAAATGGTGGTAGACGTCCATGTTAAGTCCGTGTCGCCATCGTTGTGATTCGTGAACAAAGATGAAGAAATAATAGGTGGCGGCGCATCCTTTCTGCTCGGGTTGATGATAAATTGTAACTGTTTTGCTTGTAGCCTTACATAGTTGTGGCTGCCAGATTGAATTCGTCGCAAAAACGTTGGAAAAGAAGTTAAATGTTTTGATTTTCCGTTGCTTCTTCAGATGCTAGTTGATATCAGGTCTGACAACGCAGTTTCATTTTTTATATATTCATTTTGTTCCAACAACTCTGTGATAAACCGACTGTTTAAAAGTGATGATTTTTATTGCTCTAGTTCCTTTCAGATTTGCATGTCTCGTGTATTAGATACTGACGTCGAGGCAGAAGATGGCGGCCGGGGGCCATGTTCAGGCCTCGTTGTCATCGTTGTGACTTATGAACAAACATGAGGAAATAATGGCGGCGGTGCATGCTTTCTGTACGGCTTGATGCTACATTGGCAACTATTTTGTTTCTTGCGTTATGTAGTCATCGTGGTTGCCATATTAGATCCGTCACAAAAAAAATTGGACAAGAAGTTAAACGTTTTGGCTTTCCATTACACTTCAGATGCTAGATATAAGGTTTGACTAACTAGATTCATTTTTATAGGTTCGAACTTTATGATTGACCGACTCACCGACGTCTAAAAACTGAGTGCATGTATAGTCCTATGTTGTAAACTGTGCAAAGTATATATGGGCATTCTAGATAGGCAGGGCTCAAGGTTACAATGTTCGGTCACATATGGGAAACTTTTATGTTGTCAGATCCTTAGGAGAACCCCCTAGAGGAATGGATTAAAGTTGGGCAGAGAGAATTGAGACACGTGAAACACAGACGAAAACTTAAATATTAGTCTCAAAATAAGAAAGTGGTAACACTAATGGATTAACCTTTTCTGTAGATGTCCTATTCATCTTGCTAGGTAATATATATAGGGCTAGATGCAGCTTTATTGTTCTAAATTGTTTGAGGAAATATCTTTTTTTGCTAAACTAATCATATATTGGTATTTGGTTCATTATATGATATATTTATTCATTTAGCAATCCATATTCTTTTATTAGTCAGTACTCTAAATATAGATACAACTTTTTGCAGGACATGTACGTCGATATAATTTCTGAACCGCCCCCATTGGGTCTACAATTAAGAAAGAGTCCATCTTTTGTGGATCTTATTGAATCAATTCTTTCAAAGTCAAGGTCTACTACAGCGCAGCCTGTTATGGAGGATATCATTTTTACGCCTCCCATGAAGAAAGATATCAAATCTCAGGCTCTTACAGCTGGTGAACGACTGAAAGCTTCAAATTTTCCAGGAACCTTTCTAAAAATTGGTAATTGGGAGGTAAGCAATTTCTTTAGTATGGAGTAAGTACTATTTAGAAGCTTTCCATAAGGATTGCTTAAGTAAACAAAAAAATCTGCTTTGTGCAGTACACTTCACAACATGAAGGTGATTTGGTAGCAAAATGCTACTATGCAAAGCATAAGCTTGTTTGGGAAGTTTTGGATGCTGGTCTTAAGAGTAAGATAGAACTCCAATGGTCACATATTACTGCTTTGAAGGCCACTTGCCCGGAGGACGGAGATGGAACCTTAGATATAGTGGTTAGTTTTGTGATTCTATTACTATTTATGTGTGTACATATATATCATTATTGTTGTTGACAAGCTTCCATTTTTGTTTCTGAAGTTATCTCGACCACCCATTTTCTTCCAAGAGACGGATCCTCAACCAAGAAAACATACACTATGGCAGTCTACATCAGATTTCACCGGTGGACAAGCAAGCATGTACAGGTGAAGCACGAGTGATTTGTTTATTGTTTTACATTAAAGCGTAATTTCACATATAAATATCAGTCTTGAAATAGGAAAGTTGTTGTAATGGTATATTGTATGAATGTGCTTTACATTAATAATATTGTTTTTGTTATTGCATTTATATTTGGACATTGCGGCTAGTTGTTTGTGATTTTGTATTAAGTTTTATCATTTACTTTGTTCCAGATTTAGGAACTAACTGTTGAAAGTCTCCAAATGCAGGAGGCATATTTTGCGGTGCTCCTCAAATTTGTTGAGCAGGAATTTTGAAAAGCTTATTCAGTGTGATCAACGACTACATCAGCTGAGCCAACAACCAGTTATCATACCGGACTCTCTCGTTTTTGAAGCCAGAAGCTCTATATTTGAAAATCCAAATGAAAGTAATGACCCTTCACCCAAGTTCACACATCTAGCGCCACCGTGTGTTGTTTCTTCGGTGTTTAATAATGATGGAGTTAAGCCTCTTATGCTGAAACAACCTGAGTGTTTTTCTCGACCAATGAACTTAGGTAATTATCCATGCCACCGATATAATCCTACAAAGTATTTTTCGCTCACAATATGTCTTTTATTAGGTTTTCCTGCTTCAAATGTCCAAGCAAGTTGTATTGCTCAGGAACAACTGGCAGTGCAAGGGCTTAGATCATCCATGTCCATGGATGATTTGGTGCATCACATAGATAATTACATAACGGAGCAAAGGGCTGACGGAGACACTCCATCGCCAAATACCGAGCTGACATCCAAAGAATTATTGGAGATTGCTGAGAACCTTTTGAGCGACACACATGGTTCGTCATCCACGGATGATGAATTTTTTATGGCACGAGTGGACTCTTTTTGTTGTTTGCTTGAGAAAGACACTGCAGCAGCTACCATATCCATTTCTGAGCACAATGATACCATTGATGTAGGTGAAGTAGGTTCGGAAGACTTCGATGGGACAACCGCAGATGGGGCTTTCATCTCAAGAAAGGATTCCTTTGCGGATATGCTGGAGAACCTCCCTCGCATAGCATCTGTTTCACAGTTCTTATTTGATATAGCACATGATTCGGAGAATTCGATTTCGCCCTCACAGGATTAGAACAAGTCATAGTTTGCTCTTCATGTTTTACTGAAAAGTGATACATTATTCACTGAACATATTCTCAAATCCGATTGATAAGATTTTGGGCATAGAAATCTTATTTGGTAACAATTGAACTTGCAATACTCTCATTTCAAAAGTTGTCTTATATTCATATTGGCTTGCCTCTTTTACACATCATAGTATTCGTGCATTACATTTGCAGATTAGATGTTATAGATATTACATAGACTTTGAAATTTGAACTTTTTTGCACAGCGGTCGAAAAATAATCATAATAACGTATAAAGATTTTATCTATTTTATTTTATTTTATCTAATAAGGTATACACACACACTTTCATTTCAGATAAGATGTGTCACAAATGTCTCCATACATCTGCAACCGACCTAGATGCGAATAGGGACAATAAAATATGCACCTTTCGTCTACACAAAACAAACAATGAAATGCAATAAGATAAATTTAATTCTACACAAGACATCAATAAAACCTCTGGATACTCTGAAACTGGTACCCAGAGATGAACATGTTACCAATGGCTTCTCTTATAAGGGCGAAGTTGTACTTATCAGAAATTCTTAATCGAATCCTTCGGGTGGCGGCGCCTCTTCTCCTTCTTCATCAAATGCTTCATTTTCGTCAAGCATGTTCATCAGCATGGACACTTGCTCTTGGAGCATAGAGTTCTCCTTCTCGATCTCCGTCCGTTTCCTGCGCTCGTCCGCGAGCTGCTTCTGTAGAAGCTCCAACACTCTGGAGTCTTCCTCTAGCTGTTCATTCAGCCCACCAATCTCACGGTCCTGCCATGCCATTTCACAAATATTTAACATGATAATATAATATCAACTTATGATGCAGTTTTGGCAACAACAAAAATGCCTATTTCACCTTAGTTGCACTAAAGAAATGGACATGTCATAAGTTAAGGGTAGAGTTAGTGTTGCGGGCTTGATTTTAGGTCTTTATTATGGATGCTATTACTAGAGAAAACCAGAATGGAATATACCCAACATGACATTATGCTACTATGTGGTGGCAAATTATTAGCAAGATAATGAACCTTTCTGTTCATCTCCTGGATTGCAATCCTCCTCATGCTCTCAACCACATCGACATTGACGAGCTTGCGCTTCTTGCCAACCAGCCACCCCTTGGGATACGATGCAGGCTCGAAGTCGGGTGGCGGGAGCATCATGTCGCTGGAGCTGCGCTTGCCATTGATCGGCTCTAGGGGTTCAAAAAGCGCCTTTCGCTTCTCGGATAGGTTAACCATTGGATCTGGATGATGAGCATCATCGTCTGTGGTAGTGCTTGCTGCATTTGCATCATCAATCTTCATGGCTTCATCGTTCGCTGCTTCTCCAGTGGCGGCAGTCTCGTTGTTAAGTTCTTGTACTTGCAAGCTCCGGCCATTGGCTGGAACATACATATTTCTAAGTCAGATTGAGTAAGTCAGTGCACTTCCCCAGGTAAGATCTAATGCATATATTGATAGACTGATATATCAGTAAAAGTGAATTTTATTCAGCAAAATTTGACTTTTGCACTTAAACTTGTAGATAACTAGATAACATCCTTGAGAACAAAGCAAAATAACAAGGGACGGTGTAGAGGCAGCACTGACCATATAATACTAAATGATATTCCTTGCAATATCTGTTGAAGAACTAGTCTGATCAGCTCTAGAACAGAGAGTGAAAAAACTTGTTCCTGAGAGTTACACTAAGAGCAACCTGATTATTTACTTGTACCTAAGCTAATTGTCGACATGGAAGAGTTCAGAAATACTAAATTAGACAGTATCGTCATATTGGCCGAAATAAAGTAACATCCTGGTGCCCAGACTAAAATAAACCTGACTCGGCGAAAACACATACGTATTGTCTATGAACTCAATCGAGACCATAGCATATATATCTCAGCCTGTTAGGGCATCTCTAACCGATCCCCTAAAATCGGTTAGAGGAGTAAAAATAGGGAGGTGCGACATCTAACCGATCCCCAAAACGGTTAGAGGAGTAAAATTTTACTCATCGGAGGAGTAAACTTGGCCACCGATGAGTAAATATAGGAGTCGAGAGCCAAGTTAGAGAAAAACTCCGGCCCTCCTCCCCGCAGCAACCATTTCCGCCGGCGTTGCCGCCGGTGACCGCCAGACCGCGCCGCCCCAATCCCGGTCCCTGCGCCGCCCTCCAGGCCACCTCGCCGTCGCTCGGCGCATCTCGCCGTCGCGGAAATCGACTAGGAGATGGAGATTTCGTGGGGCGCCGCCCTGGTTTGTTGCAAATCGGGCTCGATTAATCGCAAAATGGAGCGGCTCGGTTCTCCATGGCTTCGCTTGGGTGCGCACCGCCACCTCCGCTCCTGTCTGCGACGGGAAGCTGCTGCATCCCCCCTGCCGCGCCCGCCACCGGAAGGGAGGAGGAGGGCCAGGACCGGTGCCGTAATGGATGATGGGACGAACTCGACGAACTCCTACAGCTCCGGCCTCTAGTTCTTGGCGAGGATGAAGTAGATGACGCGGGCGTTCAATTCCTGCGCTCGGCTCAGCTTGGGAACAACCATGGCGAGGACACCATCAACGGGCGGCGGCGACTTTCCTTCGGCGGTTCTCGCTGTAGGGAATTTTTCAGAAATAGGCAAATCGGAGGAGAAGGGGAGAGAGACCAAGGAGAAGCCTGATAGGTGTGTGGGATTACCGAGAACTCGAAGACGACGCTGCCTGGGCCGGAGCAGGACGGGCGGCGGCGGAATCGACTATCTGGGCGAGCTCGCCAAGTGGGGATCGACCCGTGCTGCAAGGATTCGCAGCGCCGGCGCAAGGCCCCGTCATGCTCATGCGCGCTGGTCGGCGCCGCTGTGCTGCAACCGGTCATCAGCTGCACAACTCGATCGACTGAATCACCGTTGATCGACTCTTTGCCGAGGCATCTTCAGCTTGTACTGTACATTACTGCTAGCACAGGATTTGGCTAAATCGATTCGGCCGAGTCGTCAATTTTGCTATATGTACTGATATGCATAGCTCAGTTCAAAGATGCATCGCAAGTGTTCGACAAAATGTGTGAGTCAAATTCCGTTGAATTGGAGTTTTACTCCTCTAAGTATTGGGGATCGGTTATGCGCCGCTTGTGTTTAGAGGAGTATTTTTACTCCTCTAAGTTTTAAGAGTCGGTTTACTCCTCTAAAGTTTAGGGGATCGGTTAGAGATGCCCTTACAGTCACCTCTGTCATCTAGTATGAAGGCGCAGCCATTTTTAAGATGAAACTGCAGACTTTTTTTTTTTGCGAAATCAGACTTATTACCCTGACAGTTAAATGCACTTACAATTTAAACTGTAGATAACCAGATACCCCTTGATAAAGAAGCAAAGTAACAAGGGACTGTGTAGCGGCAGCACTGAACATATAATACTGCATGTTATTCCCTGTTCTATAATACTCTGATAAGCTCTAGAAGTGAGTGTAAAAAACTTGTTTTTAATCCATCCAAGAGTTACACCAAGAGCAAACTAATTATTTACTTGCACCTAAGCTAGTTGGCCAACATGGCAGGTTCAGAAACACTTGTCATCAGATTGACCGAACTCATGTGACACTCTGACACCAACTGTCAAATGAACCTGATTCGGCAAAAACATGGCTGTGCCAGTGCCATGCTCAATCGGTATTATCTATCTAGTCAATCGAGACCGGTGCACACAAATCTCAGCCCGTCACACTCAGTCACTGTCATCTAGCGCCAAATTGCAGCCATCTCCTTAACCCTGACAGTTAGGTGATACTGCAGTAAAGCATTTTGTTGCCTTGCCAAGAAAAGAGAGCAGCAAACTAACTATGTACTCGTACCTACGCTAACCGGTCTCCCCTCTACACAGTTTACGCACTATACGTCTATACGTGGTGCGTGTTTGAGAAAAAAGAAGTGAAGCATCCTGACATCACTCTAAAACTAATGAGCAAAAACACGCCTTTCTCGAGCCTCCCGCTATGCCCATATGAAGTGAATTGAGACCACAGGTATGAGGTATCTCAGCCTGTCACTGAAAGGGATATGGTTTCCTGCCGCGAGCATATTCGCACGAGCGCCACTACTACTACTGGCTTAGCTGCAGCTGCAGCGCCGACAGCTTTCAGTGGTATGCTGCAGAGATCTTGACGGTGAAGTCAAGCAAAACTAGGCGGGGCACTTCAGCAACCCACCACCTCCTCGTCGGAAATCAGCACCTAAATCTGAACTTGCAGCAGGTCGTCACTGACAGTTAGTTGCACCGGCGAGGAGCGTGATTAACGTGTCCGTGTAGTTGTGCATTTTTTTAAGAAAAAACGGATATTTGTGTTGGTTCTGTGAGCTGGTGGCAACCGTTCATTAATTTCTTCACGGAATATCTCACTTTCACCGGCCGGGAAGTTTCCAGGACGTCAGCTACCGTGCTAAAATCGACGAACAAAAAGGAAGGAGCTAATTAACAGTAGCGATTCTCGTACACGCAAATGAAAAATCGGTAGAGTCATGGCTAGTTGCAAGTCGAATTGGTTTAGGATTTGTACAAATTTCAAAAATGTTTCCCCGGACAAGCAACAAATCGAGACATATCAAAAAAAAAAGCAACAAATCGAGAGGTTTTATTGCAACGAGAACGCAGAAAAGGGAATTAAAGCTTGCGGAGATCTGAACTGAGAATAACCGGAACGAAAGAAGAGCATGGTTGTCTGAGAGTGAGGTAAAGGCGAGAAGAACAGATTCTTTCCATTGTTACAAATCAATATCTTATATAGAAAAGGAAGCGCGCGCGGTTCAAATCAGTATGAATTCGTCAAGACGCTTGCTCTAATCTGTAGGTGTTATCAAGGAACTGCAGCAACAAAAATACCTGATGGTCTCCTCCTCGACTTCCAGAAAATCCTCGGCGGGTCCGCCATGAACGGCTCCTCCATCCTCTCCGGTCACCGTCCCCCTGACCAATTCCCCTGCAACTCAAAGAAATGAACGGCCGGCCCGCCCATCAGCTAAAATAACAGCGAAACCCAGCGTCAACGAGAACGAAATGGTCAGGATCTCACCTCTGCTAGCTAGCTCTGAATTTGTTCAAGCTTGGCCTAATCTCCTCCTACTTGCTGCTCTGCAGAGCTCCTAGCTTAGCTAATCCCTCTTTCTCGGCCTGGTCGCCGTGTGAGTCTCGTTCGGTCTTGCGTGCGTGCGTGCGTTATCTTGTGGTTTCTGGCTGTGATGTGCTTTGCTGTGGCGTGGGCGGGTTGTTGCTGCTACGACCGCTGAGGGGAACAACGTCGGCCTTGGAAGCAACTCCCGTTTCCTTGGCCGTGTCGTTCACCAACGGTGGCTCTCCAAGGTAGCTGTGCTGGGCTGGCTGGCGTAGTACTTGTCTTGTGATGGACGTAACCACGGCAGAGAGACGGCGTTTACGGTTGACGACGGACGGACAGCGGCGTTTTATGTTGAACTAGATCCCCGGCGCGGCTTCGCCGCGCGCCACCTGCCTTTGACATTTATAATCGATTGGTAAAACCTTATGACAAACATCGTTAATATGACACAACAGTCAACAATTACTATACATAACAGTGCCATTATAGTTTTGAAGCAAAACACAATGTTCTTACATACACAAAGTTTACACCCATAAGTATTCAAAATAGATAGGTTTTATGATAAATAGGTCTTTCATTACAACATCTACAAAATATCACATAGATAGCGGACGAACGGAAAATAGCACATAGTGCAGGTAGGATAGGCTGATGAAGAGACATCGGCAAGACAATCTATAGGTAGTCAATGGAGCACCGGCCATCGCTGACATATATGACCTCGTCATCCATTATCATCTCCTTGCCTTCTTTCCCCTCTCTATAAACCTACTGTATGAACAAAATGGGGGTACAAACACCTCTGCATCCTGCTTGGAGTTTCATCAAACACCTCATAGGCATAGATTACTAAAGAGACAGAGAAACCAATGAGTCGCGAGCCCCATGTGGTAAAAAAATGCTGAAAATAATGAAACAATCGCCGTCTTATTAGCTAACTAATCATTGTCCACATTCAGCAAAGCATCAAAGTCAACTGTGTAGTTATAAACTCAATACAAATGGTAGCAACCACCATCAGCTTCCTGCTCAATTGATTTTTGGGTGGAACATTTTAAGCGCACCACAAAAACATGTGGGTGCATCCACTTGCATCATCTCCTAGTTAACCGGATCAGCAATTTTTTATCTGCTTAAATTAGAGCATATCCTGGCAAAAGCTTCAGGGAGCATGAAATTAGGTAAGTAGCCATTGTACTATAAATTGTTTATGTAAAAGCGTAGAAGAAAATTAGAGCATATCATGCCCGAATTAAAAATATATTTCGATAACATCAGAAAGAAAAGTGGCACTATGTAACCATAAATTCATCACAAAGCAAAAAAGGAAAGTGAAACCTAAATTGGATAGCAGTAACCTAAATTGGATAGCAAAAAGCCATTGTACTAACATTGGATTCAATAATGCAGGTGTTTCAATACAGTAGGATAAACAATATTTGTGTAGAAAATTTATCCAAAGAGGGAGCAAATGGTAATCATGGTCACTTAGCTATTCTTTTTGTTAGTTTGTTTTTGCTAGCTGGAAGAGTATTAGAAAGCTCAACACTCAAAAAGAAAACAATTTAAAGATTATAGAAATGTTAAATGTGCAGAGGTTAAACATATACCCCAAATCTTAATGGAGAGCAATATTAGGCCATCATATAATGCTACTGTGACTAAACAATGTGCAATACAGGCCTAGCTAAAGTTAGTTGAGCAAACAAAACTCAATTTTCTCAAATCTGCTCAACCAAAGATCAAATTCTTGGATTTTTGGCAAACACCTTGTTGGGCATAGATAAGTACAATCTGCACAAACAAACAACATTTCCAGGGACTAAATCGAGAGAGAGAGAATTATATGTAGCACGATTTGTTAGGGCTCATGCCTGGTTGCACCATTGTGGCTGCATCTAACTGGTCCTAGTAGCCAAGTCCAAGCCATCACCAATGTCAACTGATAAAGATTGTGGGCCATTGCCAAAGGACCAGAAAACCTACTGCTAGCTATGGATAGCCAAACAACAGTTGGTTCTGATACCAAGTGAAACGACCGCGTATTCTTTTACTGGTCACCAGAGTGAACTTTGACAAACCTATAAATTATTTAATTTAAAAAATGAGCTCTTTGACAATAAATATGCAAAGAACGAAATTAAAAGGCTATAAATGTCCAGAAAAGTGAGCATATACTTCTACAAAAAACTGCCTAGTCACAAGGCAAAGACACAACATATGCAAATAATAAAACCCAAATTAAAGTAGGCTATTCTGTAGAAGCCAGATATAATCCATCCTTTTGCTTAACTTTTATAGGAGTATCACCTAATGCATAAATAACATATCAAGAAGCCACAATATTGGCCATCCATATAGCTAGTTTACTCAGAACTTAGCATACAACTATGTACCACAACCCCGAGAGGTACTTTCAAAAAAGCAAGATTGTCAAGAGAAACAATCTACTTTAGAATAGATCTAGCATGTGTACCAAATAATTCAGAGAATCTGCAAGCGCCTTTGAAGCTACTACTGAAAACTGCCTAGTCACCAAAGAGAGACAAAACACGTGCAGTCTAACAGAGACTTCCATTCAAAGTAGCTGATGGGAAGGTGAATTTTTTTTGTAGTGTTATGAGAGAGAAAGAAAGGAAGGTACTAACAGAGGACCAGATCATTTACATTTTCTAAAGCCAGCAAATAATATCAACCTAATGAGGATTGTACACATAAGAGTATTTATATGTGATATTGCACAAAGCTGCTATGAACTCCAAGTAAAATAATGTACAGCACTAAGTAAACACTAAGTTAAGAACAAATGTTGTTGCACATGTTCTATACTTCTATATGCTAGCAAAGTTACATCACAATTTAACAATATTTACAGCACATTAACCAGCTTTTAGCACATGATAATGCATATGTAGTATATCAATTAGCTTACAACAGCAGACAAACTAAATCTTGAATCATCGAGTCCTTTCACTCCAGATATATAACCTAGCGTCAATAGTTTTCTGAAGGCTGGGTAATCTGGACTGTTTCATGGATGAAATGGACATACCTTTCTGAGATCATATCCACTACTATTTTGCAGGGCATAAACGTCACCTCTTGCGTAGCTTTCCCAGTTAATGTTTCCTAGGTTCTCAATAGGCTCTTACAGGTCACCGACTCTGTTGAACCTGATGAAGCATGCAAGTAGTGACTTTAGCTTGCTCATATTGAAGACATTAACAGAGGAAAGAATAAATCGATAGTGTCGCCTAACAATGGTGGCAATTTACATATATATAGATCATAACAACAGCTGCCAAACTTTAGGGTGAGGTTGGAAAATTTTCCAACTCAACAGCTAATAACCTCTATCGTGTGTACGACTTGGTATGTCCCATATAAATTTAAATTGCAATGTTACATGATCAATTGCTTATGAATTCGTTTATGTAGCCTAGAATAAATGATATTTACAATCAGGTACATTATATGCGAGGAGGGAATAAATATATGCGAAAAGAGCTGAATGTTATGCTCTGGACAAATGCGCATTAGGCACACAGTCTTCGCTTGGTACAATATTTAGTAGGAAGACAGTACCTGCACCTGGACACCAAAAACAAAGAAATCACTGCTTAAGTTTGTTGTGCAAACAAATCATTGTTGATTATTTATTTTTGGTCAACCAAAAGACCAAAATGTATAAAAACAGATTATGAGAATAGGCATCTGCATGATAGCGTTTTAAACATTCATATATTGTGTCTAATGTCAGGTTCCCATGACAAACATGATTAGATTAGTTCATCTCTTATCGAAATATGTGCATCACACAAGCAGGCTCATATTTCAGAACCAATAAATGGAGATGCAAAAGATAAGTGATCAAATCGAAAGGTGTGCATCACCCATAATTGTGAACCGATCCGTATTGCAAATAGCTAGACTGCATCTCAAGTTGCTATTGTTGATTGTGTCAAAATTTCAGAACAAATGCGAAATTATTGAGTAAACAATAACGCAAAGATATATGACATAGATGAATCTTACCCCGCAGGTTTTTTCAAATCCCTTGTGGTCATAAATAAAAGAATAGAATCTGCACAGAAAGATGAGAATTTGTGGGTATTAAATAGAGTGAGAGAAAGAGGATCCAGATCATGAGAAAGGGAGAAAATTACGGCCGCTCGTTGTGCTCCTCCATTTCTACGGTGGGGCCTTTGGGTTAGCACGTACTCCTCCATTGAATCCAGAGGAGGATGCAGATGTTGTGCAGCAGCGACATGAGCGCTGGCCCAACTAAATGACATAGGGCACAGCAAAGCAGAAATCAGGCAGGCACTAACCTGAATAGGAAACGAATGACGCAGAATGTTACTCTTATTTGAATATGTGTATGTCCGGCAGAGCTAAATCAACAACCATATAACCAGGGAATTATTGTAGTACTACTTTTGGTGATGCTCTCAACCACATGGGCTATCTTAAATTTCAAGAACCAAATGTTAAACAGGAAAAAAGTCAACAAAACCAATTTTAGGTTTTAGTTGATTGTGATATATATAAATAAAACTGGGACATAGAACAGTTGTTGTCAAATGAACATACATCATACGATTAATCAATGGACTTAACTAATCACACACCATTATAGTAAGCAGAAAAAACACCAACAAAAATCGAAGGTACACGATAATACTGACTGTGATGACATATTGCGGACTGTCAAGATAGTATATGTGACTTGAATCTAGAATATATGGGAGATAAAATTGCTAAAAAATATAGTCGACTAATAATGTGCAACTTATCTAAAGAAATTATGTGGACAGAGCACAACAATATATAACTGGTGAAGAAAACATTATACTTGCTGGATCAACATTTCTATACGCCAAAAAACAAATATTGCGAAGATGAGAACTTCATGTAACCTAAAATTATCAAGCTCGTTTCTCTTCAGTGCAATTATATCACACTTTTAAGCTGAGCAATGTAACCTAGTACCTTCTTTGCAGTCCATTATAATAGATCTGCAATATCACAAATTATATGTTGGTTAGAGCAGAACGGAAGCTTAGCTTAATGTAACAACTGTATTGACAAACAATCCTAACTGCAGTCATGGCAAAAAATCATAAGATCCATGTGCTCAAATTCCGTTGCTTCTCCTCACCCAGCAGACCAAGACAACGCTAAATCATGTGACTTTTTTGCCACCAATCCAGTGTAGCGAAGACATATGTAGATCAAAGGCATAGGGAGAGAGCAGGTACCTGCCGATAGGATTGACTCGTGCGCAACACGACCTCCAGCAGCGGCGCCTCCATCTCAAACCGTACGCGCAGTGCGAGTCCAGGATCTCGACGGGGCTCCGCCAAGGGTCCCCCTCCACGGACTGCTTCTTCCTCCCTCACCACTTCTTCCCCCTCTTCTTCCCCCTCCATCTCCGTGTATGCGGACGGTGGCGTGTGCACCTTCTTCCTCAATCCCCCGCTGCTCAAAAATGAGAGTGAGAAAAAGGTAAAAAAATTGAAATAATACGGGGAACGGGAATGACATTCATAGGGAGACGACCTCACCTGGCCATGGTCGAGATCCAGCGGACGCGAGGAAGGACTTAGGCCCTGGCAGCAGTTAGGGGAGTAACCTGGGATCGTATAGTCAACCGCCGCGTTGCCTTCTTGCGTTGAGGACGACGGGTGAAGGCGAAGGGATGGAGACGACGGCATACATCGGTGGGGATTTGAAGAAGTGGAGCTTGTGCAGCCGCCGGGCGCGGCCCTCCTTCTGCCGTCGGCGACCTCTTCCGCCGTTGGAGCTCGTGCAGCCGCCGGACGCGGCGCTCCTTCCGCCGTCGGCGACCCCTTCATGCTGTGGTTGCTCGGGGAGGCAGTAGGTACGGCGCATCGCGCCGCCAGAAGTCTCCCCGATGGACGCGAGGGATAGGACGCTTGGCGGCGGTGTGCGGCGAGGCCGGGGGAGCGGCGGCGGGGTGAGAGAGAAAGGGGATCGGGCGAAATGTCGATGCGAGGTCGTCTCCCCGATGGACGCGAGGGATAGGACGCGAAATGTCGAAACTACCCCCACGGGGCAGCAACTTCTACACCGTGCGCGGAGCAAGCCACGCCGGCTGACACGCGGGCCACGTCCACGACCGGCCCACATGACAGCGCGCGCGGTCCAGAGCAGCACCGACGACGCCACACGCTCTGCCACTGCCAAGCGGGACCGGCAGTATCTGGACCCAGCGTCAGTGAGACATGTACCCAGAAAAAAAAGTAAGAAAAGGCAAGAAACAGACACCACGACGGCGCAGGAAGGAAGAGAACTTCTACCGCAAACGGACGGCCGAGATCGCGCGGTGACTGCTGGATCCGACGGCCAGAAATGGCTAATCGCTGTGAGAGCCCCCTGGGGGCACCCCATTTACCTCCTTCGATGAGTTGCCCGCCAACAACCAGTACTGACCCATGCATGTATCTCTTCCTCCTCCGGATTCTTTGTGGATGCAGCAGGCTCACTCACCGCATCAGTGCACCCCCCCCCCCCCCCCCCCCCCCCTCCCTCCCTGCGCTTCAGCTTAATTTCACAATGGAGTTCCCGTGAAGAGAAGTCATCGGAACCGGTCGTCCTACTCTTTTCGACGTGAACAATGGTCTTCGTCGGCCCATCATGGTTATATCTTTTTTTTAAACACAGCAAAAGCTTTGCCTTTTCTATTGATATAGGAGAAGCAAATACATAGTTTAAAAAAAAAGGAGAAGCAAATACATAGTGGACTAAGCCATCAAAAAGGAAAAAAAAGGTCTTGGCGATTATAAACGATAATTACCACAACCTTTTTTGCAACGGCTGCTCTCGTCTTTGATTCAATGCATTAGAACATATGGCATGGCGGAGATGTTGTTGAAAACCCGCGCGTTTCTCTCCTTCCAGATCTACAAGGAGCGAAGAAAAAAAGTTAATCCAAACACCGACACCGTGACACATCTACAACACCTCAATACTTCATGTGCCACAAACACGAATCATGGTGCATATCGAATTGGATCCAGAATTGAAGGACCCGGAGTGTGAGGATGCGCAGGAGGAAAGGAAAGAAGGGTGTTGCCAAAACTCAGGGATGGGGAGGAGGGGGGTCGCAGGTTTGTAAATGCATGACCAAGTTCAAAGGCATTGACTAAGAGAGGTTAGGGATAGGGAGATGGGATGTGGAAAGACGAGCACAAGCTTTGTTTTTTGGGAGAACTGTGTCTCTCCTAAAAGCTGACAAAAAGGAGGAGCTTTGGCTATCCAGAAAAAGAAAAACTCTCTTAGGGCTTTGGTTTAGCAACCCGTTTTACTTTTTTTATATTTCAAAACAAATTATTACTACATGCAAAGCATGGCAGTAAAAGGTTTCAAATCCCTTGTCTGTCAGCCCAGAATCTACAGATATTTTAAAATTACAAGATGCAACCGGCATCCGTTCCGTTGCCCGGTTTCATCATCAATGCTGCTGCACTGGCAAAGTGCCGCTGGCACACCCGCCGGCCGGCCAAAGCACGCATGCGATGCAGCTGCAGCGCATGAATGCCAAACAGCCAAAGCAGGACCGAGTACACTCTGCGTTTTTCAAGGCCCACAATAGTACTCCTCGTTGGGTACGACTACCTAGAGGGTTCCCTCTGGAAAGGTCACGCGTTAGCGTAGAGAAGGCCACGTGGCGAGCAAACGTGCTAAGCAGTGGAAGGAAAATTTGACACGGCACGACAGCGGAAGGAAAACTGGAACACGGCAGCTGATCCGCCCGCGTACAACCGAACGCCCATCGTTGCTCCGCGCGTACGTCCCGGCCGGCCGGCCGGCCGCTGTACAACCCGTGAGCTCCTGTACATCTCTGATCCTTGCGTTTAGAGGCAAGAAAAATCGAGAAAGATTGAACTACTGTACACACAACAAATAATACGGAGTACAGTACAAGTTGTACAAGTAACAGACAGTTGTACAATTACACAAATCAACTTGTACAACTAAAAAAGACATAGGTTGTACAACTATACGTACACAGGTTGTACAACTACATAACACATGTTGTACAACTAGACAGACACAGGTTGTACAAACATAGGTTGTACACCTACATAGACACATGTTGTACAACTAGACAGACACATGTTGTACAGAATCAGGTAGGTTGTACAACTACATAACACATGTTGTACAACTAGACAGACACAGGTTGTACAGACATAGGTTGTACACCTACATAGACACATGTTGTACAACTAGACAGACACATGTTGTACAGACTCAGATTGTACAACTACACAGACACAGTTTGTACAGACACAACTTGTACAACTAAACATGCACAGGTTGTACAACTATGCATAACAGGTTGTACAAAATACGAGAAAAAAAAGTTTCTCAAAACCTATCAACATGTGATCTACTTTTGAAGACCTCGACGCATGCAAACCGTTCATAATTTGGATAAACGGTTCAAAAGATATTTCATTTTTAAAAAACGGATCTCGAAATAAATGCGGTCCAAATCTTGCGCGGGGAGAAGAAAGAGAAAACCCAGCAAAATTCTCTCATGCTGCCACTTGTCACGCATGCAACACACCCACGGGACCGCGTCAAACGAGAAGCCGACACTTGTCAAAAGCACAACGCACGCGGGTTACCTTCGCGAAGGGAACCCTTTAATTAGTGATTTCGCTCCTCGTTGCGTTTGGATTTGACGAAACTGGGCCAGGAAAACGCCACCTAGGCACGCATGGCCCAAACCATTTTTCACACTCCAGACAAGGCCTGGCAGATCACTAGAGCAGTGCACCATCAGAGGCCCTAGCCCTACTCCAAGCCACAATGCCAGGTTTTTATGACAATTTTTTCCTGAAAGACTCTAGAAGATCAACATACATCACTTACGTGAGAACTTACTGCTCCAGAATTTTATGCACACAAGAGCATTTCCAGGAGTGCAGGTTAATATCTATATCGATGAGAAGAACAAAAATTGTCAATGGCGTCCGATGATTCGGCTGGCTATCAAAATCAAAAGCTTGCTAATCTTTACTATTAAAGCTGAGTTGGTGGTGTCACACCTCTCGTGGTGTCACCCACCGCATAAACAACCTCTCCTCAAACTTCTCGCGTAACAAATCGCATGCAGCGGTGAAACAACCTCGAGCAGTTCGGCCGAGAAATTTGCGGAGCAGCGGTGCGCATCTCAGCTCCAAATTCTCCATAGGGCCTTCTTCAACCCGACAATCTCGGCCCGTGCTCTCTGCGTGGTGGGCGACAAGTTCGACTTCTCGCACAGCTTGGTAACTTGGTTCATGTCGTCGTTTGTCCTGCAGATCCCACCTCGAGCAAGAACGACCGACGAGAGCCCTCGCCCCCAACGGCTGACGGTAAAATGCCTCCCACGGTCGACCGACGAAAGCGTTTGCCACGAACTGTAGACATGAGCACTCGCCGGCGGCGGCTGACGGGAATGCTCAACGCCCACCGCGATCTCCGGGCCGCACGCACGCAGTTCACCGCACGCCACTGCCGGCCTCCACAATCTACTCCTCGGGATCCGTGCATGCGACCCGCGAGATCGAGCCATCATGCTACGTTTCCCACGTAAGCCGCTCCTCCTTCCATCTAGCTGTAGCTTCCCTAGGGATGTAAATGAGACACTAAATGGTGCCATTTAAGCCCATTTATTTTGTAGACGCGTTGTTTGTGTTCCGGTGGAAATAACTTTTGTTGAACCATTGAGACTTAAATGGGATTAAATGGTGCAATTTAGTGTCCCATTTACATCCCTAAGCTTCCCCATCTCCACTCTTCTATTAATTAATCAACAGAAATTAACTTCTCTTCTGGTTTGCGTTCTAAGACTAGTCACAATGGGAGTAACTTAGCTAGTAACATCACACATCTTAAGACAAATTTGCTTATGTGGCATGTAATTAATGAAGAGAGAGGTGTTTGTGGTAACATAGCTAGTTACCGTAACATCACACATTTCTAGACAAAATGAGTGTACAACATAATAAATTAAGTCTTGCATGACACCACACATAAGTTACTCCCCATTGTGGAGTTAGTAACATAGAGTAGTAACATATGTATGTTACTACTCTAAGTTACTTCCCATTGTGACTAGTCTAAGGGATCCTCCCTAATTATTCATGACATATATGCAAGGCAGGAGGCCTCACCTTTTTTGGTAGCACCATAACTATTTACATAAATCAACATGATCAGCTTAATTGCATAAATCAAGATTGTCATTCGATCAGAGTAGAGGTCCACAGGAGCAAGGTATGTATCAATCCGACGGGTATTTGATTTTCTCTACTCTCCATCGTCATCATCACAGGATGCTTTGCGTTAAGATTATCATTTTTGAAGAAATAGGCTTACGCACTGCTATATTAATATAGCAACCACCCGAAACAACTGTGAGACCACTGCTGGGGCAAACAGCACAAACAAGCCCAAAAAAACGAAAGAGGAAAAAGAAGAGAAAACAATGCCGACATCGGCGGATCAACGAAAACAAAAGTGACTCGCAACCGCTGCGTCCTCTCCAGCGTATTCCCACCACGATCTTAGCGCTCTGAATCGCCGCGTACCAAACAGCACCTCCAAGATGGAAAGCGACGACGACGATGCTGCTCCCCGGACAGGTCCTAGGGTTTCCCCTCGTACGCTCCGAGGAGTGGGAAAGAGGTACACCCGACGCCCTTCAAGAAGGAAGGCGACACTCTCAAGCGTCACCACGTCGGTGCCGAAACGACAGGGATTTCTCCCGACCCCCAAAAAACCACATCCCGGACAATCTGTAGCGCTCTGATTGCGTGGATCACACGTTCGTTGGGAGACCCCAAGAGGAAAGTATGATGCAGTGTAGCAGCAGTTTTCCCTCAGTATGAAACCAAGTTTTAATCGAACCAGTAGGAGCAAGAAATCACTTCGGAAGGTTGTCAGTGGCGTGCTGACGTGGAATCTGCACACAACACAATCAAACTACTTTGCCCCAACGAAACAGTGAGGTTGTCAATTTCACCGGCTTGCTGAAAACAAATGATTAAACGTATGGTGTGGAAAACAGTAGTAAATTGCAGAGAATGAAAAGGAACAGTGTTTGCAGTTGGTTGTATTATCAGTGTAAAAGAATGGACCGGGGTCCACAGTTCACTAGTGGTATCTCTCCATAACAGATAACTAACATGCTGGGTGAACAAATTACAGCTGGGCAATTGACAAAATATTGAGCGCATAACAATGCATATATATGACATGATGATTACTATGATATTCATGTGGGCATTACGACAAAATACATAGACCGTTATCCAACAGCGTCTATGACTAATAATCCACCGCCAGGTTGTCATACCGAGTTCCCCGTTGGTATTAAGTTGCAAGCAACGGATAATTGCATTAAGTAATGTGCGTAAAGTAAACAAATGCATTAGACCTAACGACGTACCCTTAAGCTAAGCATCGGTTATTTTATCCCTAGTGGCAACAGCACATCCACAATCTTAGAAGTTATTGTCACTCTCCCAGATTACCGGAGGCATGAACCCACTATCTAGCATAAATACTCACTCTTGAAGTTACAAGCATCTACTTGGCCAAAGCATCTACTAGTAACGGAAAGCATGCAAGATCATAAATAACATATAAGATAGATTGATAATCAACTTGACATAGTATTCAATATTCATCGGATCCCAGCAAACACAACATGTAGCATTATAATAAGATGATCTTGATCATGATAGGCAGCTCACAAGATCTAAACATGATAGCATAAAGTGGAGAGACAACCATCTAGCTACTGCCATGGACCCGTAGTCCAAGGATGAACTACTCACGCATCACTCCGGGGGCAGGCATGGTGATGTAGAGCCCTCCGGTGATGATTCCCCTCCCGGCAGCGTGCCGGGAAGAGCTTCTGAACCATCCCGAGCTAGGGTTGACGGCGGCGGCGTCTTTGTAACTTTTCGTGGATAATGGCTCGGGTATTTAGGGTTTTCGCGTCGGGAGGAATAAATAGGCGAAAGGGCGGCGGCTGCGGAGCCACGAGGGCCCCACACCACCCACGGCGCGGCAGGGGGTGATGTCTACGCACGCTTCTATTCCTGTAGACAGTGTTGGGCCTCCAAGAGCAGAGCTTTGTAGAACAGCAGCAAGTTTCCCTTAAGTGAATTACCCAAGGTTTATCGAACTCAGGGAGGTAGAGGTCAAAGATATCCTCTCAAGCAACACTGCAATTAAGATACAAGAAGTCCCTTGTGTCCCCAACACACCTAATACACTTGTCAGATGTATAGGTGCACTAGTTCGGCGAAGAGATAGTGAAATACAAGTAATATGGATGATTATAAGTTGTAACTGCAATCTGAAATAAAGATGGCAGCACGCAAACATGTAGCAGAACTTGATGTAAACGGTGTTTCAATGCTTAGAAACAAGGCCTAGGGATCATACTTTCACTAGTGGACACTCTCAACAATGATCTCATAACTGAATAAGTAAAAGCTACTCTTAAACACTCTCTTGTTGGATAACAAACACCATTCATTGTGTAGGGCTACAAAAGCACACCTCAATCCGGAGTAAACAAGCGCCACAACGTCATAAAGGAGTCACACACGGTGCACACACTGTCACCTTTACACCGTGGAGAGTACCGGAGTTCATATTAAAGTAACCTCTGGAGTGCATAAGATAAAGAGTAACATCTACATATTCAACTAGATTAGCACAACTGAACACAAGTAAATACTACTCGGGATTATTCTCCTTCTTGATGAAGCAAGAGTACTATGCGTAGGGCTGCAAAAGCACACCTCAAAGTCTGAGTAAACAAACACCACAATTCCCAAGAATAAGCCATGATAATGTCTAAATTATTCATAGAGTCACACAAGTACCCACACTGTCACCTTGATACCGTGTTGTCACAATGACTCCAGAAACTAGAAAAAATCACTTAAGTAGCATAAACATTATTAATGTATTCGGCGATACTAGCAATACACATGATCACATAAAGATCACACCATGGGAGAGAGAGATGAACCACATAGCTACCGGTAGAGCCCTCAGCCTCGGAGGAGAACTACTCCCTCCTCATCATGGGAGTCAGCAGCGGCGATGAAGATGGCGGTGGTGTCGATGGAGATGACTCCGGGGGCAATTCCCCGTCCCGGCAGCGTGCCGGAACAGAGATTCTGTCCCCCGAAACTTGATGTCGATGGCGGCGGCGCTACGGAACTCTTCGTGGAATATGGCTTGGTATTTTAGGGTTTTCGCGTCTGAGGCAATATAGGCGAAGAGGCGATGTCGGCGGAGGTCCTGGGCTCCCTCCTCACCTCCCGGCGCGCCTGTGGGCCCAGCCGCGCGAGCATGTGGTTTGGAGGCCGTGGGCCTCGCCCTGGCTTGCCCTTCTGGCTCCGTGTGTCCCTCGGAAAAATAGGAGCTTTGGCTTTTGTTTCGTCAAATTCCGAGAATATTGCCCGAACAGCTTTTCTGGAACCAAAAACAGCAGAAAACAGGAACTGGCACTGTGGCATCTTGTTAATAGGTTAGTCCCAGAAAATGCATAAAAATGATATAAAGTGTATATAAAACATGTAGCAATTGGTATAATATAAGCATGGAACATCAGAAATTATAGATACGTTGGAGACGTATCAGGGGGGCCCGCGCGGCCCCATGGTGTGGGCGCCACGTGGTTCCCCTCCGTGTCTCCTCTGGACTCCGTCTTAGTGTTGGAAAAATAGGAGGTTTTGTCCAATTCCGAGAATATTTCCAGACTAGCTTTTCTGGAATACAAAAACAGCAGAAAACAGGAACTGGCACTGTGGCATCTTGTTAATAGGTTAGTCTCAGAAAATGCATAAAAATGCTATGAAGTGTATATAAAACATGTAACAATTGGTATAATATCAACATGGAACATCAGAAATTATAGATATGTTTGAGACGTATCAAGCATCCCCAAGCTTAGTTCTACTCGTCCTCGAGTAGGTAAAACGATAAAAACAAAATAATTTCTGAGGTGACATGCTACAATCATAATCTTGATCAAATAATACTGTAAAGCACATGTTATGAATGAAGTGATCCAACTCAATGGTCTATAGTTTGCTAGCAAGTAGATAATGAGCAAACAACTGAATCATATAAGTAAAAAAAATTCATGAATAGTACTTTCGAGACAAGCATCAAGGAGTTTTGCATAAGAGTTAACTCATAAAGCAATAGATTCTAAGCAAAAGGTATTTAACCAACACAAAGGAAGATTTAAGTTTCAGCAATTGATTTCAACTTTCAACATATATATCTCATGGATATTTGTCAACACAAAGCATATAATAAGTGCAATATATGAGCATATAAAAATTGTTGCACCAAAGTTGACACTAATGTTTGCTTCTAAGATAGAAAGAAGTAGGTAAACTGACTCAACATAAAAGTAAAAGAAAGGCTCTTCGCAGAGGGAAGCAGGGATTAAATCATGTGCTAGAGCTTTTTAAGTTTTTGAAATCATATAGAGAGTAAAATAAGTTTTGAGAGGTGTTTGTTAATTGTCAACGAATCAGAAAATGGAAAGTACAATATGACCCCTGCCAACCAGACTTTTAAGAGCGGCTCCCATGAAGGATGTTATTTCTACTAGCAAGACAGATCATCCCTCTTTCTCTTTTGTTTACACATGCAGATATTTCACTGTTTGTCATTGCTTGACTGATAAATCAGGACAAAAAAGTGAAGAGAATTAAGCGGTTAAATTTGTAATTAATTGGGACTGGGCACCCCATTTGCCAGCTCTTTTTGCAAAATTAATGGATAAGCGGATGTATATGCCGCTAGTCCGGTGGTAAAGTCTGTTTGACAGTTGACATAAAGACATCCAACCCGTCCTCATGATCTTGGTAAACATTGACACAAAATAGGAGTAATAAAGTTTGAATAGTTTAAAGGCAGCACATAAAAAATTTACTTGGAATGGCAAGAAAATACCACATATAGATAGTTATGGTGGACACAGATGGCATGGATTTGGCTCAAGGTTTTGGATGCACGAGAAGCATTCCCTCTCAGTACAGAGTTTAGTCTAGCAAGGTTATTTGAAGCAAACACAGGATATCAGCCGACACAGCAAGGCTTATATGAAAACATATTGCAAGCATTATAAGACTCTACACTGTCTTCCTTGTTAACCAAACCCTTTTACTAGAAAATATCTAGACCTTAGAGATACCAAACATGCAAACCAAATTTCAACGAGCTTTACGGTAGTTCTTCATTAATAGGTTTTAACTACATGATACAAAAGCTTAATCATGAACTACTTGATAACTCAAAACAATTGACAAGTATCAAATTATCCGATACAATGATCTACAAGAATATGTAAGCTTTTTCCATTATACCATCTACCACATGCAACATTTTCTGTTCCAACCAAACACCAATCAATTTATTTCAACATAAACTCTCCAAACAATTATAAGTGAAGCAAGAGAGTACTTTCTTTAAAAGAACTAACAGCTCTGAATAAGAGATGCATGAAAAACAGGAGCTAAAAGCATAGCAATAGCTAGACAAGAATACTCAACAAGTATAAGTGAAGAATAGGAGTATTCATATGAAAAAGCGGAGCGTGTCTCTCTCTCAATCAAGAATGCTGGGGTCCAATCAAGTTGACCATACAAAAAATAAAATACTGAAAATAAAAGCACACAGACGGTCCAAGTAAAGCACATATGGTGTGAAAGAATTAAAATATAGTTTCACTAGAGATGACCTGATAAGTTGCTGATGAAGAAGGGGATGCCTTGGGCATCCCCAAGCTTAGACGCTTGAGTCTTCTTGAAATTTGCTGGGGTGATCCATGGGAGCATCCCCAAGCTTAAGCTCTTCACTCTTCTTGATCACATTATATCATCCTTCTCTCTTGACCCTTGAAAACTTCCGCCACACCAAACTCAAAGTAATTCTCATTAGAGGGTTAGTGCACAATCAAAAACTCACATGTTCTATAAGGACACAAACATGACCGTTACTTTTAACATTAGCTACTGTCACTGATGTTATGTGAAGCTCTTCACCCTAAAAAAGAATTCCACTCAACAATAGTAAAAGAGAGAATGCGAAAAAATAAAAGACAGAATCTGTCTAAACAGAACAGTCCGCAAAGACGAATTTTTTCGAGACACTTACGTTACTCAGATCGAAAAAAAGTTAAACTGACGAAAGATGCGTACATATCTGAGGATCACGCACAAAAAAATTCAGATTTAAATAATTTTTCTGTGATTTCACAGAATTAAAACGGTGAACAGATTGCTATACCTAGGGTTGATTGTGTGGTAGAATTAAAACGGTGAACAGAATTAAAACGGTGTGCCCTCGGCAATTCCCATGGTTGCTATACCTAGGGTTGATTGTGTGGTAGAGAACGCGTAGTATCGGTGGAATCGACGGCTGACAAGCTGGATTTACCCAGGTTCAGGGCCCTCGAGTGAGGTAAAACCCCTACTTCCTGCTTGTCTGTGTTTATGGTATGAATATGAAGGTTACAAGGGTTCGACGAGCGGCTGATCTCGTCGAGGTTTTGGTGGCTATGGATTCCTTGCCTCGGTCGATCACCCTCCCAACCTTTATATAGGAGGCTGGTCTCGGGAAACATAACCGACCAAGTTTACATGTATGGAAAGTCTTAACCGACTATAACTTGATCTAACTTGGAAAACACTCTTCGTCTCAGGCCTTCCTTCGTGGGCTTCGATTAATCTTTGGGCTTCTTTGATCATTACGTGCACCAGGTACCCTTAAGCTGGGGTACCCGCAGAGTATATCCTCGTCATTAGCCCCGAGTACTTGCTTGACTCGAAGAATCGAGCATGTGCTCCCTTCATCGTGCACGTCATAGTCTTTGCCTTTATACTCCTGATCCGACGTAGTCCTTCTACTCTTAATTTGTTTCGATTGTATGCGTATGTGAACCAAGGGATATTAACATAGTAGGCCTGACTCACTCGAATATCGAGCTCAGTTAAATGCTTACTTGAGCAAAAACCTTACTAGTCTTCAGTCAGACTTGAGTCCCTGGACTCGGCCTGGAACGCAGTCGAAAGATTTTGCCTAGGGATATTGACATAGTAGGCCTGATTCACTCGAAAATCGAGCTCAGTTAACCGCACATTTGGGCGAAACCATACTAACCTTCAATCAGGTTCGAGTCCCCGGACTCGAAGCTGGAAAACTTTTGAAACTTTTGCCTAGGGATATTGACATAGTAGGCCTGATTCACTCGAAAATCGAGCTCAGTTAACCGCACATTTGGGCGAAACCATACTAGCCTTCAATCAGGTTCGAGTCCCCGGACTCGAAGCTGGAACATACTGGACAGACTCGACTCAGGCCGTTGTAGGTCTTACTGACTCGTTTTGCAGTTTAACTTTTGATACCTAACGCGTCCGTCAGGATTTTCATCATGTCTGTTGACACGGAAAATTTCAAGGGAAAACACTGTTGGAGCGTCCCTCGGCCCATCTCGATTGCTCGGCGGGTCTTACCTTTGCATTTGCGTATGCAGCATCCGAAACATCTGCGATTGGCATAGTCCGGGAATTTATGAAGTTTGATTCTTTGATTTGTGAAGTACTTAATGCATTTTAATCGAGTCTGTAGTCGAGTGAATTTTCTTACCTTGTTTTGAAATCTATGGGAGCGCGACAGCGCTCCCATGGGAGTAGCCCCCGAGATTGTGGTTTATTGTCTTGCAATAGAGGACAATCTCAAATCATCCTTCTATACTGCTTTTTGTCAATCGAAATATTTTGTCTTTGAAATCTACGGGAGCGCGTCAGCGCTCCCATGGGAGTAGCCCCCGAGATTATGCTTTATTTCGTTTGAAGTAGAGGATAATCTAAATAATTTTGCTCCTTTTTGATCAATCGCAAGAATTTTTTGATATACTCCCATGGGAGTACCTTTGCTAGTCGAATCCTTGTGTCGATTGTATTCTCGAACCCACTACTCGAATGTGGACGTTGTCACTTCCCCTGACGTCATTCGTGACGTCTTAGGCGTGCGCTCGCCGTTTTGACAAGACGTGTCTGTGTGGGCCCAATGTTCAGATTTTTGACCGCAGAAGACGCCGTTTTTATTTTGGACCCAACTTATCATTGTATAATCGGGGCAGTCTTCGGGTAACACATCTGTGTTTTTGATTTGTGCCAAGTCCCGAGTTATCGAGTGGGTTTGTGTTTCCTGTTTGACTCAGCCCCCGAGCATGTCGAGTGGGGTTTGGGTTTTCTGTTTGACCCAGCCCCCGAGTATGTCGAGTGGGGTTTGGGTTTTCTGTTTGACCCAGCCCCGAGCATGTTGAGTGGGGTTTGGGTTTTTGTTTGATCCAGCCCCCGAGTGTTTGAGTGGGGTAAAAGCATATATGAGAAATATGGAGGAACATGTATCTTTATTCGAAATATGTGTTCGATCAGCAAGCCGCCTCATTAAAACCTTCCAGTCCCCTTAAGTACCCTGGTAAGGGAAAAGAGTGCGTCTGAAACTTGCTGATTCTTTGACCTTATGTGCTATTACATATGAGGTTAAGAGATCTATGCATAGAACCGACGCAGGTGCGCCACGTTCCATGGGTTTGATGCTACTTCGCCCGTCTTTGCGTTCTTCAATCGATAGGCTCCTCCTTCGATGACTTCTGTGACGATGTAAGGTCCTTCCCATGGTGATGCAAGTTTATGGACTTTCTTCTGTTTCTCCCGCAGCACCAAGTCTCCCACCATGAAGGACCGTGTGCGTAATCGACGACTATGGTAGTTGCGGAGGTCTTGTTGATAAACGGCTGTTCGTGCCAAAGCCGTATTGCGTGCTTCTTCCAGCAAATCGGCTGCGTCTTCGAGTGCCTTGTTCGCGTCGTTTTCTTCATATGCTTCCACCGTGGTGCATTAAACTTGACGTCGGATGGTAACACTGCTTCCGCACCATAGACCATGAAGAACGGTGTATACTGTGTGGAGGCGTTTGGGGTGGTCCGTAAGCTCCATAGTACTGATGGAAGTTCATCTACCCATGCACCCGCGGCCCTTTTGAGTGGTACTAAGAGTCTCTTTTTGATGCCACTGCATACGAGTCCATTGGCCTTTTGGATTGTGGATGTGCCACAGAAGCGTAGTTTAGTTTGATGTTTTGTTCCTTGCAAAAGGATTTGAACTCTTCCGCCGTGAAGTTTGTACCATTATCAGTTATGATGCTATCCATTACTCCAAATCGATACATGATCGATTGTATGAAACGAACTGCCGTAGAAGCTGTTGAGCTTGTGATGGGGATAGCTTCGATCCATTTGGTGAACTTGTCGACTGCCACTAGTAAGTGAGTATGACCTCCTTTTGATGATTTCTTCAGTGGTCCCACCATGTCAAGTCCCCATTGGGCAAAAGGCCATGCTAATGGTATGGTTTTTAGCGCTGATGCGGGTGCATGTGGCTTGGAAGCGAACTTCTGGCAACCAATACATCTTTTGACTATGTCCTCTGCGTCCCTTAGCGCTGTAGGCCAGTAAAACCCTGCTCGGAAGGCTTTGGCTACGAGTGATCGACTGCCCGCGTGGTGCCCGCAAGTACCGGCATGAATGTCCCGAAGGAGATCCTTGCCATCTTCGAGTGCAATGCATCTTTGGAACATACCTGAGGTGCTGCGTTTGTACAACTCACCGTTTATGATGGTGTATGCTTTTGCTCGTCGAGTGACGCGTCTGGCCTCGTTTGTATCTTCTGGTAGTTCATTGCGAAGTATGTATGCGAGAAAAGGTTGAGTCCATATTGGCTCAATGAGAAGTACCTCAATCGGAGGATCCTCTGTGCTTGGCGCTTTGCTCTTGTCTGTAGCTGCTGTCGTGGTCGATGGTCGTTTGTCGATTGACCTACGCTCTATTCGTTCAAAGAAAACACCCGGCGGGACTGGTGCTTTTGTGGAAGCAATGTTGGCTAATTTGTCAGCCTCTTCATTGCTTTCTCTCCCTATGTGTCGTAGTTCGCAGCCATCGAAGCTGCCCTCCATTATGTTGTACAAATCCCGATAAGCGATCATGTTGTCTGCGATTGCATCACAGGCCTTCATTGTTTGCTGCACAACTAAGTTAGAGTCGCCATAAATCATTAGTCGAGTGCATCCCATGGCTTTTGCCATGCGCATGCCATGGATTAGACCTTCGTATTCGGCCTCGTTATTTGATGGGAACTCGAAACCCATTTGCAAGATATAGCGCAGTTTGTCGCCTTTTGGTGATATGAGTATGACGCCCGCTCCTGCTCCTTCATTCTTTTTGGACCCATCGAAATACATGGTCCAGGAATTTGATACGTCAGGTACCCCTGGCAATTGAGCTTCTACCCACTCGGTGTGAAAATCGGGTAGGACTTGTGATTTGATGGCTTTCGGGTGTTCGTACTTGATTCCTAGTGGTCCCAGCTCGATGAGCCATTTTGCTACTCGCCCCGTTGCGTTGGGGTTTGTGAGGACGTCTCCAATCGCTGATTTATTGACCACCGTTATCGGGTGTTCTGTGAAGTAGTGCGCCAGCTTTCTTGATGTCATAAATACGGCGTACGCCAATTTCTGATATTGCGGGTACCGCTGTTTGGACGGGGAAAGAACTTCACTTACGTAATATACTGGCCTCTGTATGCTTTGACTATGTCCTTCTTCCATGCGGTCAACCACCAGCACGGTGCTGACCACTCGATTGGTGGCTGAGATGTATAGGTAGAGTGGCTCATTTTCCTTAGGTGCTACGAGGATTGGCGGCTTGTGAGCATCTTTTTGAGTTCGAGGAAAGCTGCTTCAGCTTCATCCGTCCACTCGAACTTGTCTGCTTTCTTCATCAATTTGTAAAATGGAAGTGCTTTTTCGCCTAGTTTGCTGATGAATCGACTGAGTGCTGCTACTCGACCAGCTAGCTGCTGTACCTCATGGAGTTTGGTAGGTCTATTCATTGTGAGTATAGCTTGTATCTTTTCTGGGTCTGCTTCGATTCCACGTGCAGATATCAAATAACCCAAGAGTTGTCCAGCTGGGACACCGAAGGTGCATTTCTTTGGGTTAAGCTTGATGTTGTATCGATTGAGATTCTTGAATGTCTCCTGTAGATCACTGATTAATGTGTCCTCCTTTTCAGTCTTGATGACGATGTCGTCGACGTAGACCTGAACATTGCGTCCTATCTGTTCTTGTAGACAGTTTTGCATCATGCGCTGGTAAGTTGCGCCTGCGTTTTTGAGCCCGAAAGGCATGGTTGTGTAGCAGTAGACCCCGAGTGGGGTTATGAATGCTGTTTTGTCTTCGTCTTCTTCTTTCATCCGAATTTGATGGTATCCTGAATATGCATCCAAAAATGATAACCGAGCGCATCCTGCTGTTGAGTCGATGATCTGATCGATTCGTGGTAATGGAAAGTGATCTTTTGGACAGCATTTGTTTAGGGCTGTAAAATCTACACACATCCGCAGGGTGTCTGAGTGCTTCTTTTCGACCAGTACAGGGTTAGCAACCCAGTCTGCCTTTTTGATTTCTCGAATGAACTTTGCAGCAAGTAACCTATCAACTTCTGCCTCGATTGCACCTCTTTTGGGATCGGAAACACGGCGCATAGTTTGCTTGACTGGTCTAGACCCTGGCTTGAGTTGTAGAGAATGCTCGGCGAACTCTCTGGGGACACCTGGCATATCAGCTGGGCACCATGCGAATATTTCCCAGTTTTTACGGAGAAATTCGACGAGCGCATTTTCCTGTTCGCTGGTAAGACTCGATGATATGTTGACTTTTTGAGGGATCAGTTGGGTGCACTTGATGCTTTTTGTGTCGTTGGTTGCATTGAATTGTCTGTCGGATGCTAACCTCTTGTGTTCCGGCAGAAGTGTGCGGTCGTTAGAAACCTCGAGTTTGGCGAATGATTGCTCCATCCCATACATCTCTGAGATTTTGCTGAAGTCACGGTCACATGAATCTGACCTTTGAAAGTTCCCGTTGATCGTGATGACTCCTTTTGGTCCTGGCATTTTGAGCTTGAGGTAGGCGTAGTGTGGGACGGCCATGAATCGAGCGAAAGTGGGGCGCCCAAGTATTGCATGGTATTGTGACTTCCAATCGACCACTTCGAACTCAATCGACTCGGTTCTGAAGTGAGTAGGATCTCCAAACGTAACATCGAGTTGTATGGTGCCTTCTGGGAGCACTGCTTTGCCTGGACGATACCGTGGAAGGTACTTGCGGACTTTGGCAGATTTTCGACTGATTTGTTCATTCTGCGTAGCGTATCTGCAAAGATTATGTTGAGGCCGCTACCTCCGTCCATGAAGACCTTGGTCATGGCGTAGCCTCCGATTTGGGCGTCGAGTACCAAGGCTGCATGCCCTGGTCGATATACTGCGGGTGGATGGTCCTCTCGATTGAAGACAATCGGAGTTTCTGATCCTTTCAAAAAATTGTGATAGCTGGGGGTGCCATGACCGCCATATTGACGTGTCGAGTGTGTAATTTTTGCTCTCTATTGGAGGGACGTCCTCGCTGGATCATGTTCATCTGCCCGCGAGTTACGGGATATTTTTGTTCATCTCCTTGCTGCATCTGGTGCACGGCTGCTGCCATTTGTGTTCCCGTAACGGGTTGTGCTGGCACCATGTACACTGGCGTCGGTTGCGCTGGTGTTGGTGCAGTATACACCTGAGTAGGCTGTGTTTGCGGTGGTATGGAATATACTGTGCTTGTTGTACTTGTTGCGGTGCTGGATATGCCTGAACAGGCTGTGCTTGTGATGTAGTCGATGGAGTGTGCGTCAGTTGAGGAGGTGCACGTCCATCTTTTGCAGTCGTAATATATGTTCAATCGCGAGTTGATCGAATTCCCTGCAATTTCTCAGCGAGTGGCTAGAGCGAAGCTTACCATCATCCCCTCTGTAAAGATGGAATCTGCAATAATCGTTCATCCTTTCTTCGACTGAGCGCTCAGGCTCTTTGTCTGCTCGCCTGCGCCATTCGGGCCTCTTGTAGCTATCGCGGTCATCGCGTTTGTTATCTCCGCAGCGGTCTCGACTGTCGCGTCGATCGTCTGTGCGATGATCTCGATTATCACGATGATCGTCGTCGTCTGTCAGTTTGGTCGCGGCTGTCCCTTGACTGGACAAAGCCTGCTGCGATGAAGTTTGGATGGTCATCGTCGTGATAACGATTCTTGCGTTTGCGCCTTCGATCATCTCTGTAGCTATCTCTGCGGTCTCGACTGCCACCCTCGTGATTTTCATGTGATGCTACGGGTCGAGTGCCTCGTACGGAGTCTTCTCCATCTGCCCACTTTGTTGCGAGTACCATGAGTGCCGCCATTGTCTTTGGATCTTCTCGACCAAGTGTTTCTTTGAAGTCTTCTCTCCAGAGTCCGTTTTTGAAGGCGTCGATTGCCCTATCTTCTGATACGTTGCCTACTGAGTTACGGATGGTGGTCCACCGCCGTATGTACGATCTCAGAGATTCATCTGACTTTTGCTTGCAGGTCCGGAGCTCCTCGAAAGTTTTGGGGCGCTCACATAGAGGCTCGAAGTATTTGATGAAATCACCTTTGAAGTGCTCCCACGAATCGTAGTATGATTCGGGTAGCGATTTGAGCCAATCGCGAGCTGTTCCTTCCATCATGAGTTGTATGTACTGCATAGCTGTAGTTGTGGTGCCGCGCTGACATCCGACTGCCAGCCTGTAATCTTCTAGCCAGCCTGATGGCTCTTGTTTGCAGTTGAACTTTGGCGTGGTAGCTAGCGAAAACTTCTTGGGCATACGAGCCTCCCGGATCCGTCGAGTGAAGCATAGCGCTCCACATGGCCCGATTTCTGCTTCCGAGTCTGAGCTGTTGCTGTATGACCTCCTCGAGTGGCTCCTGCTGGAACGATGACGGCGTGAGCTTTTTCGACTGCTCCTTCCCCGAGGACTTCGACTGCGACGGTCCCGATCTGTATCTCTCCTTGGAGTTGCTTGTGGATGCTGTATGGCTTGTGCTGCTATTGCCAGTTGTTTGTACAGTTGGAGGTGCTGATCCCTCTTTGGGTCTCCTGCAGGAGGTTCGATTGTTCTGAGATAGGTGCCTAGCGTCATCAGCGCCCCGGCTGGCTCAGTAGGTATGGGGACTCCTTCCGCGTCGACTGCCATAAAGGCTGGGTTTAGATTCCGAGTGACCGCTGCACGATCTGCGTCTCCGAGGTTTATGAATCGTGACCTATTCGCGGGGTCGTTTCTGCCGTTGAACTCGTAGACAATGCTCTTCGCCGAGCACTCGATATGCTGGCTTGCTTTTTGCGTTCTTCGAGTACTGCTCGGTAGTTCTTCAACCGTATCGATTCTTGCCACTGGAAGTATTGTAAGGTCAATACCTCTTCCGGAGTTGCGTTTGCTGGTAGCATTGTGCAGCTTTCGATTACTTTGCTCACTTTTTCCGCCATCTCTGCGGTGATGGTCAGCGTGGTTGTTCCGTCAGGCATGGTGACTGTGCAAGGGTATTCTGTAGGTCGACGGCATGTTGCAGCTGCTGACGTTTCTGCTGTACTCGCGGTGTATACCTGATACGGTACCACCCGATCTTCTGCCCATGTGTTGCTAATGCGCATTATGGATTCGGCGTCGTCATCCAGGCTCATGTTGGAGTTGCTTTGCTTGCTGGGGTTTCTGCCGCAATCGAGTTGATCTTCGAGTGCTTTGTCCAGGCTATCTGCGTCGCAGGTGAATATCTCGTGGCTGGCACGGATTTCTGGGCCGTTGAGATCGGCGAGGTATATGTTGTCATCTATGTTCTCCTTGTTCCCCGCGACGTCGTTGCAGTCGACGACGTTGTCGAGTGACTCGATTGAGTTGTTTGGGCGGTACGCAGATTCGATCTCGCTTCTTCCAAATCTTTTTGCCACCTCGTCACGGAACTCTTGCGAGGTCATGGATGTTGCAGAGTCGCTTGGCGATTGGATCGGGACGATCTGTGACGATGTCGCGCCCAAGATGGATGGTGTTGCAGTCGAAGCGTTGTCGATTGTCTCCGTGTCGAGTGTCTCCATGTCGAGTGGGTCTAACAGGTCCTGCACACCATCTTTATCGACAAAGAAGTTAAATTTTCCAACTGTAATATCCAAACCTGATTCGAGTCCGGCAAAGGCTTGTTGAGCTCCATCGAGTGCGGCATGAGCCTCCTTGGAGATTTTGGCGAGTGATCGCTTTTTGAATTGATGCTGGTAGATCTTGCCGGCGAGTTGCCGTTTGCAACGGTGGTCGGTGATTTGCTTTTTGATGATGTAGTAGGCGAGTTACCTTGTGCAGATGCGATCGGCGGGTGGCCGCTTGATGATGAAACCGGCGAAACCGTGAGCCCAATACTACCTTTTCCCACAGACGGCGCCAATTGTCGAGGTGTGCCCTCGGCAATTCCCATGGTTGCTATACCTAGGGTTGATTGTGTGGTAGAGAACGCGTAGTATCGGTGGAATCGACGGCTGACAAGCTGGATTTACCCAGGTTCAGGGCCCTCGAGTGAGGTAAAACCCCTACTTCCTGCTTGTCTGTGTTTATGGTATGAATATGAGGTTACAAGGGTTCGACGAGCGGCTGATCTCGTCGAGGTTTTGGTGGCTATGGATTCCTTCCTCGATCGATCACCCTCCCAGCCTTTATATAGGAGGCTGGGTCTCGGGAAACATAACCGACCAAGGTTACATGTATGGAAAGTCTTAACCGACTATAACTTGATCTAACTTGGAAAACACTCTTCGTCTCAGGCCTTCCTTCGTGGGCTTCGATTAATCTTTGGGCTTCTTTGATCATTACGTGCACCAGGTACCCTTAAGCTGGGGTACCCGCAGAGTATAACCTCGTCAGTGAATATAACCAGCAATTTCATAGGCACCATTAAAAACAACAAATTCTTCAATTTGTTCAAGATTATCAAAGTCATAGTTTCTCTTAGCATAAGCAGCCAAGGTTTCATTATCATTATAATCACATTGGAAAGGGATGTGTTTATGCCTTCTACAGCAAAACGATTCATTAAAGCAGTAGGATTCATCATAAGTAGAGCACAAGTTTTTAGCAAAATAATTCAATCTACTTATTTGTTTCCATAAATATTTCTCTTTTTAGAAAAGCGGTATTCCTTATAATAATTTGTTGTTCCTCCGTGAACCCACTTAGTCAACAAGATTTTGTTTCAAAAAGAGAAGCCATTAATATCAAGTAAACAACTAGACATAATAACAAACCGAAATAAACTAGATGCAGAAAACTATTTTTTGTGTTTTTGATAATTAAAAGCAAACAAGATGAAATAAAAAAGTAAACTAAGCAAGACAATAACAAAGTAAAGAGATTGGAAGCGTGAAACTCCCCTTGCAGAAATCCTCTTGCTTCCCAATATGGTGTCAGCAAATATGGCGTGTGGAAGGAAGGCAAGGAGATTGCTGAACCGAAGTGCTTCTGCTCCCCGGCAACGGCGCCAGAAAATATGCTTGATTGCGTGGATCACACGTTCGCTGGGAGACCCCAAGAGGAAGGTATGATGCAGTGTAGCAGCAGTTTTCCCTCAGTATGAAACCAAGGTTTAATCGAACCAGTAGGAGCAAGAAATCACTTCGGAAGGTTGTCAGTGGCGCGCTGACGTGGAATCTGCACACAACACAATCAAACTACTTTGCCCCAACGAAACAGTGAGGTTGTCAATCTCACCGGCTTGCTGAAAAAAAAGCATTAAACGTATGGTGTTGAAAACAGTAGTAAATTGCAGAGAATGAAAAAGAACAGTGTTTGCAGTTGGTTGTATTATCAGCGTAAAAGAATGGACCGGGGTCCACAGTTCACTAGTGGTGTCTCTCCATAACAGATAACTAACATGCTGGGTGAACAAATTACAGCTGGGCAATTGACAAAATATTGAGCGCATAACAATGCATATATATGACATGATGATTACTATGATATTCATGTGGCATTACGACAAAATACATAGACCGTTATCCAACAGCGTCTATGACTAATAATCCACCGCCAGGTTGTCATACCGAGTTCCCCGTTGGTATTAAGTTGCAAGCAACGGATAATTGCATTAAGTAATGTGCGTAAAGTAAACAAATGCATTAGACCTAACGGCGTACCCTTAAGCTAAGCATCGGTTATTTTATCCCTAGTGGCAACAGCACATCCACAATATTAGAAGTTATTGTCACTCTCTCAGATTACCGGAGGCATGAACCCACTATCTAGCATAAATACTCACTCTTGGAGTTACAAGCATCTACTAGTAACGGAAACCATGCAAGATCATAAATAACATATAAGATAGATTGATAATCAACTTGACATAGTATTCAAAATTCATCGGATCCCAGCAAACACAACATGTAGCATTACAATAAGATGATTTTGATCATGATAGGCAGCTCACAAGATCTAAACATGATAGCATAAAGTGGAGAGACAACCATCTAGCTACTACCATGTACCCGTAGTCCAAAGATGAACTACTCACGCATCACTCCGGGGGCAGGCATGGTGATGTAGAGCCCTCCGGTGATGATTCCCCTCTCCGGCAGGGTGCCGGGAAGAGCTTCTGAACCCTCCCGAGCTAGGGTTGACGGCGGCGGCGTCTCTGGAACTTTTCGTGGATAATGGCTCGGATATTTAGGGTTTTCGCGTCGGGAGGAATAAATAGGCGAAAGGGCGGCGCCTGCGGAGCCACGAGGGCCCCACACCACCCCCACAGCGCGGCAGGGGGGCCCGCGCGGCCCCATGGTGTGGGCGCCACGTGGCTCCCCTCCGTGTCTCCTCTGGACTCCGTCTTCGTGTTGGAAAAATAGGAGGTTCTGTCCAAGTTTCGTCCAATTCAGAGAATATTTCCAGACTAGCTTTTCTGAAAAAAAAACAGCAGAAAACACGAACTGGCACTGTGGCATCTTGTTAATAGGCTAGTCCCAGAAAATGCATAAAAATGCTATGAAGTGTATATAAAACATGTAACAATTGGTATAATATCAACATGGAACATCAGAAATTATATATACGTTTGAGACGTATCACGCTCCACCATCTTGCCATCCACCAACATACGCCACCACGGTCTTGAAATCACCATCGTCGTCTCACCATGGCAAACGTTGCAAGGCCAGCCAACCCGAGGAGAAGCATCATCTGTAGACAAGGTCCAGCAGTATCACACCCACGTGGGAGGGAACAGCCTCCACCGTCGTAGACGGTAGCCGACCGAATGCAGCAGCAAGAGCACACTGAGCCATTGGAGCCGGAGGGCGGCAGCAGCACAGCCACCCGGAGGACATCCTCCACCGCCATCGGTAGGTGCCGACCGGACACAGCAGCAGGGACACACCAGGCCGCGCAGGCCCGGCTGAGCCCCGGGGGGCTCGTAAAGTCCCCACCGCCGTGCTGCTGCACGTAAGCCGCCACTGCCGCTACCCTCGTGATCGGCCCATAGGCTCAGCCGGACCTGGACAGGCCCGCGAAGCTCCCACCGCCCCGCTACAGACAGACGCGGCGTCATTGCTGCCATCTCCGTCACGAGCCGCTCAGCAGGCCAACCGGAGGCAGCTAGGCAGAGCCCGCCCTAACCCAGATCTGGGCCTGCAGGGCCAGAGCTTCACCGCCACTGTCTCTGCCACCAACGGCGACGCCATCACCACGTCCACCATCCTCGCCGCACCAGGGAAACCCCGCCGCCGCGCGGAACCTCCGCCGCCGAGCCGCACCACCTGGGCCATGGCCGCCCCCGCGCCACCCAAGACCAGGAGGGGAAAAGCAAGGATCCGCCGCCACCGGCGCAGCACGCCGGCGACGGCGGGAGGGAGGAGAGGATGGGGGGCGCTGGATCAGGGAGGACGGGAGCGCGGCCCTGCCGCCGCGGGGCGGCGCGGGTCGTGGGTCGGGGGTCGGAGGGAGAGCGAGCTCAAGATTATCATTTTTAACAACAGATTAATTTTGTCATGCAACTGAAGTACGTGTATATGATTATTTCTGATTGTGATGGTGAGCAGACGAAAGAGGTGCTCCTGTTTGGTATCAGGGTTTTACTTATGTAGTTATGTGTTCAGTGGCAATAATATCTTGTTAGGGGATGATCTGGGGATCGTCTGCTCGTAGATGTTGATATTCCCGGTCAAGTTCATGGATTTGAGTATGGTGTTGCAGATTACTCTCGACGTGAGGAGGGCTGTCCCTGCCTCTCATTTTTCTTCTCAATCTGATGGTACCTCGGAAGAGGCTTGCTGGCCCGCTGATCACCTTGGAGGGAATATGATGATGCTTGCTGGCGTTTCTTGTCCGATTGATCAAGTGCTCTCTGACATATGAAGATGTATATAAGTTGTGTGCAATTTAGGTGCCAGATGATTCTCATTCAGATCCATGGACTTCGTGCTGTTATGTTTCAGTTTGGCTACATCACATCGGATACTTTGCGAGCTGTTGTCTGCAGTTCTGCACTATGTATTCAGTCTTCTCTTCTTGCCTATGCTCCTAAGAGCCTTAATGGATAATACTCAGTCTCTTCGACCACCATCTTCGTTCGGCTCGCCTCCGTGGATTTGGTGGTGTCCGTTGTCTTCAACCTTGGTTTCTTTGGGGTTTCTTTGCGTCGTAGAAGTGCGAGGGGCCGTGGTGGTTGTTGTGCGTTATGTGTTTGTCAGGTTGACCGTGGAGTCATGGAGTGTCTTGTAGCGAGTAGTCCGCATGGGATCTTTATGTATCGGTTTTCGTCCGGTTTTCCGTTAGTTAACTGGGCAGTTCTCTTCTTTATTAATCGATGAGGCAAAGCTCTTGCCTCTGTTTCGAAAAATTCAGTCTTCATGCCGTCGATTAGTTGATTTTCCAGATTCATGGACTTACGGTGTCATGACGATGATTTAAACTAGGGAGATACAAAATTATTGTCCCAGTTTTAATTATGGTCATGTATAAATATAGACGGTGTGTATATCATGCGAGCTTTTGTCTGAACTATCTATTCAGCCTTCATGCCGTCGATAAGTTGATGGTCCAGATTCGTGGAGTTCCGGTGTCATGATGAAGATTTAAACTAGGGAGATACAAAATTCTTGTCCCAGATTTTTTTATGGTGACGTATAAAATATAGACGGTGTGTATATCATACGATTGGAGATAGTAGAATGTTTCTGCCAAGCAACCAACGAACTATAATTCCATAGAGATTTGGGAACTTTGGATGGTACAGTTGAAAGAAATTTGGCTACGGAATAGGTGATCGTCGAAAAAGTACGTGCCAGTGCTCACTTTGGTAGGAACCAGCCAACATCAACTATATTGAATAAAAGTAATATATGAAGTTTAGATTATTTCAGCTGCGTACACCACACAGCCTGAAAAGTCATTTCATTTCAAACTAAAATCTCAAAGTTTGTGACTGATCACAAAAAATTGAAATCTCAAATTCCTCCTATAGAGTGGCCTATAACCCACACGGCCACTGGACAACCGAAATCAACACTTGGAGATTTACGAACTTGCTGATTTTAATGATGGCCTTATATAAAATATCCTATATTAACCTGATGGAACATTTCTCTTTCAAATAAAGTTGGATTGGGGAGGCGGAAATAGTTGGTAAAGGAAGACGAAGTAGAACTCTAGAAGAGCGATTAGTGGTAGAAAAGGTCGACGATGTTGCTATATATGCATGGGGATATAAATGTTGTTTGAAACAATGAGTTTTGAATTATTCCCCGTTACAACGCACGGGCGATCACCTAGTACTAACTACACCGCCCATTTGACACTGCCTAAGGCGAAAACAAAAGGGGTACTCGAGTTTGACTTGAACCAAGTATTCCACCAGATAATATTTCTACTGATAGAGATGAGACATCAACACTATATGTGCATTCTAAAAGGACCCTTTCTATACCACAGCTCGTCCAGACAAGCTGATGCTACTGGTTTATGATCAGTACGCTGTCGCAGAATCAACACAAGCAAGACACTGGGAAGGCTCCGTGAGGCCGTAGACGTCCTCGATGCAGCGGCTGTGGAATGTGTGGTGGCATGCCAGGATCGCCACCACTGGGGGAGCCAAAGGATCATGAGCCGCGCCCCCCTGTGGCTGGAAAGCGAGATCAAGCTTGCAGAGCGCGCACCTTGTTCCCAGTGGCTCCCGCTCTGGCACATCATCATCCTCGAATAGAGCTGAAATTGCAACGAGGCAACTATTATTAAGTGAACATGCAACAGGTTTAGACATCGCCAAACTATGCCTGCCTGGCATTGAGGCAATGCAAAGTACACGTATAGTAATCTAGTTTTCTTGTAGTTATTTTAGTTCTGAGCACAAGAATTTTACCAGGACCCTTGATGTGAAGCTCCGATTCTGAATTCGCCAAGTTAAATTGCTGCAGCAGATGCTCTTGCTGCTTGATTATCAACGCCCTTGTGTAAGCAGGATTTGAGCGAACATTGGGAGGATCATTCACATTCCCGGTTTCTACCTTTGGTATGACCATTGGGCCTGTTGCACCAGCGGGCACGCTGGCCTGGCTTGTGGGCAGAGGTAATTTGATAAACCTCTGTTGATTACTGGTTTGCGAGTGTTGTCTTGGCAATGTAACGACTGGAGCAACAAACTGGTTGGCCTGTCGTGTTCTGTTGCCAATAGCTTCTGTGCTGACTGGAGCAACAAACTGGTTGGCCTGTCGTGTTCTGTTGCCAATAGCTTCTGTCCTGAATGGAGCAACCAACTGGTTGACCTGGCGTGTTCTGTTGCCAATAGCTTCTGTAATGACTGGAGCAATCGACTGATTGATCTGCCGTGTTCTGTTGCCAATAGCTTCTGTTAAAGCTGGAGGAACCGACTGATTGGCTTGCCTTTTTCCTCTGACAATAGCATCTGTAGTGGCTGGAGCAACCGACTGACGGACTTGGTTTGTTCCGCCGGAAGTAGCTTCTGTAATGGCTGGAGCAACCGACTGATTGACTTTGCTAGTTCCGCTGGTCTTTACAGTCCCAAACTGCAGCTGGCGTGCAAGCAATGGAACAACACTGGCAGAATTCTTTCCAATTTCAGTATCTGACTCACCTGTAAACAGTGGAGCAGCTAATTTAGCACCCTGGCTTCTGATATTGGGATTCCTTTTTGAAACTACATCAGAAGAGCTCTTGCCACTTTGCAGCTTCTTTGGTGGAGATGGGATGACAGCCCTGTCCAACTGATCACGCTGACTGGCGAATTCTTCATTTCTGTTATTGTTACCTAAATAGCAATAATAAAGCTAATAAAAACTAGGAATACGACATGAATGATAAAAATGAGTTCTCAAAGCGTCTAGTACACACCACTGCGAACATTCCGATTAGCTTTTGAAGCTGAATCTTTAGCAGCCTGTGAGGAAGTAACTCTGGAGCGCTTGGCCGTAGGGTTGGTTGCAGGAGTGCTTGCCCGTTTCAGCTCTTCACTCAGAACAGCAGGCTGAGTAAGAGGCTTCCAAGCAGATCTAGTCACTTCATGAGGGGTTCGAGCACGGGTTACAGTGGGTCGTGATGCAGCTAGCTGAGTGCTAAAGCTAGCATCTGGGATACTTCTGCGGCTGCTTGTGCTATCGACTCTTTCCTTCCCATCAGGTGTAGCAGCAATTGCAGGAGGTATACGGGTCATAGATCGAGTAACTGGGCGAAACACCTTCTGATAGGGAGGTGTGCTGCATGATGGCTCAGAGTGCCCAGCATTGCTGCTCACTGGAATGGAAACCAAAGCAAAAGGTTACAAATATAACATTGAACAGCATGTCCTGTTGAGATGTAACGTGATATTAACTTGATGAAGTGAGAAGGCAATAATTTGGTAAATTTATGGAAATATTCCTTGGAAACAAAGCTATGAAAGGAGATGCCACTTGCAAACTGGTAAATGGAAAAACAGTTCCTAACAATATACTCCCTCCGTTCCAAATTGCTTGACTTCCATATATCCACATATGGATGTATGTATACACTAAAAGATGTCTACATACATTCGTATTATGTAGACATATGTAGACAAATGAAAGTCATCTATTTTGGAATGGAGGGAGTATATAGGTTGGCCGGTAATAAAGGCTGGCATTTGTACAGATTTAATCCGGATTTAAATATAAATACAGTATGATGCAAATGGATAGTGTAAGATGGGGAAGAACTACAGACTGAATAAATAGATTCATTCGTAATCTGTGAAGACAATTTGATGAATAAGATGAATTGATTTGGCAAAATGAATTGTTAGGCCAGTCAGCAGCTATTTATAGTTGTAACATTGGTGTTAATAACAGCATTGTGCCAGTGAAATCTGAGAAAGTAATCCAAAATGGAAAACAACTAATTCTCAGCATGATGATATCTTTTTCAGGATTCCAGCATGAATGCATACGAGTATACGACTTCTGCACTCTACTAAATAAAGCAATCTGCCAGCATTGTACACGTTGAATGTATCCACCAGGTTATAAGTTTACATGATATAATAACAGAACTGTTTCAACTCAAAAATCAAGCAACATAGCTGTCCGGGAAACAAATTAACTAGTCGAGCAAACTATCGAAATAAATATTTTCCACCTGCGCTTTTCAACCAAATCCGAAGAGGACCAATCGAAACTCAAACAATGGCCTCTCAACAGAACAATGATCAGTTAAAGAACAGCCTCTTAATGAATCCTACAACCAATCTCCATGGAGAAAACCCCATTTCATGGCAAACGCATGAACCCATCCATAGGAAATCTTGCACAAAGCAAACCATCAAGGGAACAAAAATCAATTCAGAAGTTCCCCAATTCCACCGTAACCCAATTCAAGAAACATCAGCCAGCCTAAAAAGGGCCAACTCTTCATTCCAAAGTTCTGCCTCTAATCTAAGGCCACCGTTCCCCAATTCAAGAAACACCTATCCATCGCCGTACACCAGGGTGGCAGGTTTCCGGAGCCAAAATCGGGGCTCGACTCCTTATTACTCGGCAATATTTCCCCGTCCCTCGAACTAGCAACGATCGGGGCAGCATCGGTGTCCGATCAGGGCTTTCCCCCTAACAATCCTTACACCGTACCGGGTGCACACCCCATCAACTTCTAAACGAAATCAACCAGCGAGCAATCAGACTGTCGCATTGCATCGGGACCACCATCCCGCGCCCCCCGAAATCCACCGGAAACGAAAGATCGACACAAATCATCGTATCGAGAAAAACCCGGGCGCCCGAAAACCCGCGGGGGTTGTCACGGATTGGTCAGTCGCGCTCTTACCGTTCCTGGCGGCGGCCGCCGGGCGGGCGGCGGGCCGGAGGCGCGCGGCATTGGATTTGGGGCGAATCGGCGGCGCAATCGCGGGGAAAATCCGAGGAGAAAGCCCTAAATTCGGCTGCTGCTTGTTTTCTTTCCTCTCCCCCTTTCCTTGTATTTTTTCTTTTCCGAGGGGTGAAGGGAGAAAGACGAAGCGAGAGGAGGCAGGAGAGGAGGTGGCGGGCTATAGGCTTCGGATGTGAGGCGTGCGCGCTGGACCCACGGTGCAGGTGGCGGGTGGGGGCCCAGCTGGAAGTGACAAATCTTCTAAAACTTGTAAACATGATTTTTAGAATTCTAAATTGAGATTTTGCAGTTTATAGAGTACAGCATTGAGTACATCCAAAAATACAAATTCCTAAAACTTGTAAACATGATTTGGAATTTTTAAAAAATAAAAAAACTCGGGAGCCCAAGACCCCTACTCTGCGTACTCTAGAAATACTTCAGAGACGTGAGATGTTAACTAAGTTCGACCGGTATTATGGGGGTACTACTGCGGTCATGTGTGGCATGTCACGAGCCCTAGATGAAGCGAATTTATACTTATTAATCACTACAGTTATAAGTAAATAGATGACTCCCTCCGAAGTCATAATATAGCTAGGTCATCTCGTTTTTTAGCTTTTATTAGTAAGTTCTTTCCACTCCAATCGACACTACGTTGCTCATGTTGCATAGGGAAAAAGTAAAATAAATAGACTACACTTATATAGTTTACCCCGCGCATTTTAAAAGTGAAACATGGTAGCTCCATCATTAAATAATGCAACATTCTCTTGGATACTCCGTGTCACTAGAGATAATAACATAAACATGTTTATTTATAAATTGATTTATATTGAATGTCATTTGTTCAGTCAGTGAATGTTTACCTAATACATAGACACACAAGGAGAGAAGCAATATCAAATGAAGGAGAAGATAATGATCTCTTAGACGCAAAGGGGCAACCTTCACTATCTTATCTCTTTCTCTAACTTAGAATGTACCATGTTGGAGCCTCTAAAGGATATGACATTGTTCCACCGTTGATCCACCGTGTGCTGTGATCCGAAGGGAGTTACAACTTTAAAAACAAACAATCAAGTGAACTAGATGTTATCATTAATTCATCAAGTCGACAAAGGTGTGTACTACATTTTATTTATCTCCGCATACCAAATGTAATAATGATGCATGTCCTGATAATAAAATCACCAAAGTGATGAACCGTTCATCACCTAGGATTCATAAATTTGTCATTTTTGCACCGGCCAAAATACACAGTATTTTTTTTTTTTTTGCACACTGGTAGATGTCATCATTATTCACATGTAGGATTAAAAAAAAATTACCACTTTTATTTATTTATTTTTCAAAAAACATACTCCATATGGAGCCTGTATTATAATACGACATACTTAAAGGAGTCTCCTTGTTTCGCAGAAACGAAAAGACGTATCTCCGGACGCGTCTCTTTTCTTCTGCGGATTGATTCACGTACTCACTATGTCTACTTTTATAAGCCATTATAAATATTTAAATATGGACTAGATACGGATAAAAACGAGTAAATGTATACACTAAATACATCTAGATATATGTATTTTTTAAAAAGGTTAGAATACGTTATAAAAGTGAACGGAGGAAGTGCTACGTTTCGCGTACAATATTTGCCCATAGTAGGAACAAACGGTGGGACGTGCGACATAAGGAGTACATATGTGAAGCAGCCAACGTAGAATAAATTCGTCGGATTCGGATCGGAGATTGGACACAAATCCGAACGCATAGCAGAGCTCTTTTTTTCTGAACGGACTGACTTTATTGATAAACTAACCAAGTATAAGTACAGTGGATTAGTTGAACTAAAATATGGAGTACGTACGAATAACAAAGGTCCTTGTGCCGCTTCTACGTACCTGTCAGCTGTGGACCTCATTTCCGCGTGGGCTCTTACCACTCGCTTACATGGACGCCTGCCATCACGTAAACATCTGGCTGGGCCGTTACCTTCGATATCACCACGTAATCATCGCCCAGGTCGCATTCACGGTCATCAAACGGACCACCCGTTCGCCTCGGCCTATCAATCAGGCCCATCGAACCACCAATGCTGATCTGTGATCACCCAAAAAAAAAAAGAGCCAGAAAATTTGGAGACATTGGCTCATTAAGAGGAACAACAATTAGGTCAATTTCATCTGTCCGATGCAAGCAAAACAGTTACATCAAGGTTATGGCCATTACTTGTCGAATTCAGTAATGGTACTACATCAGTTGATCGAGTATTCTAGACTCTAGTGTACGGCCATCCTTTTTGCGGAAGCATGATGTGCATCCCAGCATCCGTGTTACCAGCCTAAGCAAACGTGATTGCTCTCAAGTGTACAGACAGCCGAAGCGAAAAAAGTCCTGCGGTTGGCTCTACCTAATCCGATGGTGGTAACTGTGGTGTTCTCCAGGTTATCAATGGGCAGCAATTGTGTAAAATTAAATGATCCAGGAAACTTTGGCTTATGACAAGGCACAAATTTTTGACAGAGGCTCTGGCATGTAGAAGGGTTATCTTTCTGCGATTTTGTGTGATAAATTGCACTAATGCATGTAACTATTGCATGATCCTAACCCCACGTTTGCCTTTCCGGTATCACGTATTTGAGAATTATAACTAATCCAAATGGTGATTGCTATATATTCAATCGCGCTCAAGTTTTACCGAAAAACTAGTAACTAGCAAGGCCCTCCTTCGATTGGCTTCACATGTAACTCGCTTGTGGATGATATAACTATTCACATCCTCTAACTTAAAGATATATCAATTTTTTACACCTTCAACTTTTGATGTTTTATTTAGGGTAAAATATTTTCATCAAAACATCACTGTTATATCCATATGGTGGCTTGTTGGAATAGTAAAGGTTGCATGTATCATTATTGATTTCAGGCTTTTCTTGATATCTCCATGGCACTGATCTCTAGTGTTAGAATTTCAAATTATTATAATTTTATCCATGTGAGATAAGCATGTATTTCTATTAAAATGGTGATGATCCTATTCATCTTATTCTTCGTCTACACACTATGATAACCTAACTACAAAAAAAGAAAATGATATTGGATTTTCAAAGCATAAACCAAATTCTCAAATATTGACATATGACCTTATCACATGTATACCGGAAGATTTTTTTTATTGATTTGGTCCTAAAATTGAAGAAGTAGATGCTTGTAGAGGGAGAACTTGCCTGTGGCAAGATGGTTAGGAGGGTGGTTGTACCCCCAGCACACCAGAGTTCAAATCCCAGGTTTGACACTGGTGTTTCTCATTTAGGCGGAATATTATTCAGTGGGAGGCGACGTTCCCGTCGACAGCGAAGCGCCTGTGGTGACTTTGTCAATCTCAAGACCTGACCGTCGGCTCAGTCTTTCGAAGGTGCTCATAGGGGTAGGGTGTGCGTGCGTGCGTTCATAGGGGTGAGTGTGTGCACGTGTATGTGAGCGTCTACGTTGTACTGTGTTTCGCAAAAAAAAAGATGCTTGTAGTGGAACTGCGGGTCCACCTCACTGCTGCATACAGACTCAACTTTCTCAATTTGTTGCACTAAATTAAATTTTAGGAATGACATGAACCATGGCAGGACCTCGACTGCAATATTGACAATACATAAATAATTATTTCAAAAAGAAAATTTGTCTCACAGGGCATTTCCATAATTTCTATGGGACTATGTTGTCAGCTTGGTTGCTATTGTAATTGTGGAATTTAATAATTTGGTTAAACTATGTTATGGCACATGATTCACAAGTTTGGTTGATGTGGATTTACGTGTTTTGATGGTTGATATTTTGGGACATGTGTATTGCACGTGCATGGTACTAGTACGAAGAAAAAAAGGCCAACTAGTTGTCGAAGGATAATGATTTACGATCCTCAGAAATCTTACTTTCGGAGAACAGAAACAAGTTTATTTGTTCGACAGGCGGTGCAGGTCAACAGGTTTGAGTCGTAGACCATGTAGATGAAGATCTCTCAGACTTTATTCGTGAAGTGGCTACAAAGCTAGTATAAAGGCAATATCGGCGAGTTATACAAGGTCTCGGACCGGAGATTATAGATGTTGATCTAGTTTCTAGGATTTACAGAGAGGTCTGGGAGCAGAGTTTCGGCGTGTAATGGATATCTCTCTTCGTCAGGTTCTTCAGTATATATAGTATATATAGGTCGAGGTGGTGCCCGATCCTCCATGCGCCTAGGGTTTTTGTCTTGCCTTGTATGTTAAGTCTTGATCTCGTAGCCTTCCTTTGAATGTAGTTCTTATTTGAGTAGATCTTCGTAGAGCCTTGGTGCAGTATGGCAGGTTTAGTTCGGTGGAGAAGCTTCTGGAATAAAGCTGCCGGCGGGGAGTCTTGGATGTCGTGGGCCGAAAAGTGGTGCATGCCTTAGAGGTTAAGGCCTAAACCCACTACTATCCGACACTAGCGCAATTGGAAAAAGGGATTCAAGGACATGTTGCTTGTTGACACCTCAATACCCCGTACACTCTAGAATTTTCTATCACGCATAACTAAGTTAGACAATCGTACCCAATGGAAATTATGTTAGGTCATTTGTTAGATTGTACACCATACAACCCTCTTTAAATATTTTTAGTGATACCAAAACTTGTATGAAAACATTACTACAGTACACCTTAAATGGCACAGGTTGCACCATAAATGATTGTGAATTTGTCATCTTTTATGATTTGCGTGTGTCTAAATGAATATCGGTGCAACACAAGTTTTCAATGTAGATTTTACAATACAAAAATTGTGATATATGTTCTATTTTAGCACTATTATGTGGTTCGTGTTGTTAAATACAAGTAACTATTATTTGATAAATGGTGTATGAATGAAAACAAATTGCAAATCGGGCGACAACGTCAGTTGTGCAGAAGTAAAAATATTTAGTATAAAGCGTTAGCACATAGAGCTTGTAATCGAAGGCTGAGGAGGACACTCTTAAAAGAATTTGTGTTCACAGTAAATGAAGTAACGAGTGATATGGTAAGATTAGTATATATGTATATTTTTTAATATTATGGAGTAGATCTTGTCAATGTAATCACCAAATTGAGTTTGTTTCTAGTTAAATTTGAGTTGTTAGGTAATACCAGTATCAATTGGTTGCATTCTCTTTGGTGTTTTATTTTCGTCAAAGTCTATTAGACAAGGATAGGGTTGTGTTTTGATCCCAAGTGAGTAACAAATTTTAGATGAGATAATTAAATGAAATACATGATATCATTAAATTCGTCATGTCGACGGTGTTGATCTACAATATATTTTTTACCTCCGCGTACTGAATCTAAAGGAAGTGCCATGCTCACGAGAATCACAACATGTGCGATGTTGGTGGTCAATTGTCCTATTTTCTTATACAAAAATCAAAGTGGAATTCATCTCTTAGACTTAGTTCTTCTAGTCATCGTGATAAGACAAAATCAAAATAGATCGACATAGAGAAAAACAGGAGACACTACCATAAACATAAGGTATGTACATCTTCATGCTCCAGCTAGTTAGGGGTGTCCAAATATAAAGTTAGAAATACATACCATGTAACCTTGTAGAGTTGTAGGTGTCACAAAATCATAGAAGGCTAGTTCGTTGAAACCATAAGAGGTATGGGCATATCGCTGAACCATGGAGTTTATCTTAGGTGCCACAAAGTTGTCACAAAGTATCAGGAAGGTGCCCGCTTATCCGTTGAAATCAAAAGAGCTATTCGCGTATCGATGATGCAGTGCACTTGTCCATGCCGCTTAGCTCAGTTCTGGACCTCATCTTCATGTTACCTCTTAGAACTTCCATGGATGCGTGTACCCCAAAGGCCCAAATTAGTTCAGACTCATTCCTTCAACTCTGATCGGACTGTCACCGTCATTGTCGTCCATAAACAAGCCAGGTCGCATGAAAAACTCAAAGAGGGAAATCTCAATTTTCTGCTCATTGTGTCCGCTGTTTTTTATGTTTTATTTTCAATATTTTCCTGAATTTTTGTTACCTTTTTTCTTTACTTCTCTTCCATTTTATAGTTTCGGTTATCGTTAAGTTTTTTATTCTTTTATTTTTCGCCTTTTTTAAACATTGCCTGGACAAAAAAAAATTATCCTTTGTCATTTCTTACATGAACTTATATTCTAATGTGCACGAACAACTTTGGTCATATATGTGTGCATTTCCTTTAATATGTGCAAGCACTATTTTATGATCATGAAAATTTATTCTAGTATACATGGACATTACTGTTTTTTAATATTAAATATTATTTTGTTTTCCCCTTGTTACATATATATGATTGTTTTTATATGATACATGAAATTTTATATCTAGTCTAGTGAAGAGCTCATTTCTGTATCACATAGTTATTTTTATTAAACTATTTTTCTCGAATCATAATAGAAAATGTACGTTTAACTTTGCGAATAATAAAAATTGTACCTATAAATAGAGTACCCTAAGGGCGACCATGTGGAAGCCCTTCAGGCGTCGCGCCCCGTAACAAACGCAACGAGCGTCCATAGGATGGCCCGCGTCTCTTCGCGGCGGCTTAGCAGGCCCATGAGCCCACCAAGATCGCCTGCAGGTTTCGTCCAGATGTTGGAGCGCTTCGTGTCTGATGACTGATGTTTGATCAGTGACACACAGAAATCAGAAAGCATCAAGGTTACCATCCGTCCCTTGTCGAGTTCAGTAACAGTAACAGTACTGCAGCAGTGGATCGATCATACAAGCGGTTAGATTAACTGCCATCCTTTTTGGTCCATCCCACGGTGTTACCAGCCTAAGAGAACATGATTGCTCTCAAGTGTACAGACACCCGAAGCGAAAAGAGTCCCACGGTTGCCTTTCCTGCTGGCTATAACCGATCCCCTGATGGCTGATGGTGGTAACTTCGGTGTCCTCCAGACTATCAGTGGGCATCGACCGTGTAAATGGTCCAGCAAAGTTCAGCTTTACAACAAGGCGCAAATTATCTTTCCATAATTGTCGATCGAATCGCAGTGCATGATGGGTAATAACTGATCTTTTTTTTTTTTTGCGGGTAGGGTAATAACTGATCTGCCTTGACTATTTATCAGGTTCACGATGTTAATAGCTAATATCCAAATGGTGATATACGTTCAAGCTTGTTAAGTGCCATCGACTGATGGACAGACAGGTAATTAACTGGTAATTCTCCGATCCTTCCACTGCTAATTCATATGTAACTCGCTGGATCGTGGCCTTGTGGGTGATATAACTGTTCACATTATCTAAGTTCTGATGATTTTCGACACCTTCATCAGCTTTGGATGTATGTAATAGGGCAAATGGTTTTCATCAAAGAACACTGTTCTAGTATCCATATATGGTGGCTTGTTGGAATGGCAAAGGCTGCAGGCCTCATTATTGGTTGCAGGCTTTTCATGATATCTCCGCAGCAATGATCGAGGCACAACGGTAATGATCGCTTGGACAGCATGGTGATCCATTAACCGTAAACTTTTTTCCTTTGGAAGGCATATCTCCTAAAGTCTAAAGTAAAATGATCATTTTACCTGCGTATAATTCTTGGTCCGCAATTAGTAGGCCGAGGTAGATCGTGGGATGAAGATACAACACACACAGCCTTGTTTAAGCCTTGAAAATCTGTCCGGAAAAATGTTTAAGATGCAACTGACATAGCCTTGTTTAACTGTAACCATCAACCAAATTGCTGAAACAGCTAACACATTGGACATTCAACAAGATATGGCATGACACTGCAGATTTTTCCATTTCTAGTGACATTGCACATTTGCACAGGAGATCTATTTGATATTCACACCATAGATAGATATGCTAGCGGGCCCAGCAATATGGCGGTTGTCCATGTACAGTATGTCCAGCTATTCCATTCTAGGGGATGTCTGTCCCTGCTGTCTTTGGTATTGCCCACTCTCACATCAAACGGTATATATACTTCCAATCCTGTATACAATGATAGTTACTTGTCGTTTTTTCTCAAGCGGCATTCCACTTGACACAGTTGGTCCAACTTTGTCTTGATGTTTCTTCACCTTTACCTGCCGTTACTACTGCTGTTATGGTCCCAGCTACATCGTTCCGTTTGAGACACATTGAAGCCACTCAGATATGCTACTATGATCTCCTGTTAATTACTGTACTACGGAGTAGGATGTACCACATGGATCAATTATTACACAAATACATCGTTCGTGCATTCTTCTGTATATTTGTAGTACAGCAGCGCTGTAGCAGTAATAGTACTGTTGTTTAGCATTGACTGTGTCTCTTAACAGCGCCATGAAAATGTCCTAGTGTATATAAATTGCTCTTGTTAACATGTGAAAGTACATAAGCACGTACCAAGAGCTGAGCAGTGATCTTTGCATCCTCGTATATAGTAACTACCACCCGCTTCTTTCATGATTTAAGTGTTACAGCCAAATGCTGCTTGTTTTGACAGTAGTATAATTTTGTGAAATGGCGCCGGAAATGTGCAGTATCTCGATCTAGTTAAGTGGAGCAGCTGTGTAGTATGCCTTCCTTGTGATGCTGGTCCCAACTTGCCATGAATATACCTAATTTCTCACATCATCTCTAGGCTTGAGCAGAGCACGGAAGGATCGTGTTTGCAGGCAACCCACATTTACAACCCAAAGGGGAGATTTGTCAGCATCTCGCACATGAGCCGCGGATCTGCTTGCAGAACTGATATGTGCATCAATTTCAGGTCTTGGTTAATTTCTGTCCAATACTGCTCGATATTAGTCAGGAAGTCAGATGCATGCCCAAACAACCAAGGAGACAATACGAGATACTTTGGGAGAGGGAAGCTGAACTTTCTGAACGTATTGCATCGGCTTGGAAGGACGCAGGCCAGAAAAACAACCTAGCTGATATCATGTTGGGCCTGAACCAAGTTATGGACACGCTGCAACATTGGAGCAAGAAGAAATTCGGTAATATCTTGGGTGAGCTGAGCAAGTCCCGGAAAAGGCTGGAAAGTCTAATGCTAAATAATGCTGATCAGCGTGAAATAAGAAAGGAAAGTGATCATTTGAATGAACTATTATATAAAGAAGAGATGCTTTGGCTCCAACGATCTCGTGAAACGTGGCTGAAGGAAGGGGATCGTAACACGAATTTTTTTCACCAAACAGCCAAATGGCGGGCTAGGAGGAACAATATCAAAAAGCTCAAAGATAGTGAATGAGTGTGGAAGGATGCCCCTTCGGACATGGAGCGCATGGCTACATCATATTTTAAAGAGCTGTTTACAAGAGACCCATCACTTAACTCTGATGATTTAATTTCCCTCGTACAGGAAAAGGTTACTCCGGATATGAACATGGAGCTATGCAAAGATTTTGCCGATGAAGAAATTGGAGATGCCCTTTTCCAAATAGGGCCTCTAAAAGCTCCGGGTGTGGATGGCTTCCCAGCTCGCTTTTACCAACGGAATTGGGGAACGATCAAAGAGGAGGTGATTAATGCGGTAAAACTTTTCTTTGTGACAGGACAGATGCCTGAGGGCACTAATGATACAGCCATTGTCCTGATTCCAAAAAAGGAGCAGCCGGAAACCCTAAAAGATTTTCGTCCAATAAGCTTGTGCACTGTGGTTTATAAGATTATTTCCAAGTGTATGATCAATAGACTACGGCCAATCTTGGGAGATATTATTTTCATCAACCAAAGTGCCTTCATCCCGGGTCGACTAATCACAGATAATGCCCTTGTGGCATTTGAGTGTCTTCACTTCATTGAGCATAATACAAAGCAAGATAGGAATTTTTGTGCGTACAAATTGGATCTCTCCAAAGCATATGATAGGGTGGATTGGGTCTTTTTAAGGAAAATGATGCAAAGGTTAGGTTTCTCGCACCGATGGGTGGACTGGATAATGTCATGTGTCACATCGGTGCAGTACAAAGTTAAATTTAATGGGAGCCTCCTAGATTCATTTTCGCCTTCTCGGGGCCTCCGACAAGGTGATCCACTTTCACCCTTTCTGTTTTTGCTTGTGGCAGATGGTCTTTCTTCCTTACTTCACCGTGAAGTTGCAAATCAGAGAATTGAAGCAGTCAAGATCTGCCGGCGTGCACCAGGCATCTCTCATCTTCTATTCGCGGATGATAGTCTCCTATTCTTCAAGGCAGAAAAAGAACAGGCCCAAAGGATTAAGGCGGTACTGGATCAATATGCTACAAGTACTGGCCAACTCATTAACCCATATAAGTGCTCCATTTTTTTCGGTGATTCTTGTCCTCCAGGTGCACGGGTGGAGGTAAAACAGGAGCTCAATATTACACAGGAAACTTTTGAGTCCAAATATCTCGGACTCCCTACCCCGGATGGACGTATGAACGCAGGAAAATTTCAAAGTCTCCAAGCGAGACTAGCAAAGGCTCTCGTTGAGTGGGATGATAATCACAAATCACAGGCTGCTAAAGAGATCCTTATCAAAGCCATTGCACAAGCAATCCTGGTCTATGTCATGAGTGTGTTCAAACTTCCTCTAGGGCTTTGCGATGAGCTAACAAAAATGATCCGGAGATTTTGGTGGGGTGCGGAAAATGGAAAGAGGAAAACGTGCTGGGTTGCGTGGGACATCATGCTCCGTCCAAAAACCCATGGTGGCATTGGATTTAGGGATATGCGTCTCTTTAACCAAGCTCTGCTCGCAAGGCAGGCTTGGCGTCTCATACAGTTCCCTGATACTCTTTGTGCACAACTTTTAAAAGCTAAATACTATCCTAATGGCTCCTTGATTGATACTGTTTTCTCAGGTAATGGTTCGTCAACCTGGCATGCGATCGAATATGGACTGGAACTCCTGAAGCAAGGTGTTGTTTGGAGAGTGGGTAATGGTGCTCAGATTAGAGCTTGGCGTGATCCGTGGCTACCTACGGAGCGAAGCCACTACCCAAGTTCACCTCAGGGGCGATGCAGGCATCGGTGGGTAGCGGACTTCCTGCTCCCCAATGGTGATTGGAATGTTCAGAGGCTGCAGCTTTACTTCAACCAAGCGGACATACGGGAAATTTTAAAGATCAAGACGTCGAAGCGCAATGAACCGGATTTCATTGCATGGCACCCGGAGCAAAATGGTCTCTTCTCTGTGAAGAGCGCATACTGCCTTGCGCTGTCGACGAGCATGCTTTCACAAGACCGGGGAGCAACCAGTGCGCGACCCGATGGTGAGCGCCCGGACTGGCAACTGATCTGGCGCTGCCCGGTTCCACCGAAGGTCAAAGTTCTGGCCTGGAAGATTGGTCGAAATGCACTAGCTACGCAAGCAAACCTCCGGCGGCGAGGAATCGCTACATCCGCCATATGCGATATCTGTGGCAGTGAAGATGAGGACACCTTCCATGTCTTCATACGATGCTCCCATGCACGTGGACTATGGCTGGCAATGAAGGAAGTCTGGGAGCTGCCTGCGGATGATTTGATTCGACCAACTGGTCCTGAGTGGCTACTGCACCTGCTAGCTCACATTAACGAAGAGATGCGAGCTAAAACACTAATGACTCTCTGGCGCATTTGGCATGCACATAACGAGCTGACCCATGAGAAGCCATGTCCATCGATTGAAGGTTCGCGGCGATTTCTGGTGAGCTATCTCAACTCCCTTATTATGATCAAACAATTTCCTAATGCAGATGTGGTGAAGGGAAAGATGGTCATCAATCAAGAGAGGGGTTTTAAGAAGGAACCTGCTCGTGCTGATGGTCGCCAGAAGGTGAGGAAGAGGTGGACCTTACCGGAGCAGGATACAGTCAAGCTGAACGTGGATGGGTCCTTCGTGAACGGAGGTGCTGCTGGAGCTGGCATGGTTCTCCGTGACCACACTGGGAGCGTCATCTTTGCAGCATGCAGAAAGTTGGAGCACTGCAACGACGCAACGGAGGCGGAACTAAGTGCCATTGAAGAGGGTCTGCAACTCGCCTTGCACTGGACAACGCTCCCTGTCATGGTGGAGACTGACTGTGCTGTGGCGCTCAATATGATCAAGGAGAAGACCCCAAATATTTCCATCTATGCGTTCAGAATCAGTGCCATCAGAGAACTTCTTCAGGAAAGAGATTCCAAGATCGCTAGTATCAGCCGTGACGCAAATGCCGTGAGTCACGAACTAGCTAGATTGGGTCGGGTTCAGGCTAGAACGGAGGTTTGGCCAGGTGATATCCCTTCGGAAATTGCCATGGTCGTAGCCAGCGATTGTAACCCCACCTCGCTTTGATGTAATTCTCTTTCCATCGCAAAAAAAAAAAAAAACCATGAGCGTGATCTCATGATCCCACCGGCGAAGATGCCGCTATATCTCTGCAACCTACGTCGGCGATGGTGGCCACAGATGCTGATGTTCATGCTAACAGATGACACACGTCATAATACAAAACGAACAAGCTGACATATGCATTGACCTTCATGTACTAGTGTATATCGCCGCGTGCCTTTTTCTCTTCATCGGAACCCTGCCCATTTTGACGCACAGCCAGGAGCTCCACTTTGGCTTGGCCAGGATGCTGCTGGCACTCTAACTTTTTAGCCGGCAAGTGTGAGCTGCATCCCTCTACCTGCACCAGGATACACAAATGGAGAATCTGCAAGCATATACACATCTCGCTGCATTCCTTTCCTAGATACACGAAGTCGGATGAGTCTATCCTCCAACTTGGCTGCCGGACTAGCAGTGGACACTAGAGGCGCGTTTGGTAACCTGTAGCCCCTTTTACGCCCCGCCAGACTAGGCTGCGCAGGGTCTGGTCTGGCGAAACCAACCTCTGGGCCGTGTTGTGTGTGCCGTTTGGCATCCTGCATCGCACTGCGATCATAGACTGATCATATTGTTTGGTAGCCAGCTGCGTTCCAGAAAAGCAAGCAGCGATGCAAAGTAAGGTGTTTGGTTGCGTCCGAGCTAGATTGTGCTCACCCCTTGTTGGTAATGGTGAGCTTACCGTACTACATAGATGGTAATATCAGTTCATCGAGTCCTAACTACTACGAATGGCAGTTCATCAGTACATCCCTAACTAGTACGAATGACAGTTCATGAATAGCATTACAGTCTAGAGGTAACTAGGAAAGGGACGGGGTCTTCAGTTCTTCTTCTTCTTCTTCTTCTTCTTCTTCTTCTTCGTCTTCTTCTTCATCTTTGAAAGGGGCTGTGTTGGAGGTCATATCCTGGCGGCACCTCTATCATCCCACATTGCCTGAGCCCACCCCATCCTTTTGGCCTTCCAAGCTATATTGTCTCCTAGGGGGAAACCGTGGCCACCGTGAGGTGTGTCGTCAGGCGTCACATCTTTCTCAGAGGGGAAATGTTCATCTATTCCCCACCCTAAGATCTAATTGTGAAGAATGCAACATGCTAGAACAAGCTTAACTTGGGTCTCGAAAGGATGGAATGGCTTCTGATCAAGGATCTTGAATCTGTTTTTCAGCGTAGCAAATGCTCTTTCTACGGTGACTCTAAGGCTAGAATGACGGAGATTGAACAATTCTTTCGCATTCTGCGGACCATTCCTTGCACTAAACTCGTTTAGATGGTACCTGATCTTTCGGAACAGTGACATAATTCTAGGGCGACAAGCATATCCAGCATCTCCAAGGTAGAACTTACCTTCAGGCATGCTGATCCCATCAGGTCTGGACAAGCTGTCATCTAGAATAGTGCATCATGCGCTGATCCCTCCCAACCATCTAGGACATATGTGAACTTCATGTCGAAATCAACAGCAGCAAGGACATTCTGGCTTGTGTAATGCTTCCTTCCTCTGTATGCTGCAGAATGTGATCTGTGTGATCTGGGCACTCTAGCAGTGACATGAGTACCATCGATGGCGCCAATACAATCCTGTCATGACATGAAGAAAGAATTCAAAACTGATGAACAAACAAACGAACAAACAGATTCAAGATGGTAATGCTCACCTTGAAATATGGGAACCATCTGAATCTGTTGGTGATCTTGGATGGTGTATGAGTTGACGGTGCCTTGATCATCTCCTGTCTGAGCTCTCCAATGGCAAACAAGACTTGCTTGAAGTAACGGGAGATAGGCTCACATGACCTTCTGAATGTGCTGTGGATAACTCTAAACCTCTTATTATGGCCCACAACATGAAGGAACATGGCAACTTGCTCTTCAGCCGATGTGTGGACGCTGTCCTGCAAGAGGCCACCTTCTATGAATCTTTTCACTAGTTCATAGAAGGGGTCTCTACCCATCCGTAGCATTTGCATAGTCTCTACATCGTCATTGTTGTAGATGTAGTTCAGATTAGGTATCCTCTCTTGATCTCGGGCGAACAGAGGACTGTACTGCACGAGAGGGTACGCATTGCGCCTAAATACGATCTTGCATGCGAACGAGGACGATCCAGGCCTGCACGACAGCTATGAGAGCAGTTGTCTACTTGATCAGAGCCAACCCGTCGGCCTAATTGTACAGATGTATAATTAGTACCGGATGCCGTTGAACTAACCCACCTCCAGTTGGGAGTGACGAAGTTACTTACATCCGACATTGGAGAAGATGAACTGTAGCTGCAGTGGAGCTCCTCCCGCCGACCTTGCAGAGGTCGCCGCAAATCTGGTGACGGCGAGAACGTAGACGAGCTGCTGCGGAAGAACACGCTCTGGGCTCCTCCAGCCGACCGGGGACGGGTCGTCGACGATTCGGTGGTGGAGAGGGTCGGCACGAGCCGCCGTTGAAGATCCGGTGTGGGGAATTTTTGGGTCCTCAATGACGGGCGGTGACCGAATAGAGGAGGAGGTGAGGGTATGTGCGGCGCGAAAATGAGCCGGAGATTTGGCATCTCCTGCCATCTCCCGCGCCCCACCCGCGCGCAAGGCGTTGTCCAAATTTGCAGCCGCCAGACCTGGCTCCACGGGCACGCTCAATTCGAGCGTGCCTGCTAGGCCTGGCTTAGCGCTGCTTTAATGACCGTGCGAGCCACAACGCGGGCCTACTGCGACCATCCAAACAGCCCACTTTTGCAGCTGGCGGGCCTGTTTGGAGGGGCTACAGGCTACCAAACGCGCCTAGTTGTACAACACAGACTTGGTTGGTAATTAAGCATGCAAGACTTTGGCCTGAGTACTACTCCTGTGCTTAATTATTACTGCTAGTACAGCTTACCACTTGGAAATTGCCCCTACTCGGATCCGATCCTCTGCCTTTTAAAAATTTCGACGCAGCTTCTACTGCTGCTGCTCCCTCTGCAATCTGCATAATGGTTCCCTATCACTGGCACCAGTGGGGTTTAACTAAACGGGTATCTGTTGACAATGACGCCTTGCCCTTTTCACCTGCCCCTGAGCTGCGCCAACCTACCCTCCAGTTTTACAACCGCAGCTAAAATCGCCGTGTTAAAAGGGAGGCTCCTACCGGTACGATCTCTCTCTTTCACTCTGTTTGCTTTCACTTTTTTTACGTACCCATAAAACAAGGTGACTGTGCACCCGAGAATGTCTGGCGCTGTGTGTAGCTGATGGTGACGCCGCAACGGCTCGCCAAAGTATTATAATTGCCATGTTGGCAAGCAAGTAGATTTGGTGCTGGTTAGAACAATGCTAGATCAGATTTGGTGTATGATAACCTAGTAACTAGCACTGTTCGTAGATAATCAAGTGAGATATTTGCTTTGCATAATTGCAAGAAAGATACGTGTAAGATCGCGAGCTTGAGCTAGGCATTCATGATGTAATGCCCTGCACGTGCAAGCTACTCCTACATGGCTTATCATATTGGATAAGGTGTGGGGGCGTCGGAGTAGAAATATTGGAGAGTGCGTGGTTGTCATTTGTTCAAACATTCCGCAAAGCGTAAAGTTATTTTGCTGTGGAGAAACTACGACATTGCGTTCATACCCTGTGAGGAGGTGCCACGGCCACCACCACTCCTCCATCGGTAGGTCGTCACCCCCTCCTCCTCCCTTGGCTCAGCCGATGTGGGAGGGCGGGGAGGCCACGATCTACCGGATGGAGCTATACGGCTACACGACGTTGCTTCATTGGTCGTGGCGAAGACAGCGATCTGGCGAATAGTTTTTCCTCGAGTCCCGCTATCTGGACGGTTCGGCTCCACCGATGTGGGAGTGCGGGGAGGCCACAATCTACCACATGGAGCTACAGGGCTACACGACGTTGTTTCGTTGGTCGTGGCGAAGACGACGATCTGGCAACAGGACGGTGACAGCTGCAACGACATTGATGGATCATTGACACATATTTTATCTGATGAGGTTCACAAGAGCTTTAAGATTACGATGGCCATGGCTTGATTGGCCAACCCTTGTTCCGAAGAAGACATGTAGAGTCTCTTCTGATTGTCTCACGCATACAAGGTGTTTGTTTAAATAACAGAGAAGATAGGGGGTGATGTTTGGAGTGTGCCGCTGGAGAAATTCTTTTTGCTCTGTCCGGTCATGTGTCCGCCCCCCCCCCCCCCAAAAGAGAGCCCAATTGGAGAGTGCCGGACACCTATTTGGAGGCACCCGGTGGAGATGCTCTTATATGTGCAAAAAATTTCAGGTCTTGGTTCATTTCTTTCTCATTTTAACCGTGAGCATGATCTCATGATCCTCCTGGCCAAAGATGCTGCAGAATCTGCAGCCTAGCTACGTCGGCGGCGGTGGCCACAGTTGCTGACGTTCGTGCTAACAGATGACACACGTCATTATACAAAACGAACAAACTGACATATGCATAGATTAGATACCTATATCAAAGCTAACCTATTAAGCCTTCCGCTGGGCATGTCCACGTCGGTGGCACTGTAGCAGTGCTACCACTTCTACAGTACACACGACCTATATCAAAGCTAACCTATTAAGCCTTCCGCTGGGCATGTCCACGTCGGTGGTACTGTAGCAGTGCTCCCACTTCTACAGTACCCCGTGTGTACTGTAGCTTTATTTTTCTTCCCAGAAAAAATCTTTTTCCAAAAATTATTTTGACGAAAACATATACACGAAATATATGCGTGTCCACAAGTAGGTTTCATTCCCGTAATCAGTTTCGAGTTTTGTCGACTCTATCCCCTCAATTTTGGATCCAAGTTCACAAAAACATTTGGCGCATTTTGTCAAATTCGTCACACTCAGTCGTCCGTTCGAATTTTCCTCTCACGAGTAGACGTATATCACCCTACCAAACAACTTCCATGTTCTAACCTTTTTATTTCGACGGACATATAGATGTACCGTTTTTTTTGCAGTAAAGTCCTCCCGTTTTCCAAAAATTATTAATCGGCCCTCCGAAATAAAACATTTCCGTAGAAAAGTCCCCGCGTCCCATTTTTTTGCAGAAAAGTCCTCGCGCTTCCCAAAAAATGTGAGCCGGCCTCCCGGAATAAAACACTTTCCCAGTAAAGTCCCCGCGTTTTCTCGAAATTGCAAATCGGTCCTCCGGTACAATTGGACAATTTTTCTCCCTCCTAATATATTTGTCCCCTTATAGTTTGAACCTATTTTTTTCCCCACACTTCTTTTCACGAATATTATCTATTTTTCCGATCATGCGTGAACAGTCCCTGTCCCTTACGAACAGTTTTTTTTTTTGGTTTCTAATAAATTTCTCTCCGTTTTAATTTTCCCCTATTATTTATTTTTCCACATTTCTTCTTACGAACATTGCGCACAAATAGCGACTTCAAAATTACTTATTTAGGTTTACTCCCTAATTATCCCCTACTATATCTTTTTTCCCTACTTTTACCTCCCTTACATATTTATTTTTATTACTCTAAGACTATTCGCTTACTTCCTATTTTCCCATTTTCTCCTACTCTATTTTTAAATTTCTTATTTTACTTCCCTCATAAATTTATTTTTGCAGACTTAAAATTTATTACTCATTTATTTGCAGATCCTGTTATCTTAATTCCCCACTTCTCTATATTCAAATTACCACTACTTTTTTTAAAAAAACTTTTACTTCCCGTGTATTCTTTAACTACTTCTTAACGGTCTACATTAATTCCATTTGGATGCGTAAATTTACCAAATAAAATAACATTCCAACACTTACTCCGTTACAAAAAACATTAAATATTTTCTACCTTTTAAAACCAATTGTGCATCCCTCTCTCCTTTTCCCTCTATTATCCTCTTGACGAGCGCATTGAATTTGTTCCAGAAGCCATGTACTTGGTCCCATACAGTGACATACATGTATGATCATACGTACTAATTCGGATATCATATCTGCACATCATATATTTATGTCACTCAGCTACAGCATAGGTGACTTTATGTAAATTGTAAGTAGTTCACATACAAAAAAGGATTTCATGGTCATAAACACCCTTCTGAAATTTTGGTTTGTGTTCCTAATGATTTTCTTTTATTTCACTCTATTTAATTCTCTGCTTAAGTAGTCCATGTTTTGTTTTCACCTTTTAAACAATACCTAATCCTATGATGCAAATGATGTTAGAAGAAAACTCAGCTTTGTGGCGACAATTAGTCTATACATTGGCGCCCAAATGAAGCATCAAATCCAAGGTATTTTTCACAATATATATCGCTTTTTTTTTACACTCAGCTTATTTCCATTAATATCCAACCTGTGTTTGCACTCATGTCCAATGGATCACGATATCTTTTGTCCGATCACGATAAATCTGAAAACTAGATCTTTTGTACAGTTGCTTCACACTTTTAGCTTCAAGTTATTTATATTTTGTCACCACACGGGCGTGGCGTGTCGCCGCGCTAATTTTCCTAGTTGACATCCATGTACTAGTGTATATTGCCGCGTGCCTTTTTCTCTTGATCGAAAAAACCCTACCCATTTTTGGCGCACAGCCAGGAGCTCCACTTTGGCTTTGCCAGGCTGCTGCTGGCACTCAGCTTTTTAGCCGGCAGATGTGAGCTGCATCCCTCTACCTGCACCAGGATACACAAATGGAGAATCTGCAAGCAGAGAAGCAGATGCACATCTCGCTGCATTAAGAATGCAAGACCTTGGTCTGAGTACTACCACAGTACTACTACTCCTGTGCTTAATTATTACTGTTAGTACAGCTAACCACTTGAAAATTGCCCTACTCGATCCGATCCTCTGCTTTTTACAAGTTTCGACGCTGCTTCTGCTGCTGCTCCTCTGCAATCTGCGTTATTGGTTTCCTATCTACTGCTACTATTGACGGATCACTAGCTCCAGTGGGGTTTAACTAAGCAGCTTTCTCTTGACAATGGCACCTTCCTTGCCCTTTTCACCTGCCCCCGAGCTGCGCCAACCTAGCTTCCAGTTTTACAAACCGCAGCTCAACTCTCCGTGTTAAGACGGAAGCTCCCCTCGGTACTGGTACGATCTCTCTCTTTCACTCTGTTTGCTTCACTTTGTTTTTACGTACCCAAAAAACAAGTTTGGGTCTGTGATTGTGCACCGAGAATGTCTGGCGCTGTATGTAGCTGATGGTGACGCCGCAACAGCTCGCCAAAGTTTAAATTGCCATGTTCGCAAGCAAGTAGATTTGGTGCTGGTTAGCACAATGCTAGATCAGATTTGGTGTAGGATAACCTAGTAACTAGCAGACTGTTTTGTTCGTAGATAATCAATTGAGGGATTTGCTTTGCAAGAAAGATACGTGTAAAATCGTGAGCTTGAGCTAGGCATGCATGATGTAATGCCCTGCACGTGCAAGCTACTCCTACATGGCTTATCATATAGGATAAGGTGTGGGGCGTCGGAGTAGAAATATTGGAGAGTGCGTGGTTGTCATTTGTTCAAACATTCCGCAAAGCGTAAAGTTATTTTGCTGTCGGGAAATGTCACGGCCTCACACCTCTCATGTGCGCTGGAGCAAGTCAAGCTGGACAAACACGCAAGATGCATGGAAGGGACGCTGACGAGTGGGACCCAAGTGGACTCGGGACAGAAGGCCGATAAGACCGGAGCCCGTGAGACGAGGAAGTCATCCAGAGATTAGACATTCGACTCCCAGTTCGGGATCTTCTTCCTCTCCTTTCTCAGCCTGCGTGCTGTCGGCCTAGCGAGACGCTGGCCTGTATCCCTCAATTCAGTACCTGAATCCTGTATGAACCACCATAAACGTGTATCTGAACCTCACACCCATCTATAGATCGAGAGAGGAGACCTGGGTATGTCACAGATGGTATCAGAGGCCACAAGATCCAAAGCTTTCCATCGATTTTGAATCGGGGAAGCGAGGGCGGCGGATTCGGACCAGTTCTGGCCGAGGTTGGCTCTGCCGGTAAAATCCCTCACCAGATCGGGTTCGCGGCGGCGGCGACAAGGTGCGGATCCAGCGCATCGAAGGGTGGCGCGCGGCGGCGGTGGAATTGATAGGGTGCTACTCACGCGATCGTTCTCGGTTGGTCACGGATCCCTGCCGTGGCTGGTAAAATCCCGGAGAACTAGCGAGGGTTTGGGGCATCATTGGCGGGCAATTCAAGCGAAGGCAAGCGCTCACATCCACTTCATCGACTTGGCTCCACTGCGACAAGGTCCACATGGAGGAATTGCAAGCGGAATTGAAGCAGCTCGTGGCGCAATTCGCCAAGCAAGGCGACGACACAAGCTCTGCGCTCATGGCAGTGAAGGATTCGCTCAAGGCCATGGCCAAGACCAACGGCCAGGTCGTGGAGAACATACAGGGCCTCAACAATTGGGCGCCTGAAATTGACGATTCGTTGCGTGCCCTCCACAAATCTCTGGAGGATGTGGGCACCCGAGTCGCCATCCTGGAGTCGAAGCGGCCAATTGTGGACGAACATACTCCAAGGCCCGATGGGCACGGCACTGCATCAACAACCTAGGGCACTGTGACTCATGGCCCTCCAGCCATGGCACCTGCCCTGGCAAAGGGTATGCGTGCCTTTCGCCATTCACCAGTAACTTTTGATCTAGGAGATAGGTCTGAGGGTGATTTTGATACACCTAGGCATGCTTCAGGGGGTAGATACCGTAACAGTAGGCCACCAAAATCAGATTTCCCTAAGTTTAATGGAGATACCCACGTTGGTGGAAGAAAACCTGTGAAAAATACTTTGATATGTATGAAGTAGAACATGACACATGGGCAAGCTATGCTACAATGCACTTCATTGGGAATGCGGCATTGTGGCTACAAAATTTTGAAGCAGAAAATGATGTAACTAGTTGGGAGGAATTATGTGTAGCAGTGCATGGTAAATTTGGTAGAGATAAACACCATAGGGCTTTGGAGGCGTTAGAGAGATGTAAACAGGAGGGGAGTGTAGAGCAATACTACTTTAAGTTTGAAGAGTTAAGGCATAAGGTTTTGGTGCATAACAAACACTATGACGAAGCATTTTTTGTTACAAAATTCATTGGAGGGCTTAAAAAGGAAATTCAGCGTGCTATACGCTTGCATAAACCCCGAACAGTTGATGCTGCTCTATCTCTTGCTGAAACACAGGAAGAACTTTTGGAGGAAGCGAGATCATACTCTGGTGGCAGATTCAGACAAGACCATCGACAACAATTCTCCAAGAACAATTATCCGACCAAGGGTATTCTGGCACAATCACCTGAAGAACACAAGAGAGTGGAAATAAGCCCTGCAAAACCTCCTTGGGACAGCAAGTTCCAGTCGTTGAAAGCACAGCGAAGAGCAAGAGGAGAATGCTTCACGTGCGGCGACAAATTCCAGCCTGGGCACAAATGCAAGCCAAATGTGCCATTGCATCTGGTGGAAGAGCTCATGGAGTTATTTCACACTGAGCAGCAGGAATCTGACACTGACCAATCTGGAGGAAGCAGTGACAGTGACCTGACACACATTTCTGAATGCGCCATGGCAGGAACAACACAGAAGAAAAGCTTCAGGCTCCAAGGCACTGTGGGAGACAAACAAGTGCTGTTGCTGGTCGACTCGGGCAGTTGTGGAAGCTTCATTCGCAAGGAAGTCGTGCAGTTGCTAGGGCTCACTGCCGAAACAATTCCAGCAGTGACGGTCACAGTTGCAAATGGAAACAAATCAATGGTGAATACGGCTGTCAAGAAGGTGGCGTGGAGCTGTCAGGGTGCCAACTTCTGCACTGATTTCAAAGTCTTTGACTTACCACACTATGACATGATTGTGGGCATGGATTGGTTAGATACTCTGTGTCCAATGTGGATTGATTGGAACAAGAAAACTTTCAGAATCCGGCAACATGGCAAACGGATCACAGTGAAGGGTGTCAAGGAGAAGACAGATCAGTGTGCAGCAATTACAACTGAAGAATTGCAAGAACTGATTAAGCACCATGCTGTGGAACACATGGTCGAGCTAAGTGCAGTGTCGACAGAACAAGCAATACCTGAGTGCATTGATCAGGTGCTGCAGGAACACAAGGAGTGCTTTAACCCTCCAACTGGTTTACCACCACATAGACCGTTTGACCACAAGATCACCATGATGCCAGGAGTGCCACCCGTGAATGTCAAACCATATCGGTATTCTCCACAACAAAAAGATGAAATAGAGAAACAAGTGAAGGAGATGCTCAAGCAAGGGATAATTGAGCACAGCCAGAGCCCATTTGCATCCCCAGTGTTGTTGGTGAAGAAGAAGGATGGCACATGGCGATTCTGTGTTGACTACAGACAGCTGAACGCAGTGACAGTAAAGGATCGATATCCAATGCCTGTAGTCGACGAACTCCTTGATGAATTGGCAGGGGCAAAATACTTCACCAAACTAGACCTCCACTCAGGGTATCATCAAATCAGAATGCATCCCCAGCATGAACATAGAACAGCTTTCAAAACACACAGCGGGCACTATGAATTCAAGGTGATGCCCTTTGGCCTGTCCTGTGCACCGGCCACATTCCAGGCAGCTATGAACTCGCTCTTCGCTAATCAGATCAGAAAAACAGTGCTAGTGTTTGTTGATGACATCCTAATATTCAGCAAGACACTAGAAGAGCACAAAGAACATCTGCAAACAGTGTTCACAATACTCAGAGAAAACAACCTGTCGGTTAAACGTAGCAAGTGTTCCTTTGCACAAACGGCACTCGAATATTTAGGACACATCATTGGAGAGCATGGGGTAGCAATAGACCCTGACAAAATTGCTGCTGTAGCAAGTTGGCCAATACCCAGAAACATAAAGGAATTAAGAGCATTCCTTGGGCTAGCTGCTTACTATAGAAAGTTCATCCAGAACTTTGGGATCATATGCAGAGTGCTCACCAACCTGTTATGCAAAAATGTGCCTTTTGTCTGGTCGCCACAGGCGAACGAAGCCTTTGAAACACTCAAGCATGCTCTAGTCAATGCACCTGTCCTGGCTCTTCCAGACTTTAGCAAGGAATTCGTGTTGGAAACTGATGCATGTGCAACTGGTGTGGGTGCAGTCTTGATGCAGCAAGGGAACCCTCTGGCATTCTTGAGCAAGGCACTCGGCCCTAAAAACCAAGCATTGTCTATCTATGATAAAGAATGCCTAGCCATTCTGTTAGCTTTGGACAAATGGAAGCCGTACTTGCAACACAAGCCCTTCACGGTACATACTGATCAACGCAGCTTGATTCATTTGGGTGAGCACAAGTTCAACACTCTGATCCAACAAAAGGCGTTCTTCAAACTTATGGGGTTCCAATATAAAATTCTTTACAAGAAGGGAGTGACAAACAAGGCAGCATACGCCTTGTCTCGCAAGCCACCACAACAACACAACTTCGCCATCTCAGCAGTGCAACCACGCTGGTTAGAAGTAATTGTGGAGGGCTACAAGGAGGATAGCCAGGCCCAGCAACTACTAACAGAACTTGCAGTAACAGGGACAAATGATAAAGGGTACTCCTTGCTGAATGGCGTGATTAAGTACAAAAACAGGGTGTGGTTGGGAGACAACAAAGAAGCACATGCAGCAATTCTATCTGCCCTACATGGTAGTGCCATAGGAGGCCACTCTGGCATCCAAGGGACATACCAGCGAGTTAAACAGCTATTTGCCTGGCCAAAAATGAAATTGGCAGTGACAGAGTATGTGCAATCTTGCAAGGTTTGCCAGCAAGCAAAAAATGAAAAAGTTAAGATGCCAGGGCGCCTACAACCTTTATCAATACCTCCAGATGCTTGGCACACGGTGGGGTTGGATTTCATAGAAGGGCTGCCGAAGTCAAGTGGATTCGATGCAATCCTTGTCATTGTGGACAAATTTTCAAAATATGGCCACTTCATTCCAATCAAGCACCCATTCACAGCACAAACCGTGGCCCAATTGTTTGTGAACAATGTCTACTGCCGTCATGGCATGCCCAAGGTGTTGATCTCCGACAGGGACAAAATCTTCATCAGCTCATTCTGGCAACAACTGTTTAAACTGGCGGATACAACACTGAACCTCAGCTCGTCTTACCACCCGCAGACGGACGGGCAAACTGAGCGCCTAAATCAGTGCTTAGAGACTTATTTGCGTTGTACCATCAATGCACAGCCCAAGCAGTGGGCAAAATGGCTGCCCTTGGCAGAATACTGGTACAACACCTCAACCCACTCAGCTACATGGCGTTCTCCATTTGAGGTTCTATTTGGCAGGCAGCCGCGCAATTTTGGGTTAGCTACTGTCAAGGATACAGGCAACCAGGAGTTGGACGCCTGGATGAAGGAGCGCCAAACAATGCTGCCGGTCATCCGCATGCATCTGGAGCGAGCTCAACGGCGTATGAAACACCAAGCGGACAAGCATCGGTCTGAGCGAGAATTTGCCGTCGGGGACAGCGTCTATCTGAAGCTACAACCGTACGTGCAAATATCTGTGGCTCAACGTTCTTGCCAGAAGCTGTCATACAAGTATTTCGGGCCATATCTGGTGCTCCAGAAGGTGGGGAGGGTGGCTTATAAACTCCAGTTGCCGCCGACTTCACGCATCCATCCTGTGGTGCATGTTTCCCAGCTTAAGAAAGCAGTTCCGGATAAAACTCAGGTGTGTAAAACCCTTCCGAGTGTATCCCTCAACTCACTGATGATATACCCTGCAGAGATATGTGGAGAACGCATGATACGTCGCGGTAGCAAAATGGTGCCTCAAGTGTTGATCAAGTGGGAAGGAATGCCAAGCCATTGCAAGACATGGGAGCTTCTATATCCCATTGTCCAAGCATTTCCATCTTCGCCGGCCTGGGGACATGCCGGACCTGCTGGGGGGGGGGGGGGGGGGGGTAATGTCACGGCCTCACACCTCTCATGTGCGCTGGAGCAAGTCAAGCTGGACAAACATGCAAGATGCATGGAAGGGACGCTGACGAGTGGGACCCAAGTGGACTCGGGACAGAAGGCCGATAAGACCGGAGCCCGTGAGACGAGGAAGTCATCCAGAGATTAGACATTCGACTCCCAGTTCGGGATCTTCTTCCTCTCCTTTCTCAGCCTGCGTGCTGTCGGCCTAGCGAGACGCTGGCCTGTATCCCTCAATTCAGTACCTGAATCCTGTATGAACCACCATAAACGTGTATCTGAACCTCACACCCATCTATAGATCGAGAGAGGAGACCTGGGTATGTCACAGGAAACTACGACATTGCGTCCATACCCTGTGAGGAGGTGTCACGGCCACCACCCCTCCAACATCGGTAGCCCCCCCCCCCCCTCTCCTCCCTCGGCTCCACCGATGTGGGAGTGCGGGGAGGCCCCAATCTACCGGATGGAGCTATAGGGCTACATGACGTTGCTTCATTGGTCGTGGCGAAGACAGCGATCTGGCGATTAGTTTTTCCTCGAGTCCCTCTATCTGGACGGTTCGGCTCCGCCGATGTGGGAGTGCGGGGAGGCCACAATCTACCACATGGAGCTATAGGGTTACACGACGTTGTTTCATTGGTCGTGGCAAAGACAATGATCTGGCAATAAGTTTTTCCTCCAGTTACTCCAACAGGACGGTGACAGCTGCAACGACATTGATGGATCATTGACACATATTTTATCTGGTGAGGTTCACAAGAGCTTTAAGATTACGATGGCCATGGCTTGAGCGAAAAGATAAAAATAAATTTTGGCGTGTGTTGGCCAACCCTTGTTCCGAAGAAGACATGGATTTATTCTACTCCACCACCTCTATCATCATGGGGGGTGACGCGATGACCCCTTTTTTGGGAGGCCCTGGGGCTTGATGGCTTGAAACCGAAAAATGTTGCCCCTCTAATCTTTGCGGTGTCTAGCTCTAAAAAGTGGAGCATCAACAAAGCATTGCTAAATAACTCTTGGGTAGGAAAAACAAGATGGATGAGACTCTCACCTTTGATCACATTGTCCAATTTGTGAACCTTTGGGTGCTCCTTCAAGACTTTGCCCCAATGGAAGGTGTGGAGGATGAAATCACTTGGACACTAACAACAAATGGTCAATATTCGGCTGCTTTGGCTTACCAAGCCCAATTCTTTGGCACCCAACTAACCAACATGAAGCGGATTGTGTGGAAACCTTGGGATCCTCCAAAGGTCAAATTCTTTGCTTGGCTTGTTTTCCAAAATAGGCTTGGGACGGCCGACCGTTTAGAGAAATGTGGTTGGCCAAATTGCGGCATGTGCCCTCTTTGTAAGAGATCTCCGGAATCAACAAAACGCTTCCTATTTGAGTGTCGCTACACCTTGTGCCTATGGGGTTTCATCAAGGATCGGTTTGGACTTCACGCCCTCGACTTATAACTTTGGCCTTCTCTCACTCTCGAAGAAGGGTGGCTCAAGATGCCGGATTCATCCACCATAACCAGAAGACTTTGGCGTTCCTTAATTACATTTCTCACCTCATGTGAGATATGGAATGAGCGCAACGCTCGTGTATTCCGCAACAAGTCCACGCCTCCAACAATAGTTTTCGAGAAAATCAAGCGCGAGGCTTGCCTTTGGGTTACGGCGGGTGTGGAATGTTTGGGTGAAATAATGCCGTGAGAGTAGCTGTCTTATGTAACCGTTATTTACTTTCTTGTAAAACTCCTCTCTTAATTAATAGATTGGGGCAAAACTTTTGCCCCCGTTTCAAAAAAAATATCTAGTGAGGTTAGGGTTTGCAGGGTATATCCGCGGTCGGCTTCCTTTGCAGTTGGGCCCTCAGTCTTTTACCATCGTTGTTACGTTGGTGTAGCCTCCGGCGTGAGGCAATTGAGTTTTTTTGGATTTCTTCTCAAAAAGTGTGAGGCAAGTGAGTATTTTTTTTTGGATTTCTTCTCCATGGAGTTGGTCTGGTAGACAATAAATTTCTTTTTTGGAGTAGTTGGATCTGCCAATGGAGAGGCAACAACACATATGATTTATTGTCTTTCAACAAGAATTATTGTCTCTTCGTAAAGTAAGACCAATAAATATTCGATGTAAGAGACAATGAAATGGTTTACCAGGTGTGTGAAAATCCTATTTACATATGAAGTGCATTTTTCAAATTGTATGTGTTGAATCCAAATCTGGATTCAATATGCGTGGAATATAACAAGCTTAGTGGATAATGCAAATGGTGGAGACCGGAGTCGTGTTGGTGGTTTTTAGTTCAACGCCGCAACCTCCTATATGTTATAAAAGCAGTAGTGTCACATGTGGCATGCGGAGAATTGAAACCTAGTACAATCAAAGTTGCAAAGAGAAGTTCAGCGCACTCACATGTGGTGGGTTTGGGTCGCTACATATACATTAAGTCAAAAAAATGGTGCCACGATCCCGAGAATCACTACACTTGGGATGTTGGTTGTCGGATGTCCATTGGGCACATCTCTTAAATTTAAGTTCCTCGTATTCATGACAAGATCCAAAAGAACATAATCAAACATATTGCACAAAAAGGAGATCTGAGGACACAAGACTTGTTAACACCTAATACCTCATGCGCTCTAGAATTTCTATCACTTAAAACTAAGTTAGATAACACTTACCCTACAAAAACTATTTTAGATATTTGTTAGACTCATACACTATAGAAGCCTCTTTAATATTTTTAATAGTACCAAATAGATACAAACATACATATATACAAGCACTTATGCTACACCTCAATGGTACAACTTGTCCCATAAATGAATGTGAAATTGTCATCTCTTATGGTTTTTTTACATTTAAATGAACTTCAGTCCAACAAAAAGTTTAAATGTGGAATTTTACAATACTAAAATGGTGAAATATGTTCTACTTTTGCACTGGTTTGTAATTCCTGTTGTGAAATACAAGTATTTTTTTTTGATAAATGATGTGTATGAAGATATAAATAGGAGATGAAATACAACGCTCTCTCATCTCCTATTTGTTTGAACCATTATAGTGGTGGTGCCGGGAAGGCAGCTTAGCACTCTAGTCCTTTTGAGTTTTGCATAAGTAAAAGAAATTAGTATAAATAGTGTGGTTATCATGGTGCTTATAAGAAAAAAGGGGAATGAACGAGACGACATCAATGCTGGTACTGAAGCTTACGAGAGAAAGAACTAATGCTCTGCAGGGACAAATCAATGGAACAACCACAATTTTGCATGCGATCGGACGGTGCACTGCAATCACTTGATCGACAACAACATTTTTCGAGAAACAGGGTGGTTATGCTGCGTGATCATCGTCCATGGAATTCAAGAGAATTACAGGGCGGTGAATCTTAAAGGCTAAGCAATAGTGCAGCGCCGGGCATATTTGGGGAAATTTGGAATTTCCAGGGATTTAGGGATTAATTTTTTATTAGAGTTACAACAAAGAAAAAACGATTAATCAAACCAAAAAAGTGTTACAGAAACCCTAACAACACCGAGTCATCGACATGTGGGACCGAGATGAGGCTAGCCCCACCTGGCATTCAATCGCACTTGTCGTTTATAAGTCATATTCGCTCGACGCGGTTGGGCTTAGCTAGGCCCGACCTGATATGGTCTTGTTCGGTTAAGTTCGGGCTCAAATAACATGTCAAGTCACCTCACTTTATTTGGCTAAAATATGTAACCAATTTCATTATTTTAAGCCCATCTTTTACATTTTTCTTGGTTTATCATTAATACTAAATGTCATGAATTAAAATCTTTTTCATTAAAACTACTTCTCAACCATTTTCTAGAGCTATTTAATAGGGGGAAATAAAAAAAAGTAAAACTTGTGAGCATTCAATTTCCAATGGCATGGAGTCATATGATGGGCATAAGTTAAATTGTACTGGGCAATTCACACATCTTAAATAGCAATCACATTATGGTTTTCAAAGTTCAATGTACATCTTCTATTTTGTAAATAATCTAACCATGATTTGTAACAAAAAGTTCATCCTTCTGAGCTCTATTGTGCATCTTCCTTGGTTTATACTGAATTTAAATCTGGATTTTGTTGTGTGGTGTACAAGAAGCTTAGTAGATGCTACAAATGGTGGAGACCGGAGTCATGTTGGTGGTTTTTTGTTCAACGCCCCAACCTCCTATCATAATAACAAATCAGTAGTTACACACGTAGCATGTGGAAAGTTGAAATCCAGGAACAGTTAAAAGTGCAAAGAGAGATTCAGCATAGCCACTTATTTGAATGCCTCTTTTTCTCCCTACAAAGTTAACCTATTGACACTTTCTTTTTGAACATGGAATGACCCCAAAGTGTCTGGAAACTGAATTAAAATGGCGACGTGTACAATCTTACATTTAGAACCCTATAAAAGGGATAAATTACTGCTAAGTCCCCGAACTTAGGAAACATGACCCCGAAAAAACCATAAACGCAATTGAATCCTTGCCTTGATCGTGCTCGACCTCTGGGTTCAGTCAGCACCGCCGGGGACACAACCACTTGGAGGCACAACCATCGATGAATCCCACACCGCGGTAACCGAAAGTCCTCCCTAAGAGGAAGAAGAAGCTCGGAAGAAAGAAAATCCCGAGCGCGGAGTGGCCTCTTTGGCCCGAAGTAACACCGGCGCGAAGCAGCTGACGTTGATGACCTCCACAGATAGGCACAACTTCCAGAGTTGAGAACAAGCACCAGGAACGGCAAACTCTCTTTCTTCCTCCACCCCATTACCAAGAAGGCGCAGACAACGAAGAGGGAGCTTCAATCTCGCCGATGCTGAGCTCCGCTGACCTTATTAAGGGCGGCGTCACCAGATCTTTGCCTCCACATATGGGAGACGACATCTGGAGGGCTTCACCGAGCCCAGGCTACAGGTCGAAAGCAGCTCAGACGTGCGATGTGGGGATTGTTATCACGCCAGTCCGCGTGGAGAGAAGAAGCTCAAAGGAGAAAGGGAGAGGCCCCTGGGAGGCGGCGGCGACTCTTAAATGAGGGTTCTGTATAGATGGGGTAGAAGGGAAAATAGACTATAGATATTGACAACGGTCATTGAGATGGTGACACGGTTTAGTGCATGCAGAAGGGTGACCAATTGTCCTGGCAAGCCGGATTCTTGATTCTTGATCGACCCTCCAAAAAACTAAACAAAAATGGATAAGTATTTATTTCCTTCAAAGAGTCCCGATGTGTGGGCATCATAAAAAAAATGCATGTCTAGTGCATATTTTCACTATGGAAACAAGTGAAGCTCCAGAAAAGAAAATTTACGGAAACCAGGCGGCAGTCATAGATAGATGGTGTACTGAAAAGAAAGTGCCTGTGAGAGGACTCGCTCCTCCTTTTCTCCATAGCACTAACAGCTGCGCAACGGTACTAGGATCTCATGACTAGGCGAGCTGGTGGTGGTCGTAGGGCACTGTGGAGCGCCGTGCCGTGCCACTTTCTTAATCCCACTAATTAAGCACGGCACGCAGCAAAACAAGGACACACGATGCTCGTCATGAACATGTTTAGCTAGTGATCCCTTCCCATGAAAAAGGGATGCGGCTACTGATCTACCCATTGGAGGAGAAGCATCCGAGCAGGCAGAAAAAGTAAGCGAAGGTGAAAGCGAAAACTGTACTACTAGTAAAATTTATTAGTTATATATAAACCCTTAATAAATTAACTTGTCCATTTAGTGTAACTCCCCCATTAATTTGAGCTAGTACTACTTATTTAAGTTATTTATTACTCCCATTTAAGTTATTTATGTATGCATACACGTCGTCACGTAGAATAGAACAGCAACAACAAAAAAAAGGGTCCTCCTCCATCCCATCCATGTTTGCCGTCCTCGGGGAACCGCGAGAGAGACCTGTCTCCCTTCTCCTTCCCCCTCGTCTCGTCTTCCCTCCCAATTCCCTTCCCCGCAAGCACGCACGGGTCGCGCTCGCCGACCGAACTCGCGACCTCGATTTCGACCCCCTTCGACCAGGCGCGGCGCGGTGATTCCCCGGCGGGGTTATAATTTTATAAATGAACTTATCCATTTATTTGTGTAGTACAAAAAACTCACAATTTATTCGAGCTTATATAATCCCCATTTATTTGAGTGTAGGCTACACCGAGCTCAGGCTGCATCTCGAAAGCAACTCATATGCGCGGGAGTGGCATAGCGCCCATCCGCCATTCCGGCGCAATACACTCTAATCTACAACCTAACCTAACTACTAGGGGGGGGGGGGGGGGGGTAGCCCCTCGCCTCCCTACTCCTGTCGACGATGTTGCCAGAGGAGAATGTGAGAGGCCCCGAAGAGGCGGCAACGACTCTCAAATGAGGGTTTTGGAGAGATGAAGGGAAATGAGACTACAGATTGAGTAGAGATTTGTTCCTACCGAGCTCCAGTGCTCCCTCTACATAAAAGAATTAAAAATTATATTTATAAGTTTCAAAAAAATCTGAAAAAATGCTGCATGTTGTTAATGGTATATCCCACAAATGTGCAAAAGGATAAATATTTCAAGTCGAAACGAAATGGCTCTCAGATGAGGGTTTTGGTGATATGAGGGGAGAGGGAAAAGAGCCTATAGACAGTGACAAGAGCTATTGAGATGGTTACACCATTTTCACCATTTAGTGCATGTGAAAGGGTGATCTACGGTTGCCATTGGAGGAGACGCATTGATTCACTGGTTTATAGAAAACTTTACTAAAATATTTTAACCTTAATTTTTTTCTTGCGACTGAGCTTGCCCATTTTTTTAGCTTAGATAAACCCCATTTTATTTACCTTTTTTATTTGTGTAGTACTCCTCTCCCATTGATTTGAGCCAAGATAATCCCCAATTAAGGAGGGACGTTTCTACGTCGTGGTCGACCACGATCTGGCTTATAGCGTGGTCAGTTCGGACAGCCCTCAATAGGAAAGGATAGCGCGCGCAGCAGGACAGAAAAGGGAAGGATTCCCGCGCACGCACCCGTCCCGCGCGGCCTATTAGCTAATTTAGCGCGGGACTCAATCCCGAGATCCAGGAAACATTAAAAGGTAGGACCACCTGGATGCGAACCCCAGGTGTTTTCCTTCTTCCTCCCACCGGCCACACCATAGCCGCCCCAGACCAAGCTCGTCCTCCCCACCCCAAATCCCCCATGGATTCCCAGTAAAAAGGTTACATCCCTGAAGAAACAGCCAAGATTTGAACATCCCTTTTCCCCAGATTTTCAACCAAGAAATAGCAGAAAAAGAAGCAGCGGGAATCCAACATTAGATCCCATCACATAAATCTTCCGAAGTTGCATCTCCAGGTCGAAACATAACAGTTTCAAGTTTCCAAGCAGGAATTTTGAAGAGCAAAAGGTACTAGAAGTAAAAACATCAGATCTTCCCCCTCCCTCCCCCCACCTCCTTCATGTTTTTTCAGTGCGTCAAATAGCTTCTTCATCGATGAACTAGAAGATGGTCTAGAATTTACATCACTGCAAAAACAACATGTAGATGTAGTTGCTTGTCAGAAAACATGAGCAAAAAAAACATGGCTATTTCTTTGTGAAAAAATATAGATGTAAAACTATGAACAGCTGAGCATGAATTTTGTGGAAAAACCCTAGGATTTTCTTGTCAAAACATACTGCTTTGTTCTTGGTGTAATAAAAATTGAAATTTTCTTACTGTCATATACTCAGAAGTAAAAACAAAAGTCATTGTACCCCTTTCCTGCCCAGTGCTTTGTTCTGAACACCATAGGTACCATGTTTTTAGATGATATTAGAATGCATGTAACCAGTAGAATCTAGTTGTTATTGACAGCAACATGTAAGATAGACTCTGAGCTGTAACTTCTTGTTACAAATAAAATGAACTGCTGTAACATATGAAAATGGCGTGTTTGGTGTTGGGATACAAATGCTGCTGCCATTAGGTAAAAAGTAACTTCTTGTTGGAAGAACTATCTTCTATTACCATTAGGGTTTTCTTACTGTATTTACTCGACAACTAACAAAATTCTTACACCACCCCCTGCGATGCTCAAAAACACCCCCTACAATGTTCTGAAACCTATATCTGAAAAAAATGGTATTTTGTGAACACCATATCTAACTTGTTTTCTGATAAAATTTGGGTGGATGTAACCGGTAGTATGTAAGTGTTCTTGACAACAACATCTATATAGAAACTGAAAACTGCTAGACAATGCTACTGACAATAAGGAAAATATTAACTTCTTGTTGCAACAAAAACGTTCTCTTACATTTTGGTAGAGAACGTACTGAACTACTAGATTGACCAAATCTAGTACTTGAACCTGAAAAAAATGAACAGAAAGTAAAGTTAGATAATGATATGTTGTAATTAAATTATAGTACTGGACCTAAATTCATGTTATTTTTGCTGGAAAGTAAAAAAGTTTCAACTTAATATCCTGTTTATTCCTGCAGAGCACAGAGAAACACAGAAGAGAGATGGATGCTGGAGGTTCTGCTGCGATTGATCTTAACATTCCGTTTTGCGGATGATACCCCCGGTGCTTCGCATTTCGAGGAGGCCCCAGATGTAACTGGCCCATATGGTGTTGGTGTAGAAGTAAACATAGAAGAACTGCCTACTATGCAGACAGGGGGGCCTTCTGAAACAGGTCAAACCTTATCTAGTGCAGAAAGCAGCAGCGATGGTGAACTACAGTCGACCCCAGAAGGTTTTGTCCCAAAAACACCATACCTTGGCATGCTGTTTGACTCACCAGAGGCTGCCATGTTACATTACAACCGGTATGCCAAGCATGTTGGTTTTTCAGTGAAGATGAGCTCGTCTCGGAGAGCTGTGGGTGACAACCAGAAGGATAAAGCTTTGTACATTTGCAACAAAGCTGGTAAAAACAAAGCTATGCACCTAATGACAAGCTGGGCCTCCCTGGTGTGGTTAACAGCATACATAAAATTACTCCTCAGCATTTTCTTGATGACATGAAGCGCACTGAAAATCCCATCTTTGCTGTATCGTGAACAATTCTTGACTACAAACACATTGTTGACAGGCCCAGGGTTGACCCTATGGTAATCCAGCACAACACGTGACACAGCTGGCCTCCTAGACTCGACGACATAAGCCATTGGTTCTATAGTTCATTAAAACAAAAAATGATAAGAAGCAACATAAATTATTTCAGTAAAAAAACAGAATGGGGGGCACAAATAAGTATTTTAGATCTATTGCATGAGAGTACTGGAGCATCATATAACCCATGCATACATCATTGGAAAAAAAGAAGATTAGAGCTACCCCCAAACAAGATAAATAACTTACACCTACACCACTTATTTGGTTTTTGGGTCATGCTTAAAGGAGTTCGAGGTGAAAAAATACATGAGCAAAAAAAAGGTCTTCCAAAACACACCAATAGACAGACAGAAAAATCACAGAGGATTAACATTCATCACTAACAAATTGGGCAGCACTACAATGAATCCCGTCTTACACATAAGCGTCAGACAACACAAAGGGTTGAGAACTACTGGAGCATCTATTGCATGAAAAAAGTACTGGAGCATCTATTACATGAAAAAAGTATTGGAGCATCATATAATACCATGCATATACCATCGGAAAAAAAAAACTGAATAAAACTACCCCAAAACAAGAAAATAACTTACATCTACACCATTATTCGGATTTTTGGGTCATGCTTACAGGATTTGCAGGAACAAAAAACATGAGCAAAAAAAGCAGTTAAGTTTACACCTGAACATTCCACTATTTTGTCCTTTTCAACAAATGGATTTGACGAAATTTACATTTTGAATTAGAAGCATACAAACACACACAACATGTAGTTGTACTGGCCGATCAGTACTTATGGATTACCACAAAAAATCTTACATCTAGAACAAAAAAAGACTGTTGCAGGATTTGGTTCATGCTTGTGGATTACCAGAAATTTACAGTTATTAGAAAAATCTCAAACAACAAACACACTAAAATCATATACTGCCAGTATCGACCACGTAGTACCGTGAGAACATTACATCTAACAAACCTACAAGTTTGGTTCTGGATGAAGGTGCCCCTGAATCTTGCAACGGGCAAAGGTGAGACCAGGTTCCACCACCTTACTTCCCGGTCTGCACAAAAATTCACCCCCATCACATGCCTAGGAACCAGATCTAATCGATGGAAAATACAAAGAAGCTAGAGATGTAAGAATCACCGTCGTCGATCTGCTGTCGCCGGAAGAGAAAAACCTAGTCGACAATGGCGCCACCCTATCCTCCCTCCTCCTCCACCTCCAACCAAAAACCGCTCGTCCGTGCGCTCTTCGGTGGTCGCTCAGGCAACGACGTCGCTCGAGAAAAACAGCGGCGAGATGGTCGGTGGTCAAAGCTGCGCGAGGGACGGCGGCGGTTTCTCGATGAGCGCGTGCGCGGAGCTGAGCGAGGAGGATGTGCGCGGAGCTGCGCGGGGTCGCCAGCGCGAGGAGGAGGTGCGCGGAGCTCGCGGGGACACGCGCACGCCGTCGGATCTGCATCGGGTGGTGGTCAGTCACGATTAAGAAATTGCGATTAAGGAGTACTATAATTTATGCAAAATACGCGTCGTCCCGTAGAAGAACAACAAAAAAAAGTTCCTCCTCCGTCCCACCCACGTTTGCTGCCCTCGGGGAACCGCGCGAGAGAGACCCATCGGCCATCTCCCTTCTCTTTCTCCCTCGTCTCGTCTCCTCTCCAATTCCCTTCCCCGCACGCACGGGTCGCGCTCGCAGACCGACCCCGGCCCTTCGAGCGGGCGCGGCGATTCCCCTGAGGTACGGCTTCGATTCGTCGGCCGGCGGCGAGCCACGAGAGGTCAGCATCATCCGGTCGCATCTCTTTCGTTCGATTCTCGCGTCGGATTTGGCGTTCGTGCCGCGCCAGTTTTGTGGGCGCGGGGGACCATTGTTCCGGAGACGAAGCTGCGGCGCGCGGCCTTGTCCCGATCGCTTGTCGGGGAACCCGGTTGGAATCCGCGAAAGCTGCCGGCCGAGACGTCTCAATGTCTCATGTCCCGTCCTCCTCCTCCTCCTTTCCAGGACCTCCCCGAAAAAAAAAGTATGCAAATCCGCCGCTCGCCGTCGTGGGATCTCGGTGCCCCCCCGGGTCACGCCGCCGGGCGTTGTTTCCCAGCCCACCGATTTCATTTTAATTATTTGCAATTTTCTATCCCGAAGTCGCGGAACCTATCAGCTCTTGTTGTGTAGCATTCGCCCTGCGTTACAGCGATTGACCCGCGTCGGTTTCCTCTCTGCGTCTTCTTCTAGCACTAGCGACGACGACGAGGTGGCCGGACCCGCCATCTGCCGCACGCTCCGTAGCTAGCCGTTGCCATCGCTCCAGCGCCAGCCAACGGCCACATCCTCTGTTTTTTTTCTCCACCTCGCAGCTGCCTTTTTACCGCAATTCTTTAGTTATTGTTACACCAAGAGAGAGAGCCCCCCACCCCCACTTGCATTAATCAATTTTAGCTTTAATTTACTTCGGCTGGCTGTACTAATGATGGCAGTTAAGTTGAAATTAGTCGCGTCGTCCGTTTAACCCCAGCGAAGCGAAGTGGTGGCCTCCCCACCCCACCACCATTAATCCCTCCTCCTCCTCCTCTCTCTCTCTATCTGGCAGCGCGGCTTCTCTTGGCTTCGCCATTACTCGGAGCAGGAGCTGCGCGTGGAGTTCCCGTGAGGCTTCTTCCAAGGAAGGAGGCCCTGCAGTGCAGACGGACAGTCAGTCACCACCAACCCGAAAGAGACGCCCCGATTCCTAAAATTATTGCGACCAATTTCTTCCTCCTCCTCCATCCCCTTTCTTTCTTCCACCCACCAATCCCGTCCCCAGCTGCCAGCCCGCCCGTCGATCTGGTCCGTGCCCTGCGCCCGCGTCTGTCTGAATTCCCTGCCAGATTCCCTCAAAATTGTGCTGTTTGCTTTTGCAGGTGCTGACCTCTGACGGACAGGCGGCGGCTGTCAATGCGGGTGGGTCTGAGCCCGGGCGGCGGTTGCGCGGATGGACGCCTGCGGAGTCCGGCCGCCGGGGGCGCTGCTGCTGCGGAAATCTGACGGCGCGCCTACGCGAACGGCCACGACGACGGCGGCGCGGCCGTGACGCGCCGGCCGGCTACCCCGAGGCGGCACCCGTCGCCGAATGCCGGCCGACCGTCGGCCCCCGCAGCGCCTTCTGTCACCACCCCGAGGCGGCACCCCTCGCCGAATGCGTTGCAGGAGAAGAGGTCCCAGTCCACGGAGCGGCGAGCCGCGAGCCCGTCCTCCGGCGGCGCGAGGGCGGCGGCCCCGTCCAGGATCTCCGCCCCGACGTCGCCCCCGTCCGCGCCCTCCAGCCCCTCCTCGTCCTCCACCAGCTCCTCCACGCCCGTGCGCGATGCCGTCTCGGAGACGCAGAGCGCGCCTCGTCGGCTGTCCGGCGGCGGCGGCCGGGCCCCGACGGGCTGTGGCCGTCAATGCGGAACCTTTCTTCGTCCCTCCAGCTCGAGTCAAGACCAGGGAGAACCAGCACTTCCTCTACAGATCAGACGACCAGGGCGAGGGATTCGTCTGTAGCGGCTGACAGGAAGAGGAGCCCCATGAGAGGGGCGAGGAATGCTTCGGAGCTGCCGGAGAACCCGCACGCCAAGGTGATCGACCACCATCGCTGGCCTGCCATGATGGGGGGCAGGGTGTCCGGGAGCGCGATGTCGAGGAGCGTGGATCTCACTGACAGGATGAGCAGGCCAGGTCGATCGCTGATTCCGTCGCGCGGTGGGGCTTCGCCGAAGAAGGCTTCACTGGTGTCGTCCTCCGCTGCGGATACCCTGTCGAGGAGCATTGATCTCGCTGATAAGATCGATCGGTTAGTCTCTTCGTCGCGAGGGGAATCGCCAAGAACATCATCTGCTTCGAATGGCACAACTGATACATTGAGAAGCGTCACTGCTGGGAAAGATGCTAGACCTGCAGCATTGGCGATTCCGTCGCGAGGGATTTCTCCTGTAAGAACAGGCGGTATAAGGGCCCTGTCAAAGAGCATGGATCTTACTGAAAAAGATAGCAGTGCATTATCCTCGGCAGTTTCATCACCTGGGATTTCACCAAGTGTGTCAGTGTCGAGCGTGTCTAATGCTACATCATCACAAACTACAAAATCTTCCGAGAGACCCAATGGACGTGCTGCTTCCCCAGCCTCGTCACGGGGACGTTCACCTAGAACTCCAGCGTCTGGCGGTATTGGTGCTGTATCGAAAAACACTGATACCCTGAAAATGATAAGAGACCTGCTTCAGCTAGAGGGAGTTCGCCAAGAAGGCGACTTGCTTCGGATGGTGTTAATGCTATTGTTAAAAATATGGATTTTGCTGAGAAGGATAGCAGAACAATCATTTCGTCTCGAGGGGTTTCCCCAAGAAGAAGACTTGCCTCTGATGGTATTGATGCTGTACAAGCACAGTTTTTTCTGAGAAAGATAACAGGCCATCCACATCATCTTCATTGCGTGGGGCTTCTCCACGAAAAAGGCTTGGTTCTGATGGAATCAGTGGTGTATCAAAAGGGTTGAATTTTGCTGATAAAGCTAGCACCATCAACCTCGTCTGTGCATCACGAGGTATTTCTCCAAGAGCTCCATTGGTGTCTGATTCTGTGGTACTACATCAAAACACATGGATTTTTGATAAAGATAACAATAGACCATCAACCTCATATGCTGCATCACGAGGTATGTCACCAAGAAGAAGGCTTGCATCTGATGGTATTAGCTCCACTCAAATGGAATCAACTTCGCTGAAAAGGATGGCAGAACTGTGCCCTCTTCAGTTGCACATCGAGGGATCTCAACATTACGGCGCCTTGCATCTGATGGTGTTGATACTATACCAAAGAATATGGATATTCTTGAAAAAATGTCAGACCCTCCACTTCAGCCGGTTCAAGAGGTCTTTCACCAAGAAGAAGACTTGCCTCTGATGGGCTTAATATCATATCAAAGAGCACGGAACTTTCTGAAAAAGATACCAAACCTGCCACCTTGTCAGTTGCATCACGAGGGCTTTCACCAAGAAGAAGACTCGCCTCTGATAGTGTAGAAGCTATATCAAAGGGCTCAGATTTTGCTGAAAAAGAAATGAGACCATCCACTTCGTCAATTGCATCACGAGGGGCTTCACCAAGAAGAAGACTCGCCTCTGATAGTGTAGAAGCTATAGCGAAGAGCTCAGATTTTGTTGAAAAGGAAACCAGATCGTCCACTTCGTCAGTGGTATCACGAGGGACTTCACCAAGAAGACGACTTGCCTCGATGGTGTCAATAATTTATTGAAGACTGATTTTGCTGGTAAAGATTACAGGTCATCAACATCATCAGCTCCATTACGAGGGACTTCACCCAGAAGCAGGGTTGCCTCTAATTCCATTGATGCCCTATCGAGAAGCATGGATTTAACTGATAAGGAGAGCAGACCATCAACCTCTTCAGGAGCTTCTCGTGTGACTCTACAGAGACGCGGGCTTGCCTCTGGTGGAATCACGGATCCTGTGGACAAAGGTAATGCACGGTCCTCCTCATCAGACGCATCTGGCGAGACTTCAGACAGTAGACTTGATGTTATTGATGCTAAAGCAGAAGCCTTCGATTTTGCTGATGAAGTTAATTCAGTAACTCCAGACGGTTGTAGTGATGAAACTTCAGAAAGCATGCATTCTGATAACGTAGGCACAGGTGCAGCATCCTTGTCCATTGCAGTGCAAGATAGACCACCTAGCAGATCTGTTTCTGATGTCAGTAGGATATGTCACAGAATGTGAATGCAACTCAAGAAGGTAACAGAGCCATCTCAGTAAAGATTCCATCTCGAGGAAATTCTCCAAGAAGGAGACTTGCATCTGATAGCATCGATACAATCCCCAAGAGCGTGGATTTTGCTGAGAAAGATAAGAGACCCATAACCAGTTCAGTACCATCACGTGGAATGTCACCAAGAAGAACAACAAGAGTGGGCAGTGCTAATATAATGTCAAAAAGCATGGATTTTCTGACAAATGCAATGGGCAAATATCGTCAATAATTCCATCACGAGTGGTTTCAGCAAGGAAAATACTGGGACCAGATGGTGCTAATGCCATGTCAAGAAGTGTGGATCTGGCTGATAATAGACAACCGTCTCTTCAACGGTGGCATCACGAGGAATTTCACCTAGGAAGATGCCTTCTCTTATAACAGAGTTAAAGGCCCTGAGCTTTGTTCAGGTGATGTTGGGAGCCCAGGTTCTGCCGATGGAAATGGAGGTCAAGAGGAGAACTCTAGTTCAAGTCCACCTTCAAATAATTCAGAAAAATTTGCACCTTCAAAGCAGTTGGCAAGGACACTGTCTTCACCATCACGTGGTCTACTGCGCCCTTCATCACCGACGAAGGCTTCATCAACATCATCATTTGCCTCTAGGAGGTTGCCGAGCCCATTGAGGATAAGACCTTCAACACCTGTCTCACCATGTAGTTCTGGTAGATCCGATTCTCCTTCTATTCTGAGCTACATCGGTGATGCAACAAGAGGAAAGAAGAGCCCAAGCCACATGGAAGATGCCCATCAGTTGCGCCTCCTATATAATAGGAACTTGCAATGGCGTTTTACAAATGCTTATGCAGATGAAATGCTATCAATCCAGAAGATGGGTGCCGAGGTAAACACCAATAGTTCTCCGCATTACACGTATTACGTATAAGTGCCCATTAATCCAAATTTGTCTGCCATATTCTGCTAAGAAGTTGGGGAAATGATATCTAAGGCTTTGTCTAAACTCAACTTCCTTTTTCTTTGTGATATCGTCATTTTTACATGTGTCAAGCTGTATATAAGATTTAGTTCATCTTCTTACTTCATTTATTCATTTGAAGCAGACCATGCTCTACAGTGTATGGGATACTAACACAAGAATGTCGACTCTATGGTTACGAAAAGGAGTTATGTACAAAGGCTAAGGCAAGAGGTCAAACTGGGAGTAGTGTTGAAAGAACAAGTAAGATATGTTGAGATCGCGATATTTTTCATTGATCATGCAGGACACTTGTTTTCTCCTGATGGTTAGCCTAAGATTTGCATTATGATTGTGCAAGATATTATATGGTAACTTACAAATGTGTCATTCTGTTTAAAACATTAGTGAAGTATTTTACTTACTTTGTGGGCATTAGTACAGTGCATCAGTGCAGCAGCACAAGTACTTTCTTCCGTCGAACAACTGCATTCTCAAGAAATAACAGCATAAGAAGGATTTCATTTTTTACCTGGCTTTTTAGCGATTCACGAAACACAAAATAACGTTAACTTTCTGATCATGTCTGTTTAGTGGAGATACGTTGTCCTAGTCAGATGGTTGCTGTGTTTTTAGGAATATGTTCATCATACAGAAATGTGGGACAGTTCATATCTTCATTTCCAAACCCTGCCACTAGTTGAAAGACTTCTGTTTTCATGTTTCCGTACTAGTATTTCATTAAGCAGGTTTTATAGTCTGAACATGGCGAAGGAGCACAAGTGCTCACTACTATTTAGTGCAAGATAAAACTAGTATTAAAGCTTGTGTTTCCTCATAAGTCTGACCTCGCTTAATGAACATGGTGAAGGCAAGTTCTCATAGCCTCATAGGTCGTACTACTATTTCATTAAGTTCTCTAGTCTGAGCATGGCAAAGGCGCACAAGTGCTCACAAATATTTAGCTCAAGATAAAACTACTTGTATTAAAGCTTGTATTTTTTCATAAGTCTGACCTCGCTACTGCATCTTCTGTTTTCACGATGCAGATGGACTACCTTGACCAGTGGGCAGGATTGCAAACAGATCATTCTACTTCATTGTCTGGTGCAATTGAAGCTCTTAGAGCAAGTACATTGCGCCTTCCAGTTACAGGAGGAGCTAAGGTATCAGCAGTTTCCTTTCAAAGACATGAACCTTCCTAGAATTGCAAAACATAATACTCGAAGTATGATGACCCTAGAGTAAAGCTAACTTGTGTACATGCTAGAAACTTTCCCTTTGAATATTCCTTTTTGCTGTTTTAGCTGTGCAATGTAAAGTGATGCTCATTGTGTATCTCTTGCAGGCTGATGTACTTACTGTTAAGAACGCTGTCAGTTCAGCAGTTGACATTATGCAAGCAATGGGCTCTTCCGTTTGCAACTTGCTAGCAAAGGTAAAACTAAAATGCCTTTTTATGCTACTACTGCATGACAACTCACAACTTTCGTGAAACTAGTGTGTTTCAGTGGATACAGGACAACTTGTTTGTCCTGAAATAATACCATATGTCGAACTTATTTTTTCCATTGTAATTTGACATTTCATACAAGGTTAATAAAATGAAAGAACATCTTCTGATCATTGAACTGATGGTTGAAAAAAAACTATTATATAAATAGTATAGGTGGACTGGCATTTCTTGAGCACATAATTATTCAGTTATTATGATGCAATGGATGTTCTGGAGGTCCTGATTGTTAGAGTTGTGATAGTGCTGCTGTTGGTATCATGTGGCCATAATAATTGTAAGAGGGTGGGGACATTGTGCTAGCTTTTTGGCCAGTTCACTTCTGGCCAAGTTGGTAATCTGGTACTGCATCTATCATGAAAACCATGTTAGTGCATGGAGGAAATGTAAGTACTCTTATGCAAGAGGGTGGTGACACCTTGCTAGTTAATCTGGTAGTGCATCTATCATGAAAACCATGTTAGTGCATGGAGGAAATGCAAGTACTCTCATGCAAACTTCACCTTGCTGGTTGATCTTTCCTTCCAAATCTACTCTGTAAAATTGTTAGAAATTGATGTTTGGGTTCTGACATTAATAATTTAATATGGAAGTGGCCGATGATTTACTATGATTGGTGCACTCCACTATTTATATTGATTCATCAATTACAATCACCTTTTGGTAATTAAGCATTTCCAGTAAAGATACCTTCAGGTGTCTAACCATTGACTTGTGCTCTGCAGTTACAGGCTACACACTCTCTGGTCACAGAACTTTCAGCTGTTGCTGCTAAAGAAAGCACTACACTTAATGAGTACAGAGAACTCTTGGCTACAGCAGCAGCTCTACAGGTACGATCTTGTTAATTTTTTATCTATCTCATAATTTCTCTTCTTCTGATAGGATTTTGTATATACATTTTTGCATGCTTACTTCCATGTATCAGATATAGTTTTTAAACTTCTAATAATGCATGAAATATTTTATGTACTCCTAATGAGTTTCCTTGCTATATATTTTTAACAATAAACTGATTATCAAAGTATCAAAAGGTCAGGTGCCTGAAACTTTGATCGCAGAAACATGACTATGTTGATATCTTGCTGGATTTCTTCCATCCCCTTTATTTTTGTGTTGCAAATGCTTGTTAAGCGGATCACTGTATCTGTCTGCTATGTTTTGTTACCATGCGTTACATCATAGTGCATAGCAATTTCTAGAGTACATAGTCCTTTTTTTTAAGGAATGTCAAAAGGTAGCTACATCTTCACACAACAGTAAAATAAGATATGCTATTCTTCTAGGCTAAGGATAGATGTTTAATGTAACTTATACCACTCTTCCTCTGAACAGGTCCATGAGTCCAGCCTAAGGACACAACTCATACAACAAACAGAGTGAAACACCCTAATCTTTAGTTTGCTGTTTGTATGTCTAACTAAGAAGATAGAGGTAACACACCATTCGTTAGTTTCCTGTAACCACGCCGTGCATATGTGTATCTTTAGTTCTCCCCGCCCCCTTTCTTTTTTCTTTCCTTTTGTTAGGTACCCCCAATTTTTTTTCATTTCTACCTCCCATGCCCTTTTCTATTTGTACAACTTGCATGGAAGAGAAGTGCAGCAGATCATGGATTCACCATGGAGAACGAGCCTGTCAGTGTCATTGTTGTTTGTATAGCAGCCCACACCAAGGATGCCAATGTGCCGAAAAACCAAAAGCGTGTTGTAAGTTGTTTATAGCAGCTCTCTGCCTTTTGTTGTAACGCCTTGAGATCTTACTTGCCTTGCGATAACATTGTAGTAGAAGTAGTGTTAAGTAGCATTTTAACTATTGCAGAACCTCTAACCTAACACTAAAGAGTAGTAGATGACAGGTTTCTGTTATACTCACTTCATTTACCTACACGCTGTAGTCGCCATTGTCAAGAGACTATGGTGACGCTTTCTTCATATGTAAATGTTCCAGTTCTATGAATTTTTTTGCTGGTACTCCTTTTTATTGTATCTAGAGCTGGAATTGTCCGTCTTTGGTTTTTGGTGATACCCCATGGGATTGATTCTAAGGTGTCTTATGCACATGGAGGCACCGGCATGTTGTCAGGGTCGGCCTAGAGGGCGGGGCAGAGGGGCGACCGCCGTAGGCCCCCGATTTTTAGGGCCCTGACCAATATAATATATCTATATAGGCAGTATACTTCGATACATCCAACTAAAAAAAAAAAAAGAAAAGACACACAGAGCCAGTTAGGGCAAAACCCACAACCGGAGCAAGTTCAACGCTTAGAAAACTGAGTACCATTGCTATGTCCTTCGGGTTGTCACCATGAAGAGGACGAGCAAAGTTCAACGCTTAGAAAACTGAGTACCATTGCTATGTCCTTCGGGTTGTCACCATGAAGAGGACGAGCATGCAATACTACTGACGGTCATTACTAGGCAAAGGACGATCTAGGAAAATGTGACACAGCACACCAACATGTGGCTGTGCACTCGTGGCTACAGCGTCGGCTTTCACTTGTTCCCACCTGGTGGTGGCACCGAAAAGGCCTCCTCAAGGGCCTATAGGTTGGGCAAACATGACATCCTTCACAGTGCTCAAGAGTATGAGGACAAATAGTAAAGTATTCTTATAATCATAATGGACACGGCGATTCGGGTCATAGGTCTAGATGCATCCGTTATGTAAAACAATTTTAATTTTTTTTAAAAATTCAAAAAAAGTTCCGGATATAGGTCAGCGCCTATTATGTTAGCACAAAAAGTTTTGTGAAGAAAAGACATTTTTTACGGGCTGTGCAAAAAAGACAAAAACATGTCGCATACAAAGTCATTTTGAAAAACCGGAATTTGTCTTTTTTGCACAGGCTAGAAAAAATGTCTTTTTCTCGCGAAACTTTTTGTGCTAACATACAATGTCCTTATGTATATCCAAAAAAATTACTTTGAATTTTTTTGACATTTTTTAAATTGATTTTTAAGTAGTGGGTGCATCTAGACCTATGACCCGATATGGATTTCTCCATAATCATGTACATTTATCTATTATATCCAAGAAAGTACTAATCTCTAATGAAAAGTTTATTTGTTATTTAGGAGGAAGTATTCACCACAAATTGTGTATCTCGTAGAAAGAAACCACCCTATTCTTCCCCTAAAAAAATGTGGTCGGCATTGGCAAGTTTAATTAGACTGGTACTCTCTCCAGTGAGATCCCTACTAGTTGTAAAATGAAATATATGATAACTAATTATTCGCGGTTAATATTGCCAGTATATTTCTATTTGAGAAATTTCAATGAGAAGTTGTGTACATATTCGATGGCATAACAGATCAAACCGTACGGAAGCGAAAGTTGTAGAATTCACAATACTTTTTATGATCGTTAGTGATTGGTTTAAGTGCTTATATTTCAATATCAAGTACATAGAATCATACGTTCGTGCGATTATTATTTAACACAATTTTCTTATAAGACACACTTAAACAAAAAAAAGTGGGGAAGATAGTAGTTCCCTTTATGCTCTACAAGTTTCTATAAATTTTATGATGTAATGGTACACTCGAAACTTCTATCAAGATATCTATTAGAATATACTTAATAGATATGTCTCCCAAAATATTATAGATAATTAAGTCTTAATTCAACTGCAAAAGCAGACGTATATTTTTTTTACAATTTTTAGCCTATGTGTATACAGGAAAAACTAATATAGTTTTGGTTACAAAATTATTTAGATTCAACACAAAGTAATTATATTTTCAACGTACATACCGTAAAGAATGATACACATAATATTAGTAGCAATTTATATTTAGTTAACTTTGCAAACTATTTATGTGAAGATATACTTATAAGATTGTAATATAATAAAACTAAGTTATATAGATGTATAAGAGTTTAGTATAAAATATATTGGCTGAACTCGCCTTGGGTCCAAAATTTCTTTAGACCGGCCCTGCATGTTGTCGCCTTTTGGGCATTAGTGAATCTTGGCACTGGTGGTAGTACTTGAGCTGATGCTAATAGCTGAACATAATTTGGTCCCAGAGAAGCTGGGCGCATGATGATGGCGAGACATTTTCGTCTTTTGACCCTTGGTGTATTATATTGTTCATAACAAAAGAGATGACGCTATCCCATGTAGATAAGCAACTTTTATTGACATATTCTACTGGGGATAGCCAAGCGATTCAGTCCTCGATGATGCACAAGCTTTTACCTTTTTTTTTCCTTCACGCTTGTGTCACATATTGTTTGTTATGAAATTAGATTCAATTTAGCTTCACAAAAAAATCGAGAGCCACATAACAGCACACTTGACTAAATATTTTTTGTAAGAAAAACAAACAGTGAGCAAAAGGGGCATTGTAAAACTAAACGGTGACCAAATCTGGCGAGCAAGCCAGCTTGGGCTATATGGATTGTCGCAGTCCAAACTTGAAGTACTCAGGAAAGGAAGCATGCATACTTCAAGAAGATCAAACTAGAAAGAAATTACATTACATTCAGTGAATAGCAAGACACCCTCGTGTTAGGCTCTTCCGGGCTAAGGTCAAAAATCCGATAGCAACCATTCGATAAATAAGAAACACAAATGCCATTTTGCATGACACCCACCTTTTTGCTTTGGGGAACAAGAGCGTAGAAACAAATCTTGGCGATACAACATATCATATTATCAATCGCTATGACTAGTACTGACTCACTTATTGCATGACACGACGCCAAGTGGATTTCATTGGTACAAGAGCTTTGGGGAACAAGAGCGCGGAAACAAATCTTGGCGATACAACATATCATATTATCAATCGCCATGACTGGTACTGACTCGCTTATTGCATGACACGACGCCAAGTGGATTTCATTGGTACAATGCGGAGATGATTCGAGGCTCCAAACCAAAAATGTCAAGATGGCGACTTCCAGCTTCTTGGCTTTGCAGGGACTCCTGTCTGACTGACTGCCCAGGCAGGCAGCAATGGTGGTAGATAGTTTCTACTGTTTTGGCAGGTGAGGACTGGACGTACGAGTACAATAGCACCACCCTTGTATTTACATGAACAGTTTGGTACCTACCATCACCACAAGTGAAATTTACCAGAAAGGGCAAAAGAACAGTTAGTACCATTAAATCATGATACATATTGATGATACAATAAGGAAACAAATCACAACATTTAGGTATGAGAGTCGGAATGATGGGATCTAGCAAGGTGTATGAAAACATGTAAGGTTCCCTTGATGAAAAATATTCCAGTTCACACCTATAATTTTGACAATGGTCCTCTGACAAACAGAAAATTGACCATAGTCCATTGACAGAGGTCATCGGCAATACGGTTAAGCCGCTCATGCTCAGGTAGACGACACTAAATATGGTATCATGGGTACTCCCAGGCTCACATTTCCAAAGAAAAAGGGGCCGGTGCACAACAACTAGACAATTGTTATAAGCTTCAGTGCGTATCTATTAATCTGTATTTGACCATGCGACAGAGGCAGGATCTGCAGGTGCTGGCTTTCTTGGTGCATATATCTGTGATAACTAGATTCTCTCCCTTAATTTCCTGCTTTTCTATTTCCAGTTGCTACTTTCAGTAAGTTTTGTACGATCAATCTAAATGATTATACACTCTTTTGTATAGAGAATGTTATAAAAATAAGAAAATATTTCACAACGCGAGTTTTTGTCCCTGTTGTGTAACTTGTGTTGTTCCAAAAGGATATTCAAGTACAAAGTGCACATCAGTGTATCAAGAAAAACACCAAATGATATCTAATCAGAGTTAATTAAGTACATTAGATAAAATGCAAGCCAGTATTTTGTTTTTTAAAAGACCAGTATATTGCTTAAATGTGTAGAATACCTTCTAATATCAGAGACAGCGCCCTTGGCCTTTACAGCTAAATCAAACATTTGCTGAGACTTCTGTTTCAGGTTCCTTACTTTCCTCCAGTTGTTCTAACACAGGCTCGCCCCCACCCAAACTACTTTCCTCCAATTGTTCGATCACAGCTTCACCTGCATCCGATTCGTCTTCTGATTGGCCCACGTCTCCTTCCACACTATCCTTTTTGTTTACCCCATCTTGTTCTTTCTGTATAGCTAGTTTATTGGGCACAAGAATCAAATATATATTCCTCTCCAAAAAACTCTTACTTCCTTCCGTCCCTAGCTGAAATATGATGAACAAAGTTAAAACGTTGAAACTAGCTGATTCAACTAATAGGTAGTATGCGCTACAGCAAAACTGGAGAACAAGATAATTTGCTCTGAAAATGGAAGAGTTATTTGCACATGATAAAAGGCAATATTTTGCTCTTTTTCTAGGCATCGTAGCAAAGTGTAACCTAAATTACCTCACCAACATCAGTCTGGAATCTTCTAAGAAGTTCAATCGCTTGTTTTTTGTACAAGTTCTCCCGGCCTTTTAAATTCACCACAATCTTAACCTGAAACGGCGGTCTAAAGTAATAAGTTTTACCACCCTAACAATAATAATAATAATAATAATAATAGTAATAACAATAATGATATCTTTTTCCAACCTTGTCACCAGCTTTAAGAAACTTCTTTGCAGCTCTAAGCCTCACGCTGTAATCATGAATATCGATGTTGTACCTACCAAACAAATGTATAAAGATTCCAGCACCACCTTAAGTTGCCAAAAGAAACAACGGACTGAATTTACTATTAAGTCATATCATGCCACAGACAAATTGTATCTAGCAATTTTTTGTTACTCCATCATGCGAAATAGCTCAGGACAGTTCCAACCAGTGTATACAAATCTTTTAATACCATTATGCCTGATCTAACCAAGTTCATCAAAATAGTTCCGTTTTGCAAAACACTTGAAGCATAAGGGTGAGTAACTGACTGATTGCTTTGAAACATAAAGAAAATTGTAAGCCATGTAGCTTGGTAAGTGAATATGTTGGTCAGTACCCCATTTTCAGCTCTTTCAAGCCCATGCGTTTTGCTGTAGAGAGTAGACACCAGGAAGAGGCAACAGATATTAGCATACTGAACACATATTTGGATGGTAAATAAAACAGTTAGCAAAGTTTACCAACGGATCTTTTCTGCTGAACTCTTTTCTTCTTCTGTTGTTCGTACTTGTGCTTTCTGTATAACCCAAAAAAAATGAATTCAAGTAAATTCTAAAGGGCAAAAATGCGGATAAAAGAAAATATGCCAGGTATTTTCAAAATACACACATTTTAATACTTCTAGTTACTGTATTAATGAAAAATCCATGGTCAAAGTTGCAAATTGAAGTCCAAGCCTTGCCCAATACGTTCTGTCTGCCAATATAACTAACGACCACACTTTGGAGAAAAACCTATGACTGATCTAATATGCAGATTCCATGTACATGTTCTATATAGAGAAGCAGGGTCTCCAGCAAACAAGGACAGCAGGTGCAGGACATTGTTACTTTAGCTAATGTGGTAACATTGATATACTTATGACATAACCACTGAAACCATCATGAGCAAACTTGTCAAACCAAATGACCTGGCCTTGTTTTAAAGTGTGCAAGCACATATCTAGAAGTGTAGTATCAGTTAACCTGATTTAATCATGGAAATTGGTCAGATAGGAAGTGAAACTTTCAGGTGTTCATTGCAACATACTTGTATTCTTTCTCTTCAAAGAGTCGGAGTACCGGAGGATCTCCATCTAGTGACAATATCGCCTGAAATTAGAGAAATATAAACCATCTCAATTTCTGTAAATACTGGCACTACTAATGCATGTCTCCTAACAAGATATGGCTTAAGTTAATATCTTGTTTGGCACATGCCTATACAAGCCCTTGCTACTGAACAACCTCTTGTTCCTGTTCATGCAACTTTAAGCTGGAAAAGTACACTTGTAGAGAAACAAGCTAGAAGCACATGAGATGGAGAAAGTACCAGTATAAGGTCATTTTCATCCGCAATTCTAACTGCCTCGCTTACAGATATAACACCAACCTATAAGAGGAAGAATGAAGTTGCAGTGTTGCACTGTCAAAAATCAGGTAAGAACATAGTTGCATGATTGGGTATGTGGCATACCATATTTTTCTTGGCATCCAACAGCCTTATGGTCGAGGACCTAAAAAAAGGAAGGCGGCTCAAACATTAAAGAGTGAAATGAACATACTGGCACAGTGGGTGTTTCACAGATATGGAAGAAGTCATCATACAGGACTAAATGCATCAAATCACAATCTCTAACATGGCATCTACCAAGAGAATGTCCTCTTCGAACGTACTCCCTCCGTTCCAAATTAATTGACTTGCTATTGTCTAAATATGGATGTATCTATACTTGTTAGGTGTCTAGATGCATTCATGTGTAACGAAGTGTGTGTCAATTAAATCCGAACGGAGGGAGTATGAGCATATGGAAACACGACTTCTAGAATTTGAGTGACATTAGTAACACAAATAATCGTAAACACCTAGCATTCAGTTCCCTTGGGAGTAATAGCATGGAAATCACTTGGTTGCAATTCAGTAGAAATTGCATCGAATCACTCGGCATTTGATATCGCGGGCAATAGAAACACACATACAACCGCCCAAGCAGAGTGGCAGAGCGAGGAAGCAGTTCTTACTCAATGCGTTCGATGTCGAGGGCGGGGTCCTGCTCCTGCTCTGGGGCGCGGTTCCTCCCGCCTCCGCCCTCTTCATCATCGTCCTCTTCGCTCCCGTACGAGGAGTAGCGCGCGAAGGCGACGAACCGCTTCGGCCGCCCCCGCCGCGCGGCCAGGGACCGCGCCGACGAGGAGGAGGAGGCCGAGGGGACCGACGCGTAGGCGGTGGAGGTGGCGAACCTGTAAGGTGTTACGCGAGACACGGCCGGGGCGAAGGCGAAGCCGGCGGCGACGCCGACCATGGCCGGTGCGCGGCGGTGGTCGGGGGTGCGCGAGGGGCCTTATCTGCTCGGAGGTTTTTGCCGCGAGAGGAATCCCGACGAGTGGAGGGGATTAGGCAGGCGCGGGTGACGTGGGAAATGGGTGTCTCGAGCTGTGGGCCCGATCTGGCCCGGTTATAAATACGGCGGGGTTTTGTTTTTGGAAAGAAGGATGGGCCAGTATAATAGGGCCATTTCTGATGTTGGGCTGGGCAATTAGATCTTTCAGTTATGAGCAACGATGTCGGCCCGGGTCCTTTTTGTTTTTTTAGGAAAAGGAAAATCACTCAGACCAGCTTCCGACACCAACTCCGATTTAGTAGGACTAGGACCTAGCTAGCGCATATAGAGATACTTGAATTGAACCGAACCTAGTTCCGGACTTCCCCGAGAGTCGCACAAGATGCGCCACCCAAGAAACCAAAGAACATCGGACCAAAAACCACGGGGGCGGTAGAACCGGGCAAGTACTGGACTTCCGGAGAGTCGGCACGGGTCCGCCACCCATGGGATGCCTCGGTATAAGGATGACTCCAACGGGGCGACGCATCGAGTCCGCGCGCATCCGTTCGTGTCCGCGAGGGCCAAAAACACGGCCCAACGGGGCGACGCAAACGGACCGCGGTCCGTTTTTTGGTCCGCCGCGACGCATCCCTTGCCCAAATTTGGGCCACCGATGCGTCGGCCCCGGACGCGAAACGGAACTCTTTTGTGTCCTCCCCTAGTCCGCCCCTGGCCCGCAAATCAGACCATCCCCACCGCAATCTCCTCCTCCTCCGCCCCTCTCGCCGCCACCCGCCGTCGCACCCTCGATTTGGCACCGCAGGCCATTCCGGGGACGCCGTCACCGGAGCAGGTGCTTCCCCGCCGTCACCGGAGCAGGTGCTTCCCCACCGTCACCGGTGATTCTTGCGGCCAGGAGCGTCCACAGCGCCCCGCGATAGACACGCCGCCCACAAGGTGTTCGGCCGTTCGCCCCGGCTACTCAGGTACGTCCCTCGGCCATGGATAGCTCGGATGAGTGGTTCTACAAGAACCACATCATGCAGCGCTCATCCTCGGACGATTCCTCCGACGATGATGACAGTGACGGCCTGGTTGCCACCCTCATCGTCAACGAGTACATAGAGAGGATGCGACCGGTGTTCCTTGGCTCCTTGCCGGGCCGTTCTCCTGCTCTTGACCGGAACCGGCGAGCTGGCCAAATCCAGCTGTATGGGGACTACTTTCGTCCCCACAAGCCCACATACCCTCCCAAGGTTTTCCGGCGCCGTTTCCGGATGAGGAGGTCCTTGTTCAACCGCATCCGGGTGGGCGTGATGCATTTTGATGACTACTTCATGTGCAAGCCCGATGCATGTGGTATGAGGGGCTTCTCGTCGTACCAGAAGTGCACCGCCGCCATTCGCATGCTTGCGTATGGGATTGCCGGCGATCTTGTGGACGAGTATGTGCGCATGAGCGAGTCCACGTGCCTGGAAGCCATGTACAAGTTCTGCGCGGCCGTGGTGCAGGTGTTCGGGCCGGAGTACCTGCGGGAGCTCAATGCTGCCGACATGACTCGCCTCCTGGCAATCAACGAGTCAAGAGGCTTCCCTGGGATGCTCGGGAGCATAGACTGTATGCACTGGGAGTGGAGGAACTGCCCATTTGCTTGGCAGGGCAGTACAAGGGCCATGTTGGGGCCTGCACGGTCATACTTGAGGCCGTGGCATCACAGGACCTCTGGATTTGGCACTCGTTCTTTGGCATGGCCGGCTCGCACAATGACATCAATGTGCTCCAGCGGTCTCCGGTGTTCAATAGGCTCTCCAATGGCCTGGCACCCCAGGTGACCATTGAGATCAATGGTAACCAATATGACAAGCCCTATTACCTTGCTGATGGGATCTACCCCACATGGACAACATTTGTCAAGACAATCTCCAATCCCAATGATGAGAAGAAGAAGAGGTTTGCCAAGGAGCAAGAGAGCGCAAGAAAGGATGTAGAGGGTGCATTCGGTGCTCTACAGTCCCGATGGGCTATTGTGCGCCATCCTGCTCGGACATGGGACAAGGACCAGCTGTGGGAGGTGATGACAGCGTGCGTGATCATGCACAACATGATCGTGGAGGACGAACGCGACGAGGGCTTGAATGATCAGGCATGGCAGTTCCGGGGTGAGTTGGTTCAGCCCCAGGGACCGTCCACATTTGCTCAGTTCCTCGACTTCCACCGTGACATTCGTGAGAAGGAGTCCCATGTTCGGCTCCAAAATGATTTGGTGGAGCATGTCTGGCAGCACTACGGTAACCAGGGTGACCAGGGTGATCAGGGGCAGTAGTTCCATTTAATGAACTACTTGTCTTATTTATTTGGTTTGTAATGCATGAAACAATTTATTATTTCTGAAACTGTTTGTTTGTGTTTGTTTGAACTATTTGGATTGTAATAATAAGTACTTGATGAACTATTCGGATTGCTTTTATGAATTGTATTATTTGTGCTATTTGAGCTTATTTTATTGTGCTTGATAATTGCTCGAGTATATATGGCCAAAAAAATGGTCAGAATGATCAAAAATCCTGGCCGTTTGTGGCCCACCTCCCCTATGTATCAATGAAAATGGCCCATATAGGGCATGCTTACCTGGAAAAAAAACAGAGGGCGGACTCGATGCGTCGCCCCGTTGGGGGCAGTGGCCGGAAAGGGGCGGACGTGGGCCGGACATGGGTCCTTTTGGCGACGCAAACGGACCAAACGCGGACCAAACGCGCGTCCGTTTGCGTCGCCCCGTTGGAGTCATCCTAACCGGAGCAAACGGAGCTGCAGAGGATGGTACAGCAAGAGTCTGGTACAAGCGGGCCAAGTACAATGGTTGGCCTACAACTTCAATATAAATAAAAAATGAAGGGCGCAATCTCTTTTCTCTTCTCACTTTGGAGAGTCTCCAACCATCTTATGTCATCTTCGAATATGGCTATTATGCTAAAACACATGATTAATCTGCTAATTATCTTGTAATAGAAAAACCATTTAGGTACGAAAATGCCCTTTCACTTGTGTGTCTTGAAAAGTGTTGCAAGAACTATTTATGCACGATAGAGTTATGCTCTGAGCAAGTTAATATACTATTAAGGCCACTATCTTGAGTTTCAAGGCTGTCAAAAATGGATATGGCGACCGAGTTGCTTGCTCCACAAGATTAGGGAAATTTGTGTCCGCCGATGGAGGACTCATCATCGTCTTAAATCCTCACCTTGCAAATTGTGCTGCTTGAATCAAAAGATAGAGCAATGTTGAATGTCTTGATGGTTAGGTACATCTGTCAAGCGAAGTTGTCCCCATAAAAATGAAGGAGCATTGGAAGTTGTCATCCATGGCAATGGTGTGTTTAACCATAGCCATGCATTCCCGGATTGTATCATCATGAGCCAGCGAAGCGTGCATCCTTGTTTTGCTCGCTCAACTCTCCTCTCTTTCGCTCAACCACTTGCTGTTGATTTGAAGGTTTGGGCGTCTTTTTCCACCCCATGATCAGCGACGAAGAACCGAACGCTACTGTGAAGGGTGGGACGAGGTGGCAAATGGCGAGGTGCGGTGATTTCTGCTAGAATCGAAGCAACAACAGATAGTGTGGGAGGAAGAGGAGTGAGTAGGGACAAGTGTGGATAGGGTTTGCTCTATCTCACTACTGGTTGGGCCAAGTAGGGCTCGCAACGACATGGTGGTGTTTCTGCATATGCCTATACACACGTAGCCGGCTCCGAATGTATGTGTGTGTGTGGCTTCAGAGTGTCCGAGCAAGATGAGCCCACGTCTTGGCCGATGTTATGCCCATTGGAGCCTATATTTACATCATACCCCGAACCGACGTACTGGGGCCATTTCAAAGTCGTCGTTGGAGATGATTCGAGCCAGGATAAATGTGCCCCTCGGTGACGTTGAGGTGGTGGTTTCGTTGCTTGGTCCCAACTCGCTACAGGAAAAGCGCGACATCGTGTCACTTGGACTTGGATTTGCAAAGTTTGTTTGAACCTGCCACCTACAAGATTGTGGTCGGAAAACATCGGGGGCTTTTTTGTTGGGCTTATTGTTTGGACTAAATACCTGGGCTTATAATTAAAAAAATCTCCTTAATAGGTACTTTTGGTTTTGGTTTTTGACTTTTGATTGGATGTTGTGACGTGATGGTGTAAACAAAAATTCACTTATTTAGATGTGTTTGAACTATAAGACAGAGCCCAAAAGCCAAAGATAAACCTAACCAAGTACCCTGATAAATAGAGGGGTCAACAACTAACCAAACATTTGCTATCCATTCATCATCTTTGTTGAAGTGTCTTTAATGTTTTTGTGCCAATTATCTATGTAAAATGTGCCAACTATTCAATATATCTTATGTCAACCAACTAATTGTGTATCGACTTTAAAGATATGTTGTGTGAAGTATTTCCGAGTCAGTTGATCAACGTCTTGCTGGCCCATTTTTCTTTCTTTTCACGTACTCTTTCCGATTCTTTTTACTCTGCATATTAGTTTTGTTTTAAGTCAAACTCTCCAAAGTTTGACCAAGTTAAATAGAAAAAATAACAATATTCGCAATACAAAATTATTACCATTCGATACATCATGGAATATATTTTCATATGCTATCAATTTGGCATTATAATTGTTGGTTTTTCCTATAAATTTAATTAGAATTTAAAACGTTTGACTTAAAACAAATCTAACATGCTTAATAAAAAGGACGGTTGGAGTACATTGAGAGAGCACCAAACCGAGCAGAGGGTAAACTTACTAAAATATTAATCATGATCCTATTGCGCGCACAACTATGTGGGCTGCATTTTTTTGGGATTCGAGTAATACTATTTTACTACTCATAGATGCACTATTAACTAAAGTAGAGCTAAAACTTTAAAACAGTAATTGCGAATTTAATTTCATTTACATATTTGACATCCTCGTAATGAACTCTTTGAAATAGGTCTAATAATCAATATACTCAAATTTACTCTAAAGTTTTTTACTGCTTGTTGTTTGTGGCTAAGTTTGGATACCTTTTCCATAAAGTTCTATGGTGTATCACGTGCCAAAAAGTTTTCCCATGTTTGAAAAAAAAAGTGAGCAAGTTGCCTTTTTTTTAAAGAAAGGCAATAGACTTGCCTTAATTCATTAATAAATAAGAAGTTTGAAACAAAGTTTTAAAGTTACAACCCCGAGCATCACAACAAAATGCCTACTCTCCGGTAATAAGCTATCCAAATGCTTTGTCCCCCGCAATAGACCTATATTTAGCTTCCAACTTGATGTGAGGCTAGGTATTATTGTTCTTGAAAACCGCCCATTCCGCTCATTGCTTATCTCCCTAAGCACAAGCATCAGAAGCTCATTGCTTATCTCCCTAAGCACAAGCATCAGAAGAAACCCATGTCCTTCCGCATCCCAATGTGCGTGAGTAAGTTAATCCCACAAAGATTTCACATTCCCGAAGGCGTCTGATGACGTAGAACGCACGTTCGCTGGGAAACCCTAAGAGGAAGGTATGATGTAGTCAGCAGCAAAGTTTTCCCTTGATTACAAAACCAAGGTTGTCAGATCCAGTATGAATTGGAAGAGCTTCAGAAAGGTGTCAGCGGCGCCGTTACCCGATCACTGACGTGGACCTGCACACACACAATCAAAGTATTTTGCCCCAACGAAACAGGAAGGTTGTCAATCTCCCAGGCTTGCTGAATACAAAGGATTAAACGTATGGTATAGAATATGATGATGAACACAAAAGTAGCAGCAGAAAGTAACGTAGAGCGTGGTGAAAACGGTGTTTGTATCAGTGTGGAATAAAGGACCGGGGTCCACAGTTCACTAGTGGTGTCTCTCCATAAGACAAATAAACATACATGTTGGTGAACGAATTATAGCTGGGCAACTGAAAAATTGCAAACGCATGACAATGCAATATATGACAAGCACATGTTCATTGTTATATCTATTGGGCATTACAACAATATACATAGACCGCTTACTAGCTGCATCTATGACTCATAATCCACTCACAAGATAGCTTCCGGGTCTCCCATGAGCATTAAGTTGCAAGCAACAGATTATAGCATTAAGCAAAGTGTGTAATGTAAACAAACGCATTAGACTTAACAGCAGTAACCTTAAGCTAAGCATCGGTTATTTATCCCTAGTGGCAACAGCACATCTACAGCCTTAGTTGTTTCTGTCTATCAAGCCCAGGCTTCTAGAGGCATGAACCCACTATCTAGCATAAATACCCTCTCTTGAAGTCATTAGCATCTACTTGGCCAAATCATCTACTAACAACGGAGAGCATGCATGAACATAGATAAAACATAATATAGATAGATGAACAAACTTGATCATAACTTCACAATTCATCGGATCCCAGCAAACACAACATGTAGCATTACATAAAGATGATCTTGATCATGTTAGGCAGCTCACAAGATCTAAACATGATAGCACAAGGTGGAGAGACTACCAACTAGCTACTGCTATGGACCCGTAGTCCTGTGGAGAACTACTCACGCATCACTCCGGAGGCAGGCATGGTGATGTAGAGCCCTCCGGTGATGATTTCCCCTCCGGCAAGGTGCCGGGAAGAACTGCAGAAACCCTCCTGAACTAGGGTTGAAGACGATGGCGACCTCGGAACTTTTCGTGGATTTTTGCTCGGGTATCTAGGGTTTCCCGATTAGATGCAATTTATAGGCGAAAGAGCGGCGTCGGTGGCCAGCCGAGGTGGGGCGGCGGCCTAGGTGCGCGGCCCCACCCTGGGCCGCGTCGTGGGCCCGCCGGCCTGCCTGGTGTGCCTCCCGGCTCCGTCCTCCTGGCTCCTGCTCCGTCTCGGTCCAGAAATAAATCAGTTAAATTGGCGTCTGATTCCGAGAATATTTCCAGAATAGATTTTCTGAAACAAAAAGACAGTAGAAAACAGGAACATGCACTGTGGCATCTTGTTAATAAGTTAGTTCTAGAAAATGCATAAAAATGATATAAAGTGTAAGATAATCATGTGGTAATTAATATATAACAGGCATGGAACATCAAAAATTATAGATACGTTTTGGACGTATCAGCGTCGCCGATTCCAAGCCAATCTCTCACACACCCTAAATGTGGTGGAGTATGTTTTGACTTAACGTCAGGCGACTTTGGGTCACAGACGTGTGGGAGAAGATATCTAGTGCTCCCAACCTTTAGGGCACTACCCGTCCTACCGCAAGAAAAGGTGATTTGAATGTTTCAAAAAATTCTACGAAAAATTATGGATCTTCACAATGTATGTTTGTACAACCTCCAAAACTTTCAGCTCCAAATTCTAAATAAATATTGAGAAACAAAAAAGAAAAATCTGGTATGAATAGTGTCATTTTTGGTTTTTGTCTTTTTTGACCCCCATGACACTATTCATGTCTGATTTGTCTTTTTTGTTTCTCAATGTTCATTTCGAATTTGGAGCTGAAATTTTTGGAGGTTTTACAAACATGCCTTTTAAACATCCATAATTTTTCGTATTTTTTTTGAACACATTTAAAAATGTTTTTCTTAGTGGTAGCAGAGGGAGCACACTAAGGGTGGGAGCACTAGATACTTCCTCTGACGTGTGGGTCCGACGACCCAAAGTCACCTCGTGCATTAAGTCTGCCAATCTGAGCCTAGTTTTCCCACCAAGATTTTTTTTATTTCAGTTCACACAAGACAACTGTAGATTCTCTTTTTCAACGGGACAATGGCAAGATCCACCTACTAGAATCTAATGATAGATGCAGCGCAGAATGGGTCTCACGATGACTATGTTTTCTTATGTTAGCATTAGTATTTGACAAGACCATATGGTTGTGTAAGCAAAGTTCCAATGGGTTCTGAGCAAGGGAAAAAATTAGCGCGCTATAGCAAAATAGCACCTGCTTTAAAAACTCTATTAACCTTGTAGTACGTATTACTAACTATATGAAAGACAGTCCCTTTAGCGAGCTCTCAGCGATCGTGTCACTGTAGTAGCTACAGTGATGAACAGTGTTGAGCAGTGATGACGTGAAACACACGTTCGTTGGGAGACCCCAAGAGGAAGGTATGATGTAGTCAGCAGCAAGTTTTCCCTCAGAAAGAAACCAAGGTTATCGAACCAGTAGGAGCAGCAACTCTTCAGAAGGTTGTCAACGGCGCCAGAAAAATAGTTGTTGAGGGAGTCTGGACTGTTGACGTGGAATCTGCACACAACACAATCAAACTACTTTGCCCCAACGAAACAGTGAGGTTGTCAATCTCACTGGCTTGCTGAAAACAAAGGATTAAACGTATGGTGTGGAAAATGAGTATTAAATTGCAGAGAATGAAAAAGGAACAGTTTGCAGTTTGTGGTTGTTTAATCAGTGTAAAAGAATGGACCGGGGTCCACAGTTCACTAGTGGTGTCTCTCCATAAAAGATAACTAACATGTTGGGTGAACAAATTACAGCTGGGCAATTGACGAATAGTGAGCGCATGACAATGCATATACATGACATGTTGACTACTATGATATTTAATTGGGCATTACGACATAATACATAGATCGTTATCCAACAGCATCTATGACTAATAATCCACCGCCGGGTTGTCATCCGAGTCCCCGTTGGTATTAAGTTGCAAGCAACGGATAATTGCATTAAGTAAAGTGCGTAATGTAAACAAACACATATGTCCGTGGACATAGCATCGTTAGGTTATCCCTAGTGGCAACAGCACATCCACAACCTTAGAACTTTCTGTCACTGTCCCAGGTTAAACGGAGACATGAACCCACTATCTAGCATAAATACTCTCTCTTGGAGTTACAAGCATCTACTTGGCCAAAGCATCTACGAGTAACGGAAAGCATGCAAGATCTTAAATAACATATAAGATAGATTGATAATCAACTTGACATAATATTCAATATTCATCGGATCCCAGCAAACACAACATGTAGCATTACAATAATATGATCTTGATCATGTAGGGCAGCTCACAAGATCTAAACATGATGGCACAAAGTGGAGAGACAACCATCTAGCTACTGCTATGGACCCGTAGTCCAAGGATGAACTACTCACGCATCACTCCGGAGGCAGGCATGGCGATGTAGAAGCCTCCGGTGACGATTCCCCTCTCCGGCAGGGTGCCGGGAAGAGGTTCTGAACCCTCCCGAGCTAGGGTTGACGACGGCGGCGTCTCTGGAACTTTTCGTGGATATTTGCTCAGGTACTTAGGGTTTTCGCGTCGGGGGGAATAAGTAGGCGAAAGGGCGGCGGCTGCGGACCCCCGAGGGGCCCACACCACCCAGGGCGCGGCAGAGGGGGGCCCGCGCCCTGGCGTGTGGGGCCCTGGTGGCCCTCCTCTGCTGCTCCTTCGCTCCGTCAGGTGTGTTCTGGAAAAATAGGGACCCCGTGTAGTTTCGTCCAATTCCGAGAATATTTCCAGACTAGCTTTTCTGGAATACAAAAACAGCAGAAAACAGGAACTGGCACTTCGGCATCTTGTTAATAGGTTAGTCCCAAAAAATGTATAAAAGTGATATAAAGTAGATGCAAAACATGTAGCAATTGGTATAAAACAAGCATGGAACATCAAAAATTATAGATACGTTTGAGACGTATCAGCATCCCCAAGCTTAGTTCCTACTCGTCCTCGAGTAGGTAAACGATAAAAACAAATAATTTTTGAGGTGACATGCTACTATCATAATCTTGATCATATAATATTGCAAGGCACATGTAAATGAATGAAGTGATCCAAGTCAATGGTCTATAATTTGCTATCAAATAGATAATGAGTAAACAATGAATCACACAAGCTAAACGTTTTCATGAATAGTACTTTCGAGACAAGCATCAAACAGTTTTGCATAAGTGTTAACTCATAAAGCAATAGTTTCTAATAAAAGGTATTTAATCAACACAAAGGAAGAATTTAGTTTCAGCATTTGCTTCAACTTTCAACATATTTATCTCATGGATATTGTCAACACAAAGTAGTATAACAAGTCCAATACATTGCATATAACGCATGTTGTAACAAAGTTGACACTAGTGTTTGCTTGTGGAAGACAGAAAGAATAGGAAAACTGACTCAACATAAAAGTAAAAGAAAGGCCCTTCGCAGAGGGAAGCAGGGATTAAATCATGTGCTAGAGCTTTTAGGTTTTTGAAAGCATATAGAGATTGCATAAAATATTTGATACTCCTCCCAACCTTGCTAACACAAGCCATGGCTAACCGAATCCTCGGGTGCCTTCCATCAATCACATACCATGGAGGAGTATCTATTTTTGAGAGGTGTTTGTTAATTGTCAACGAATGGTAGCGGGTGAGAACAGTATTCTACCTGTCGAACGGACTTTTAAGAGCGGCTCCCATGAAGGACGTTATTTCTACCAGCAAGGCAGATCATCCCTCTTTCTCTTTGGTTTACACACATTCAGGTATTTCACTGTTTGTCATTGCTTACTGATGAATCAGGGCAAAAGTGTGAAGAGAATTAATTGGTTAAAGTTGTAATTAATTGGGACTGGGCACCCCGTTGCCAGCTCTTTTTGCAAGTTATTGGATAAGCGGATGTATATGCCACTAGTCCAGGTGTAAAAGTCCACTCGACAAATAGAATAAAGAATAACCACACTAATTCCTCATGAGCTAGTAAACATTGACACAAAAAGGGAATAATAACATTTTGAATAATTTAAAGGTAGCACATGAAAAATTTACTTGGAGTGGCAAGGAAATACCACATATAGGTAGTTATGGTGGACACAAATGGCATGGATTTTGGCTCAAGGATTTGGATGCACGAGAAGCATTCCCTCTCAGTACAGAGTTTAGGCTAGCAAGGTTATGTAAGCAAACAAGAATATCAACCCGTACACCAAGTTTTATATGACAAACATATTGCAAACGTTATAAGACTTCATACCGTCTTCCTTGTTAACCAAACCCTGTTATTAGAAAATATCTAGACCTTAGAGGTACCACCGATGCAAACCAAATTTTCAACAAGCTTTACGGTAGTTCTTCACTAATAGGCTTAACTCATGTGATGCACAATTTAATCATGATCTACTTGTTAACTCAAAACAATTGACAAGCATCAAGTTATCCATTTTAGTGATCTACAAGATTAAGCAAGTTTTTCCTTATACCAATTACCACATGCAACATTTTCTGAACCAACCAAACACCAATCAATTTATTTCATCAACTCTCCAAACAAATATAAGTGAAGCAAGAGAGTACTTTCTACAAAAGAAAGCTAATAGCTCTGACAAGAGATACATGAAAACAAGAGCTAAAAGCTGAACAGCGCTAGATATGAATACTCAACAAATATAAGTGAAGAATAGGAGTATTCTCATGAAAAAGCGGAGCGTGTCTCTCTCCCAATCAAGAATGCTAGGGTCCAGTCAAGCTTTATTGAAAATAAAAATGCAATACTGAAAATAAAAAGCACACAGACGCTCCAAGAAAAGCACATATGATGTGAAAGAATTAAAATATAGTTTCACTAGAGATGACCTGATAATTTTGACGATGAAGAAGGGGATGCCTTGGGCATCCCCAAGCTTAGACGCTTGAGTCTTCTTGAAATATGCTGGGGAGATCCATGGGAGCCTCCCCAAGCTTAAGCTCTTCACTCTTCTTGATCCTATTATATCATCCTTCTCTCTTGACCCTTGAAAACTTCCGTCACACCAAACTCAAAGTAGATCTCATTAGAGGGTTAGTGCATAATCAAAAATTCACATGTTCTGTAAAGACGCAATATGATTTGTTACTTTAAACATTAGCTACAGCCACTGATGTTATGTGAAGCTCTTCCACCCAAAAAAGAATTTCACTCAACACTAGTAAAAGAGAGAATGCGAAAAATAAAAAGGCATAATCTGTCTAAAACAGAACAGTCCGCAAAGACGAATTTTTTCGAGGCACTTACGACGCTCAGATCGAGAAACTCTGAACTAATGAAAGTTTCAGACATTCATAAAGATTACGCACAAAAATTTCAGATTTTTTAACAATCTGGTGATTTTAGGAATTTCGTACAGTGAACAGCAAAAATCTGTTTCTGCGCAGCAATCAAAATTAAGCATCATCTTATCATTAGAGGCTACTCTTGGCACAACAATGCGAGAAAATAAAGATACAAAGGAGTTGCTACAGAAGTAAACAAACTCCTTGACTCAATAAAAGAAAAATTGCAGAAAAATAAAATGGGTTGCCTCCCATAAGCGCTTTTCTTTAACGCCTTTTAGCTAGGCACAAAGCATGCATCAAGTATTACCAAGTGAAGAAGCATCAACATTGAGGTCGGAAGTTTTCTCAACAATGCAATTTATCTTGTCTATGTAAGTTTCGGAATTCCCTTTCTCAATACCTCTAGGCTCATCATTTTCATCAAATGGGTTCTCAGGAACAATCCAATCAAAATTCTTTTCTAGTGCCTCCTGCATTCCTATAAGCTTAAAAGGTATAGGTATTTTAACTTCCCCCTCACCATTAGTTTCCTTAGTGTACTTGAGCCTCTCTTTTTCAAGTTTTTCAAGTGTATTAACAACGTCAATACAATAACCAAGCATCTTGTATTTAATAAAAACTTTTCTAGCTTCCCTAGCAACATCACCATCTTCAGTATCATGGAGTTTTAGAAACATGTGCTGCATTATGGGACTAAGGTTGACAAATCGAGCTTCCAACATGTGAACTAGAGAAGCTGTAGCAATTTCATAATTTGGAGCAAGTTCTACCAAGGATCTATCTTCAAAATCTTTAACCATACTAACATAATTCAAGAATTCCTCAATGTTATCTCTTCCAATATAGACCCACTACCCACAGATATTTCTTTTAAAGTGTACTTAGGGAGAAGCATGATGAAATAATAAAAACTAAACAGAAAATAAACTAGATGCAAGTAACTATTTTTTTTGTGTTTTTGATAATTGAAAGCAAACAAGATAAAATAAAATAAACTAAGCAAGACAAAAACAAAGTAAAGAGATTGGAAGCGTGAAACTCCCCTTGCAGAAGACTGCTGTCTCCCGGCAATGGCGCCAGAAAAATAGGCGTCGAAGGGGAGATAGGAGTCTGCTGAACCGAAGTGTTCCACTCCCGGCAACGGCGCCAGAAAAATAGCTTGATGACGTGAAACACACGTTCGTTGGGAGACCCCAAGAGAAGGTATGATGTAGTCAGCAGCAAGTTTTCCCTCAGAAAGAAAACAAGGTCATCGAACCAGTAGGAGCAGCAACTCTTCAGAAGGTTGTCAACGGCGCTAGAAAAATAGTGTTGTTGATGGGAGTCTGGACTGTTGACGTGGAATCTGCACACAACACAATCAAACTACTTTGCCCCAACGAAACAGTGAGGTTGTCAATCTCACTGGCTTGCTGAAAACAAAGGATTAAACGTATGGTGTGGAAAATGAGTATTAAATTGCAGAGAATGAAAAAGGAACAGTTTGCAGTTTGTGGTTGTTTAATCAGTGTAAAAGAATGGACCGGGGTCCACAGTTCACTAGTGGTGTCTCTCCATAAAAGATAACTAACATGTTGGGTGAACAAATTACAGCTGCGCAATTGACGAGTAGTGAGCGCATGACAATGCATATACATGACATGTTGACTACTATGATATTTAATTGGGCATTACGACATAATACATAGATCGTTATCCAACAACATATATGACTAATAATCCACCGCCGGCTTGTCATCCGAGTTCCCCATTGGTATTAAGTTGCAAGCAACGGATAATTGCATTAAGTAAAGTGCGTAATGTAAACAAACACATATGTCCGTGGACATAGCATCGTTAGGTTATCCCTAGTGGCAACAGCACATCCACAACCTTAGAACTTTCTGTCACTATCCCAGGTTAAACGGAGACATGAACCCACTATCTAGCATAAATACTCTCTCTTGGAGTTACAAGCATCTACTTGGCCAAAGCATCTACGAGTAACGGAAAGCATGCAAAATCTTAAATAACATATAAGATAGATTGATAATCAACTTGACATAATATTCAATATTCATCGGATCCCAGCAAACACAACATGTAGCATTACAATAATATGATCTTGATCATGTAGGGCAGCTCACAAGATCTAAACATGATGGCACAAAGTGGAGAGACAACCATCTAGCTACTACTATGGACCCGTAGTCCAAGGATGAACTACTCACGCATCACTCCGGAGGCAGGCATGGCGATGTAGAAGCCTCCGGTGACGATTCCCCTCTCCGGCAGGGTGCCGGGAAGAGGTTCTGAACCCTCCCGAGCTAGGGTTGACGACGGCGGCGTCTCTGGAACTTTTCGTGGATATTTGCTCAGGTACTTAGGGTTTTCGCGTCGGGGGGAATTAGTAGGCGAAAGGGCGGCGGCTGCGGACCCCGAGGGGCCCACACCACCCCAGGGCGCGGCAGAGGGGGGGACCGCGCCCTCCTGGCGTGTGGGGCCCTGGTGGCCCTCCTCTGCTGCTCCTTCGCTCCGTCAGGTGTGTTCTGGAAAAATAGGGACTCCCGTGTAGTTTCGTCCAATTCCGAGAATATTTCCAGACTAGCTTTTCTGGAATACAAAAACAGCAGAAAACAGGAACTGGCACTTCAGCATCTTGTTAATAGATTAGTCCCAGAAAATGTATAAAAGTGATATAAAGTAGATGCAAAACATGTAGCAATTGGTATAAAACAAGCATGGAACATCAAAAATTATAGATACGTTTGAGACGTATCAAGCAGTCCTCGCGATGTTTGGTTCGCTGCATGCAGGCGTACTAGATAGTTTCATCCCGCCCACCGCTTTGCACTAGTACTGAACGACACATCGGAAACGGGCCAGAAATCCCATCGGCAACGGAGAAAGGGTCCGTGTCCCCGACCCTGTCACTGATGTGAAGATCTCAATGGCAACGGAGGAGATAAACCATTTCTGATGTATTTAACATTAGACACGGAGTTTTGCTAATAACCGTTTCTAATAAGGGTTACAGGAAAACAAAAAAAAAACACGGTGACGGGCTGTGCCGTCGATGGAGCCCCGCTCCATGCGACTAGACGGCCGCCCGGTCGTCACCGTATTCCTGTACGCCCTGCTTTACAAAAGTTCATCAGTGCGCGTGGCTGGAGCTCTGCTCCTATGTCTTCACGGCCGCCAGATGAACATCTACTGTCTTTCCTGCTGCGCAAAATATACTGCTCCCGGTGACGGCACCGTGTATGGAGCCCCGCTCCTAGGTCTTCACGGCAGCAACATCGTCACCAAGCATCCACAAGCCCTTGAAACAACGAATATTCTTTGTTAAAAGCAGCAAACAAAGCTAATAAACAGAGCCAATAAGCAGTAAACAAAGCAAACCGAGCTAAATACATAGCTAAAGAGCTAACTAACAGAGCAAACCAAGCTAAATAAGTAGCTAACATAGCAAATACATAGCTGAACAGAGCTAACTAACAGAGCAACCCGAGCTAAATAAGTAGCTAACATAGCAAATACAGAGCTGAACAGAGCAAACCGAGCTAAATAAGTAGCTAACATAGCAAATACATAGCTGAACAGAGCTAACTAACAGAGCAAACCGAGCTAAATAAGTAGCTAACATAGCAAATACATAGCTAAACAAAGCAAACCGAGCTAAATAAGTAGCTAACATAGCAAATACATAGCTGAACAGAGCTAACTAACAGAGCAAACTGAGCTAAATAAGTAGCTAACATAGCAAATACATAGCTAAACAAAGCAAACCGAGCTAAATAAGTAGCTAACATAGCAAATACATAGCTGAACAGAGCTAACTAACAGAGCAAACCGAGCTAAATAAGTAGCTAACATAGCAAATACATAGCTAAACGAAGCAAGCCGAGCTAAATAAGTAGCTAACATAGCAAATACATAGCTGAACCGTTTCTAATAAGGGTTACAGGAAAACAAAAAAAAACACGGTGACGGGCTGTGTCGGCGCCGGAGCCACTGCCAGAGGAGACGTCAGAGGAGACCTCATCCTGCTCGAACACCGGAGCGTCCTCCTCCTCCTCCTCATCCTCCTCCTCCGCCGCCGCCACCGCTGCCGCCGCCGCCGCATCTGGCCCAGGGCCCTGGCCAGGGAGAAGAGAGCGGTCTATGGCCGCCCGGAGCCGCGTCTGGAATAACGCCTCCTCGGCGGCTTCTATCGCGTGCTCGGCGGCGGAGATGCGGATAGCTCTCTGCATCGCAGACGCCCGAATGACACCCTCGGCGCGCTCGCGCTCAAAGGAGGCGCGAGAGAGGAGGAGACCGACCTCCAGATCCTCGTCCTCATCGTCCGAGGAGGACGATGAGGACGAGATCCGGGCGTCGGTGGCCGCCGCCGCCGTGGATCTGGATGGGATTTGACGGCTCAGAATGAACTCGCGACCGCAGTCGCCGGGGATCCCGTCCCAGTTGTAGGAGAGATCCGGGCTGCGCCTCGGAGGGTGGGAGGAGGAAGATGCTCCATCCTGACTTCCGTCGGCGCCGGAGGGGTTCGCCATCGATGGGTGAAGTAGGAGGAGAGCGTGTGCGGCTAGGGTTAGGAACTGGGGAGAGTGAGACTGAGAGTGAGAGTGAGATACAGTACTGGAGTGGGAGATATTAATACCGGCACCGCTTAATGTGCCTTCACATGGGAAACGGAGATAGACCGATCTCTGTTTCTGATGTGGCAATATCAGCAACGGAGATATTCTTTCCTCCGTTGCCTATATATGAGCAACGGAGATCTTTTCAGCCTCCGTTACCATTGTGTCGGGCCCATCGACCGACTAGCGCGAGCGCACACTCGCGGAAGCGCGCGGAGCTCATTTTTCCATCGCCTAACTCTTGCCGTTGCCATAGAGGGGTATCCGATGTGTCGTTTTGTACTAGTGTTGACTCCCTCGCTCCACTTCTCCTCTCCCGGCCTCATCCTCTGCTTCTTCGCTTGCGCCGCCCGACGGAATGCCGGCAGCCAGGAACGAGGGGCCGCCCGGCCCATTCCCGCAGTCGCCGCTGCTCCTCTCCCTCACCTCCTCTACGCCTCCTCCTTCTATCTCCCTGCCGTGCCTTCGCGAAGCTCTCGCCGGGGACAACTGGGCCGCGACGAAGGCCGCCGCCGAGGCGCTTCTCTCGCGCCCCGCTCCCCCTCACACGGCGCCACCTGTGCCAGCCCTTCCCCCACCTCGCTCCACGCCGCCGCCTCGCCGGCGGCGCTGTCCGGCTGCGCGCCGCTGTTGCCTTCGCTGACTCCGTCGCGGTCAACGACGAGGCCAGATGGCGGCTGCCAAAGGAGGGCGGGTATGTGAAGGAGACGGACCTCTCTACGCTCGGGAACCTCTGCGTCGACATCGTGTTCAGCGTGCCCTGCCTCCCGCCGACGCAGCGGGACAAGCGCCAGGCCTACATGGAGGGCTTGGCCACCTCGCCGCCTGACCAGGTTAGCTCCATCCCCTTCGCTTGCTGTACTGCAGGAACATCTGGTTTCTCGCCCAAATCGTTCAGTCGTAGTTGATAATTTAGGAGTTATGTGCTGATCAGCCGTTATGATTTATCGTTGGAAATGGTATTGGGTGAGAATTGCCAGGAGACCTTTTTTATTTCGTTCTAGATGCTCATGCTGTGATTGCAAGATTAAAAATTTACAGTCTTCTTGGTTCATTATATCTGGCTGTAAATTGGATGGATGGATTGGACTGCGAGTTCTGGTGATGTAAAACTATACACATCCCATTTGTATCTTGAAAATTTCATACCAATGCAGGTGTAGATTGTGCGGGAGTCCATGAACCGAATGATTGAGGCGTAGGGGGAGTTTCCTAGACAAGCGTTTATTGCTATTTTTGTTTAGCTCATCTGTACCGTACTTGATTTTTCATACTTGCACCTCGGATCAGTGTACTGTGCATATGAGATCATATGACCTGACGTTGCGTTCATTACTCCCCGATCTGTCCATAGATACATGCTCTCTTCCCTTTTGATTTATGTATCATATATCCAGATTCTGATTATTTGCAAGTTATTATACTATGTGTTTTGTTTAGTCAGCATTACGTGTTAATGATTACAGCATGGAGGTCTGCTGGATGCCCTTGGTGTGCCAAATGGCAGCATCACCTAGTGGTGAGCAGCAGCAATCAAGTTCGGGTAATAAGCCGCGTACGTAGTCGTTGATATTGGACTGAAAATCAGAAAAAAAATATGCTTCAGCTTCTCCCAAGTTCACAAATGTTTCATGTCCATTGTTGTGTGCAGCTTTCAGTTTATTTATATCTTAGGAGTGCACTCTGAATCCAGAAGGCCGCTATGATATCCCTGTCTGCAACAAAAACAAGATTCGTATTTCAAGAAGTATTATTGCTGCAGACATGCAGTGTTTTATATTGGAGGCTTTGCTCTCAGCTTTGTTCTTGGCAGGGATTCTCCTTACTCTCTGAAACCGTCTAGGTACTTCTTGCTTTTTCTCTTTTCTTGGCCTAATTAGATTTCTTAACAATTCCTCTATTACACTGAGTTGCTTTGAGATAGCTGAAGTTCATGGTATAATGGGGAAGTGTACTGTGTGAGTGCCTGATGGCTACGTGTTGGTGAACCCCAAGAGGAAGGTTATGATGTAGACAGCAGAAGTTTTCCCTTGAATAATCTACCCAAGGTTATCAATCCAGTAGGACTTGACGATCTATCGGAAGGTTGTTGATGTTGACTCCCCCTGGCGCTAGGGAGCTTGCACCAACGTGGAATCTGCACAGACACAAACCAGAACTTTGCCCAACACGAAACAGAGAGGTTGTCAATCTCTCCGGTCTTGCAGAAACAAAGAGTTAAACGTATGGTGTGGAAAACAGCAGGAAAACAGCAAGTAACAGGAAACAGATGATTGCAGCAGGTTGTGTAAACAGTATGAGGAAATTGGACCAGGGTCCACAGTTCACTAGTGGTGTCTCTCTCAGAACAGATAACTAGCATGTTGGGTAAACAAATTACAGCTGGGCAATTGACAAATAGAGAGGGCATAACAATGCAATACATGCCAAGATGTCTACTATGAAATCTAGTTGGGCATTACAACAAAGTACATAGACCGTTATTCCAACCGCATCTATGCCTAAATAATCCACCTTCAAGGCAGCATCCGCATCCTGTTCAGTATTAAGTTGCTAACAACAGATTATTGCATGAAGTAAAGTGTGTAATGTAATCAATACAAGTGCCCTTGGACACTGCACCAATGTTTTATCCCTAGTAGCAACAGCACATCTACCATCTTAGACCTTTCTGTCACTGATCCAGATATCTAGAGACTGAACCCACTATCGAGCATAAATACCCCCTCTTGGAGTCACAAGCATCTACTTGGCCAAAGCATCTACTAGCAACGGAGAGCATGCAAGATCAAGAGCACATAGATAAACAACTTGAATAAACATGGTATCAATATTCATCGGATCCCAGCAAACACAACATCTAGCATTACAATAAGATGATCTTGATCATGTTAGGCAGCTCACAAGATCTAAACATGGAGGCACAAGGTAGAGAGACAACCATCTAGCTACTGCTATGGACCCGTAGTCCAGGGGTGGACTACTCACGCATCACTCCGGAGGCAGGCATGGTGATGTAGAGCCCTCCGGTGATGATCTCCCCTCCGGCAGGGTGCCGGGAAGAGCTTCAGAACTCCTCCGATCTGAGATTGACGATGACGGCCGCGACGGAACTTTTCGTGGAATATGATCGACCGTAATAGGGTTTTCGCGTCGCGGAGAATATATAGGCGAAGAGGCGGCGTCGGTGGCCGAGGGGGGCCACCACGCCATAGGGGGGCGCGGGCCCACCCTGGGCCGCGCCCTAGTGTGGCGTGGCCCCCTGGTGGGTCTGCTCCGACTCCCCTTTGGACTCCGTGATCTCCTCGTGATATTATTGACGATGTCTTTTGTTTCGTCCAATTCCGAGAATATTTCCTTAATAGATTTTCTGAAACCAAAAACAGCAGAAAACAGGGAACTGGCACTGTGGCATCTTGTTAATAGGTTAGTCCCAGAAAATGCATAAAAATGATATAAAGTGTAACCAAAACATGTAGCAATTGATATAATAACAGCATGGAACATCAAAAATTATAGATACGTTTGAGACGTATCAAGCATCCCCAAGCTTAGTTCCTGCTCGTCCTCGAGTAGGTAAACGATAAAAACAGATAATTTTTGAAGTGACATGCTACCAACACAATCTTTGATCAAATAACAATGTAATGCACATGATCTGAATGAAGTGATCCAAGCCAATGGTCTATAGTTTGCAAGCAAGTAAATAAAGAGTAAACATAAGTGATCACACAAGTGCAAACTTTCATGAATAATACTATAAAACATTTAGAGATATAATAGTCTAACATAATAGTTAGTTCACAGCAGCAATAATTCTCAACATGAAAGTGTTTGTATCAACACAAAGGAAGATAATAGCTTCAGCTTTTGCTTCAACTTTCAACATGTATATCATATAGATAATGTCAATGCAAAGAATATGATCAACCAAACACAAAGTTATGTAAAAACTGTTATACTGGAGTTGACAATGATGTTTGCTTAAGTAGACAGAAAGAAGTGGGAAAACTGACTCAACATAAAAGTAAAAGAATGGCCCTTCGCAGAGGGAAGCAGGGATTAACATCATGTGCTAGAGCTGTAGTTCCCGAAGGCATATAGAGAGCATAAAATATTGTTTTGTAAGGTAATGGTGTATACAGGTGTCAACAAATCAAATAGCAGGTACTTGTCATCTTCCATGGCTAACTAACTTTTAGAGCGGTTCCGAGAGTTTTTAGGACTGCACTTGTAACAAGCACTTATTGGTGACACTCCTCCCAACCATTTACTTTCCACAAACCATGGCTAACCGAATCCTCGGGTGCCCACCAACATTCACCATGGAGGAGTGTCTATTTATTTATTTATTTATAGGGTGGACTAACCAGCTCTTTAATGCAAAATAAAAGGTGGAGAAGCAGATGAAGCTGCCAATCCTTGTAAATTAATTAGCATGGAAGATGACAAATCTCACTACTACGTCCTTATGAGCTTTTCAAGTAGTGACACAAAAAGGAAATGTAACAGTTTTGAGTAGTTAGTAGATAGCACATGAAGAAATTTACTTGGAATGGTGAAAACACCACATAATAGGTAGGTATGGTGGACACAGGTGGCATGGATTTGGCTCAAGGTTTTGGATGTACAAGAAGCATTCCCTCTTAGTACAGAGTTTAGGCTAGCAAGGTTATTATAAGCAAACATCATTATCAACTGGAATAGCAAGAGTGTACATAAAACACAAGGTTTGACGAACCATAGACTCCCACTGTCTTCCTTGTTAACACATAGCCTTCATCCAAAAATTATCTAGACTACTATGGACTTCCAATTATGCAACAGATTATTATAGCAGAAAATCCTTATAGTAGTTCTTCATTAATAGCCATTACTTACATGATGCACAAGCTTAAACATTAATTACTTGACAGCTCAAAACAATTGGCAAGCATCAAATTACTCAAGACAACGATCTAAAAAGATTCATGTAAGCATTTTATACCACTACCACATGCATAGCATTTTTCTGGTCCAACCAAACACCAATCAACTTATTTGACAACTCTCCAAACAGATATAAGTGAAGCAAGAGAGTACTTTCTTCAAAAGAAACTGAAAGCTCTAACAAGAGATACATGAAAAACTGAGAGCTAACAGCAATAACAGCAACTAGACAGGAATACTCAACAAGTATAAGTGAAGCACAAGAGTATTCTAATGAAAAAGTGGAGCGTGTCTCTCTCCCAAACATGAATACTAGGATCCAACAAGTATAGCACAGCAAACAAAACAAAACAAACTGAAAACAAAAACACACTGACGCTCCAAGGAAGAGTACACTAGCATGAAGCAATAAAAATATAGCACCATTAGAGATGACCTGATAATTTGTAGATGAAGAAGGGGATGCCTTGGGCATCCCCAAGCTTAGATGCTTGAGTCTTCTTGAAATATGCTGGGGAGGTAAGCCTCCCCAAGCTTAAGCTCTTCACTCTTCTTGATCATGTAATATCATTCTCCTCTATCAACACTTGAAAACTTCCTTCACACCAAAACTTAACAGCTTTTCTCATTAGCAGGTTAGTGCACTAAAAGATAATACTTCAAAGTTCTAGCAAAGACAAAACTCACAAGCCAACTATTTTAAACATTAGCCACTGTTACTAGGCTCAAGTGGGCACTTTTACACGAAAAGAAACCACTTAAAAACTTGTAAAAGAGAGAATGCAAAATAAAAGACAGAATCTGTCAAACCAGAACAGTCTGTAATGACGAATTTTTTCGAGGCACTTACGATGCTCAGATGAAAAACTTTTGAAATAATGAAAGTTGCGTAACATCATCAGGAACATGCACAAAAAGTTTCAGCATTTTTCGATTTTTTCTGATTTTCTACTGAATTAAACGGTGACGAACAGCAATCTGTCCCAATGCAGTCCCGAAAATAAAAACCAACTTTGCATTAGTAACTCTCCTTGGCACAACAAAACAGCAAATAAAAGATACAAAGGAGTTGCTACAGAGGTAAACAAGCATCCTTGACTCAAGAAAACAAAAATAAAACAGCAAATAAAAACATGGGTTATCTCCCAGAAGTGCTTTTCTTTAATGCCTTTGAGCTAGGCATGAAGAGATGCATCAAGTATTGTCAAGACCAGAAACATCAAGGTTCCCAAAAGCTTCAGATAAATCATAATTCACAACAAGAGGGGTTTTCATTTTAGCTAGTTCTTGAGAAGAAAACTTGAGAGGCCCACTGCAAGCTTTATTAGTAAATTCATAAAATCCATTATCCAGCACATCAGAAGTTGAAAGTTTTGGTTTAGGCCCCTTAGGTACATACATGAATTTCTTTCCTTTATCTAGAATATACCCTTGCTTCTTAGTTTTGAAAGAGGAAAAAGTATTACTCATGGTGTCAATGACTTCCTCTATCTCCTCAATCCTAGAGTTTTGATCATGATTTTTAAAGCAAGTTTCTAGAGCAACAATTCTTTTATTAAGATCTTCCAAGGATTTATCAAATTTTCAGTGTTCTCAAGTAGTTTTTCAAGCTTAACATCAATACTTGGAAGATTCTCTACAACCTCAAGCTTTTTCATAACATCCTCAAGAGAGACTTCAATTTTAATTTCATTAACAGGTGGTATTCCTACTAGACTTTCAAGGATGTAGCTAGCCTCTAGAGCAGGTGTTCCTAGGAAGTTACCCCCTGTCAAAGTGTCCAAAACATATCTATACCAATTGGTAATGCCAACATAAAAGTTCCTAAGAAGGATTGTAGTGGAATGTTTTTTAGCACACCTATGATGAGCATTACTAATTCTGTACCAAGCATCTTTTAAACTTTCTCCCCCTTGTTGCTTAAAAGTTCGAACCTCAACCTCAGGAGATGAAACAAAATAAGAAGAACCAGACATGATGAGCAAACCGAAATAAACTAGATGCAGGAATTTAATTTTTTTGGGTTTTTGATTTTTAACAGCAAGCAAAACAAAACTAAAACAAGACAAAAAACAAAGTAAAGAGATTGGAACTGAGAGACTCCCCTTTCCAATAGCCTCCAAGTCCCCGGCAACGGCGCCAGAAAACAGCTGGTGCCTGGTTGACGGGAGAGTATTTGAGGAGGATGATGATGGTGATGATGAGTACTTCCCCGGCAACGGCGCCAGAAAACAGCTTGATGGCTACGTGTTGGTGAACCCCAAGAGGAAGGTTATGATGTAGACAGTAGAAGTTTTCCCTTGAATAATCTACCCAAGGTTTAATCGGACCAGTAGGACTTGACGATCTATCGGAAGGTTGTTGATGTTGACTCCCCCTGGCGCTAGGGAGCTTGCACCAACGTGAATCTGCACAGACACAAACCAGAACTTTGCCCAACACGAACAGAGAGGTTGTCAATCTCTCCGGTCTTGCAGAAACAAAGAGTTAAATGTATGGTGTGGAAAACAGCAGGAAAAACAGCAAGTAACAGGAAACAGATGATTGCAGCAGGTTGTGTAAACAGTATGAGGAAATTGGACCAGGGTCCACAGTTCACTAGTGGTGTCTCTCTCAGAACAGATAACTAGCATGTTGGGTAAACAAATTACAGCTAGGCAATTGACAAATAGAGAGGGCATAACAATGCAATACATGTCAAGATGTCTACTATGAAATCTAGTTGGGCATTATAACAAAGTACATAGACCGTTATTCCAACCGCATCTATGCCTAAATAATCCACCTTCAAGGCAGCATCCGCATCCTGTTCAGTATTAAGTTGCTAACAACAGATTATTGCATGAAGTAAAGTGTGTAATGTAATCAATACAAGTGCCCTTGGACACTGCACCAATGTTTTATCCCTAGTAGCAACACACATCTACCATCTTAGACCTTTCTGTCACTGATCCAGATATCTAGAGACTGAACCCACTATCAAGCATAAATACCCCCTCTTGGAGTCACAAGCATCTACTTGGCCAAAGCATCTACTAGCAACGGAGAGCATGCAAGATCAAGAGCACATAGATAAACAACTTGAATAAACATGGTATCAATATTCATCGGATCCCAGCAAACACAACATCTAGCATTACAATAAGATGATCTTGATCATGTTAGGCAGCTCACAAGATCTAAACATGGAGGCACAAGGTAGAGAGACAACCATCTAGCTACTGCTATGGACCCGTAGTCCAGGGGTGGACTACTCACGCATCACTCCGGAGGCAGACATGGTGATGTAGAGCCCTCCGGTGATGATCTCCCCTCCGGCAGGGTGCCGGGAAGAGCTTCAGAACTCCTCCGATCTGAGATTGACGATGACGGCCGCGACGGAACTTTTCGTGGAATATGATCGATCGTAATAGGGTTTTCGCGTCGCGGAGAATATATAGGCGAAGAGGCGGCGTCGGTGGCCGAGGGGGGCCACCACGCCATAGGGGGGCGCGGGCCCACCCTGGGCCGCGCCCTAGTGTGGCGTGGCCCCCTGGTGGGTCTGCTCCGAGTCCCCTTTGGACTCCGTGATCTCCTCGTGATATTATTGACGATGTCTTTTGTTTCATCCAATTCCGAGAATATTTCCTTAATAGATTTTCTGAAACCAAAAACAGTAGAAAACAGGGAACTGGCACTGTGGCATCTTGTTAATAGGTTAGTCCCAGAAAATGCATAAAAATGATATGAAGTGTAACCAAAACATGTAGCAATTGATATAATATCAGCATGGAACATCAAAAATTATAGATACGTTTGAGACGTATCAGTGCCTTGAAAGCAGATGGCATGTTATGTGTCTTAATGTATTCAATACTGGCTCCACAGTCATTTTTACCTCCACCGGAAATAACTGCTTTGTTCTATTTTTCTATAGGCAACAATGTTCGACTGGAATCTCAGCTAACCAAAATGGATTTGATAAAATGTGTATCATAGAAACTGGTCCAGCTTTAACTGCCTATTCGGCTTCCGCAGTTAGCTAATGTGACCTCGATTTATACTTAAAGTGGATTTGATAAAATGTGTATTATGTTTGGCATGATAACAAAGATTGTGGCGTGAACACAGCTATTTATCTTCAACAGAGGTTCTATATATTATCCTCTTTCCAGTTGACTCTTATGAATATGTGGTCTGGTACATAATACGTATATTAAGTCAGAAATTTTCGGTTCCCATCTCCTTACGGTATATGCAAGTAATTATGCCAATATCTAATCCATCTTTTCTTAACCTTTGAATCTGGTCACAATGCTGAAGTAAAGATGGGATTGTTATTGGAAGTTCCACTTATTGCTATATTTTGCTTCATCACTACCATTAGTGCTCGACTTCACAAGGTAAAAAATCGGTTGTCCCTAGCATTTGAACGAAAAGATAGTTTCATACAGTTTAGAAAATTGGATCACAAAATTACATTACATATATTCATGAATATATATACGACATATTATGTTAGTTTAATCCATAGGTATTCATGATTATGTGTGATGAATAATACACAAAATATCTGATGTTTTGATTTTGTGTTGTTGTCCTCTTTATTTCTGTAGCCGCAAGTATTCCTTTCTTGCATGTTGCAATAGCTGTTCTCTACGGTCACAAGCGGAAGCTCATTCAAAAATAGTGTGCTTCTCTGGAAACAGGTCTGCTCCCCATCTCTTATACGTTCTTATTCATAATTTGGAAGGCTGTTTGATTTCTCTCTAACCATTCTTATTTTCTATACCTTTTTTTAGGTTCTCATGGGGATCCAACTGAATTGTCCAGATTTGTCGACATCAATTATTCATTATAGAGGTTAGTTATGACGACTATCCAAGAATAGTATAACAAACTAATACGGTGCAGATATAGTTTGCTCATGAAGCGCAATGCTAAAGGTTAAGAACTGACGTAGAAACTGTTAGCAGTAATAAAACCAGTGAAGATTCCTTGATTAATAAATTGCTATTCTCCTAAGAATCAAACTGCAAAGTGTCAAAAAAGAACTGCAAAGAGTCAACGATGTTGGACAATACTTTCTTCTGATTCCGGTTTTGCCTCAAATTCTATTGCTAATGGCTAAGAAGCAGTACCAAAGGTTGCTTCAAGCCAAAAGAAATTACCCGTTCAAAACACACCGTCATATATATATTTGTTGCATTATCTGTCAATGGTCTAGAACATTTGGCTGCTGTACTAGAATGATTATAAGTTTAGTTGTCAGCCCGTATGTTTGCTACGGTTGCTAACGCCACTGCTTCCAGAGCTTTCTTTTTGTACGGCTGCAAAAATTGTGATATTTGGGGAAATGATGTCGTCATCCTATTATTTATTATAAGATTACATGCTAGCTTCACAGATTTGACATCATCGGTAGAGTAGCTAGATCCATACAGTACAAGCTAATACATGCAACAAACCGCGCTAACAAAGCAGCTATACAACTACAGGGGTTCCTCTTGCGCAGACAAGAGGCTTTACAAAGAAAACTGGAGATCAGGCATTTTGTCTTCTGACAGACTTGCATCGTACATCAAAGATTGTTACTGTAAAAATACATTGATAAACACTCTAATTATATTTTCAGGATAGCTAAATCTGCAGACACAAAGCTGCTCATATACATGCCAATATTATGCCTGGTGAGTCTTCTGTTGCCATCAGTCTATGATGAGTTTTTGCATATTTTAAATGCATGGTGCTTTTTCCCCTTCTATATAAAAGCTTGCTGAACTGAAATTTCAGTACATACATAGTGTGTTTTCTGTTAGGTTTGATTAATACTGTAAAATATATTGATGATCATTGCAACTAAATTTTCAGGGCCACGATAACATAATATTCCAACTCGACCTGCAAACAAAATGTTGTTCATGTGCACCAGTATTCAGCTGCATTGCTACCTAAGCTGATACTTCTCAAATACATTTGCGATGTTATGTGTCAGTTGGTTCTTACATCGGAAGGCGTGTACTCTACCATAGATATAGTGTGATGTCACACTCTCGCCCAGAAGGTCTTGATGTTTACATGTGATATCCTAATTTAGGCCTGAGAAATGTTATATTCGTATGATTATACATGGTAGTTAGGCCATACGTTCCAATGAAGTCCACGAGAATGCCGGTGATTTCTCACCTAGGGCGCGGCGTGCCGCCGCGCCAAATTTCACTAGTATGCTAGTATTAGTGAGACATCAATACACAGATTTATTTAGCCATGACAGTTCTCAAAACGCATGAGCGGAGGAATTAACTACGTAGACAAGCAAAACGCCTTCGCTTATCGCTATCATGACGGATTATTGAGATTTTGAATACTATGACAAGGACGATGCATGCTCGAGAAGAAAAGAACCAAAGATTGATCGCGCTCGCTGTTGCGGGTCCGGTTTCATTCACGGGAGGCCGAGGTCGCGGTAGAACGCGCGGAACGCCTCCATCTCCGCGCGCGGCAGCGCCACCCCGACCTCGATGCCGCCGCCGTCCAGGTTCTCTGCCAGCGCCAGCGCCCCCGTCCGCTCCACGGACACGATCTCCACCTTCCGCGGCCGGCCCCAACGGGCGCCCATGTCCGCCGCCGCGTAGATCCCCATCTTCGGCGACCCGGCAACAGTCACCGCGCGCGCCGCGGCGCTCTCCCGCACGAGCCGCACCCACCCGCGCGCGTCCCGCACCGCACGCCCGTCCTCCGCGAGCCCCTCGATCTCCCGCCAGATCGCCGCCGATGCGGAGGCCGCCGTAAGGAGCATGCCTGCGCCGCTTTCCACGCGGCAGAGGCCCAGGCAGTTGCCGAAGTAGTTCCCCGGCAGCGGCGGGCTCGCGCGTGGCCTGCACCCGGTCACGAACCCGAACCGATGCGAGCCGCTGCTGCCGCCGCCTCGCGCGTGCACGATGCCGGCCCACGCGGCGCCGCACGCTAGCGCGTACGGCGAGCACCGCCGCGCCGAGGTCTCCGACTCCACGCGCTTCCCCAACCGGCCGAGCAGCTCGTCCGTGAACCGGAACGTCGCGAGCACGACGGTGCCAGGCGGCCGCCTGCTCAGGTCCCAGTCGCCGAGCCGCTCGTCGCCAGCCGCCGCGAGGGCGCGATGGTCGCGGACGAACGCCTCCCAGAGCCCGTCGTCGTCGCGCACTACGCCGCGGTCGAACAGAGGCGGCGCGACGTCCACCACCTTCTTGCCGCCGAGGCGGCGGTGGATGGCCGCCCACGTCTTGACGAAGTGCACGTAGCTGGAGCCGTCGGCCACGGCGTGGTGCAGCGTGGTGCCGATGCAGATGCCGGCGCCAGGGAACACGGTGAGCTGCACGGCAAAGACGCCGAGTTTGGGCAGCGTTGGCAGCAGCGGCCGGAGCCTCGCGGTGTCGCGCGGGTGGTCGCCCGCGAGGTCTTGGAAGTTGTCGCCGCCGACCGCCACCGTGAAAAGAACAGAGTCGCCGTTCGAGCACACGACCTCCGGCGGCGCCGCGCCCTCGGCCGGCAGCTCGCGCGCGACCTTGCCGGCCAGCGGGTAGAAGCTGTGCAGCGCGGCGGCGAGTGACGCCTTGAAGAGGGGCAGCTCGCGACGGAGAAAGCCCGGGACGTCGAGGGGGCCGTCTGTGCTGTGGTGTTCGTAGAAGAAGAGGCGCTGCACGGGCGGGAAGTCCCAGAAGACGAGGTCGAAGAACGTGAGCGGCAGCGCCCGCGGCTGCCCGGCCGCCGGCAGCGGAGACGGCGAAACCTGACAGCGCTCCAGGACGGTCACGTGCTGGTCAAGTGGTGCCGGCGCCATTGGTGGCCGATCGAGTGACTCTTCGTAGCTAGCTTACACCTAGCTGCAAGACTGCAATGCAAATGGTGTGTGGAGCTCCCGGCGTTTCCAAGTTCCAACAATCATGGTGATATTACAATCAGTACAACTTGCATTATCAACGGCGTCAGGCTGCATGGGCAGTGCATGGTTACATGGAGACGGAGTGGGCACTCTGCATTGCATCAGAGCCGGCAGCTTGCACGATCTCGTTTCACCCTAGGGAACAAATACTACTGTAATTTACATAAGAACCACGAGTTCCGCGTGCACGCGTCCATGATTGGTGAGTGAGTCAGTGAGAGAGGATGACCGGCGCCGGCAGTGCGAAATGGGAAGAGGAAGTGATCGCGGGGATAGCTTATTATACGACGACGCGCGAACCACGAATCGGGTGCAGTGCGACACCGATCAGGAAGGTGATAACTGGCGACATGGGCGTGTCTCCTTATCGCGCTGCGCCATGTTCCACTCTGAGGACAAAATGCCTTAAAAACTCTTTGGCTTTTGAAACGATGACAGAGAAAGTTGGGGAAGGACATATCTACTCCTAATTGCATGCCCAATCTACACGACTCCTTGCAAGTTGCATTAGTCCTAACAAAGAAAATGCCATTCCCATACTCAGATGAAAATGTGGCATTTGAATCCGTGCTAGTATATGGTAGTGGTTCTTTGATTGTCAGTGTTAAGTTCTTTTAGTTACAAGTCCTTTGAAAATCCATAGAATTTCTGAATAAGTTAGTTGAAAATTAGAGTGGAACGCTGTCCAATTTTAGTTGGAAGCACTGAAGTGTGGGGTGAAAATTAATAAAAAATAATAGAATGTCAAAAGTTGTCAAATCTTGTTTAAAGCTATAAAGTTAATTTACATGCTAAAAAAAGTTGAAAGTTGTCAAATCTTATTTAAAGCTACAAAGTTAAGTTAAGTGATCAAAATAAATAGATTAATGTTGTCTACTTTTTGAAAGCATAAAAGTTGTCTAATTCTTTGTGGAAACCTCTCACATTTAGTTGAAAGTTAAAATCAATAGGTGTGTGTACATTTAGTTAAATTTGGGAAATTAAGTACTCAAAGTTGCTTTCCAAAATTCAAATATGAAGAATTTATGGTTGTGTATCTAGATTGGTATATGCAAATGCTTGTGTACATACATGTACATTGAGGACGTAGTAGGTGCATTCTTTTACTTAGAGCACTCTAGTAGGTATTTCGATTTGACCATAGCTGGTACACTATAGTGGCACAACTTTATCTCAATTTTTTTGTGTTGGTCATGTTTATTGCTATATATGTACCTCATATGTTCCTTCACAAAAAAGTATAGGACATGGCTTAAGCACACTAGTCTTCTTTTACTTCTTTTGTGGGAATCCTTCTTCTACCTAGGTGCACTCCACGGTGCCAATCACTAGTTGTTATAGGCCTAGAGGGCATTGGGAAATTAGGATGTTAGTGTTCTTGTGCTACAGTTGATCGACATGTACGAGGACGGAGGGTATGCATTCACAGTTGGAGCTACAAAGAGGACTCCAATGCACTTGAGCAGTATCCAACTGATAGTTAATTTATGTGTAGCCATAATCTTGTTGCCTAAAACAAGTCATCATTGTAGATCAACCAAGACAGAAAGATTCAAATAGTAATTGAATACAACTTGCGAGAAAGTTAAGATGGATCCAATGTTTGCTACTCCCTCCGTTCAAAATTAGATGACTTCTATTTGTTAAAAATTGGATGTATCTAGACATGTTACAAGTATAGATACATCCACTTTTATACAAATGAAAGACATCTAATTTGGAACGGAGGGAGTACAATGGAAGTAGTAGCAATCTCTCGATGGTGACAAAAGCAACAAGAAAAGAATTGACGTGCATCTGAATGTGATGCACTACAAAATTTCAAGGTAATCTACACAATTCATTATTTGAGTAAACAAAAATATGGTTTTATTGATTTGCCCTAATAGGGCACATGCCACATTACGTCACACCATGTTTTTTTGTCTTCTTTCTATAGCGTGATATCTTTTGGTGAGTGGACCGCATGGAGATAAATCCACCTCCAACCGCCCAACAAACAAGCCCAACTTCTCGTAGGTATCAAGTACACACTCAGTGATTTTCATACACCGACTTGACAACCATCAACAGAGAGCAAGAAAACAACATGTATGTAGGGGGCAAAGCTCTAGAACACAACACCAGGGTGCCTACTAGTGTCGTAACAAAGAAAAATCATCTTTTGGGAGGGCATATGTGTTAAAAATTGTTGATTTGCAAAGAAAAAATTATGTCCAGTGTTTTGTGCACCCCCTATGTTTGTTAAAAATTGTAAAAAATCACCAGGGTGCCTACTAGGGCCGTAACAAAGATAAATCATCTTTTCGGGGGACACTTTGTGCTCACTGTGTTGTCGTGGGCCACACACGGTAATTTATCCTCGAACAAATACGTCAACCCCTCACCTCCGTTAAAGTGGTGCTCTTGACGGTGTATACAATACGATCGGCAAACAAATAGCTTGATTAATCGTGTGACTGTGTGGTGTCTGACAATACTAGTACCGATGCAAGCATTATACTTCCTTCATTCCATAATGAGCGCACTTCTAACTTTATCTGATTTTCAGTGGTAACTTCTTTTAGTTAGAAGTCCTTCAAAATTTATTGAATCCTGAACAAGTTAGTTGAAAGTTAGAGTCAAAGGTTGTCCAATTTTTTTGTAGGAATCACCAAAGTTTGGGGTGAAACTCAAAAATAAAATAGTAGAAATTTATCAAATCTTATTTAAAGGTATAAAGTTAAGTTAAATGTTAGAAATAAAATAGTTGAAAGTTGTCAAATCTTATTTAATGCTACAATGTAAGTTAAATGTACACAATAAATAGATTAAAGTTGTCTACCTTTTTTAAATCATAAGTGTCTAATTATTTTTGAAAATCTCTGACATTTAGTTGAAAGTTAAAATCAATACGTGAATTGTGTACATTTAGTTAAAATTTGGAAATTAAGTGCTCAAGGTTTCTTACCAAAATTCAAATATGAAAAACTTATGGTGCATATCTAGATTGGTACATGCAAATGCTTGTATACACACATGTACATAGACGGTAGTAGGTGCGTAGTGGGTGCATGCTATTACTTGGTACTCCATAAGTTTATCAATCTACACACATGTACATTGAGTAGTAATATTGCAGTAGGTACGTACTTTGGTCAAATTATAGCTGGTACCCTATAATTGTGCAACTTTATCTTAAATATTGTTCCTGTTTGCTATATATATATATATACTTCATTTGCTTCTCTAGCTCCTTTCAGTAGCAGTGTTGAAAATACTCCAATCTCATGTCAGCTGACTTGTTTCACTTCAAGGCATCCATAATTTTAAGTATATCATGGTCCTACGCATAGGCATAGGCATGGAGGGCGTTGGGATTTCAGATATGAGCGTGACTGTCCAGCGACGAATTGAAGTGCTTGATGAACTCTTTTTTGGCGTGGAACTTCCAATCTATTCATTAATCATCAAGTTAGTAAAAAAGAACAATACAAGTAAAATAAATTACATCCCGATCCGGAGACCACCTAGCGACGACTACAAACACTGGAGCAAGATGATGACGTGCTGCCGTCATCGCCCCTCGCACACCGAAATCGGACAAACCTTGTTTTAGTAGACAGTTGGGAAGTCGTCGTGCTAAGTCCCCATAGGATCAACGCACCAGCACAACAACAAAAAGTATAGTTTAGAGAGATCCAACCTGTAGACACACGAATACAGACGAACGAACACCGGATCCAGTCGGATCCACGCAAGACAAACACCCACCGAATCCCGTGAGATCCGCCACAGACACACCTCCACACGCTCTCCGACAACGCTAGAAGCACCGCCGAAACAAGGACTAAGCGGGAAGGAGCTTATTCCATCTTCAGGGAGCCACGCCTCACTATCCTGAATAGGACACAAACTCTAACCAAACATAAAAAAGAACAGAGAATGGAGCCCTCCCACCGGTAAGAACCAAGATCCACGACGTCTCCATGGCCCTAAGGCCACGGGAGGCGGGTAGACGGGCGACGCCGGCAATAGGCTGGACCGCTGGAGATCGCTTTTTCTGGTCCTAGGCGGCACGCGTGCGAAGGGGTAAAAGAACTCTTAATAACCTTGCTTGATGAACTTTTGTGCATAGGAATATGTATTCATTCGGTAGAGAATGCATGTTCCAGTTATCTTCGCCTGCCCAGGCATCTTTGTCAGAGCAACATCGCACGTTTCGGGCTTTCAACAACTAACTTACTTCACCCTTCAATTTCAAGATCATATCACATGCCAATCTAGCACCTTCATTAGATAGCTTCATTTTTCATTTATCCTATCATGGATATACCTCATGTGCAAACAGCCGAGAGTGTTGTCACATCGTGACTAAGGAGCCAACACTATTCATTATACTTTTTTTTGAATAAGGGCAAAAGCTTTGCCTTTTATATTAATATAAGAGAAGCAAACATAATACGGTCGAAGCCAAAAGAAAAAGAACCGTACAAGTCAGGGCCTACTAAACGGGAGAAAAGTATCCCCGCGAGGATCCATTCTGTATCGTCGTTGGCAATTAACCATTATGTTGAGATAATTGAATGGTGTATGCGCATACATTGGAAATACACACACATACCAAACTCCTTGCAAGTTGCATTCCTAACAAAGAAATGTCACTCGCTTAAGTCAGAAAAAAAATGTGCCACTGGATATGTGCTCCCTAATAGTGGTTCATTGGCTGAGAGTTGACAAATGGCTCTCGAGCTACATGGATCACGTTTTTTAAAAAAAATTCTAAATCGGCCCTTTGAGTTTCCAAAAATCAAGAAAAAATCTTAGATGCAGATAGTGCCGATATTTATAAGTATGCAAAATTTTAAATCGAATTCGTTGTATTGCGGGATGTGCAAAAATGACAAATGGGTGGTGAACAGTACACAATTTTTTTTTATAAAAAATCCCGATTTGTTATTTTTGCCCAGCCCATAATGCAACGAATTTTGAGTTAAAATTTTACATGCTTTTAGATCTCGACACTATTTTCCTCTGGGAATTTTTCTCGATTTCTGGAATGCAAAAGTGCCGATTTCATTTTTTTTTCAAAAAAGAGCTACATGTAGCTCGGGAGCCATTAGCAGTTTCCGTTCTTTGGCTTTCCTTTTTTTGCGAGAAGGACGCAGTTATGCTATAAAAGTACAAGAACTACAAAGTATCCAAAATATAATAAAGATTACATCGAGATCGTTGGACCAACTAAAGAGCCGTATCCAGAAAATAAGATCCACCGTACCACTTCAAGGGTGCAACGAACAGATGATTCACCGCCATTCTCAACGCCACCGGCGACGCTAGACGAGTTGAACGAGAAGACAGTAAAACGTTTTTCTTATTCCGCATAACACCGCCTTAGCCACCATAACGTCGTTGCCGGTTACCAAACACCAAGTTTAGGGACCTAACCATTGATTAGAAGATTTAGCTTGTATGAATCTCTATTGGTTTGATATGAATAATGGCAATCAGTTCATCCTTATCTGTCACCTTTACGCTCTTGTATTTAAATAAAATCCATCAATAACCTAGATTGGTCGCATAAGCACTGTAGGATGTGGAGCTAGGTTAAATTCCATCGACCCGCCTGGCATTGTCCACTAGACCAGCCATCATGGCTATTAGGCTAATGATGTCGATAAAAAATTGTCAAATGTTGTCAAATCGTATTTAAAATTAAATATAAAGTTGCCAAATCTTATTGAAGCTACAAAGTTAGGTTAAATGTTAGAAAATTAAATAGATGAAAGTTGTCTAATTTTCGGAAAGCATAAAGTAGTCTAATTTTGTGTTGAAACCTCAGACATTTAGTTGAAATTTTAAATCAATATGTCAAATCGTGTACATTTAGTTAAAATTTGGGAAATTAAGTGTTCAAAGTCGCTTTCCAAAATTCGAATATGAAAAACTTATCGTTGCGTACCTAGATTGGTACATGCAGAAATGCTTGCATACACACATGCATGTACATTGAGGGGTAGAGTAGGTGTATGCTATTACTGCTTGATAGTATTGTACTAGCAGGTACTTCGATAAGAACATAGCTGGTAGCGGATAGTTGTGCAACTTTATCGAAAATATATTGTGCCAATCGTGTTTAAGGCTATATATACTTCATTTGCTTGTCTTCTTTCGGAGTGGTGTGGAAAATAGTCTCATGTCAGCTGCCTCTTTTACTTCGGGGCACCATAATTTTAGTACATCGTAGTCTTAGGCATAGGCATGGAAGGCGCTGGGAATTAACATGTGGTTTTGACTGGGCAAGTAGTGGCAAGCATGTGTTGAAAGTGTGTGTCTGCGTTGCAAGCTGCGTGGTGACCTTCCGTGCTTAGGAGCATGGATTCATTCATGCATGATTTGAAACAATGCAGGGCGACGGCGAATGACGGCTTGAACATGGGATTCGAGCGGCAAACAAAGCACACGATATGAAGGAAGCCGTGCTCGGCGCAGTTGGGTCAGAAGACCAAGAGGCGCTGCACGGCCAGCGGGAAGTCCCAGAAGCCAGAAGAGGAGATCGACGAACGTGAGCACAACGCCTGCGATTGCCTGGGGACGGGATGGGCGCTCTGTATCTATGTCACCAAACTCTGCAGCTTGCACTGTCTCGATTCATCACGCGGGGAACAAATTGACATGCCCGGAAGGAACCGGCAGCGGCGCTAGGCAGGTAAGGCACCCCACCGCCCTCCTCCTCCCCGCCCTCCTTTTCCTTGCGCGCGTCCTCCGTGGGCCGCTCCTCCCCCGCCGCCCGTAAACCTAGATCGACGTGCAGGAGCAGAATGGCGGCGGCAGCCGACTGGGAGGCCGAGGTTGGCCATCTCCGGATCTCCCAAGCCGGCCTCTCCATGGCCATCTTCTTCTCAGTCGATTCCACCAGCCCAACCATTGATTTTTGGCTATTACTAGATAGCTACGGAGTATGAACTTGCTGTGAGGGTGATTGTAGGTACGGAGTATGAACTTCCTCTTTTCAACTAGCCAAGTGTCCTCCCAAAAAGGGTACTGAAGCCATTGCTAATTTGAAATTTTGTTCAAATATAATGAAGTTTGACTATTCAAAAAACTAATAGACGAACATAGGGAGTATTATAAGGTCTCCCAGTCCCCATCATTGTTCTATACATGGTACAGAGACGGCAAATTCCTCACGATTCACGAATCAATTGATTCGTTTTGCCATTTAGAGGGGCTCGAGCAAATCGAGAGGACGACGCCTTGGAGGGGTGCCACGCTACAGGGCTTTTCCTCTTCACACGCCGGAGGGCGTCTCCATGCCGGGGACCGGCCATTGGTCGCCCCGCGCGTGCCGCTGCATCGCAAGGATGCAGGCCTGGAAGCGCGCTGCGCGTCCTCCGCCATGCCGGGGCCGTGGTCCACGGGGTTAGGGTTAGGCCTCCAACGCCTCGTCCACCGTAGGGTGCGGTTTTATTCTCAACACGGATCAAACACGAGGTCCCGTGGCAATGTTACCAAACCGGGCTTACTTGGGGTTCAGATCGGAGAGTGAGTTCTAGCCGGAGCTCGACCGACGCACGCCATGGTTTCTGTATATATTTTCCTGCTCCCAGGAAGCCCGGCCACAATCTGAACAATCGATCGGTCATCCAGCAGCTTAATCGAAAGAAGATTGGGGAAAGCCCCCGCCGCCTCTGAGGTCGCCTCCGTGCCCAGCCCCATGGCTGCTTCCTCCGCCTCCGTCAAAGGGGCCGCCAGAAGCGAAGAAAAGGTGCCCATATCACCCGCTGGAGGTGCGAGTCTGCTCGCCCTAGTGTTGGTTCTAACGGCGGTGCTGGCCGTGGCCGTTCCTACCGGGCTCTTCCACGTACACCCTATGTCTGATACGTCCAAAACGTATCTACTTTCCCGAACACTTTTGCTATTGTTTTACCTCTAACTTGTGTGTTTTGAATACAACTAATGCGGACTAACGCTGTTTTCAGCAGAATTGCCCTGGTGTCTTGTTTTTGTGCAGAAAGTCAACTTTCGGGAAAAACACCAGAAAAGATCGCAAACCTCCTATTTTACCAGAAGACTCACGGAGCCAGAAGGGGAGGCAGAGATGGGCCACGAGTGGCCCAAACCACATGGTGGCGCGGCCTGGGGGCCCACCGCGCCAGCCTATGAGGAGGGCGACTCGGGCACCTCCCCGAGTCCCCCTTTCGACTACTTAACCCTCTCTGACCTAAAACGCGAGGGGGTCGTCCACTTCATCCAGAAACATCACCGTACGCCGCCGCCATCGCGAAACCTATTTCGGGGACCAGAAACTCCGTTCTGGCACTCCGCCGGGACGGGGAATTGGAGGAGATCATCGCCATCGACCATCCATGTTTCCCCCATCCATGTGTGAGTAATTCCCTGCTGTAGGCTGAGGGGGATGGTAGGGATTGGATGAGATTGTTCATGTAATAAGCTATAAGATCATTAGGGCATGGTGCCTAGTATCCGTTGTTAGTACTTATTGATGTTGTTGCAACTTGTTGAGCTTAATGCTTGTCACTAGGGCCCGAGTGCCATGATTTCAGATCTGAACATGTTATTGTTTCATAATGATATGCACTGTTTATTGATCATACCTGCAAGTTGTATACACATATTGTTGTCCGGAACCCGCGGTCCCAAAGTGACAATAATTGGGACAGCCGAGGGGAATGGCTGCGATGTGAGGATCACATGTGTTCACGGCGTGTTAATGCTTTGCTCCGGTACTTTATTAAAAGGAGTACCTTAATTACCAGTAGATTCCCTTGAGGCCCGGCTGCCACCGGCTGGTAGGACAGAAGATGTTGTACAAGTTTCTCATTGCGAGCACGTACGACTATATACGGAACACATGCCTATGTTTACTTAGTACTTGGATGCTTTATCATTATTATCTGCAATGCCTATGTCTTGATTATTATATGAGCTATCTTATCCATGCAGCGCCCGTTCATCCATCCCTATGCCTACAGTGTTTTAATCCTACTGTTTACTGCAATCACTACTGCTGTCTCTATTTACTGCTGCTATTATTTCACCGCTACTACTGCTATAAAACTGTTGCTACTGATAATCTGTGTCGAGCAAGACTATTCACAGGTGCAGCTGAATTGACAACTCCGCTGTTAAGGCTCCAAGTATTCTTTGGCTCCCCTTGTGTCGAATCAATAAATTGGGTTTTACTTCCCTCGAAGACTGTTGCGATCCCCTATACTTGTGGGTCATCAAGACTATTTTCTGGCGCCGTTGCCGGGGAGCATAGCTTTATTTGTGAGTTCACTTGTGATCTATATTGCTCGCTGAAATTTATTCATCATGGGTAAAGCTCGTGATGAGAGGGTCCGTGTATTGCCATCCACTACAAGAAAAGGTACGACACTTAGTACCTCTGCTGCTCTTGACTCACCATCTGTATTGAGTCAACTTGTTACACCACCACAATCTTCACGTGTTGGTACTACTGCTGAATCTGAAATTGCCTCTGATAATGTTGATGATGCTTCTACTGTGATTGATGAGAATATTTCATTAGGTCCACTTTTAGATGCTGCTATTGCTAAGTCTAAACAACTTGAAAATACTAGAACACCTAATGGAAGTCCTACTACTCCTGTTTATTCACCTGAGTTAAGGGATTATACTTGTGATGATGATCCTGATGAAACTTATGTGGAACTTGATGATGATTTTATTGATAAATGTAATGCTACTACTGGTGCAAGTAATATGAGAAATTTTCTTGCACAACATGCTGTTAAATACAAGTTGTCACCTGATCCTAAGTTTGCCACTTCTCCTATAAACATTAAAGATAAGGATTATGATTTTTCTCTTGATTTATCTCATATATCTATTGTTGAGAAAACTCCTTTTTGTGGCACTAAGAGTGAAAGTGCTGTAGAGCACATGAATGAGCTCTCTACTTTGAGTGGCTTATTTTCTGATGATATTAAGAAGCGTAGCTATTTTGTTGCTAAGATTTTTCCTTTCTCATTAAAAGATGATGCTAAAGCTTGGTATAACAACTTGTCTCCTGGTTCTATTACTAGTCCTACTGGTTTGCTTGATGTTTTCTTTCAGAAATATTTCCCTGCTAGTGCTCAACATGATGCTTTGCAGAGAATTTATAACTTTGACCAGGAAGATGAAGAGAAACTTCCAGAGGCATGGACAAGGTTTTGCTCTCTTATCAGAGCTCGGCCTGGACATGATTTGGAAAAGCATGATCTACTTGATATATTTTACAGTGGACTAACTATTGAATCTAGAGCATATCTGGATAGTTGTGCTAGTTGTGTTTTCAGGAAAAGAACCCCTGAAGAAGCTGAAGAATTATTGGCTAAAATCAGCCAGAATTATGATGATTGGACTCTACCTGCGCCGACCCCCACACCTACACCGACACCAATATCAAAGAAGAGGGGAGGTATGATTGAATTGAATGATGAAACAATGAGGGAGGCCAAGAAGACTCTCATTGAGAAGGGTATTAAATCTGAAGATGTGAAGAACCTTCCACCTATTGAAGATTTGTGTAAGCCAATTCCTCATCCATCCATAATTGAGGTTCACTCTCTCCACAGGTTCGATGAAGGAGATATTCCCTACTCTAAACCACCTGATCAATGCTTAGATGAATTTGATAATTATGTTATTAAGCAAGATAATTTTAATATGAGAGTAGAGAATCATTTGCATGAAAACTCTAGCTATTAGTAAGTTGCATGATATTGTGGAGAGAACCTCCAATGATGTTAAGATGCTTATTAAACATTTCCATATGGTTCAAACTCAAATTGATCAACTCACTAAAGTGCAACAAGACATGTTAGCCAATGCTTCTAAGAAAAATTAAAACCTGTCTATGTTAGCACTAGAAGTGGAGCTCATACTCAGGATCCTTTATATCCTGAGGGACACCCTAAAAGAATTGAACAAGATTCTCAACTAGCTGAAAATCCAGTTTCTCCTTCTAAGAAAAAGAAGAAGAAGAAACATAAAAATGTTGTAGAATCCTCTGAAACTGTTAATGATCCTAATAGTATATCTATCTCTGATGCTGAAACTGAAAGTGGTAATGAACTTGATAGTGATAAGGATAAAAATGATGCTCTTGATAAAGAAGTTAGTGAAAAGGAACCTGAAAAGCATACTAAAAACACAAAGTACACTAAGGAAGACTTCATTGCTAAGAAACATGGTAATGAAAGGGAACCTTGGGTTCAAAAGCAAATGCCTTTTCCAACTAAGAAACTAAAATCAAAGGAAGAAGAACATTATAATAAATTTTGTGAATGGATGAAACCCTTGTTCTTGCAAATTCCTTTGACTGATGCTATTAAATTGCCTCCTTACTCAAAGTATATGAAAGATATTGTTTCTAACAAGAGGAAAATTCCTAATGAGGAAATTTCTACTATGCTTGCTAATTATTCTTTCAATGGCAAGGTTCCTAAGAAGCTTGGAGATCCAGGTATACCAACCATCCCTTGCTCCATCAAGAATAATTATGTTAGAACTGCTTTATGTGATTTGGGAGCAGGAGTTAGTGTTATGCCTTTTTCTCTCTATAAGAGACTCTATCTTGATAAATTGATACCTACTGATATATCTTTGCAAATGGCTGATAAATCTACTGCTGTTCCTGTTGGCATTTGTGAGGATGTCCCTGTTCAAGTGGCTAACAATTGTTTAATTTTGACTGATTTTGTTGTTCTTGAAATGCCTGAAGATGATAATATGTCTATTATTCTTGGAAGACCTTTTCTAAATACTGCAGGTGCTGTTATTGATTGCAATAAAGGAAAAGTAACTTTCAATGTTAATGATAAAGAACATACTGTTTATTTCCCCAAGAAAGTTGACAAGATTTATGGAGTCAATACCATCTCCAATTTTAAAACTATCAAAGTGGGAAGTATTGATTGCCCTATATATGATCATCAAGAAGGATATCAAAACATTATGATTGGATCCATATCAATACAATACAAGGTAACATGAGTGTTTCATGATGTTTAAATCATTTGTGTCATGTAAATTTATTTGGTGCCAAGACTTGATCAACCTTGTTATCAAATGTATTTGCATACATAAAGAGCTAAACAGCATTTCTTTCTTCAACTTTGTTTTACCTCCTGTAGTGATAATTAGGTTGCAAAAGTTTAGTTGTTTTGAATTTTAAAAATAATTTTTCTGCCCAAGTTTTATTAATTTAAATATCCAGATTTCATGCAAATTGAAAGTTTTCAAAATCTGTAAAAATTATACCATTGGTCCTATTTTTCAAAGAGCATCGTGGGAGTGCCTGGTGCTGACCAAGGGGACCCACCATGGGGTCAAACCACATGGTGGCGCGGCTGCCCCCTTGGCCGCGCCAGCCACTGAGGTGGGGCACCCTTGGCCCTCCAGCAGTTCCCCCACCTACCACTTCTTCCTCTTGCATCACTCAGCTCGTTTTTCTCTCTCACACTCGAGTTTTTGCTGTTCTTCCTCGCGATTTCGATCTCTTTGTTCAGCCCATCTCAGCTGCTGAGATTTGGGGCATTTGCTCTCGGTATGTGACTCCTCCATGTATCCAAGTAGAATTTTGTTTAGTAAGTATACCTTGAGTATTTTGCTGCTGTAGGTGACTTGTTAAGTGAGTATGCATGCTTGTTCTATGTTGAAATTATTAGTTTTGATGCATGTTTAGTCCTCTAGCAAGTTCATATAGTAGTTCCCCTCATTTGTATGTCTCAAAATCATTTTTTATAATGTTTGTTAAAAAATTTCAGAAAAGGAAAATGCATAACCACACCTTTGGGGAGGTGTTTGAAAGGGATTCTCAGAGAGCAAGAAGGCCTTTGAGGGCATCTACTCGAGTTAGGCGTTCCTATGATGAGGATGTCATTGCACCGAACATTGGAGATGGAGGGGATGACCAAATCCCAAATGCTTCATCCTTTCCATGCATGGAGTTTTTGCGTAATGCAGGGTTGCTTGATGACTTCATGTTCCTTATCCAGAGAGTTGGCCTAACCACTTATATGCAGGATGAGGGCGACCAACATTATTGGCTCACCAAAACTTTTGTTGAGAGTTTTAAATTTGTGAATTCATCTTATGCGCCTACTGTCCAATTTAAGATTTATGACAGGCCTGTTACAATGGACTTGGGAGACTTTTGTGCTGCCATAGATATTGCTCCTTAGGTACAGCAAAGAAGATTGCAGGGAACACCAAAGACTTTGTGGAACTTTACCGAGGAGTGACCAACGACGATGACCGCATCGCTCAGCGCGGCAAGATAAGGAACATCCAATTCCCTGCCATTAGATATTTCGTTTATTATCTTGCTACTAGCATTCTTGGTAGGGAAAACACCAGTAACATTTCTAATTATCATCTTGCTTTTCTTGCTGCTGCACTTAATGGTAACACTGCTTACAACCTTGGTGCCCTTATTGCTCGCCGTTTGGCTGCTAGTGGACCTATTTATGGAGGAATTGTTGCTTCACGAGTTATCGCATATCTAGGTCTTTCCGTTAGTCCTAATGATGAGAAGCTAACCCCTTTCAGACTTGATATTTCTGCTATGAAAGGCCATCAGTTTGTCACACCTAATTCTCATTTAGGAAACATTGTTTACAAAGTTTTATTTACTAACGGGGATGAATATGAAGTGCCTTTGCCCCAGGCCGATCTGTTCCCTATACACAGGAGACCGTGGTCGTACTCCAAGGAGGCGTTGGAGGAGCAGCTTAGAGTGCGAGGCTTTCACCAGCAGCACCAGGAGGAGGGAGAAGCACCTGATGATGGCTACACCGTCACTTACCTTGGAGCGTCATCCAGCTCTTACCAGGACGAGGGCCCTTCCTCGTCGTACTATGGAGGCGCCACTTCCTGGGCACCATGGGGTTGATCTCCACTTAGGCCAAAAGCCTAAGCTTGGGGGGAGGTATATCGACATCTCACTCATTTACATATCATATCTTGTCGATACTTTGTATATCCATGTTGCAGTTTTCTTTCTTTCTTTCTTTTTAATTGTTTACCTTTTATTGCTGCATTCCAAAACACAAAAAGACCAAAAATATTTCTGTTGTTTCTCTTCATTTGTTTCTTTAAGTTTCAGTATTAGTTTGCTTAGTTTTAAAATTCGGTTTGTTATTCAAAAATCAAAAATATTTTGCTTTATTGTTTGTTTCTTTTTGCTCTTGTTTCAAAAACTCGAAAACCCAAAAATATTTGTTGTTTCTTTTTGGTTTTGTATAGTGTTTTCAGAGTTGGACAGCCATCCGTGACTCCGATGGAGCTTGGTTTTCATTCTTATCATTCGAAGCAACACAAGTGAAAAAGCAATAAGGATGATCTACAACAACTCGAGTTGGGGTGAGAGGCTGGTATGAACTCTATTTGTTTTCATTTTTGTACATATACTCATCTATGTGAGCATGCTTAGTTGGTTCATGTGAGGTATATGTCATTTAGTGGATGCTTAGTAGTTCTTGTTCTCTCATGATCGGTCCCAATTTATTAATAGTGGTAGCATGTTATGTTGATGTTTGCTTGCATTGTTCTATTCATAGAGGGTATGACATTGTGGTATCCTCCTCTGAATAATTCATTCGAATTGACTTGGCACATGCTCATGCATGCGTATGACTGAAAAACAAAAGTCAATTAAGCCTTGATGATTTATTTTGACTCAGAGTTCTTGTATCACTTTTATGTCTCAATTAATTTCATTTTGTCGCAAGCATGATTATGACGGTTATTGCTCTCTTGATTGTCGCTTCCCAGTCTATTGCTAGCCTTCACTTGTACTGAGCGGGAATGCTGCTCGTGCTTCCAAAACCATGAAAACCAAGTTATTCCAAAGTGTCCACCATAAATACCTATGCATGGCATTTCGAACCATTCAAGTAAATTTTCATGTGCTACCTTTAAAACCTTCAAAGTACTTCTCAATTTGTGTCAATGTTTTATAGCTCATGAGGAAGTATGTGGTGTTTTATCTTTCAATCTTGTCATTCAGACTTTCACCAATGGACTAGTGGCATATACATCCGCTTATCCAATAATTTTGCAAAAAGAGCTGGCAACGGGGTGCCCAGTCCCAATTAATTATAACTTTCATCAATAATTCTCTTCACATGTTTTGCCCTGATTTATCAGTAAGCAACTTAATTTGCAAATAGACACTCCTCCATGGTATGTGAATGTTGGAAGGCACCCGAGGATTCGGTTAGCCATGGCTTGTGCAAGCAAAGGTTGGGGGGAGTGTCACCCATAATGAAACTAAAATACATGTGTAAACAAAAGAGAAGAGGGATGATCTACCTTGCTGGTAGAAATAACGTCCTTCATGGGAGCCGCTCTTGAAAGTCTGGTTGACAAGGGGGTTAGAGTACCCACTACCATTCGTTGACAACAACAAACACTTCCCAAAACAATTTTGCTTCTGTTTTAAAAATAAAAAGCTCTAGCACATGATAATCCCTGCTTCCCTCTGCGAAGGGCCAATCTTTTACTTTCATGTTGAGTCACCATCCTTTCTTTGAGCACTTTCTCGAGAGCATAGTTGTCATTCTTAGTGTAATGTGCTTGTCCCAGAATGTGGTTAACTGTGATATAACTTTGATGCTTTTATCTTTGATATCTTTGATTCTAGTCTTCCCATGAACTTCAGAGGTGCCTGGGCATTTATGTTTTGCTGTACAAAAACGGGCAAGCGAGATACCATCTTATCATATCCTATTATGAGCATTACAATCTTGTGAATTAATATGTTTCATGTTTGTCGCTATTAGTATGTTGGTATCTTTTCATAGTTTACATGCCTATTGAGTGACATTATTTGCATTTGCCTCATCTTGAATTGCCTAAGCATTTGTTCATATAGTGAGAATATATGCATCATATGAAGCAAATGTGTTCGTGAAAGTCTTTTATCGCACTCAGTTGTTAACTGAATTGCTTGAGGACAAGCAATAAGCTAAGCTTGGGGGGAGTTGATACGTCCAAAACGTATCTACTTTCCCGAACACTTTTGCTATTGTTTTACCTCTAACTTGTGTGTTTTGAATACAACTAATGCGGACTAACGCTGTTTTCAGCAGAATTGCCCTGGTGTCTTGTTTTTGTGCAGAAAGTCAACTTTCGGGAAAAACACCAGAAAAGATCGCAAACCTCCTATTTTACCAGAAGACTCACGGAGCCAGAAGGGGAGGCGGAGATGGGCCACGAGTGGCCCAAACCACATGGTGGCGCGGCCTGGGGGCCCACCGCGCCAGCCTATGAGGAGGGCGACTCGGGCACCTCCCCGAGTCCCCCTTTCGACTACTTAACCCTCTCTGACCTAAAACGCGAGGGGGTCGTCCACTTCATCCAGAAACATCACCGTACGCCGCCACCATCGCGAAACCTATTTCGGGGACCAGAAACTCCGTTCTGGCACTCCGCCGGGACGGGGAATTGGAGGAGATCATCGCCATCATCATCACCGACGCTTCTCCATCGACCATCCATGTTTCCCCCATCCATGTGTGAGTAATTCCCTGCTGTAGGCTGAGGGGGATGGTAGGGATTGGATGAGATTGTTCATGTAATAAGCTATAAGATCATTAGGGCATGGTGCCTAGTATCCGTTGTTAGTACTTATTGATGTTGTTGCAACTTGTTGAGCTTAATGCTTGTCACTAGGGCCCGAGTGCCATGATTTCAGATCTGAACATGTTATTGTTTCATAATGATATGCACTGTTTATTGATCATACCTGCAAGTTGTATACACATATTGTTGTCCGGAACCCGCGGTCCCAAAGTGACAATAATTGGGACAGCCGAGGGGAATGGCTGCGATGTGAGGATCACATGTGTTCACGGCGTGTTAATGCTTTGCTCCGGTACTTTATTAAAAGGAGTACCTTAATTACCAGTAGATTCCCTTGAGGCCCGGCTGCCACCGGCTGGTAGGACAGAAGATGTTGTACAAGTTTCTCATTGCGAGCACGTACGACTATATACGGAACACATGCCTATGTTTACTTAGTACTTGGATGCTTTATCATTATTATCTGCAATGCCTATGTCTTGATTATTATATGAGCTATCTTATCCATGCAGCGCCCGTTCATCCATCCCTATGCCTACAGTGTTTTAATCCTACTGTTTACTGCAATCACTACTGCTGTCTCTATTTACTGCTGCTATTATTTCACCGCTACTACTGCTATAAAACTGTTGCTACTGATAATCTGTGTCGAGCAAGACTATTCACAGGTGCAGCTGAATTGACAACTCCGCTGTTAAGGCTCCAAGTATTCTTTGGCTCCCCTTGTGTCGAATCAATAAATTGGGTTTTACTTCCCTCGAAGACTGTTGCGATCCCCTATACTTGTGTGTCATCAATGTCCCAAGTGTGGATCTTGTCGATCAGTATATGCTCGTGCGTCTTCCTCTGCCTCCTGTTCATCCAGCGAAGTTGGTGGTTCTACCCTGACCTCCTCCGGCTCTCCCACGCCCCCCTGCTCGCCTTTTCTTCCGCCAGTGCCATAGGCTCAGCCAATGTCACCATAGTCCTCCTTTTTAGCATCGTATGGGCTGTTGGAAACTTGGGCTACTCTTTCGCTGTGCACCACCTGCGCAAGGGGACTGAGCCGGCTATCCACGCCGTGCCTAGACCCTCCTGCCCTACCAATGACACTCTCAAACTTCTCAACTTCAATCTTTATATCGGAGCTCCCTTTTTGGTGCTACTCTGGACTTTGGTCATGGCGCTTATTGTAAATGTATTGACCATGCCTGAGGAGCCGGAGAACATGCCTGACGAGCTGGACGTCCTTATGGTCCTCTCGTATTTTGGCTGGATCCATGTTGCCTGCTGGTTATTCATCGTTGCTGAAGCACCCATGAAGGGGTTTCCCCTTGAAGAGACGATGGGATGGTTAATGCCAGCTCTTCTCACATGGATGCTATTCTCTCCTCTGATCTACCTTGTATCCCAGATCCTCTCGGCCTTGTGCCATTTGCTATTGATGATGGCCTTGGCTGCCTTCCTTTGGTACAATCTTGCCATTTACATACACTTCCTAGAGACTGCTACAACAAGGTATGCATATTTCAAAGCAAACTACCATAACATGTTCGATTCTATAAAATATCCATTTGACTAGCTAGGCTATGTATGTTCTATATATATATGGTCTACTTAAAGTTCTTTTAATTAATAGCCTTGTTACTTCTAGGTTTCATAGTGTTCAACAAATTATGCAATTAACCTGAATGATTGATTCATGTGAGGTAACTAAATTAAATACTCTAATCATCACAGGTTCATGGGCATCCTCCAATGCGAGAGACACGGTCTGAAGACGAATTGCGCTGGTGCCAATGGTGCGGCATTAATTGGGAATGAAAAGTGCTGCTACACTAATCCCAACAATGATAATTGTCGAGATGAAAATGGGGGAACCCCCGAACGATGATTGTAACTTGCTAGTAGCTTCCGTGCTTCTTGTGGGATCCGTGGAGCCTTGGAGGGATCGTTCATGCATACTTTTGCGACGATGGATATGTGTAATTGAACAGTGAATGAGGAGAGCTGTTTTCCGGAGTTGTTATGGATTAAGGATCTATGTTGACTATAAGACAAGTTTAGAACTACAGTCAGTTAACATTAAATGAGAACTAAGATCCGGAGCTCATTGCAACCGACATGCTATGCTCATGTCCGACTGTCCGAGAAGGTGATGCTAGCTAGGCAATGTGTAATCTTTGTTGTTCTTCGGTCAATGCATAAAATTTCTTATGGGTTTTTTCAGCCTGTAACATTTAGTTGAAAGTTAAAAATCAATATGTGAATTGTGTACATTCAGTTAAAAATTTGAATATTAAGTGTTCAAAGTTGATTTCCATCCTTTCACACATGTACGTACGTTGACTATTACTTGGTACTTCCACCCATTCACTATTATAAGATGTTTTAACTTATTCGAAAATGCATGTATGTTTCAACAAGTATAGTATATTGTAGTAGGTACGTTGGTGAAATCATAGCTTCCCTATAGTCGTGCAACTTTATATCAATGTATTGTGTCAGTCATGTTTATTGCTATATATATACTTTATTTGCTTCTCTCCTCTCGAGAGTAATGTAGAAAATAGTCTCATGTCAGGCCTTCTTTTACTTCAGGCCATCCACAATTAAAAGAATCGTAGTTTTAGCCATATAGGCATGGAGGGTGCTGGGAAATGATACGTGAGTGTGACTGTGCTACGAGTGGCAAGAGAGGGTGAAAGTGTGTCTCTGCATTGGGAGCTGCGTGGCGGCCGTCCACTCGTAGGAGCATGTATTGATCTGGTAGATCTTGCATGTAGACATAGTGTTGAGTTCAGGTTTTTATTAGGTAGCTTGTTGAGCCTGCAGGCAGAGTTTGGGGGGATGTCCTCATCTTTGGTTTCCTGGGGTTCATAGTCGTTGCTTTTCGGTTCTGTAAAGCGCGGCAAAATCTTGTGACAGTGCGCATCACCCCTGGTTTCATTTCAATGAAGCTGGGAGTCTCATGTTGAGGCTCCTTAATGTCTAAAAAAAACATAGTGTCCGCCTCCTCAAACATCTTTGTCGGCCTAGCAAGGATTGTCTCTCTGACTAGATCGCCCTCGAGGTTTTGAAAGTCGTCGCCGCCAATAGCTACCGTCAGCCTAAAAGTTTCGTCATCTAAGCACAGGCCCTTGCGGTGGCGCCTCCTGCAGGTCCCGAGCGATCTTCTCCTTCAACGGGCAGAGAGAGTGCAGAGCGGCCGCTACCAACTACTGATGAACTGGGGCAACCCGACTGAGAAAGCTAGAGACATCGTGGAGCTCGTGCTCGGCGCAGTTGTAAGCACAAAAGAAGAGGCACAACACGGGCGGGAGGTCCTAGAAGACGAGATCGAAGAACGCAAGCGAGAGCCCCTGTGACTGCTTGACCTCGTCTGGCGGCAATGGCCCAGGACGGTCACGTGCTGATCAAGTGGTGCTGGCTGGCGCCATTGGTGCCCGATCAGTGACTCTTGTTAGCCTCTGCACGGTTGTAAAATTGTAATTGTGTTGATTTAATTTCCCGTGGCACGGTTTCAGTTGCAGTGCATGATTCCGCGGGGACAGGTTGGTTGCTCTGCATCTATGTCGAAGGCAGAGCTTGCACTGTCTGGATTCACGCGGGGAAACAAATCTAGTCACCGCCAGTGCTGCTTGGGCTGGAAATCGAGGCCTGCCCCATCCCGAAATACGAAGGCTTCCCAGTCGGCCTCCCTGCGTGAGCGCCTATTTGCCGCTCTTTGTATGCACAAGCGCTGCTCCCGCGTACCCCTCCATGTGTATGTGGGCTCGGCCCATTCCTGAGTGCTTGCTTGGTTCTCTCGCCTATTTCTTTCACGTACGCCCTGTTACGCTGATTTTTTTTTCCTATTACTAGTACCTGCGGTTGTCTGTTTTGCACTATTTCGACGCATGCATGCAAGTATCTTTGCAGCGATTCATTATTTTTCTTATTCTTAATTTTCTCTTTTTCTTTTTAGTTTTAGTTTTATTATTTTCTTCTTTTTCTACTTTGTGTTCTTTCTTTTGTAATTTTTTATTTTCTTTTGAATAGTAAAATTGGCTTTTCACATGAAACGTTCACCTTGAATAACAACATTTACCTCATTTTACCTCATCTGAAATTTTTTCATTGAAAACAACTCATTTAAAATGGTTCACATTTTTTAAAAAAAATCAGGTATGAAAACTATTCATTCTTTAAAATGGTTCATATTTAAAAAAAATATTGAATGTAAAAAATCTGGCATTATCCAAGTAAATAGGAAAAATAAGTCAAACATATTTATGGGCTGGACCAAAGCTGGCCCAAAAAAAGGAGCTGTGGCGAAGGGCGGGCCGAGCGCTGGCCTCAGTAAAAGCGGGGCATAGGGGGCAAATCCTATATTCCGCGTACCGCGGACGCTACAAACGTCCGCGTACGCCCCCGACGAGTCATGGGCCTGGCCCAGTTCTTTTCATGTTCGCCGCTGAGATATTCTTCTTCCTTTTTCCTCTTCACTTCCCGACCGCAGGCGGCGCACTGTTCCTGCCTTCCTTCTTCGTCTTCACTCCCCGACCGCGGAGCGGCTCACTGTTTCTTCTCGGAGCGGCGCACTGTGGCCGTCCTTCTTCTTCGTCGCCACTGATGGCTGACCAAGGTTCGTTGTTGTCCCCAGTATCCATCTCCATCCCGGCTTCCTTTTCCTTTTTTTTCCCGTCCCCGCGCCCGGGAGGGATCCCGTGGTTTGATGCTCAAATCGCATGAATTTGGTGCTAGGGGTTTCCCGTATTTATGTTCGTTTGTGCCGTGATCTAGATTTTTCTAGTTCTAAACATCAGGATCTAGTGTTTCCCGACCGATTGATCTTTCGTTTTCTTGGACAGGCTACTGCAGAACAACGAGATTTCTGGCTCCATCTCACTGGGGATGCTGCAGACGCTTGACATGTCAGACAACCATCTCACTGGGAGCATCCCGAGTTCAGTTGGGGATCTCAAGAACCTCAACTATCTGTAAGATTCCATTCCCTGGTTCTTGATCCCTCGGCCTTCTTGATGTGTACAGCAACTCACTTTTTTTTGGTCTGTCTTGTTGCTTCCAGGAAGCTGAACAACAACAGCTTATCTGGAGTTTTGCCTGATTCACTGTCCACCATTAATGGCCTTGCTCTTGTGTATGTCCTGTGAATCCCTTGGTTATTACTGTTTTCCTCTTTCCTCCCTGTACCGTAATAAACAGTTCTAATGACCTGTTTCACAGAGATCTTTCATTTAACAATCTGAGCGGTCCGTTGCCAAAGATTTCTGCAAGAACTTTCAGGTAAATTGTTCAGCTTATTCATGGCTTCCTGCCTAATTCAGTTCCCCCATGGAGTGTGCATGCCGTAGACTATTGCTCGTTCTTTTGTTTCCACTTTTTTTACTGTTTCTTGTTATGACAGCATTGCTGGAAATTCGTTGATTTGTGGGGCCAAGTCTGGAGACAATTGCTCATCTGTGTCGCTGGACCCGCTTTCGTATCCACCAGATGACCTTAAGAGTGAGATTGTTGATCATTTTTATCTTTTGAGAAATATACATCCATACCACAAATAAATGGTTTCTTCTTTGTCTCGTGTGCGCTGCTCATATTCGTTTCCTTTTCTTCAGCTCAGCCACAACAAGGCATAGCAAGAAGTCACCGTATAGCTATCATCTGCGGAGCAACTGTGGGTTCTGTAGCATTAATTGTTATCCTGGCCGGCATGCTTTCTAAATACAGGATGATGAAAGCTTTCTCAATGTTCTACTCTACACTGAATGAGGTCGAAGTCGAGCTTTTCGAGAGGATGAAGAAGCGCTAGTTTCAGAAGCTGAAGCAATCTGTTGTCATGACTTTTCTGCAAACGACAAGATACTTCAGCATAGTTGTTTTCGACAACAGCTTCTTTTTTTTCTTCCAGTAGAAACTGAGACTGAATGTTTCCAGCATTGCTTCTTTTTCTGCCAGTAGCAGTTGAGGATGTTCCTCTCTGTTATATCCCTGGAATGATGTGAAATGGTTTTTTTTGCCTTGATCTATTTTTGTAACCAGAGCCCTTCTGGACCCAAATGAGCAGACCAATGAACTTTATATTTTATTAGGTATATAATTTTCTTTTTTTCTATAAAACCTCCAGAACTAGACTAGTTTTTATCCTTTTTATTTGACCCAGCTCAGGGTGTTTTTAGTCATAAAATTTAGCTTATGTCAGTCAGCCATTTTATGCACGAGTTTGTCCATTATGAAGGGTGTGTGACAGTATAGCCAAGCTTGCAGGCATGCCTAACTTTGAATAAGAAATGCAGAAGGCTCCATTGAGGGGAATGCAACTGCGTCAATTCAAAGGGGCATGCTTGACCGAAGCCTGGGAGCATACAAGACCAGGACGATTTTCAAAATCATTCAAAATCTAGCCATTACAAGTTTTTTTCTGTTCACTTATTCAATATCGTTCTAATGTAACATCTGGCCGCAAGCATCATCTGTACACTTTTTCAAAGTTGCTCACTTCTAAAAAATTGTTCACTTCTAAAATGGTTCTTTTTTGAAAATGGTTCCGAACCGAAAAAATAGTTTCGATTTTTGAAAATGGTTCCGAACAGAAAAAATTGTTCCTTTTTGAAAATGGTTCCGAACCGAAAAAAAGGTTCCGATTTTTGAAAATGGTTCCTTTTTGAAAATGGTTCCGAACCGGAAAAATGGTTCCGATTTTTGAAAATGGTTCCGAACCGAAAAATGGTTCTTTTTTGAAAATGGTTCTGAACCGATAAAATGGTTCTTTTTTTAAAATGGTTCCGAACCGAAAAAATGGTTCCTTTTTTAAAATGGTTCCGAACTGAAAAAATGGTTCCGAACCGAAAAAATGGTTCCTTTTTGAAAATGGTTCCGAACCGAAAAATGGTTCCTTTTTTAAAATGGTTCCGAACCGAAAAAATGGTTCCGATTTTTCAAAAATGGTTTCTTTTTGAAAATGGTTCCGAACCGAAAAAATGGTTCCTTTTTTAAAATGGTCCCGAACTGAAAAAATGGTTCCGAACCGAAAAAATGGTTCCGATTTTTGAAAATGGTTCTTAACCGAAAAAATGGTTCGTTTTTTAAAATGGTTCCGAAGTGAAAAAATGGTTCTTTTTTTAAAATGGTTCCGAACAGAAAAAATGGTTCCTTTTTGAAAATGGTTCCGAACCAAAAAAAAATGGTTCTTTTTGAAAATGGTTCTGAACCGAAAAAAGGTTTCGATTTTTGAAAATGGTTCCTTTTTGAAAATGGTTCCGAACCGAAAAAATGGTTCCGATTTTTGAAAATGGTTCCGAACCGAAAAATGGTTCTTTTTTTAAAATGGTTCCGAACCGATAAAATGGTTTTTTTTAAAATGGTTCCGAACCGAAAAAATGGTTCCTTTATTAAAATGGTTCTGAACTGAAAAAATGGTTCTTTTTTGAAAATGGTTCTGAACCGAAAAAATGGTTCCTTTTTTAAAATGGTTCCGAACCGAAAAATGGTTCCTTTTTTAAAATGGTCCGAACCGAAAAAATGATTCTTTTTTAAAATGGTTCCGAACCAAAAAAATGGTTTCGAAACGAAAAATGGTTCCTTTTTAAAAATGGTTCCTAACCGAAAAATGGTTTCTTTTTTAAAAATGGTTCCGATTTTTCAAAAATGGTTTCATTTTGAAAATGGTTCCGAACCGAAAAAATGGTTCCTTTTTTAAAATGGTTCTGAACTGAAAAAATGGTTCCGAACCGAAAAAATGGTTCCGATTTTTGAAAATGGTTCCTTTTTGAAAATGGTTCTTAACCGAAAAAATGGTTCCGAAGTGAAAAAATGGTTCTATTTTGAAAATGGTTCCGAACAGAAAAAATGGTTCCTTTTTTAAAATGGTTCCGAACCAAAAAATGGTTCTTTTTGAAAATGGTTCCGAACCGAAAAAAAGGTTTCGATTTTTAAAATGGTTCCTTTTTGAAAATGGTTCCGAACCGAAAAAATGGTTCTTTTTTTAAATGGTTCCGAACCGATAAAATGGTTTTTTTAAATGGTTCCGAAACGTAAAAATGGTTCCTTTATTAAAATGGTTCCGAACTGAATAAATGGTTCTTTTTTGAAAATGGTTCTGAACCGAAAAATGGTTCCTTTTTTAAAATAGTTCCGAACCGAAAAAATGGTTCCTTTTTTAAAATGGTTCTTTTTTGAAAATGGTTCCGAACCGAAAAAATGATTCCTTTTTTAAAATGGTTCCGAACCGAAAAAATGGTTCCTTTTTAAAAATGGTTCCGAACCGAAAAAATGGTTCCTTTTTTAAAATGGTTCCAAACCGAAAAATAGTTCTTTTTTTGAAAATGGTTCCGAACCGATAAAATGTTTTTTTAAATGGTTCCGAACCGATAAAATGGTTCTTTTTTGAAAATGGTTCCGAACCGAAAAATGGTTCCGATTTTTGAAAATGGTTCCGAACCGAAAAATGGTTCTTTTTTGAAAATGGTACCGAACCGAAAAAATGGTTCCGATTTTTGAAAATGGTTCCGAACCGAAAAATGGTTCCGATTTTTGAAAATGGTTCCAAGTGCATGTAGTGGACTAGTGGTTAGTGGAGGAGTGGTCCGTGTGGTTGCCTCTTGTATATATACTGCATTGAGTTAATAGAAAAGTTAAGCCGTGAGGGCTGAGCAAAAGGATGTAGCCTCTCGTGTGACCAAGGAAAAAGGCCTACGGGCAGAGCTGGTAGTGTTCTTCCTTGGCAAGTGCGTGTGCGTGTGTTCTTGTGAGAGACAAGTGAGAGTTGAGAGGTAGAAGAGAGAGGCGCTGCGAGACCATTTTCAAAAATCGGAACCATTTTTTCTGTTCAAAACAAATTTCCATTCAAAAAGAATTTTTACGTTCTTATTTTGAAAATCTTTCGAAATAATTTTTGTTCTAAAATAGGTTTCGTTCACGAGCCTATTTCTGTTCTCAAGCCTATATGGCCAGCTTCTTTTCGACCGATTCTCTTGCAAGAATTAAAGAAATTGGAACGTACGTGAGGAAAAAGCGTTACGACAAAACAACCAAACAGTGACCAACAGTGGCTTTGGAAGATTAAATCTGTCTAGGTATGGTTCTTCAGATCTTGCTTCGTCAGATCAATCTTGGATTGTTTCTTATGTCGCGAGGAGATTTGTCCTCGCAATATCTATCCCGGCTACTACGTCTTTGGCAATGGTGATTCGTTCTCTCGGCTCCCAACGACATCGACAAAGTGGTTCGGTTATTTGTCCCTGAAATATCAGTGGTGGTGCTCTTGCCGATGTTGCTTGATTAATTTAATGGCTGCGTGCGTGCACAAAGCCTTGGCATTGCGGCTTAAAATTAAAAAGGGAGAACCTTCGGTGGTATTCACAGGTCTGTGGTTTGGTGGTGTTGGCGTTGTTCTACGGCTGCCTTCAGAAAAGTACAAGATTGTGTCATGGATGAAGAAAGAGCTTGAAGATCTCATAGATTTGCTAGTCTCTTTTAGTTTTGTTTTTGTAATCGATGTAATCGTGTACTCTTTGCTGGTTTAATATACGTGGAAAAAGTCAAAAAAAAAAACAGTGACCAACAGCGAAACATACGTGTGAATCAGGCCTGACGTGGGAATGTACCTACGCGAAGTCAAGAAAATGGGCCAAGCCCAAATAGCGTCGTGGCGTGGCCGGGAGGTACGCGGACGGTACTCCAGCACGCGTACCGCGCTATATATCACCTCCCTGCATAGGGGCACCTACTTGATCGATGATCAACTCCAAGTAGCGACCATATCAAAAAAAAAAAACTCCAAGTAGCGATCAACGTCTTCTAAAAAATTAAAAAAAAAGAGCAACCAACGTGTTGTAAAAACAAAGTAGCAACGGACGAACACATATCGAACAGATAAAAAAATAGCTATATTTGATAATTTGCCATACTTACTTCGATATTTAATCATTTGCCACACTGAAACACCACATGTTAGTGATACAGGGTTTGACAAATAAACAAATTGCAAAATAAAGTATGACAAATTGTAAAATCCCCAATTTGGATCTTCCCTAATTACGTTGTTTGACTCTCTCTCCACCGCACAACAATCGCTCCCAATCGACGTGGTCATCTACTCTCGTCCTAAATTTGAATCATCAATTTTTCAATCCCGATCATCTCCTCTACGCGAATCTTCACCGGGTCTCCTTTTGCCCGACCTTGGAGGTGAGTACCGCGTCCATCTAATCTAATTGGCAAAAAAAAAACTATAGTTGTTTATTAGTTCATTTTTCTAATGAGATAGGCCACATTTCAGAGTTGTGCACATGGCCGATAATTTTTCCGGCATATATGGTTTTGTATATGTAACATTGGCGCGTCAATCGATCCTTATTTACATGGAAGTACTGTAGTAGGTATCTCCATGTGACCATACCTAGTACACTAACTTGATGTCAAATATATTGTGCGTATTGCTATATATAGGGCGTGATTGGTAGCCTGCATCAGGTTTTGGGCTGCGTTGGGGCAGGCTGTAGTGGGCAGGGCCGGGTGACAACAAGATTTGGGCTGAGTTGTGTAGTTTGTTTGGTATCCTGCATGAGAAAACGAGTCCACTACTGCAGGTGCCGTTTCTGGATTTGCAAATGCGACAACACCTTGTTTGGCTGCGTACAGCTTCCATATCCTAAGACAGAACAAACTGATGCGCTTACCACACTCAAAATCGGTGAGGTTACCAGAACACAGACAATACGAAATGAACATCAGAGAAGCACACAACAGAGAACTGAAGGTAATTAACAACTACGTAATTACATACTAGGCCAGGGGAACACACCCACTGACACAAAAGCATAGGGTTTGTAACTGTACCCCACAAGCACTGCTACTGCTAGGGATTAGTTTAAGTCAGGTGCTAACTGATGCTACGTGAGTAGTACTTACACCAGGGGAACACACCCTGGCATCAAAACAACAAGGGCATCAAAACTACTGCCCCTTAGCTAACTGTTTCACAGACAATTCACCTGCCATGGACAGGACAGACGAAGGGCTCCTGAGTGGAGTTGATGAACCTGAAGAGCTTGATCTTGAAGCCGTCGCCGTCAAACTTGAAGACCAAGACCTCGACGACGTCCTGCTTGATCTCTTTGGCGAACTCTTCCTAGCCTTTGAACGTGACAAGGTGATCATCGAACCACCTGAGCTGGACGAAGAACTCGCAGCACTTGGTGGTGCGAAGTGGAATGCAAAGCTTCGGCTCAGTCTCACCCTTGTCGCTCCTCTTGTTCTTATGCTTCTTTAGCTTGAACTTCTCGACGAGCAGGCCCTTGATCTCCACAGGGATGACGATCACATGGAGGTCTGGCATTGTAACCTCAACGGAGAAACGCTAGGGCACCACGTCAAGAACCACCTTGCCCAAGCGTGGTTTACGCCCGAGCTCAGGTTCCCCTCTCAGCCTCTTCTGGTCCTGCTCCTTCATAGCCTGCGCCAGACCTGGAAGAGTAGGTCTCCTCAGGTCTTTGTTGTGCACGATGCAGTCAGTTAGAGGAGGTGGAGGCTCTACGTGGTTCCTGCATTGGGTGTCCCAGTCCTACAATGAAGAGAACATCTTTGAGTTGCTTGCCGTTGCTAATAGTAGTTGCTTGCCATTGCTACAAGTGAGTTGCGCTGCATTGCTAATGTGCAATTCATAGTGGGCAAACCGGCACTGATGAGTGCAAATGTGCATTATGCATTTCACACTGGCACTTATCAGTCCACAAGAGCAACTACATCCCTAATGTGCATCCTACATTCCTAATGTGAAGACAACATCGATGATCATCCGGCGGCCGTGAAGACATAGGAGAAGGGCTCCATCCACGCGCACCGAAGTCAGATGAACTTTTGCACAGCAGGGCGAACAGGAATATGGTGACAAACGGCCGGTCGTCTAGTTACATGAAGCAGGGCTCCATCGACGGCGCAGCCCCGTCACCATGTTTTTTTTATTTGTATAGCCCTTATTAAAAATGGTGATTAGTAAAACTCTATGTCTAATGTGAAACATATCAGTAACGATTTAATATACTAATCATTGCCCATGTTAGGGAAAACGGTGAATCATCTTCGTTGCCATTGAGCTCTTCACATCAGCAGCAGGGGTGGTGACAAAACCGTTTCTCCGTTTCAGGAACTATTCTAAGTGCATATTATTCAGGAACTTTTTCTCTGATCAGTTAATTATCAAGTGGCTCACATCCGGCAGAATTTGACGAGGTAGTGACATTCTTGTCTTCCCGCTTTATGAGAACTTATGCAAGTGACTATCGATTACACTCTGTTTCTTAATCAGCACATACAATAATTCATCGAGTTCAAACGTCTTGCTTGGAGATGAAGATTGTGTTGTTTTATTGTGATCCAAATTTCGAGGCCACACAGAGGGCCACACTAGGAGTTGTCGCACGGATCCCATGAGTGGATCGCTCAGGACGTGGATGGACAAACAGAGGGCCACACCAGGAACCCCGTCACACCGAATCCCATGAGTGGATTGTTCGGTTGTTAGGTTAGGACCTAAATGCATCTTATAAGCCGCCGGTTTGGGACATGTCGCAAGTTGTAAATCCCGGTGTTTTTAACATCTCCCGATATAGTGAAGATTTGCTGGATATATGCAATCTTTATCCCATGAGGGGTCAAGGTTGCATATAGATCGGAATAACTCATCTTTATTCATCGACATGGGAGAGGGAGCCCCTGGGTACAACAGACTAGACACGGAGGCGGCTCGGCTATGCTCTGACACGCGGGGCGTTCCCGGCGTTAGCGAACTGCTCTTCCCTTCCCTGAGAATGAGCTCGGGCCTACTTCGTCTCCATGTCCTTCCGCTCCTTGTCGGAAGGGGCACCCCCAGGCGCGTGATGCATGTAAAATGCATACATGAACTTTACATTTTATTACTTGATATTCCAACTTATTTGCAACTTATATGATGTTATATTCATGTTTTATAATGATTTTGGGGATTTTCTAAACAATCCCCCCTCTTTTGGTTCTAACTCTGTTTTCAAGAAAACGCTTTTTTAGGGTTTCGGACTTTCCGGGAGCTTCGGGACTCCAAAAAGGGCAAGGCCAAAGAGCACGGTTCAGAATTTTCGAGACGAACGCAATGGGCCTAAAATGAAGACCAGCAGCCCAGCCAGCTGGAAACTAGAGGGTCCCACGCGGTCAGATTCCCTGGCCGCGTGGGACCACCTCTTTTCCCCCTCGTGGCTCCGATGCCGTCCGTTTTCGTCTCCGTGGCTTCGTCTTGACCTAAAACCAACTATAAAAAGAGTCCCCCGAGGAGTTTCGCGAGGAGGCGGCGGAGAAACACGAAACACAAGAAACAAAGACAGAAGGCTGCCACCGGAGAAGATCGGAGGGGGGAAACGCTGCCGGAATCACCTCCGGTAGGCTCCTCCATCCCCCTCCGGAGTCTCCATCAACACCAACGTCAAGACCTGCACCATCTCCATCACCATCTTCGTGATCCACTTCATCCCCCTCATAGTTTGAGATTGTTGAACCCTAGCTATTGTTTAAGTGTTATTCTACCTGTGTATGATTAGTTACTTGTCATTGTTTTGTGGTGAGACTATAATTTCAGATTGTGTTGTATCATTTATACCACTGAATCATATCATGTCTTCACGTTGTGAGTAGTTCTCTCATGTTCCTGGGGGCATAGGATGGATTGGCAATGATCTATATATAACATGTGTTGTATTTTGTCTAGTGTTTATCTTTTTATGTAATTCTATGATGGTGTTGTGCGAACGTCGACTGCACATCACTTCACCTAGATGGGCTCATAGGAGAACACCGTAGTGTAATGAATTGAGGGAGACTTGGGAGGACATGTAAACCTGAGACCGAGTCATGAAGTTACATTATGAGGGTATTAGTATCGGGGACCTTAGAGTGTAATGCTATGGTGGGACTTTATGTCTTAATAAATCTTGTGCAGTCATTTACTTGGCCACATGATCCATCATAAGGGGTTTAGTATATTTATTTAGCTATACCTAATAATGGCTCCGTCCGAAGAAGATTAAAACTTGACAAAATGCTACCTTGTTGTTCTAGAAATATTTATGCCATGAAATCTAGGTAGCCCCTGGGAACGTTCTCCACTTATAAGAAACACACACTTGAGCTTGTCCTCTTGCTGCATAGAGGATTGGGCTTTTCTCTCTTTGAGAGCTTTCACCTGCTACTATTTATCTGCTGCATTTTTACTTTATTGCAAACTCTACACCAAAAACCCAAAAACACTTGCATCATTTAATCATTTTAGTTTGTCTAGTGCATAGATAATAAGGAAGTGACACTCTTATTTGAGAGGATAAATAACTTATACCTTCTACTCCTCGTGGGATCGATACTATACTTACACATTGAAGATTTCAACGATCCCTATACTTGTGGGTATCAAGACATTTTCTGGCGCCGTTGCCGGGGAGTGTAGCGCTTAAGTTTTTATTCTTGTTTGCACTAGATTTTTATTTTCAGTTTTGCATATACTCTAGTTTACTTTCAGTTTTGCATTTAGTTTAGTTTTACCTTCAGTTATATATATCGAAAACACAAAAAAATTAGAAAATGGAAAATACCAAAAAAACTCGTGTTTTGGGCATAAGTATGGATATAAAGATGCTTTGTTTAGACACTTGAATGCTGCTAAGATTGCCAAGGAATATAGAGAATCAAAGGAAGGGAAAATACTAAAAGGTTTCATGATGGAATTAAATTATATTGCTAAGGAGTTGCTTTTACACCATGATGTAACTTGTATTTTTTGCTCTGAACAAAAAGATAGACATTTTGAATTTCAATGTAGGTTCCATGAAGAATGTGTTATTGCATCTTACCTTACTGGTGATTATGCTTATTTAGGAATGGAACAAGTAGAGGAATTTGTTACTTTCAAGGCATCTTTTGAATTGCAAACCTTCATTCATGAAAATAAAACTTGCCTTATAGCTAAAAATTTGAAAGAGAGATAGATTTTATTCTTGAATATTGCATAGACAACTTCTCTCAAAATATTTATGTTGTTGAATATAATGAGGCTCCCCAAGAGAGCACTGATGTTTTGCAGGAAGAAGATGATGAAAACATAAGCTTGGAAGAGGAAGAATGTGAAGAAGAGGATAACAACCTAAGCTTGGGGATGCCCGTGCAACCCCAAGAAGATGATGAAATTGATGAACAACTAGAGAATGAAGAGAAGAACCATCCACCTTCACCACCTATGGATGAGGGTAACACTCAAAATTTTGTTGATGATAAACTTTGCTTTTATGATTCTGATGATGAGAGGACTATCAACCTATGCCTAATGAGAACATTATTGATAATAATTTTAAAAATGATGAGGAGTATGGTTTGGACATGTTTTATGATAGTACTCTAGATGATGATCCTCCATGTTTAGAACTTACTACTTCATGTGAGGATAAAAATGACATACTTGTTGTTGGTGAAAATACTCTTACTTATGAGAGTCCTACTTTATTTCTGAACTCTCCCATTCACACCGTGGAGGAGAAGCTTTTATGGGTTGAAAAGTACTATGTGGGCTGAAATTATCTTACACTAATAATCATTTCACCCATAACCATCATGTTTATGGTGCTTCTTGCAATTATTTTGAAGAGGAAAACACACTAATAGCTCACATAATAGTTTTAATAATCCTCTATATGTTCCTAAGTTTGCAAAGTTGCACCAATCTAATAGTTCTTTTATCAAATTTGCTTCCACTACTTGTAACTATTATGAGAGAGGAAGAAAGACTTGTCTTTATGTTTCTATGTTATTTAAAATGCAACCTACTGATCACCACATGCATTGGTTACCACAAAATTGCTGCTATTTATTCATATATAAAATGCCAATGCATAGGAAGTGGGTTAGACTTAAAAGTTAATGGTTTAATGTTTTGTGGTGTGCTCCTTATGCTTTCATTTCCTATTCAGTTTGGGCACACCTTTATATCATGAAAACATGTGAAACAACTTTACCTACTGTTATCTAATTGCTAGTTTAAGATTTTCACTTTATATAAAATTTGGGAAAGTAAATGAGAAGGATGAGTAATGGAGATGTTGGGGTCGACCTTGAACATGTGTTGTTCATGCCAATGGAACCATTGCAAAGTCTCTATCATTAAAACTTTTCCCAAAGCTAAAACCAAATAAAAAGAGTGTTTATGTTGTATATATTTGCTTCTTCTTTTGCCTTTGTGCTAAATCAAAAACAACAAAAATATTTTCTTTCTTCCTTGTTTGTTTCTCTTGAATTCTTTCTTGGTTCTTTTTGCTTCTTTTTGATTTTTATCTTCAGTTTCAGTTTTGGTTTTTGAGTCAAGGTGCTTGTTTACTACTGTAACATCACCTTTGTATCTTATTTTTCATCTTTATGGCAAGAATAACCTCTTTTGAGAGGTGGGATCAGACAATAGTGATTTGCTGTCCGAAAACAGATTCCTTAGCTTCACTGCGGAAAATGTTAAAAATCACAGAAAAGGAATTTTGACCTGAAATTTTACGACAGCAATCTTCAGTTATTATTACGCATTTCATTAGTTAAAAGTTTTCTGATTTGAGCAACGTAAGTGACTCTGAAAATTCACTCTTTACGGGCTGTCCAGTTTTTGACAGATTCTGTCTTTATTTTGCATTAGCCTCATTACTTGTGTTTTGTTTGGTTCTTTTGATCAATGAACAATACACAACCATAGTAACAATAGTTAATGTTTAGAATCAAATCATGATATGTCTTTGCTGTACCTATGTGGATTTAATTTATGGAGACACTAACCCCTCTAATCAAGTTTTATGATGAGTTTTGTGTGAAGAGAATTGTCAAGTGGAAGAGTTGAGGGTGATGAACAAAGATAAAATAAGTACAAGAACTCAAGCTTGGGGATGCCAAGCCAACTCACTCCAACCATCTTGATACCAAGTAAGTAAGCCTAGCTATATGGCTATAAAGAAAGCGCTTTATGGGAGGCAACCCGGTTGTTTTATTTTTGATTTTCTTTGTGTCCTCTTGCTGTAACAAGAGACTTAGTTTTTAGTTTTGTTTCTGGAATTTTTAATAAAGTGCCAAGTTTTACCCGTTTTGGTTTGAAAAAGTTGCTATTTGTATTCGGAGATTTTATTCCAGCACGAATCTGTGCACGGTATGATTTTTCATTTCTATTCTGTAACTCCGAATGAGCTGATATTTTAACTGTAGTTGCAACTTTTCATCCTCTGTAATCATGAAATGCTTCAGAATTTTTCGACATATTTAAGTAGGGTAGAAAAATGCGTTTTGCTGCTGCTGTTTTTCTGGACAGATTCTGTCCCATTTTGTTTGATGCATTCTTTGAACTTTTAACTTGAATCTTTTTGATCCAATTGAGTTTATAAGTAGGCATACAACATTATACACTTTCTGGACATTCATATGAATTTTTGTTTAAGGATTTTATGCAGCAAGCAATTCATTTGTCTATCACTACTAATCACCCCACAAAAAAGAAATGGGAGAAACGGTGTTTTGAAGTTTTTTCACAGGGATTAGAGGAGATGCACCAAAAGCTATCCAAGGATGGTGAAGACCATAAGCTTGGGGATGTGAAGACAACCCCACTGGACCAACACACTCTCGGTTTGCACACGTCTAACTTCTGTTTTTCGATCAATGCACTTTATCGCATAAACTTGGAGCGTCTTTTATTTGCTTTTTATTTCGGTTTGATTTTTGTTTATTTTCTTGAGACCACCACTTTTCATTTATGTTATGAGAGTGCTACTGGAAAATTGGGGTGAATTATGTTGGATGCTATTAAAAATATTGGGATAGGGATGTTTGAGTTGATTCAAAAAGATACATATAGTTGCATGATTCATGTGCTTTTTAATGAGTATTAATTTGCAAGTGTTTTATCAAGAGCTATCTTTTATTCATATTTCGATGCTGAATGTTACTTTACTTTGTTTAACATGGATTGATTAGTTCTATGGACACTTATGCATGCATTTAGACGGTCAACTTTCTCCCTCTTGCTAGCCCAAAAATTCCAACAAGTAAAAACTTGTTTTCCAACACCTTCAACCAAAGTTTTTCTAGTGAGTCCACCATATCTACCTATTAGATTTATGCTATTCCGAGTATGTTTATCATGTTATATTGTATTATCTATACTTCTGAATTAAAATGCTTATGTTATTGATTGTTATGTGAAAAGTTGGTTAAAAAGCTCTCACGAACTTGATACACACTTTACTTTCATTGCACTTAATAAGCATGAACCATTGTGATTAAAATTACGAAGTTGTGGGTTTGACAATAGTTTTGGTTGGGAGTTAGCCCATATGTGCTGTCACATGGCAAGCTTTCAACATTGCACTTATTTATATTTAGTTGATGTCATGTACTTTTGTTTATGGATGCCTACCATGGGTGAAATGAATGTGGATACTTAGTAAGTTCAAAGAGTTTGTATAAATGGTTAGAGAAATGCCTGGGCCGCTAATCTAAGCCATGCATCATTCATGGTGGAAATTTACAGCATAACCATAATGTTCATTCAGTGATGCACCTCATAATAAAAAGCTATACCCATAGTAAATAAAAGAGTGCTGAGATTGTTCATTGTCTGTTTGTCTTGTTGTTTTGACATGGGCTTGTTCATGTCAAGGGGCAAGAGGTAACCCAGTGCAGTTTTGATGATACTATTATTACTAGCAATGACCTTTATTTGAATTTACTTTGTGGACCAAAGTGAGTAACACATGGTGTAGGTACTTGTATTCAAGGGACATGAGACATTCAACCAATACATTGTCAAGCACACCACTCATATTTGCTTTCACTTTAAACATTAATCATTCAAGATGCTATGATAGGGGTAATGAGAGCTCCACACCAATGACTACCACATTGCAAGCATTAACTTAACTAGAAGTGTTTGGAGTTAGATGAAACTTATTCATGATTTACCTCTACTTATTTATATATCTTTCCAATGTGTCCACCTTTTATATTCAGATTTGGAAGAATACTCTATGACCATTATAGGATGTTTTTACTTTTCATTATGCATACATTTGGACCATAGTACTTTCTTCTATGTTACACTTTGTGAATTATCATTGAACATCCTTACATTGAATATTTGATATCACTTCATAATCTATCTTGTATATTGCTACTCCTTTGAAGAATGAATCATTTGACTCTATGTAGCAATAATAATCATCTTTGATATCCATTGATAGTATTAAAATGCAAAGTCCATGTTAGTTTTATCACCTTCATACTCGAGGACGAGTATTGGTTAAGCTTGGGGATGTTGATGCATGTAAAATGCATACATGAACTTTACATTTTATTACTTGATATTCCAACTTATTTGCAACTTATATGATGTTATATTCATGTTTTATAATGATTTCGGGGATTTTCTAAACAATCCCCCCTCTTTTGGTTCTAACTCTGTTTTCCAGAAAACGTCTTTTTTAGGGTTTCGGACTTTCCGGGAGCTTCGGGACTCCAAAAAGGGCAAGGCCAAAGAGCACGGTTCAGAATTTTTGAGACGAACGCAATGGGCCTAAAATGAAGACCAGCAGCCCAGCCAGCTGGAAACTAGAGGGTCCCATGCGGTCAGATTCCCTGGCCGCGTGGGACCACCTCTTTTCCCCCTCGTGGCTCCGATGCCGTCCGTTTTCGTCTCCGTGGCTTCGTCTTGACCTAAAACCAACTATAAAAAGAGTCCCCCGAGGAGTTTCGCGAGGAGGCGGCGGAGAAACACGAAACACACGAAACAGAAGACAGAAGGCTGCCGCCGGAAAAGATCGGAGGGGGGAAACGCTGCCGGAATCACCTCCGGTAGGCTCCTCCATCCCCCCTCCGGAGTCTCCATCAACACCAACGTCAAGACCTGCACCATCTCCATCACCATCTTCGTGATCCACTTCATCCCCCTCATAGTTTGAGATTGTTGAACCCTAGCTATTGTTTAAGTGCTATTCTACCTGTGTATGATTAGTTACTTGTCATTGTTTTGTGGTGAGACTATAATTTCAGATTGTGTTGTATCATTTATACCACTGAATCATATCATGTCTTCACGTTGTGAGTAGTTCTCTCATGTTCCTGGGGCATAGGATGGATTGGCAATGATCTATATATAACATGTGTTGGTATTTTGTCTAGTGTTTATCTTTTTATGTAATTATATGATGGTGTTGTGCGAACGTCGACTGCATATCACTTCACCTAGATGGGCTCATAGGAGAACACCGTAGTGTAATGAATTGAGGGAGACTTGGGAGGACATGTAAACCTGAGACCGAGTCATGAAGTTACATTATGAGGGTATTAGTATCGGTGACCTTAGAGTGTAATGCTATGGTGAGACTTTATGTCTTAATAAATCTTGTGCAGTCATTTACTTGGCCACATAATCCATCATAAGGGGTTTAGTATATTTATTTAGCTATACCTAATAATGGCTCCGTCCGAAGATTAAAACTTGACAAAATGCTACCTTGTTGTTCTAGAAATATTTATGCCATGAAATCTAGGTAGCCCCTGGGAACGTTCTCCACTTATAAGAAACACACACTTGAGCTTGTCCACTTGCTGCATAGAGGATTGGGCTTTTCTCTCTTTGAGAGCTTTCACCTGCTACTATTTATCTGCTGCATTTTTTACTTTATTGCAAACTCTACACCAAAAACCCAAAAACACTTGCATCATTTAATCATTTTAGTTTGTCTAGTGCATAGATAATAAGGAAAGTGACACTCTTATTAGAGAGGATAAATAACTTATACCTTCTACTCCTCGTGGGATCGATACTATACTTACACATTGAAGATTTCAACGATCCCCTATACTTGTGGGTATCAGCGCGGTGCCAAGGTCCATTGCTGACGAAGCACTTTCAGGCCGCGCCGTCGGCCTCCCACTCGGTCGGGCGCTTCTTCCGTGCCTTGATAATGTCGCACATAAGGCAGCAGTCTCGGGCGTCATGAGAGCCGGTCTCGTGGATTGGGCACCAGGGCCCTGGTGCAATTTGATGAACGCTACCTTGGCGACAACATGGGCCTTTATTGGCATTGCGGAGGGTGCGGGATTCGCGGCAAGCACTTGCCGAGAGCCACGCTTCCGCGGGATCTTCTTCCTTGTGGCGGCCTCAGACTCGGCCGTGGCCTCACCGCAAGCTCGGGCGTCTATATTTACTCCCAAGTTTAGATTTTTTTTCAACGTTGTTGAAAAACTTTCATATTGGAATAACTTATGGCTACATATCTACTCCCTCCGTACCACTATATAAGACGTTTTAGCATACTCATTTAACATGCCAAAACGCCTTTCATTATGACGAAATAGGCCGTAGCTCCGCTATATTAATATAGCAACCACCCGATACAACCAACAAGAGACACGGCTGAGGCAACAGCCAACAAGCACCCAACGAAAGGAAAAGAAGAAATAAAAGACGACGTAGGCAGATTGACTAAGCGACGATGACCCGTAGCCGCTGCGCCCTCTCCGAAGAAGTACCACCACGCTCATAGTACCGAATCGACGAGTACCAAGCAGCACCTTCAAGAAGGAAAGCCAAGCTGCTGCCAGACCAGCACACTGGTCCTAGGGTTTCCCCGGCATAGAGGGAAGCGGATACAGGGTAGCCACGACGCGGCGACACCGCGTCGGTGTCGAACGAACCGACAAGGATTTCTCCCGAAGACCCTATCCACGTCCTCAGACGATCCATAGCACATGAGCCCCTCGAGGACGAGCCTCGACACCACCCTACTAGCCGCCCACCAACATGCGCCCAAACGATCCCGGAGCCACCATCGTCGTCTCACCGAAGTAGCCGGCATAAGGTCTGCAAGACGAGGTGAGGAGATGTATGAACTGGGGACTGCAGTACCGCGACCGAGCGGGAGGGAACAACCTCCACCGTCGAGGACGGTAGTCGACGAGGCCTTTCATTATGGTACAGGGGAAGTAGCTTTATGCATGCAATTATGGTTTTCTATGTGTAATGTTGAGGTGTCAATAGATACATATTTACATGGTAGTAGTGTAGTAGATATCTGGATGTGACAATAGCTGGTACACTAACTTGATGTCAAATATATTGGGCGTATTGCTGCATATATATGTGCTTCATTCGTTTAGCTCCTCCGAGGGCCTTATTCGGTTAAGCCACTCCCCAAGTGGATAGGATTGGATTGGAGAGGATTTGCGCGGATATTGACTTAGATGGAATTTAATCCATGCCGATCCATGTCAATCCACTTCAATCCCTAATGAACCTAATAAGGCCGCAGAGAAGTAGCTAGAGGAAGTGGCTTTAGGCTTTATCTCCAAAGTGTTTTCACTTCAGTCCATCCACAAGTCCAATTTATATATGGTGTAGTTTTAGGCATGTCAGGCATTGGGAATCCGGATGTAAGTTCCAGCAGAGTTACCTGTGCGGGGTAAATCAGATGTACGGGTGAATGTTCACACATGGAAGCATCTAATCATCTGGTAGATGGGACGGGATCCGGCACCTGTTTAATCAGAGGCGTGAGCACCATCTTTGGCGTGCAACATGAATGAGCGACGTCGGTCGGCCGCTGCTAGCATTAGAGCCAATCCAACCCAGCAGTAGTCTGACTTGGAACATCCGCGTATCAGTGCAGTGTAGGTCAGAAGAAATTGCTGGCCGGATGTCTAGGACCAAGCCGATTGATCACGATTGCTTGCGGTCCCGGACGCAGCGCAGGTACTCGTACGTACCATAAACGTTGAGCCGCCTGACTGACTCTTTTGCCCGTATAGGTCCGTCAGAATCATACAAAGCTGTTCGATCAATTGCAAAAAGAAAAAAAGTTGCAGCAAATGTCTGCTGTACGATCAAGATCGATCCTCCTTGCTCTACTCCTCAGCAGCCACTAACGCTAGCGCCAATAGCCACGTTGAGATCGAATGCCGGCCTCTCCGCCTCTGACAACCGGCCGCAGTATCTGGGTGAGGCCCGACGTGTCACTTGGGGCATTCTACTGGCCGTTGGGCATGTCTTGGTGTGCATGCACATAGGGGTGTGTGTACATTCAGGTTCTGTTTTTACTCTTTGTTTTTCTTTACATTGTCCCAGCAGCAGCTGACGGTCTAGCGGCAGGGGCGAATCTAGAAAATTTTGGCGATGGGGTCGGCTACTAAAAAGTTATGCAAATCAAACCAATATAATTGAGTATTATACCAACCCATTTCCATACCATGATATATCAATAAACAACAATATAAGTAACAGAAGTGTTCAATCATATAATATTAGTTACATTAACAAAGGCAAGATATTCCATTTAAATTATGTGCAAACTAAAGTCGCAACTAACAAAGAATTATTTGCATGTACATAATAAAAGGCGGTAGACCTATTGGTAATAGAAACATGTGATCGGACTCACTCACATTTTACAATTTCACTTCTCGATTTTCACTTTTTTAAAAGCGATTAATCACATTGACCTTAGTAGTAGAGAAAACTTATCTTTTACCACATACCGATCCATGACAGGTGTGTGTGGGTGTTTTTTTATATTTTTTCGCTTCCGACTCCTCAGGGATGATCTGTATATAACTCTTCTTCCTATCTAATCGGATGGCAGACGACTGCCTTTTCCTTAAAAACCCATCCATGACCTAAAAAATTAGCGAAAAACATTGGAAATTTAGACTTTGGTGTGGATCGCCTGATTATTAGAGGAGGAACTAAATGCAATTAGATGTACGGGAGTTTAGACTAGAAATGAGAATTATTTTTCGGAAGCCCATCGCCTTGTGCTGTTGTGCAACAAGATTTTGATGGGGTCAGACAAAGTTTTGGGATGGGTTCAGAATCGAAATTTCTACTAGCTTCTTTGGGCTCGCCCGAGATTCATTGGTGTCAGCTGCACCCAATCAATGTACGACAGCTCCGCCCCTGTCTAGCGGCATCGGATCTAACCGCGATCTGCTCGTTGTGACGTCACTGGAGACAGAGGAGTTTCACGCTTGGGGCAGCGGCCATGGAATTTCGACGGTAGCGGACAACATGGTCATGTGGAGGACACGAAGTCTAGATCTTCGTTTTGGTGATAGGTCAAGTCATGTATGTTGCTGCTCGATTGAAAGTGGTGCGAGAGTGGAGACGTGGCTGTATAGGACGCCATCGACTTGTAGTCTCTCCTCCGGCAACATCTAATTTGTGCTGAGTCGTGGGCCGGACAGGTGATGATGGTGGAAGCGTCAACATCAAGTTTGCCTACTTTGGTGGAAATATTTATGGTAATGCTGACGTGGACTTGCGTCTGTCCCTCGCTGAAGGTCCGGGCTCGAAACACGTCTTGGGGTATGAAAATCCCGAGCTCGACCTACCGTTGGACTCGTCATTATCGACGCACATGCAACAATTCCGTATTGAAGGATTTGCATAGAAGTTGTGTATTTTATCTTTATTTATATATTGTACCATTAAATTAGTGATAGCCTGCAATAATATTAAGCATGTGTGCATCAATTTATTTTGTTTGTATCATCTGAACTCTGCAATAATAGTAAGCATGTGTGCATCGATTCGATGCAAAGGCTAGAGCTTGTTCCCCTTTCCAGAAAAAAAGAGACGTGTTTGCGCACCCTGATATGTCGCATGCATGTGTTCCGGTCCCAGAGCAACCTATGTGGTCATTGTCGTCCGATCCATAAAACATGTAGATCAACCGATGCATAGGTGGGGGTGATCCTCAGATAAAAATTGTTCATCTCCTTATTCCGGCCGATGATGGCAACACCGAAACTTGCTCGTTCCTCGGCAGAGGTGTGCCCTAACCACCAGGCCAAGGCGGGCACATCATTTTGTTCGTCATCGTCGGCCGCATATTCTCCGAATTAAGTTATATATTTAGAATTTTTTTGATTATTTACTTACTATCAAAATCTCTAAATTGTAGTTGTAATATGAATAGACATTTGGGAATTTCTATTTACTTGAAAGTTTAACTAGTTCATTTTTCTCAATGTTGTTTTTCTAAAATTCATATTCAAAGAACTTATGGCTACATATCTAGTTTTGTGCATGCAATTATGGTTTTGCACATGTAATATTGACACGTCAATAGATAAGTATTTACATGGTAGTACTGTAGTAGGTATCAGGATGTGACCATAGCTGTTATACATTATATTTGTGTAACTTTATATCAAATTTATAGTGCGAGTCTTGTTTATTGCTATATATCTATGCTTCATTGGTTTGCCCTCCTCAACAAGTATAGGAAGTATCTCTGAAAAGTGCTTTCACTTCAGTGCATCCACAGCAAAGCCTATATGGTAGTTTTAGGCATGTAAGACATTGGGAATGGGGATGTAAGTTCATGTTAACCACAATGTGCGGTTGCATTTGGATGTACGTGTGGTTGTTTATGTTGTCCTCCCACACAAAGATGCATCTAATCATCTTCTATAAGGGACGGATCCAGCTTCCCCACCTAGAGGCGTGTGCACGATCTGTTGCCTGCACCACAAACGGGCGACGTGGGTCGGCCGCTGCTAGCATTGGGACGAATCCAACCCAGCAGTAGTCTCACTTCGGACATGCCTGGCCGGGTGCAATGTAGTTTAGCTGCAGTTGCCGGCCTGATGGCTGGGAGCAACTCCAAGCCGAACAATCATGATTGCTCGCGGTCGCGGCGCAGCGCAGGCACATCCACATTCGGGCAAGAGTTCAGAATTTAACTCTTCCGCCCATATACGAACATCGGGATCCTATTTTTTTCTAGGCGATCGTCTCTTAACTAATATTCATTTTCTCTCTCCTATGTCTCAACAATCATTTTACTTGGCATTTTTAAGATATAACTATGGTACATGCCCTTACTCATATTTATTAGACAAAAACTCAATTATGTTCAGATGGTGGCTGTATACGAAAAGTGAGAGAAAAGTAGTGGTTGAAATGGATATGTTGCATATGGTAGTTTGATTTGTAGTTACCGCATACTATTACATATAGGGAAAAAAATATAGATAGTCATGTAGAAAAGTTGCTGGAAAACTGAAAGTCTGCGGGAGCGTATCTTTCTAGACGGTGGTCTATATGGAGATATAGACAAAAAAGTCTGCGAGGATCATCAACGAGGGGATAAATCGGCACCTCCCGTGTTTCCACCAGTAATACCCCTCCTTTGTTCTACGCCACCTCCAATTGCCTCTGCGTACCCCGCCCGAAAGGTGTTCGACGGAGAACTGTTAAGAACAATACTAACTTTGAGATGATCTTCTGGAGCACTTGTGGTCACTTCATCGAAAAGAGTTCATCATGTTTTATTTGGATTATTTACTTCATTTGGACCCTATGTTGTCTTTGAACTTTTAAATTTTCAAATAATGAATTTGAAATGTTGTCAAAATGCGTGTATTTGAAATATCAAGGTTTCAATTTATATGTTATGCAAATGAGATTTATGTATGCAGAATAATAGGAAAGATAATAGAGGAAAACAAACAGGGTGTAAAGTTTAGGGAAGTTTAAGGTGCACGCCTTGCAAACCCCTCAGATTAATCGAAGTACAAAGCGATGATATAGTAAGTTAAAGCATTTTTGGAACTTTAAGAAGAGAAAAGAAGCATGCATCCCTAAAAAACATCCATGTAGGAAAGTAAGATAATAAGAGTGCACGCATATTTTGCGTGCGTGGGTGTGTGTGTTTGCGTGCGTGGTGCGTGCGTGTGTAAATTTTCCAAAAAGAGAATTCCGTTAGTTGACTGAAAATATCAGAATTAAATCACTCTTGTGTCCTCAACTAAAGCGCAATAGCTCAAAATTGTGCAATTGCAGAACATAGAAAAACTGCAAAGGCAAAAACCAAAAATTCACAAAAGTGAACCATGTTTGAACAAAAGAGTGAGTAACACTACATTTTAGTACGCTTGCATTTTAGCAATATTTACTTGCAATATATTCCTAAGTTTAGAATTAAGCGGCGTACAAACCTAACATGACAGGAGTTCACAGGACAAAGCAACACCTTCTGATTACATGTGGCTGCCTATTGACCACTACTATGCTTCTGATGGCACACATCGGCTCAAGCCACTTAAGGCTCGTTCATTCACGAATAATTCAGAATAAGCGCATGCTGCTACAAGATTGTTGTGCACTCCAATAATCACTCCCAACCACACCATCTCCTTCCCCGTCATACAGCCAGTCGATCGGTGCCTCACCGTCGAAGCCGTCACAATCGGATTCAAACCACCGCCGGAGTCAGAGTAGAACGGCCAGACACGACGACGGGAATCGATCGCGATGACGTCGTCTGCGGCGGTGAGCGACCCTCTGTCCGACCTATGGGGCACATGATGTCGCCGAACACGACGCACCTGTTTTGCTTCTACCCGAGCAAGATCACCATGAGCGGCATCTGGACCGGCGACAACCCTCTCGACTTCTCCCTCCCGATCATCCTCTTCCAGATGCTCCTCATCACCTTCACCACCCGCGCCGCCACCTTCCTCCTCTCCCCGCTCCGCCTACCGCGCTACATCTCCGAGATACTCGTACGTACCACCACAGACATGCCTGCATTGGCATTGCAATTGCATCCATGGCAAACGACGGCGACGCCGGCGATACTAACGTCTTTATGCGTGCGTGCAGGGCGGCTTTGTGCTGGGGCCTTCCGTGCTGGGCCGGCTCCCGCACTTCAACGATATCGTCTTCCCCACGCGCAGCATCTTCGTCCTCGACTCCATGGCGCTCCTCGGCCTCATCTACTACACCTTCACCATCGGCGTCGAGATTGAGCTCCCCACTATCACCCGCGCCGGCCACCGCAGCTTCTGGTTCGCTGGCGCGTCGGCGCTCCCGCCCTTCCTCATCGGCGCCACCACCGGCTACGTCGCCCTCAGCACCGACGACACCCGCAAACAGAAGGACAGCTTCCTCAACGCCCTCTCCTTCCCCATCTTCCTCGGCGCCACCTTCTCCTCCACCGCCTTCTCCGTGCTCGCCCGCAACATAGCCGAGCTCAAGCTCGCCGGAACGGACGTCGGACAGATCACCCTCTCTGCCTCCCTCATCAACGACACGCTGGCATGGTCAGGACTCACCGTCGCCACCGCGCTCTTCGACGCGCGCGGCGGCGGCATGCTTGCGACAGTGTGGACGCTCGCGTCGGGCTTATTCATCTTCGCCGCGGGCTTACTCGTGGTTCGTCCGGTCCTTGTGCGGCTGGCGCGGCGGGCCTCTGAGGGGGAGGCAGTCGGCGAGATGCGCGAGTGCGCAGTGCTTGTCGGCGTCATGGTGGCAGCGCTCTTGGCGGACGCCGGGGGAACGCACGCCATTTTCGGCGCCTTCGTATTCGGGCTCGCCGTGCCCAATGGGCCCCTCGGCGTTGATCTGGTGGAGAAGGTGGAGGACTTCGTGGTGGGGACACTGCTCCCGCTCTTCTTTGCCATGTCCGGCCTCCGCACGGACACCTCCAAGGTCACCAGCATGAACGCCGCGATGCTGCTGATGATCGCCGCAATTCTTGCGGCGGTGCTGAAGGTGGCAGCCGCCGTTGGCGTGGCCGCGGGGTTCGGCATGCCTCTGCACGACGGCACGTCTATCGGGCTCCTTCTCAACACAAAAGGTGTCATTGAGCTCGTCATCCTCAACATTGCAAGGAACAAAAAGGTACTAATCAGATTGATTCTAATTCATCGAACTAGTTGTCAATTAATGTGATTAGTTAAGATGGTGATTGATGCGTCCATAAATGCAGATCATGAGCGACCAGTCATTCACGGTGTTGGTTTGCATGTCGGCGCTGATCACGGCGCTAGTCAGCCCGCTGCTGGCCATGGTCGTCAAGCCGGCGCGCCGCCTCGTCTTCTACAAGCGTCGTACCGTGGCGTGGGCACAGCCGGACGCCGAGCTCCGCGTGCTGGCTTGCGTGCACGTGCCGCGCGACACCCCCGCGGCCATCACGCTCATCGACGTCGTGTCGCCCTCTGGTCGCTCACCTGTCGCCGTCCACGCCCTGCACCTCATCGAGTTCGCCGGCCGCTCCTCGGCGCTCCTCCTCATCAACGCCTCGGCCCCCGCGTCCTCCTCCTCTGAGATCTCTGCGCACGGACGGAGCCACGTGGAGATGCAGTTTAAGCACATCGCGCACGCCTTCATGGCCTACCAGGACAGCCACGCGGCGGGGGGCGTGTCGGTGCGTACCATGGCCGCCGTGTCTGCGTACGCGTCCATGCACGAGGACGTGACCGCCGCCGCTGAGGATCAGAACTCGGCTCTCATCGTGCTCCCGTTCCACAAGCACCGGACGGTGGATGGCGGCATGGAGGTGTCCCACCCGGCGATCCAGGAACTGAACGTTGACGTGCTGTCCTGCTCGCCGTGCACAGTGGGCATCCTCGTCGACCGTGGCCTCGGCGTGCCAAGTGGAGGTGGCGGCGTGTACCGCGTGGCGGCGCTCTTCTTCGGCGGGCGCGACGATCGGGAGGTGGTCGCGCTGGCCAGCCGCATGGCGCGCAACCCGGCCGTGGACCTCACCGTTATCCGCTTCGTGCAGAAGGGCAGGGCCGGCAGCTACACGGCGAGCGAGTTCGACGCGCTCAAGGAGCGCAAGGCGGACGACGGGTGCTTCCGGGAGTTCCTGGACCGGGCCAACGTCGCCGGCGGCGGGGGCGTGGAGTACTGCGAGCGCGGGGTGTTCAACGCGAACGAGATGGTGGCGGAGATACGGAACGTGGAGGCGGCCGGGAAGGACCTGTTCGTGGTGGGAAAGACGCCGAGAGGGTCAGCGCTCACTGCGGGAATGGCGGACTGGATCGAGTGCCCGGAGCTGGGACCCATCGGGGACCTGTTGGCGTCCAAGGACTTCCGTACCACGGCGTCGGTACTGGTGGTGCAGTCTTACGGGAGGGCACCGGCGGCTGCCGTGGGCTCGACGGCTAATTCATCGGAGTTTAACCTCGGGATGCCGTGGTGGTGCAGCCGGATGCCGCCATAAGGCAGGGGCAACCACCAAGGCGGCCACGGCAACAGGCCGACCTTACCATTGGATAGTACTAGCAGTTCTCTCTGATTCATGTAACTGATGTGTTAATTATTGTTGAGCATTCGTAAATCATAGTTTCCTGACAATGCAGATCAGACTAACCTGAATTTGTAGTCCAAAACGTTGCGAAAATTAGCGAATGATATTACAGATTTTACCACTGCATATGTTGACCTGAGTGTACAACTAATTTTAGGGTAAACATTAGATTGTAGATCGAATGATGGCGGCAATCATGTCTCGTGTCCCCCTCATTCTTAGAGCATCTCCATCGGCGCTCCCAGTAGTGTGTCCGACAACTCTGTCAGATAAATACTATTGGGAGCGCCGGCACATATTGTCAGGCTATTGGGACTGGCTGCCCCCACCGGTGTCTCCATATAGACACTCCCAATGGAATTTGAGGAGTTGTCTCGAACGGTCTAAGCTCCCTTGTGGAGACGAATTTTTTGATGGGAGCCAAATTTCAGGATTTGATGAATGCATAGACCTTCAAATACGCCCTACAATCCTACTCTAGGAGTACATTGGTAGGATTACATCATGAGATTTTAATAGAACGATATGCTTGCTCCGTGTTGAGAGCGAGGTTGTGACTCCGAGAGACGCCACATGGGAGTGGCGGTGACATTATTCTCACCAGCTTGATGGCAGGAGACAGACGATCGATACCAAGTGAAACGATCATGGAAATGGGAATTAATGGGCCCTCATGGACGCTAGATACAGAAAATATTTGTTGACCATCTCCACGAATCAGGTTAAATTGTCAAAATATCACCCTAAGCTAGCTGCTTATTCCAAAACATAAAATTAGTTCTTTAAAATGAGTAGGTTATTCCGATAAATTAGGTTGAAATGCGTCTAGTTCTTGGGTGGAAGCTCCGAAGTTTTGTTGAAGTTCAAAAAATGTTGAAATCTGCAATCCTATTTGAAGCTCCAAATTCAAGTTGAACATTAAACAACATAGTAAAAACTTGTCCGTACCCTTTTTAAACATTAAAGTTGTCCAATTACTCATTCAAAGCTTAGCCGTTTAGTTGGAAACAAAAAACAATTCGGGAATTTTCTCTGTTTTTTTGAAAGTTGAGAATTTGTTTACTCAAAACTGTTTTGTGAAATTTGTATCCGAAGACCTTATAACTCTCCATATTTTGTGCATGCAATTATGCTTGTGTATAGACATGTACATTCATGTGACTATTGTAATGTAGTAAGTACATATTTGCTATATATATACTTCATTTGTGTGACTCCTCCATATTTGCTCTATATAGTTCATTTGTGTGACTCCTCCCTAGAGAAGTATAGGACATTTCTTCGACTCACAATCCATCCTTTACTTTTGCTTACCCGAGGTTCGATCTGGTTGATCACTAGTAGTTTAGGCATGGAGGGCATTAGGAATTGTGACGTGAGTTTGGTTGTGCTATGGGTGGTGTGTACGAGCGGGAAGTGTGCATTCGCATATACAGCTACGCGATGAACATCGAAACATAGGAGCTTGTAGTTAGTCCCAAGATAATGAACGTAGCCAAAATCTCTATCGCCTAAAGCAAGCGCTCGCTGTAGTTCAACCAAGAGAATGTTTTTTACTTGGTAATTTAGCGACAATGGGGCTCCCCGGCAAGACGGAGCTAATATTTGCTCGCCGGCAGAGAAAGAACGGCGGGCAAGAAAGGCGGGACTGAGCTGATGTGCACATAACTGTGCCATCTTTTTTAGCGCAACTTCCAGCCCAACCACAGAAGCGCATAAGCACGCGGTATCTGTGGCCCGCTGCCTCTCTGGCCCGGCTAGCTGGTAATTTCCATCATCGGATATTGCTGCATCCGATCCAAGACGATGGCTCTACTGAATAAGGTCAGCAAGACAGCAAACAACAGGATTATAGGTGTACACATGCACGTCCAAGTTTTTAAAGATCAATGAGTGGAAAAATATAATATTGCTCGTGCTAGCCTAGTGAAGATACAAGATACTTGGAATTGGCCAACAAAGCTAGCAAGCTAAGCTACCGACAGTTTTTTTTTTCAAAAGAAAAGCAATGAAGCTATCTCGCTGCGAGCCTGCGAGGCAGCCCTGTTAGCTCGTTGGTTGCGTAGATATGCTAGTGCTAGTAAGTTGGACCGCCGCCGGTGCATACGGCCTGGGTATACATTATTTTTTCGTGAAATTCCTGGGTGGGCCACGGCCTAGGTCAGCCTGTCCGTCTCTTGCTGAATATTTTCGGCTCGAGTTTGGAATTTAACTTCTCTACCCATATATGCACTGTGCCACACATTAATTTTGGGCTTTGAGGACAATTGGACGTTCGTACACCATGCGTACTTCCCTTCCATGAATGACCATGTTTCAGTTTGGTTTACTCTACCTCTCTAATGAGCTCACTACATAAGTACTCCCACCGTTCCAAATTAGATGACTTGTATTTGTCTAGATACGAATGTATCTAGACACTAAACAAGTACATATACATTCGTATTTTGTCAAATGCAAGTCATCTAATTTAGAACGGAGGGAATATTAAACGTCCTGAATTGTACTAATCAAGTTTTTTCCAACGAACGAGTCGTCGTCAGCTGCACTACCTATTGATCAACATGTGGGTCACAATGAAGTGTTCCTTGAAAGTCTCATATGCCCACGTCGAAATAAAACGCAACTCCACCAGAGTAAAAGGACACTGAATTCGTAGACATCTGGCGCACATTTCTGCACACAGCAAAAAGAGCCGAACGCACTGTATCTCGATTATTACATGGGTTATTCCATTCACCAAACAAATATATATACTGAGCTCGGTAGAAAATTACTCTCCAGCGACTCCTTTATCCTTTTTTCGAGCAGATTTCCAATTTCTGCTTTTGGTATTTAAACATAGTACCTTGCATAATCGTCAATGAAAGTCATAAAATACTAGCTTTTTCACCTTGTGTCAAAATATCATTCACCTCACAAAGATCTAAATGTATAACTCTAGTGCCGTAGCTTCTTTCTCCGTTGATTTGTGAGGCTTGTGAGGTTGCTTAGATTGCACATAAGCATGTCACTCAAAGCCTTTTGATATGTGAATTTTGTAACCAACCTCATACTAGCAAGTTGCCACACACAATTGAAAATAGTATGAAAATGCCGTGAATGCAAAATATTAGTCTCGCTTACACTAGTTAGTTTTGTCTAGTTCTTGGTTGGAAACACGAAATTGGGTTGCAATTCAAAAAGGTAAAGTTGACTTATTTGTTAAGGAACAGAGCTCTGATGTTTAATTTTGAAGATTTGTTTTTGGGAATTTTTATTTCAAGTTAGAAATAAGTTTGTTTAATTATTTTTTTAATATTTGTCTCCAAATAGTTTGCAACTCCATATCTTTGTGCATGCAATTATGCTTGTGTAGTTGTGTGCAAGCATGTATATTTATGTGAGAGTAGATGTTTATTACTTGTTTAGTACCATGGTAGGTATTTCGAACAGACCTTAGCTGGTACATTATAATAGTGCGATTATGTCAAATATATTGTAATAGACATGTGGACAGCTATATATATATACTTCACATGTGTCTCTCCTCACGGTAGAAGTATAGGACATGGTTTGACCTAACAAAACTTTATTCGCGGGAAGTCTTCTTCTACTTTAGTGCACGAATGGTTCCAGTCACTTGTAAGTTTCGGTATGGAGGGCATTGGGAATTGGGATCTGAGTATGTTTGTGCTACGATTAGCGTCCATGAGTTGAAAGTCTGCGTTGGCTCCAGAAGCTACATGATAAAGTTTCAAGCATAGAGCCATGTAACAAGTACCTAGATAATTCACGTAGCCACAATCTCCATCGCTGATACCAAGAGCTCTCCCTAGTTTAACCAAGTGAGAGATGTCTAGTTGGTAACTAACCGTCAACTTGCATGAAAGGCAGGACGGAGCAAATCATTGCTAGTAGACAGGGAGGTTACACTCGGCCAAAAAACAGGGCAGAGCTAAGGTACATAGATTCCAGCAAGAGTCCTAACTGGTTGATCAAGTTGCATAACCTAAAGCAGAAGACACAACACGTAACCTGATGTTCTTTTTCTAGTGCATCAGTGTCGCATGATGTTCGTGTTAGATATTGATCTCCAACCGTGGAGTCCAACGGCTCCACGATCCCTGTGATCGCGCCCTGATCGGGGGCGCCCGACCTTAATTGTCGGTGGGCCCCTGTCGCAGCGCTATATAAAGGGTGGGGGGCCGGCCTGCACAGCTCACGAGTTTGACCGTGCGTAGCCAAACCCCACCGACATTCCCCTCTCCGATCTAGGGTTAGCGCCCAGCGACAGGAAGCACCACTGCCACCACTGCCTCGGCCACCATGGCCTCGGGGTCGAGCTCATCCACCCATGGAGAAGGTACGCCCAAATCTCCCTCTCTCTCTCTGTTCAACACACACACACACGCTGCACATGATGATCTACACGAGTAGTGGTTCTAGTGACACTAACAATGGTATCAGAGCATTTTTGCTCACTGGATCTTGCTCGTGTTGAGAAGAATCGAAAGAAAGAAAAAGAAAAACCCACCCGCAAAGGGAAAAGAAGCGCCGCCGATCCACGGCCGCGCCCGTTCCTCTCGATCCAATCCGCATCGGCAAGCCGAGGGATTGGACGAAGAACACACCCCTCGCGGGGCAAAGCAAACATTCCGAAAAGAAAAGAAAAAGAAAGAAAAACCCTAACCCTAATAGCAGAAAAGGGGAAAGGGAAAGAATACTCACCGGCGCGTCGCCGGAAAGGTTGCACCGCAGCCAGAACCGTTCGACGGCGGCGCGCGCACCGCGAGGCGCACGCGCGACCGGCGAAGGGATCGGCGACGGATGCGCATCGTCTTCTCACCGCTGCGGCTCGCCGTGATGCGAGTTGTGGGGCAAGGAAAGGGAAAGGAAGCGCCAGGCGCACGGCGCAGCACGGCGCGGTCGCCGACGACCGGCGGCCGGCGGCAGGCGCAATTTTTTCCGCCGCCGTTTTTCGAGCTCGGGAGAGAGGAGCACGGGACGGGGAAAGGAGAGAGTGAAAGGCTAGGGTTAGGGTTCGTACTGGTTCGGTGGTTTTGTTCCAGCGAGAGCTGCGGGCAGCCGTCCGATCAAGATGGACGGCCACGATGCGTCCTCGTGAAACCCTAGCGCGCAGCCGGGCCAACGGGCCGAAAGAAGCAGGCTGTGGGCCGGCTTGGGCCGTGTTCCGCGTCTCCGCGTGCGGCAGTTAGCGCTGCCGCTGACGGGCCGTGGGCCGCTGTTAAGAGCTTCACCGCGCGACAGATAGCGAAAGGCCGTGGGCCTCTCGTTTTTTCGCACAGAACATAATTTTTTCTGTTATTGTTTTTTCAGAAGCATGTTTAGTTATTTTTGTTTCTGTTTTTCCTACTCATTTTTTATCCAACGAAAATTTTGTTTAGGAAACAGAAGAAAAGTAAAAGAAATACTTCTGAAAAGTATAAAAGTTTATGAATTTTTATTCATTTATTTAAAGTTTCCGCTGCAAATAGTTAAAAGAAATTGCATAAGAGCAATAAAGTGAAAATTAAAAGCATGATTAAATGATATTAATGCTGATTATGATTCTGCTATTATTTGACCAACGTTATTAATAGCATTATTATGATTTAAAGTGAGAATTGAAAGCATGATAAAGTGATTTTAATGATGATTATGATTTTGTTGTTAAATGACCAACGTTGTTAATAACATGATTATGATCTGTCTTAAAGGTGCATTTATTTCTTTTATTGCCCAACGGTAATATAGTTTTAATTGCACAAACGGTTGTATGTTTTAATTTATACCAACGTTGGATTATTACATGCAATTGTTTTTTGTTATCTTATATCCTTGTGGTTTCAGGAAGTTTTCACCTGATGAGTTGCCTCAAGGACGTTCCGACGCTCAGGGGTGACAACTACGCTGAGTGGTGGAAGAAAGTCGAGCTGGCTTTTGTCTGCGCTGAGGTCGACTGGGTTGTGACTACTCCACAGCCAGTCAAGCCAGCAGAGCCAGTGAGAGCATCTGATGATGATGATTCTGCTTGGCAGAAAAAGCAGCTGGACTATGGTCCAGTAGAGATGGGTTACACCCTAGAGAACCAAAAGTGGGTGAACGCCAACAAAAAGTGCATGGCATTCATAAAGAACACAGTTGAGAACGCTATTGTGGGCTCAATTGAAGAGTGTACCTCTGTGGGAGAGTATCTCCAAAAGATAAAGAGCCAGTTTACTGGTTCTTCAAAGACATATGCTACCCAGCTGCTCAACAGCTGGTGACAGAAAAGTATCATGGAGGTTCACATGGCATAAGGGAGCACATTCTCAGATGAGCAACATGGCTGCTAAGCTTAAGTCCATGGAGGCTGATCTGGAGCTCAAGCCTGCACTCATAGTTCACTTGGTGATGGCTTCACTGCCACCACAATTTGAAAATTTCATCATCAACTACAATGTGTCACCTGAAAAATGGGACATTGAAAAGACCATTGCCATGTGTCGCAAGAAGAGGAAAGGCTGAAGTCCCAGAATGGGGGCTCCTTGAACTTTGTGAAGGACAACAAGAACAGGAACTACGGTTCCCCTTCAAGCCATATGGCAAAGGTCCTCACCAGTATAAGCCACATGGCAAAGGTCCCCAGCAGTATCAGCAAGTGGACAAAGACACCTGCCACCACTGCAAGAAGAAAGGGCATTTCAAGCAAGATTGCCCAGATTGGCTCAAGATGATAATGGAAAAGAGAGGTAAAGACACAGTTTCTTTTGTAAATGAATCCCTGTATACACAGTTTTCAAAATCTACTTGGTGGATTGACTCAGGTGCAACTGTTCATGTTGCAAATTCTTTACAGGGATTCCATTCGACAAGGACTTTGCAAAGAAGCGAAAGACACATTGAAGTCGCAAATGGAGTTCAAGCAGAAGTTGAAGCTGTTGGCGACATCTCCTTGGAGCTAGCTGATGGTTTCAATATTATGCTTAGAGATGTTTTATTTGTTCCTTCGATTCACAGAAACTTAATAAGTGTATCGTGTTGGATAAAGACAGTTATGAATGTTATTTCGGTCATGGCAAGTGTGCCATATGGTTTAAAGATGCTTGTGTGGGTATTGCTTTACTTCATGATAAGCTTTATTTGTTATCCTTGCGTGAAAAAGTGCATTCTGTGAGTAATGTGAATGAACAAATTCCTTGTCGAACAAAGAACAAAAGAAAAGAAAGCGAACTCATGACTCTCGAAGTTATGGCACTGTCGATTAGGCCATATTTCGAGGGGAAGAATAGAAAGCCTCGTTAAAAATGATATTCTTCCTCCGTTAGAGTTCTCAGATATTGAACAATGCATAGATTGCATAAAAGGAAAATACGTAAAACAAATTAAAAAGGGTGCAAACCGAAGCACCGCGACACTAGAAATTATTCACACTGATATATGTGGACCATTTCCGGTGAAAAGTGTGGATGGTTATGACTCGTTCATAACGTTCACAGATGATTACTCCCGATATGGTTATATTTATCCAATTAAAGAAAGATCTGAAGCATTGGATAAATTTAAAATATTCAAAGCTGAAGTTGAAAATCAACATGATAAAAGAATTAAAATAGTCAGGTCCGACCGTGGGGGGGAGTACTATGGTCGGCACACTCCATATGGTCAAGTACCTGGACCTTTTGCAAGGTTTTTACAGGAAAATGGAATAGTCGCCCAGTATTCTATGCCGGGCGAACCACAGCAAAATGGAGTAGCTGAAAGGCGTAACCGTACTCTTATGGATATGGTGCGCAGTATGATGAGTTATTCCACACTGCCATTGGGATTATGGATGGAGGCGTTAAAAACCGCCATTCACATTCTCAACAGAGTACCAAGTAAGTCGGTGCCCAAAACACCGTACGAGTTGTGGACAGGGAAAGTTCCTTCTCTACGCCACTTGAAAGTCTGGGGGAGCCCAGCTGAGGCAAAAGTTTTTAATCCCACATTGCAAAGTTAGACCCCAAAACAGTAACTTGCCATTTCATTGGCTATCCTGATAGATCAAAAGGTTATCGTTTCTACTGTGCAGACAGATACACAAAGTTTGTAGAAACGAGACACGCGGTCTTCTTGAGGACGAAATGATGAGGGGGAGCATGGTAGGCCGGAAAATTGATCTTGAGGAGAAGAGGGTGTGTGCACCTTTTCCGATGATCCATGAGCCATTTTTCGCCCTACCTGTTGTACCTGCACCGATAATCCCAGAGGTTGTGGTGCAAGCACCTGTTGTAACTCCACCCGTGACCACAACGAGGCAAGATTCGGAACCTGTCCGTCAGGAGCCGACTCAACCCGTTGTTGAGCATGAAAGGGAGCGACGACAGCCACATTTAGAAGAAGAGTCGCACGTTGAGACACATGATGTGCCAGAGAATGAGACTCTCGAAGGTCTAAAAGAGCTAGGAAATCAGCTATTTCTAGTGATTATAGAGTTTATAATACAGAAACAGTTCATATGGAAGAAGATCCCACTTCATATGAAGAAGCCATGAGAAGCGTTCACTCTTCGAAGTGGCTGGAAGCCATGGAAGACGAGATGAAATCGATGAGTTCTAACAATGTTTGGGATTTAGAGGAAATTCCTAAAGGAGCCAAAACAGTAGGCTGCAAATGGGTCTACAAAACAAAGTATGACTCCAATGGGAACGTAGAAAAGTATAAAGCGCGACTTGTGGCAAAAGGCTTTACGCAAAGAGAAGGGGTAGATTACAATGAGACATTTTCTCCGGTCTCATGTAAGGATTCTTTCAGAATCATCATGGCACTAGTTGCGCATTTTGATTTAGAGTTGCATCAAATGGATGTAAAGACGGCATTTCTAAATGGAGATTTAGAAGAAAATGTTTACATGAAACAACCCACGGTTTTTTCATGGAGGGGAAGGAACATATGGGATGCCGCCTAAAGAAATCCATTTATGGGTTAAAGCAAGCCTCTAGACAGTGGTATTTAAAGTTCAATAATACAATTAAAAGTTTTGGTTTTAAAGAGAATGTTGAGGACAACTGCATTTATGCAAAGTTTAAAAGTGGAAATATATTTTCCTAATTCTGTACGTGGATGATATCTTGCTTGCAAGCAATGATGTCAGTCTACTGCTAGAAACAAAGAAATTCTTGTCCTCAAATTTTGATATGAAAGATCTTGGTGAAGCTTCATATGTTTTGGGCATAGAAATTCACCGGGATAGAAAGAATGGAGTGCTAGGACTATCACAAAAGGCATATTTAGAAAAGGTTCTAAAGAAATATAATATGCATAAAAGTAGCGCATCACCTGCTCCGATAGTCAAGGGCGATAGTTTTGGGAAATTTCAATGTCCCAAAAGTCAATATGAGATCGATCGAATGAAAGCAGTACCATATGCTTCGGCTGTTGGAAGCTTACAGTATGCACAAGTGTGCACTCGCCCTGACTTAGCTTTTATCACCGGGGTACTCGGTAGATATCAAGAAAATCCAGGCCATGAACACTGGAACATGGTAAAGAAAGCATTGCGTTATGTGCAAGGCGCAAAAGACCTCATGCTAACATATAGAAGATCTGATTCCCTAGAACTAAGAGGGTATTCAGACGCAGATTTTGCGGGAGACAAAGATGATAGGAAGTCCACGTCAGGGTACGTGTTCACTCTCGCAGGAGGGGCTATTTCGTGGAAAAGCTCCAAACAGTCATTAGTTGCATCATCCACGATGTATGCAGAATTTATAGCATGTTATGAGGCCACGGGCAGGCGATATGGTTAAAGAAATTTATACCCGACTTGAAAGTGGTAGATTGTATTGACAAACCACTAAAGATGTACTGTGACAACCAGCCCGCAGTATTCTATGCTCACAACAACAAGTCGAGTAATGCTACAAAGGCAATAGATATAAAGTATTATGTTGTGAAAGATAAGATCCAGGATCAAACTATAAGTCTCGAGCATATAAGGACAAAGGAAATGCTTGCGGATCCGCTAACGAAAGGCTTACCACCCGATGTGTTCCAGAAACACATAGCCGGCATGGGATTAATGGAAAGCCTATGATCACTGGATCACAGAGGCCCAAAAGTAATAGTTTATTGTTTCAAAACTGAAAAGTATATGGTGGCTGTCTGATTCTATCGGCAATTGAGCTGTGACGATGAAACATGCTCTATGTACTAATCGGTGATGAAACGAGTAAAGTAAAAGGTTAAAAGTAAAAGTTGAGATCAAGGGGAGAATGTTAGATATTGATCTCCAACCGTGGAGTCCAACGGCTCCACGATCCCTGTGATCGCGCCCTGATCGGGGGCGCCCGACCTTAATTGTCGGTGGGCCCCTGTCGCAGCGCTATATAAAGGGTGGGGGGCCGGCCTGCACAGCTCACGAGTTTGACCGTGCGTAGCCAAACCCCACCGACATTCCCCTCTCCGATCTAGGGTTAGCGCCCAGCGACAGGAAGCACCACTGCCACCACTGCCTCGGCCACCATGGCCTCGGGTCGAGCTCATCCACCCATGGAGAAGGTACGCCCAAATCTCCCTCTCTCTCTCTGTTCAACACACACACACACGCTGCACATGATGATCTACACGAGTAGTGGTTCTAGTGACACTAACAGTTCGTTCTGTTGTTGAGTTGTGATAAGGAGAGGAGATCCACCTCTAGCTCAACCAACGAATCGCCAAGCACGCTGTGTCTGTAGTCCGCTGCCTCACTGGCCTAAAATGATTTTTGGGGCTCTCAAATCAACACCCAAGATGGACTTTCTATGGCCTAAAACGAATTAGTCCACCTTCCGGAAATACTTAATGGGGTTTAGCTCCAACATGATGCTCCAGATAAGATCATCCGGAAGCTCACAAAAATGGGTGCTATTCGTCTAAATCGGCAACATGATGCAATTCTTGGGACATACCACCTTGATGATGACTATCTTGGTTTGGAAACCTAGGGCCCATCCAAAGTGCCAAATCTTTGACCAATTCACGTAGTTGGGAGACATAATTTGAAATGGGGCAAGCAGGCCTTTGACGAATTGACCTAATTGGGAGACACAAACCTTGCTATTAAGATCTACCTAGTAAGCCAAAATAGTGAGATAATTGTTGCTATTTTCTTTTAGAGAATTAAAAAACTGTATCTCCGAGGTAGTGGAGGTGCAAAATCGGAAAGATTTATCAACCATGCTGGCTGACTGATTATTCAAGATGTTGATCTTTCTCAGTGCTGACAACCGTTCGTAAATAAAATAGGATCCCACATTTTATTAGAGAGATGCGGCTTAGAACAAACTATAATTTCAAACTCTTTGCAACAGGAATTGGCGATGGGGGAAACTAAGGTGCTGCGTGAAAGGCTTGGGGTTTAACTTACCTATTTTTCATGGATAGTATCTTACCATCTTTTGTTTCGGCATGATTGGACAATTGATGAACTCTATGGGTGAGGTTGAGAGTGTAATATTTTGTGGCCATTTTTATGATATATTTAAAAACTTACCTCCTTGCGTTGTGTGATGTTCTTGTTTCTTAGCGAGTGACACGAACAAAAGATGAGATCCACCTCTAGAACAACCAAGGAATCATAAGCTGTTGTCACAGGGGTTCGAGTAACGTAAAATACTCTATGTTCCGCCCTGCATCGCCCTGGCCACTAGCCATTGATAAAAAAAAAGCACGATCACGTGGTTGCATGGTCTGGCCCATCGCTTATAATATCCACATGTGTTCTGGTTTCTAGATAAATAAGGGTTTAATATTTGAGTGTAATGTATTTATTATGCTAGAGGTTCTTTGGATTTTTTAGAATGTAACGGTAAGTCAATTCAGAATTGTTCTTATTTGGATGCTTTGAAGTATGGTTAAGGTTTGGAAAATACTGAAACTTGTCCAATCAAATTTGAACATCTGAAGTTAGTTAAATGTTCAAAAATGAAGTTCGAAATTGTACCCTTAAACAAATAAGTTGTCCGATTGCACATTGAAACATTGGATGTTTTATTCGAGGTAGAAACAAAATTTACAAATGTGTACATTACTTAGAAGTTAGAATTTATTTTTTCAAAGTTGTTTTCTAATATTCATATCTGAATAACTTATGACTCAATATCTTTGTACATGTAATTATGATAATTATACTTGGGTACACACCTTTTCACTGAGACAACGAACAGATGCATGCATGTCATTACTGTTAGAGAGATATTTGTATATTGTAGTTTCCCTATTAGATAGGGGGCTCCCTGCATATTTACACCTGTACATGTACTATATATTGTGGCCTTTGGCCCCTTGGAATACAAGTTGCATATTCCTTACATGGTATCAGAGCTCGGTTAGGGCTCCACGCACGCGCAACTCGTGCAGTTTTTATTTTCTTTCCAGCCGCCGGTTTCGTACAGATCGAATCGATCGATCTCTCTCTCTCCGGCAGCCACCGTCACGGCAGCCTCCGTCCCCGGCCGTCCCTGTCTCCGGCTGCCCCGTTCCCGGCCGCCACCGCCCCGACCGTCCTCGTCCCCGGCCGTCCCGTCTCCAGCGAGGTCTCGTGTCCGCCGTGCCCCATTGCTCCTACTGCTCCTATTCCGCCGACGCCACCAGTTCTTGCTGCCGATGCTACTCAGGCTGCAAAGGATGCAGCTAAGAGTGCGGATGATGTTGCCATTGCTGCGTATGACCGGCAGGTCAAGGAGCATTCTGACGCCCTTGAGACCTACCGGTTGGATCTGACTGCTTACACCCAGTGGATTGATGATGATGCTCGTGCTGCGGCTGTTCTCACCGCCAGTGTTCTACCGCAGTTTGCCTCTGAGTTTATGGGTCTCAGTACTGTCGCTGACATGTGGGCTCACCTTCGTCAGCGTCATCAGCCGTCCGGAGATGCTCTATATCTGTCTGTGGTTCGTCAGGAGCATGATCTTCAGCAGGGTGACTCTACCATTGATCAGTTCTACACGCAGAGTGCTGCTATCTGGCGTCAGCTCGACTCTCTTCGCACTGCCGTGTGTGGTGCCTGCCCGTGTTGTCAGACTGTGCGTTCCGACTTGGAGTTTCAGCGCGTATATGAGTTCTTGTCTCGGCTCCGCAAGGAGTTCGAGCCCCGACGTGCTCAGCTGCTTGCTCGTGGTCGTGCCCCTATCTCGGAGGTGCTGTCTGAGCTTCGTGCTGAGGAGACTCGTCTACGTGGTGTTGGGTTGCTTGAGGTTCCTTCTGTGCTTGCTGCCCATGGTCCTCCTTCGTCGCCTGCTTCATCGACTCCTTCGCGGTCCACTGCTCCACTTTTACCCACCCTCAGGGTCAGGGCCTGGGTCGTGGCCAGGGTCGTGGCGCTCGTCCACGCCCTCACTGCTCCTACTGTGATATGCCTGGCCACACCGAGTCTCGTTGCTACACGAGGGAGCGTGATCTGCGTAAGCAGAAGGCGTCTGCTTCTCCCGGGACTCGAGCTTCCTCTGGCTCGTCAGGGTCTTCTCCCGCCGGCTTCACCGACCAGGACATTATGCGGCTCAAGCGGATGCTCGCCGCTTCAGGTTCTTCTTCGGCGGGTACTGCTGGCTCTGTGACTGATTCTTCTGGCACTGCGCGACCACCATCTTTTACACAGTCAGGTACATCCTCGTGGGTTCTGGATTCTGGAGCTTCCTTTCATATGACTTCTGATTCTTCCACTCTGTCCTCTCTTCGACCTCTTGATTCTCCTCTTAGTGTTCTTACTGCTGATGGTACTTCTCTCTCTGTTTCTAGTCGAGGCACTCTTTCTACTTCTTCCTTTTTTGTCCCTGATATTTCTCATGTTCCTCGTCTTACCATGAACTTGTTCTCTGCCGGTCAGCTTACTGATTCTGGTTGTCGCGTCATTCTTGACGCTGATTCTTGTTCCGTTCAGGATCGTCGCACGCAGGTTTTGGTTGGAGCTGGCCCTCGCCGCCGTGATTCTCAGGGGGCTTTGGGATATAGACTGGCTTCGTGTTCCTTCCGCTGCTACCTCGCCTGCCAGTTCTCCTATCGTCGCCTCTGTCACCGGCTCTTTTCAACAGTGGCATCATCGTCTTGGTCATCTTTGTGGTTCTCGTCTGTCGTCTTTAGTTCATCGTGGTCTTCTGGGGACTGTCTCAGGAGATGTTTCTTTACAGTGTCAGGGTTGTAGGCTAGGAAAACAGATTCAGTTACCCTATCCTACTAGTGCGTCTGTATCTCAGCGTCCTTTCGACTTAGTTCACTCTGATGTTTGGGATCCGGCTCCTTTCGCTTCGAAAGGGGGCCATCGATATTATATAATATTTATAGATGATTGATACGTCTCCAACGTATCTATAATTTCTGATGTTTCATGCTTGTTTTATGTATCATTGTCACATGTTTTATATGCATTATATATCATTATTATACATTTTCTGGGACTAACCTATTAACAAGATGCCACAGTGCCAGTTCCTGTTTTCTGCTGTTTTTGGTTCCAGAAAAGCTGTTCGGGCAATATTCTCGGAATTCGACGAAACAAAAGCCAAACCTCCTATTTTTCCGAGGGACACACGGAGCCAGAAGGGCAAGCCAGGGGGAGGCCCACGGCCTCCAAACCACATGCTCGCGCGGCTAGGCCCACAGGCGCGCCGGGAGGTGAGGAGGGAGCCCAGGACCTCCACCGACGTTGCCCCTTCGCCTATTTAGTCACCCCGACGCGAAAACCCTAGATATATATCTAATACTCCAGAAAGACTTCCGCAGCGCCGTCGCCATCGCGAGACCTCGTTTCGGGGGTCAGAAGTTCCTGTTCTGGCACCCTGCCGGGACGGGGATTGACCCCGGAGCCATCTCCATCGACTCCACCGCCTCCACTTCGACTCCATGATGGTTTGTGAGTAGTTCCCCATGGACTACGGGTTCTTGGCTGTAGCTAGTTGGTACTCTCTCTCTCATGTACTTCAATACAATGATCTCATGAGCTGCCTTACATGATTGAGATCCATATGATGTAATTGGTGTTGTGTTTGTTGGGATCCGATGAATTGTTACATTATGATCAGATTGTTCATCATATTATCATACTATTGTTTATTTAAGATCTTGCATGCTCTCCGGTACTTGTGGTTACCCTGATCAAGTAGTTGCTTGTATCTCCAAGAGGGAGTATTTATGCTAGATAGTTGGGTTCAGCCTCTATTTAACCTGGGATAGTGACAGCAAGTTCTAAGGTTGTAGATGTGTTGTTGCCACTAGGGGTAAGACAGCAATGCTTTGTCTAAGGATGAATGTGTTGTTTACATTATGCACAATACTTAATGCAATAATCTGTTGTTTGCAACTTAATACTGGAAGGGGTGCGGATGCTAACCGGAAGGTGGATTATTTAGGCACAGATGCATGCTGGATAGCGGTATGTGTATCTTGTCGTAATGCCCAATTAAATACTACAGTAAACATTATCTTATCATAAGCATGCATTGTCATGCCCTTACAATTATCAATTGCCCAACTGTAATTTGTTCACCCAACACCTGTTATTTGTTTGGAAAGTTACCACTAGTGTAGATAGCTGGGAACCCCGGTCCATTTGTCATCATCATTGCTCTCTGGTCCTATATGTCATTAGAAGTAGTATCAACTATTTTCTGGTGCCATTGCCTCCGTGTTACTGCTGCTGTGTTACTGTTACTATTGCTCTCATATTACTGCTGCTTTCACATCACCCTGTTACTAGTGCTTTTCCAGGTACAGCTGAATTGACAACTCAGTTGTTAAGGCTTATAAGTATTCTTTGTCTCTCCTTGTGTCGAATCAATAAATTTGGGTTTTACTTCCCTCGAAAACTGTTGCGATCCCTATACTTGTGGGTTATCAATGATTTTTCTCGTTACACTTGGCTGTATTTTATGTCTTCTCGTACTGAGGTTCTCTCCATATATAAGCGTTTTGCCGCCATGGTTCTTACTCAGTTCTCTACGCCTATTCGTGTGTTCCGTGCTGACTCTGCTGGTGAGTATATCTCCAAGCATTTGCGTGGTGTTCTTGCTGAGCAGGGCACTCTCGCTCAGTTCTCCTGTCCCGGTGCGCATGCTCAAAATGGCGTGGCTGAGCGTAAGCATCGCCATCTTCTTGAGACTGCTCGTGCGATGATGATCGCCTCTTATCTTCCGCCTCATTTCTGGGCTGAGGCCGTTTCTACCTCGGCCTATCTGATTAATATCCAGCCTTCTGCCGCCCTTCAGGGTGCCATTCCTCTCGAGAGACTCTACGATCGTTCTCTTGTCTATTCTATGCTTCGTTTGTTTGGTTGCGTTTGCTATGTTCTTCTTGCTCCTCGTGAACGCACCAAACTAACCGCTCAGTCTGTTGAGTGTGTTTTTCTCGGATATAGTGATGAGCATATGGGCTACCGTTGTTGGGATCCTGTGGCTCGCCGGATGCGTATTTCCCGGGATGTGACGTTTGATGAGTCTCGGCCTTTCTATCCGCGTTCGACCTCTCCGACCTCTACTGTGGAGGATCTCTCTTTTCTTACTTTTCCTGATTCTCCTCCCGATATCCCTCATATTTCTCCTCCCTCTGATCCGGTGCCATCTACTCCGATGTCTTCTTCTCCTCCTTCGTCGCCGCCTTCTTCACCCTCTCTGTCCCCGTCTCCGCCTCCGTCTTCTCCTGTTGCTCCTTCTCATCCTACTTTTCCTTTCTATTACACTCGCCGTCCACGTGTTGTGACCGAGTCATCTGATGCACCCTCTACTTCCGGTGCACCGTCTCAGCCGACTTACCCTCTTCGTTCTTGGCCTTGTCGTTCCCCTGATTTCTATAATCCCGCTACCTACAGTGTTTCGGTTGTCTCGGAGCCGACTACGTATCGTGAGGCTGTTGTTCATCCTGAATGGCAGCTTGCCATGGCTGAGGAGATTGCTGCGCTTGAGCGCACTGGTACGTGGGAGATCGTCCCTCTTCCTCCTCGTGTTCGTCCTATCACCTATAAGTGGGTCTATAAGGTTAAGACCCGCTCTGATGGGACTCTTGAGCGTTACAACGCTCGTCTGGTCGCTCGTGGCTTTCAGCAGGAGCATGGCCGTGATTATGATGAGACTTTTGCTCCAGTGGCTCACATGACCACTGTTCGGACTCTTCTTGCCGTGGCATCTGTTCGCCATTGGTCTGTGTCTCAGCTTGATGTTAAGAATGCCTTTCTTAATGGTGAGTTGCGTGAGGAGGTTTATATGCAACCACCACCTGGGTATTCTGTTACAGATGGCATGGTCTGCCGTCTTCGTCACTCTCTCTATGGCCTTAAGCAAGCCCCTCGTGCATGGTTTGAGCGCTTTGCTTCTGTGGTCACAGCTGCTGGTTTCTCTCCCAGTGCTCATGATCCTGCGTTGTTTGTTCACTGTTCTCCTCGTGGTCGCACTCTTCTTCTTCGTTATGTTGATGACATGATCATCACTGGTGACGACCCAGAGTATATTGCCTTTGTCAAGGCACGTCTGAGTGAGCAGTTTCTTATGTCGGATCTTGGTCCGCTTCGTTACTTTCTTGGGATTGAGGTTTCGTCCACCGCTGATGGTTTCTTTATATCTCAAGAACGGTATATTCATGATCTTCTTTCTCGTGCCGCTCTTACTGATGAGCGTACTGTTGAGACTCCCATGGAGCTCAATATTTCTCTTCGTGCGTCTGATGGCGATCCTCTCTCTGATCCGACTCGTTATCGACATCTTGTCGGGAGTCTCGTCTATCTGGCTGTTACTCGCCCTGATATTTCTTATCCTGTTCATATTCTGAGTCAGTTTGTTTCTGCTCCCACTTCGGTTCACTATAGTCACCTTCTTCGTGTTCTACGCTATCTTCGTGGAACGATCTCGCTTTGTCTCTTCTTTCCTCGTTACAGCTTCAGTCCTACTCCGATGCTACTTGGGCTTGTGATCCTTCGGATCGCCGTTCACTTTGTGCTTACTGTGTTTTCCTTGGTGGTTCTCTCATTGCCTGGAAGACGAAGAAGCAGACCGCAGTTTCCCGTTCGAGTGCAGAAGCTGAGTTGCGAGCTATGGCTCTTTTGACAGCTGAGGTGACTTGGTTACGGTGGTTACTTGCAGATTTTGGTGTCTCTGTTACGACACCCACGACTCTTTTGTCAGACAGTACAGGTGCTATTAGCATTGCACGTGACCCAGTGAAGCATGAGCTTACTAAGCATATTGGCGTTGATGCTTCTTTTGTCCGTGCTAGTGTGCAGGATCAGATTATTGCGCTCCAGTATGTGCCTTCAGAGTTACAGTTGGCGGATTTTTTCACGAAGGTCCAGACTAGAGCACAGCATAGCTTTTTCCTCTCCAAACTCAGTGTTGTGGATCCACCATGAGTTTGAGGGGGGGTGTTAGAGAGATATTTGTATATTGTAGTTTCCCTATTAGATAGGGGGCTCCCTGCATATGTACACCTGTACATGTACTATATATTGTGGCCTTTGACCCCCGTGGAATACAAGTTGCATATTCCTAACAATTACTTGGTAATACTATAGTAGGTACTTCAATAAGATCATAGTTGCTAGCCTGGTACACTATAGTAGTGCAACTTTCTCCAATATGTTGTGAATGACATGCTCACTGGTGTATATATGCTTCATTCGTGTCTCCTCCTCCAGGAAGAAGTATATGCCACGTCTTCACACCACAAGCCATAATTTACTCTTTTTTGGCAAGCCTTTTCTCTTATTTTTGTACACCCACGGTTCCAACACTTGTTGCTTTAGGCATGGAGGGCATCAGGAATTGTGATGTGAGCGTGTCTGTGCTACGAGTGGCCTCTGCGAGTTGGAAGTTTGCATTTGTTGTAGTAGAATAAGCGTGATGAACTTACTAAGGCAGGAGCTCGTAACCAATCCGTGGTCGCCTAAAATATTGTGCACATCATACACCAATAGAGGCTTGTTTAGTTGGCAAGTGAAGGACGCCTCGGGATGATGGCAGGACGGAGCCAATCTTTGCTACTACCTCCTGTTGGAATTGGTTGTCGCGGAAACAACTCAAAGTAGTACAAATTCATACAGTACTCGCGTCAATCAATACCGATCGGAGGGAGTACTATACACGCATCTCTCCCAAGATGGAGGGATCCAGAGCTAGCCCAATCAGGAAGAGCTTGAGAAGGCATTGGCCGCCTCACTGGTCCGACCACCACGAGCAGTGTTTGCACCTCCTTACATGTCGTGTTATATCCGCTCGAGTTACCACAACCTTTGTAAGTACGTGTTGGCCATTGTCCGGACACGGCCAGAGGCGAAGCTAAGGTAGAAAATCATTGGGTTCAGCTCTTGGTATTATAGTGTAATCTTCCACTAATTAACAATATCACAGACTAATTTAACAAAGGTTTGGTGAATTCTGTTGGGTTCATCTGAACCCAATGGTTCTATACCAGCTCCGCCACTGGACACGGCGTCTCTGATCCAAGATGACGGCGTGAAATTCGTCGCAGACAAGGCATGATCGACCGTGGTGCCCAGCAAAATTCGGGCGGGTCAAGTCCACGTGAGCGACCGATGTACACATGATCTGCATCTATAGCCGTGACCGCCGGCGGTTGTTAACTTTTGGACCAACCCAACCCAACACTGGTATGTGGCGTTGTACGTGTCTGTCTGCAATGGTGCAGTGTAGCATTAGCATCAGTTGGATCAAAGCGGAAGCTGTCATGACTGGCTCGCTGTCGAGTGGCAGCACTAAGTAATGTTTCTGCCTGTAGTGTTCTCCAATAAGTTGTCCGATTGCATGTAGAAACAGTTGGACCTGGCATTAAAACAAACACCGATCAGTACAAAACATATCAACAAAAAGAAAATTAGAACGAGATTTTTGAGATGTCCTTCGTCTTCAACCTCTCTACACCGTGTCGACGGCGCGTCGCCGCTGCCGCTTCTCCCTGAGCCGACATGACATTGTTGGTTGTGGATGGGAAGTCGCCGAACGGGTCAAAAAGACCACATCCGTCCCGGAGCCGAAGAAGAAGGATGAACCACCGATGAACCTCCTTGACGATCCGGAAATCGCCACCGCCAGAAAAAATCCTTGAGAAACACACCACTCCCACAACCTTCTCTACGTCGCCGCCGAGATGGGACTGAAGTCGGGAAGACCTTATTAAAGACACCGCCGTCACCATCAGGGCACCGCCCCAGCAAATCTTGACACGAAAATCAGAAAACGGAGCCCTCCCGCCGGCGAGGGCCGAGATCCACCGCGCCTCCATGGCCTGAAGGCCAAAGAGGCGGGGCAGATCGGCGGCAGCTCCGACGGGAGGCGAGAAACCCTAGATCGCTGGAGCGCTCGGTGGCTAGAAGGATACCACTTCGCGTTCCAGTCTAACGGACCTCAAAAAACAGTTGACGTTTTATTCGAATTAGAAATAAATTTGGCAAATGTATTCACTTAAAAGTTAGAATTTATTTGTTCAAAGTTGTTTTCTAATATTCATATATGAAGAACTTATGACTCAATATGTTTGTGCATGTAATTATGATAATTATACTTGGGTACACACCATTATACTAAAGCAACAATAGATGCATGTCATTACTTGGTAATACTATAGTCGGTACTTCAATAAGATTATAGTTGGTATAGTACACTATAGTACTGCTCTCCTGGTTGAGGATGCCCTGTCAGTCTCCCGACAGCGAGGCGTCCCTAAATACCTGGTGGCTCGCCACAAGACTGGCCGTCCACAAACCTCTGCACAAGGGACTCGCCTCTACGACTCTGCTTGTGCCCTGGATGGTTTGGAAACACAGGAACGACTGCGTCTTCAACCGAGGACGCCCCTCGGTCGCTGACCTCACGATGAAGATCAAGGAAGAAGCACGCCTGTGGGCTAGCGCTGGTGCGCTGGGCCTGCGTGATGCTATTCCCCAGACCTGGGATGTACACTGATTACTCTTCTTAGCCCTGTAATTGCCTCCTAGGAGGATTGTAACACAAACTCTACCTTTTCAATAAAAAGAAACGCAAAAGTCTTTTGCGTTTTCTCTAAAAAAAAAAAAATTCTCCAATATGTTAGTGACTGACATGCTCATTGCTGTATATATAATTCACGCGTACTGTCTCTTCTCCACCTGGAAGAAGTATATACCATGGCTTCACACCGCATACCATATTTTACTCTCTATTTTTGGCAAGCCTTTTCTCTTATTTTAGGTCAGCCACGATTCCAATCACTTGTTGATGTAGGCATGGAGGGCATCAGGAATTAGGATCTGAGCGTGTTTGTGCTACGAGTGGCATCTGTGAGTAGTAAGCGTGCATTGGCAATTCAATGTGCGTGATGAACTTTCAGACATAGGAGCCCATGATCAATCGATAGATAGGGACCAAAATCTTTGTCTCCTAAAACTAGTGCTCATCATAGCGGAAAGTGGTATTTGCACCCGAGCACCCTGCTAGTTTAAAAAATTCGAAAAAATATATTTAAAAGTTTTTAAAAAATCTGAAAACAATCATGGATGTTCTCAATGATATATATGACAAGCGTGTAAAATATCAATGCAAAATTCTCTATATTGTAGTGTACACAAAAATGACAAAATGGGGAGATTTGAAACTATGCATTGTTAACTATAATAAGATCTGTAAATTTGTCATTTTTGTGTATGTCGAAATATAAAGTATTTCACATTGTTATTTTTCACGTCTATAGGATACATCATCTAGAGCATGCATGATTTTTTTTCAATTTTTTTGAATCTTTTAAATGTGTTTTTCTAATTTTCTAAGTTGGTAGGAGCACTGGAGCTCGGGTGTACGAAATCTTTACTCCCTCATCATAGTCCAACTAAGAGACAATGGTTTAGTTGGTTACTTAATGACACCTAGAGACAAAGGTAGGACAGAGCCAATCTTTGGTACCGAACACGAAGTGGATGTCCGGGAAGAAAGGCGACGAAGAAAGGCGGCACCGAGCTAATGTCCACGCATCTCAGCCAAGATGGCACATCTAGCCCACCACCCAAAAAGAGCACGAGAAAGCCTTGGCCGTCTCATTGATCCGGCTACCCACCAATAGAGAACAAAAGCGAGCGGTGTTTGAACCTCCTGGCCTTCGTGTAATATCCGCCCTAGTTCCCACAACCTTTGTATGTGCTGGTCATTGTCGGAACACGTCGTCTCCGATACAAAACGACGACGCCCCTGAACGAACTCGCTTTTGGAAATTCGCCTCGCACATGCACATTCTGCCGCCAACTTTGCTCGATCGCTTGATTGATGGTGGTGCCCAGCCGAATTCGAACGAGTGCAAGTATACAGAGCTATAGTTTCTAACTTTGGACCAACCGAACACAACAGTAGTCTGAGACTCTGAATATGCAAATTCAAAGTCTCAGACTGCAGTGACTTCAGGTTTCGATAGCATATTCAAAATCTTAGACTACTGTTGTGCATTCCCTTCCTAAAAGAGCTAGACAACCAGTGTGGTTGCTCTTTGCTGCCATTTGCTGGGGACTTTGGAATATCCGAAACAATTTCTCCATTGAGAATATTTTTCCCTGCCAACCAGCTGATTGTTTCTTTAAAATTGGCCTCAAATTGCAGCAATGGAGACCCCTGTCGAAACCTGAAGACCTTGCAGTCCTGGACATCATGATATCGGAGCTTCGTCATCTCTACCGATTGACTCTTCTATAAGCTGGAGCTGAAGCTGATTCCTGTTTTGCGCTTTAAGCTCGCTAGTCAAGCTACTTGTTTGTTATCTTTATGAACTTGGTTTAGCTCCTTGGCAGTGTGCCTTGTGATGTCTTTTTAATGTGGTATCCCCAGTTTGGTTTGTAAAACTCCCTGTGAACTCGTCAGGTTTTATTAATTTAAAGTTGGGCAAGTTGTGCCTTATGTCTAAATGTCACGCTTGATTTCTTTGCTGTACGAGAAACACAAGGAAGATCCATATCAAAGTCTGGCTTCTTAGGGTGCTCTCGCAACACAGTATGAACTCCATGGCTTGCAGACTCGCTGGCCGGGCCACCACAAACGACGACAAACAGAGCATTTTGGACGGACATGCCCGTCGAATGCAAATTCGACCATGATCCGCTACCGGCTATGGGGACTGGGGTAATCGTTCTGCTGCCAGCTGCTTGTCGTCCGGAACGTCCCGTAGTACAACTACATCCCCCAATTTAACACAACGAACTGGCTCGGGCAAACTGGGATGGACGTTTGATCGGAAGCATCTCCACCGGGCCTCCAAATGACCCCCAGAGCCCAATTGGGGGTCCGACATGAAAATCGCCCACTAGCGACAACCCCCAAAGGGTCGCCCCGAGCGAAATCGTGTCCGGCACCCCCGAGAGGGCCTCCAAACTTGGAGGCCCTTTCGGGGGTGCCGGACATGGGGAGGACATGCCCTCCGACAGGGGTGGCCCGCCCATCATAGAGACAGCGCCGGCGTGACCTGATTCAGTCGCTCTCCCACCCTCCTTCTTTTCCCTCTCGGCCGGCGATTCACACCAACGCCGCCACTTTCGTCACTGCCTGCTTGATTCGCAACTCGGGGCCCAAGCCGCAGCGCTCACGCAGGCCTGCTTGCCGCCGCTACCCACTGGTCTCCGACATCGTCTAGCGCCGCCGCAGCTAATTCAGCCCGGGTACGCCTCTTCTTTTCTCCCACCCCGCATGCAAGTTGTTCGACCATTCGTTCATAGGCTCATTTCGTTGATTGTTCATTGGTGGCTTTGTTCCATTGCTTTGTTTCGTCCAATAGGCTATGGACAGCGACGACGAGATCATGTTTTTCGAAATGATGAGGGAGGATGCCGCCCTTGCGGCCGACGACGAGGAGAATGAGATGGTCATGGCTGCACTTCTAGATGCCGCGGTCGAGGAAGACACGGCGCCAAAGTTTGGAGGATCAGTGAAGGGGCGGAGGGCCAACAAGGAACGCAACAGAGCAACTGGGCACATTCTCTTGTACCAAGACTATTTTGCCGAGAATCCGACGAACTTGCCTCATGAATTTCGCCGGCGCTTTAGGATGAGCAGGGAATTGTTCAGGACGATCGCGCATGGCGTTCGGGAATACGACGACTACTTTGAACTGAAGAGAGACTGCACCGGCCTCCTTGGGTTATCATCTCTTCAGAAATGTATGGCGGACATACGGTGCCTTGCTTACGGGCTTCCCGCCGATGCGTTGAATGATTATCTCCACATGTCTGAGTCCACCGCCGTCGAAGCCACCTACAGATTCTGTAAGACAGTTGTGAACGTTTTTGGATAGAAATATCTGAGGACACCAAATGAGGCAGACATGGCTCATCTCTTGGCACAAGGCGAAACAAGAGGATTTCCAGAGATACTTGGAAGTATCGATTGCATGCATTGGAACTGCAAGAACTGCTCGTTCTCTTGGCAAGGAATATACAAGTCAGGGCATCATGGAAAGTGCAGTGTTATACTTGAGGCCGTGGCAGATTCTGATCTTTGGATATGGCATGCGTATTTCTGTGCCGCCAATGACATCAATGTGCTCCACCGCTCCAATGTGTTAAAAAAACTTTGTGATGGGCTAACTTCACCATGCAACTATGTGATCAATGGCCATGAGTACGACAAGGGGTACTATCTTGCTGATGGCATCTATCCCACTTGGTCTACATTTGTGAATACCATCCGCAACCCTCACGGCGAGGCAGATTACCCTTTTGCAAAGAGGCAAGAGTCTGTTCGCAAAGATGTGGAGCGGGCTTTTGGTGTGCTCCAGGCCAGGTCTGTCGTTGTCCGCTACCCTTGTCTTTCATGGTCGCTAGATGAAATGTGTGAGATCATGAATGCTTGTGTTATCATGCACAACATGATCATTGAGGACGAGCGTGATACGAGGAGGCAACTGGTCGGCGAAGTGTTTGATTTCCAGGGGCCTATGGCCAATCCACAGCCGGGCGTGCCGACGCAGTATGCAGAATTTCTTGCTATACATCGGGAAATTCGCGATGGAACAAAGCATCTGCAGCTGCACAATGACCTCATGCAGCACCTGTGGATTATCAAAGCGACTCAGCCGGCGGCTGTTTGATATGTCACAGTTTAAACTTGAATTCGTATTTAAACTTCGTATTTTGAATTTGAACTTGTGTTGTAATATTTATTACATTTTCTATCTTCAATTCGTATTTAAAATGCTAAAATCACCGCCGATGTGTTGATGATTTTTTTTTTTTGTAATTGGCCTTTGGCTTGCTTGTTTGGGGTGCGCCGCTGTGGGCGACACCCCCCAATTGGCCATACACATGTCCGGCACCCCCAATTGAGACTCAATTGGAGGGTGCCGGACACGAAATTGGAGGCCCCGGTGGAGATGCTCTTAGGTGCACACACCATCTCACGAAGGCTTTTACGAACTCCAAAGAACACAATTTGTGACATGGGCCCTCCCGAGCACCACAAACAGTGAACGAAAAAACATGAGGACACGTTTGCCCAGCTAGCCCGATATGCCGCATGTTCTGTGTTCAATCCCAGAGCACTTCTCGCTGAGGCAAACCAAGGAGGTCTACACAAAGGAACGCCGCGAATGCAGAACAAGACACAATCTTTGCCGGAGGCCGCATGCCGAAGAAACATCCGTCACCCCACCTCCAGAGAGGTACCCACCGTGAGCTCTAAGGCGACGTCTTCAAGAAGAGCACGACGCAGAGTGCCGCCGCCGCCCGATTCGAGAATCTTGGTTTTTTTTTCAAGGATAGAATCTTCAGTCTTCACCAGGATTCAATTATGCTTCTGTACACGTAATGTATATTGACCTCACGGCAGTAGGTTCATATTTACCCAATAGTACTGTATAGAAGGTATCTCGATATGCCCATAACTCTTTATACTATAATAGTGTTACTTTATGAAAAAATATATTGTGTGAGTCATGTTTGTTGCCATATATATATACATATGCTTCATTCGTGTAGCTCCTCCAAAGAAAAGTATAGGAAATGGGTATAGACTTTAGATCAAAAAAGTGTTTTCACTTCACTGCATCGACAGATCCAATCTATGGCAGTTTTAGGCATGTTGGGCATCTGGAATCGGGTTGTAAGTTCCTGTAAAACAAATTGTACAGTTGCATTTGGATGTATGGCTGGCTGTCGATGTTGTACTCCCACACATAGAAGCATCTAATCATCTACTAGAAGGGACGGATCCAGCATCTCCGCAGCCAGGCAAATTTGAGAAATTTAACTCTTTTCTGAAATCATTTCACAAAATAGACCAAAATTTAAATTATTTCACGATCTGGCCCTTTCTCACGCCCGCCCCGGAACGCCGTGCTCAGCTATACAACGCCCCGGTCCAAGACGTCGTCGACCGTGCCACGTCGGACGAGTAGGGCCCACATGCCGTTAGTATGGCGCCCTGGGCCAGGGCGCCGTGCCTACTAGCACGGCGCCTTTAGCCAAGGTGTCATTTTTTTCCGTAGGCACCGCGCCTTTAAGGCGCCATGTTTTTTTTTCTCCTTAGATAACACCCAGAATAGGTTAAATAGGCTTTGGGATAGCATATGTATTATGCGCTACCCCAGTGGTCCTACCTTGTGTACTGGGCTTTATCTCTTCCTTGGTCGTGAGTTCGAATCCCTGTACAACCGAATTTTCTTTATGTTTTTTGTTTTTCCCCTGTGCAACATATATATGCAGTTTAATTTTTACGAAATTTTGTGTGCTTTTTGCGTGCAATAAAAAGAATTCATAATATGCAGCCAAAATCCACCTTATATTCAGAGAAGTAGGAGCTTTAGTTATAAGTTTAGAAAAAAAACAAAATATTCGGAAAAACAAACTGCGTATGTTGTATAAGTGAAAAACAAAACACATAAATAATCGAAAAAAAACTAAAAAATTGTGCTAAATGGATTCGAACTCAAATCCTAGCAAGAGAAAGAACCGATTAGGTCATGCGGACCACTGGGCTAGAGAAGAGTTCGCGTACAGAACAAATCCCAGAAGCTATTTAGCTTTGAATATTTTTTATTTTTTCCGATTTTTTGTATTTTTTTATTTTTCACTTATGCAACATTTGAAGTTTATTTTTCCGACTATTTTGCTTTTAAAAAAAAGGTATAACTAATGCTCCTATCTTCGCTGAATATAAGGTGGATTTTGGCTACATATTATGAATTCTTTTTTATTGAACGAAGCACTATATATCCAAATATAAGATGCAACAATTTTCTGAAAGACATATATGCATGATAAAAATGATGAGAGGACAGGAAAAATAAAAACACTATCATCATGGGGAAGTGTTTGTGTAACAGGAGAACAATGAAGCTATCTTTTGTTTTTCTTGTCCTCTCATAATTTTATCATGCATTTATGCCGGTCACAATTGTTGCATCTTATATTTCGATTATAGTACTTCATTCAATAAAAAAGAATTCATAACATGTAGCCAAAATGCAATTAATATTCAGAGAAGATAGGAGGCTTAGTTATAACTCTGAAAAAACATTAAAAAAAATCGGGGAACATATACTACATACATTGCATCATTGCATGAGTGAAAAACAAAAAACATAAAAAAAGTCCCAAAAAAATAAAAATAAAAGGTACTACGAAGAGACTCGAACTCACGACCCAAGGTAGTTCAGCACAAAACAACTACTAGTACCACTGGGCTAGACCATTTTGTTGAGGCGTCGTGCAGTAGAGTATGGTGTCCCAGGGTCGGACGGCGTGAAAAAAGGTTAGATTGTGAAATGATTTGAAATTGAGTTCATTTTGTGAAATGAATTAAAAAAAAGGGTCAATTTCGTTAAAATTGCCCCGCAGCCAGGTGCACGAGCGGTGTCGGCCGACCGCTGCTAGCGTTGGGACCAATCCAACCTTCTATCGTGCCTGCCCGGGTGCAGTGTAGCTTTGCAGCAGTTGCTCGCACTCGCGGACGCAGCCGCATGCACATGTACCTGGGCACGGCAGCGGCCGATCAAGATCGATCGTCCTTGCTCTACTCCTCAGCGGCCACCAGCGCTACAGCCTTGTCACGTGCATGTAAACACGAGTACGGGCGCCAATAGCCACGACAGCTTCTACTATGGAGATGATCTATTAAGCCATCCACGTCGATCTGGGATATACTATCCACGCATGCAACATCACCGATGCCGTTTGAAAAGGAGAGTATAACCCTGACATCTGCATTAATTCATGCACACAACCTTTTTGTATTGTAAGGATGTTTGAAATTTAATATCACTTCTCAAGGATCACATAAATTGGAAATATGAATCAAACATCGAAAAAATACCACATATGTCAACTAGGAATCATATAGTCGACTAATACATCCATCAACTGAAACTACCTTCCTACGCACAAGTGTCGCAACACTTAGAAAATTGAAAAAGGGGTGACCATCACCGGGCCGTATGTCTTGACCTCACACCTACGCAAATCATTTAAATCTGGAGGTCTCACCAAACCGCCCAACGGTGAGCCGGAAACACAAACCGGTCTAGCAGGCTCTCAACGTGCACCATATGTGCACACCCTTCCAGAAGGATGAACGCAATGACCATGTGAGGCCATCCATCAAAGTTGCCGCGACACCAAACGGTGCCACCGTCTTGCGCGCGTCCATCATCATGCGTCCCCCGTCGAGACCCCGCTGCTCCACATCGGCAATACCCGTCAACGTCAATGCGGTAGATACCACGCTTGCTCCACCTCATGACCCATCCAATCCTCACCGGTCCAAAACGATGCCCCCAGTAGGGAGATCGGCAGCGAGCACCGCCATCGTCTGATTCGGAAGATCCAAACCTAGTGTTTCCCCTGGAACAGCCCCGAGCGAGGAGACGAGAGCTGCAAGGACGATACCTTCAACAAGGTGACAGCGCCAAGATGCCACCATCATCCACAAAGAACGAATTTGGCTCGGTTTTCACTGGCAGTCGCATCTCCTCTTCCTCGCCGTTGGCAACCGCCAATGGCCCAGATCGGGTCGGGCCACGATGCACCCTTCCACAGCCGGCCAGGATCATCTCCATGAGAAGTAAAGGGGCCACCACCCACCCCCTCTCAATGTGCCGGATCTGAAGCACTAGGTGTCGCCGCTGACCGCCGGGGTCGGCAAGGACGCTGCCCTGGAGGAGCTGGGTGCGGTGAGCCGGCGGCATACCGCAGACGCGGGTGGAGCCGGATAGCCGGACGAGCGCCGATGTCCATAACGCAAGGCCGCGCCTCCTAGATTTTCTTTACGCGTCAGGTGGGAGGCCGAACGCGGAAGGAGGAGCAGACCCGCCACCGCCATCGGTCGTGAGAGCTTTGCCCGACGGCGGCCCTCCGGTGGTGGCGAGATCGGGCGACGTGATAGAGAGGACCTCGCGGCGCAGATGTGATCGCTTCCCGAGTCGACTCGCGTGCTCGGGAGCCTTTTGCTTAGTTGGAGGAGAGAGAATACAAATGGGTTGTCTGTTAGCATCCAGCTGCAGTACGTGCTTATAGCCACCTTGTGAGTGTGTGTATGGTGGGTCATGTATTGCTAAAATAGTATATGTATATAGCCGCATGTTGACTATAAGCTAAAGAAAGATTACATGGCAATGGCATATAGTAGCCAGCAGCTGCATACTCTTCTGTTTAAGATTCCCTGGGTGGTCGTTAGTGATGAACTTGCCGAATATTTGTGAGATACATTACAAGTTACAATAATGCAATACTTGTACATTCTGAAACAATGCCGCAAACACGTTTGCTCGATTTGGAAATAGAAATTTGTTGTGAAGCTTGCTCCTTTTCCTTTCCCTTTCCGTTATTTGTAATTTTCGCTTATCCCTTGCCATACTCTTCAATCAACTTTGAGATCAATGCAAAAAAGACAAGGACGATATGAATATCAATTGTATAAGAATGTAAAATTGTTAACACGTAAGGAAGGATTTATTGATTTACCTTTCTCCAATTTAGCTTGTTCTTCATCATTGACATGAGTGGACCGTCGAAGCCAATCTTGTACAAACAAGTGCTTCCATCGTGAAAGGAGTAAGAGAGGTCATATAGCTCTATGATACTATCGAAAATGGCCTAGTATCATAGAGAGTATGCAGGATAAAATCATATCGAGTGGGGTGCACCCATTAGTGGCTCAACAAAAACATATGATGTCCCGAACAGTATTTCTTCCCTTGCCGAGGCGGATTTTGGGCTGGAGAGCCAGATTTGAGGATTCGGTGGAAGCGGAGGGTTTTCTAACACGCCCCATGATCCTACTCTAGGAGTACACTGGTAGATATTAATAAAAAATCTCTGTGTTGAGAGAGAGGTTGTGAATTAGAGAGATGTTCCGGAGCATGGGGATGGCGGCGACGTGATTCTCAATCGCTTAATTCCAGGAGACAGATTATCGATGTCGAGTAAAATGATCTCGGCAACAGGAATTCTTGGGCCCTCAAGGATGCTAGTACATAATATATTTGTTTACCATCTCTATCATTATGGTAAAATTGTCAAAGCATCACCTCAAACAAGTTACTGATTCCAAAAAATTCAAACTAATTCGTTGAATTTTATTGGATATTCCACTAAGTTAGGTTGAAAGACGTCTGGTTCTTGGGTGGAAGCTCTGAAGTTTGGTGAGTTGAACTTTTTTGTAAGTCTTCAAATCCTATTTGAAACTCCAAAGTCAAGTTAAATATTAAAAAATATAGTCGAAACTTGACTAACTCTTTTCGAAAGATTAAAGTTGCACAATTACCCACTGAAAGCTTTGCTGGTTAGTTTTTCTATTTATTTGAATCTTGAGATTTGTTTACTCAAAGTTGTTTTGTAAAATTCATATCCAGAACACTTATGACTCTAAATATTTTTCCCATACAATTATACTTGTGTACAGGCATGTACATTGAGGTGACAATAGATGCATGGTGTGACTTGACTATTGTAGTAGGTATTTTGATCACACAATTAGTACAACTTTATGTCAAACATATTATGACAGACATGTTTATTGCTATATATACTTCATTTTTGTGACTCCTCCCGGGAGAAGTATAGGACATGGCTTCGGCTCACAATCCATCTCTTACTTGTGTGCACCCAAGGTTCTGGTCACTAGTAGTTTAGGCATGGATGGCATTAGGAATTGTGGTGTGAGAGCGTTTGTGCTATGAGTGGTGTGTACGAGCTGGAAGTGAGCATTTGCATATAGAGCCACGTGATGAACCTGCAAACATAGGAGCATCTAACCAGTCTACAGAAAATGCATGTGGCCAAAATCTCTATCGCTTAAAACAAGCGCTCGCTGTAGCTCAAGCTAGAGAATGTGTCGGGAGAAACCTTAGGACCAGTGCGTTGGTCCGGGGCAGCATCATGGCTTTCCTTCTTGAAGGTACTGCTTGGTACTCGTCGATTCGGTGTTAGGAGCGTAATGGTACTTCGTCGGAGAGGGCGCAGCGGTTCCGGGTCACCGTCGCTTAGTCAATCCGCCTATGTCTTTTTTTTTATCTTTTTCTTTTCTTCTCTTTGGGTGTATGTTTGCTGCCGTCCTAACTTTTCGAAACTGTTGGTTGTATCGGATGGTTGCTATATTTATATAGCGGGGCTATGTCCTATTTCGTCAACCTAGAGAATGTGGTTTAGTTGGTAACTAAACGACAATGGGGAAGCGTGGCAGGACAGACACAATATTTGCTAGAGGACAGGAAATGGATGGGTCGAGAGAAACGCGGGACTGAGCTAACGTGCACCTATCTCAGCAAGTCCCATGAGTACGACCTCCAGCCCAACCAGTGAAGCGTACAAGCACGCCGTGCCCGTACTGGGCCGGCCGGCCAGCTCCTATTGTTCATCATAGGATCATGCCGCCTCCGATTCAAGATGACAACACTACCGAACAAAACCAGTCGCCTCTACAGCTGGTGCATGCCCACTTCTGCACACGGCTGGAAGGAGCCGCAGGCACCGCACTACAGCTCGCTTTCGAGGTATCACGCCAAATCGCCCGCGCGCCCTCCGACATGGGCCAGTTATGGAAAAAAAAAATATTCCTTTTTACTCTTTCTTTTTCTTTTACCTGTTGTTTTCTTTCTTTTTCGCTTTTCTTTATTTTTATCTTTCCATTCTATTCTCTGTATTTTGGATAAATACACTAATGCATATTTCTAACATGTGAATGATTTTATGACTATTTATTTTCAAAAGATGAGCATTTTGTAAGTCACGAACATCTTTTTCGACACGGATGAACATTTTTTATATTTGTGAACATTTTCTTAATATATGAACATCTTTTATTATAGGCGAGCAATTTTGTAAGCCGCGAACCATATTTTTTAAGAAACCTTTCTTTCAAGATGAATTCCGAGAATGCCATCAAATAATTGCCGTGTTCTCATAATGCCATCAAACGAATGTCGTTGGTCCAAAAACGCCGCTTCAGTTAGTTGATCGTTTGTTGAACGTTAAAACGTTGCCTCGTTAAAGCCACATGCCTAGTTTTTTGTGACACTCGGTAAAAGGCGGCCACTTAGGAAAACAAATGTGACTGATGGTCAAAAAATCGTTATAGTGAGATAATGCCATTGAACATTGCAACATTCCGAACTCTCGAAATACCCCTAGAACTTCCACTGGAAGGGTAAGGAAAGAAGTTTGTTTCATTCCTAAAATCATAAAAAGAAAATGTAGTCTATGCTATTTTATTGTACATGTGAAGCCCATTATCAAGGGAATTAATTTACTCTAATATTCCTAGTAAATATTTTCCAACGCCTTTTTATTAATGGCTCTAAGGGTGAAAGTACCAATTTGCTACAATCTTAAGTAGAGGCATATAATTAATTGGCAAAAGTGATATATATATATATGTATATATTTTTTTAAATCCTAACATAAATGGCCAAAATATAAACAACCATATTTGAATACTTCGGTAGAACATAACAAACTAAAAGACATGACTAATAAGTTGTAAAACAAGGAGGAATACAAAAGAAACTCATCATAGTACTCCTACTCCGACAGAAAAGGTTGCCATGAAGGATCCATCATGCTTCAGGCCATGGCCCACCACCCCTTCTTTTTTGATATTCTGTTGGCATTAACATCGTTAATTAGTTTTCTTAGAGATCTTACCCTTCATGTTGGCTTTATCTTTTGGAAACTGTTGAGGGCAAAGACTGACCTAAGTTCTTGACCACATTTTTGGCAACTAGTTGGGCGTCAATACATGCGAGATTGTTTTTATCAAAGCAGAACTTCACCTTGAATTCTTTCTCTATTTTCTCTAGTATACCACATCTTCTCACTTCTCATACCACAAATAGGGGATTTCGAGCACTTCCTTCTAGCATGAATTGTAGTAGTACTTGAATGTACCCTTGGTAAGATAAAAATTGTTCCTCGCAGCCTATGGTGCAGAAAAGCTCTCAAGAATTTGCTGAATGGCATTCAATAGAAAACATTTTGGCTGCACCTTTACTAGGCAGGGCGTTGGGACATCCAAAGCTTTAAATAGTCCATGGTGATCCACATTGCTTCACAAGTCTCAAACATTAGAACTGAGGCAAGGCCTTTGACCAATTGAGGTCGAGGGACGTAAATCTTGCTATGAATATCCACCTAGTAAGCTAAAGTAGTGACATAATTTGTGCAATTAACCTCTTTGTAAAAGTAAAATCTCTATCTCTGGTGATTCAAACTATAACCGAGGTAGTGGAGGTGCAAAGTCGGGAAGATTTATCACGTATGTTGGCTGACTGCTTATTCAAAATGTTGATGTTTCTTCAGAGTTGGCAACGGCTCATAAACTAGAAGGACAATTTTTAAGTAGAGATAGTGATGGGGCAATTAGGTTGCTGCTTGCAAGGCTCAGGGCTTTAACTTACCTATGTTTTCATGGATGTTATCTTACCATCTTTTGTTTGGGCATGTATTGAATTACTGATGACCTCAATAGGTGCGGTTCAGAGTGTTCAAACATTGTGGACGGTTTCACAATTTATATGTAAAGGCAAGTGCATGCTATCCATTGAAAACCTTACCTCATTGCATTGTGTGATGTTCATTTTTATGAGTAAGCGGCAGAAAGAGGAGATGACATCTACCTCTAGCTGAATCAACGAAGCACAACTTCTTCTTCCAAGGTCTCGTGCAACGCAAAATACATACTCTATGATCGGCTTCTGCACCACCTCGGCCACTAGCAACTCATAACGAAGAAACTCGAGAGTTGCTTTGCACGACTGGGGCCATCACGTATAATATCCACATCTGTTTGGTTTCGAGGTAATAAGGTGTTTTGTGTTTCATTGGTAAGTATTTATTCTACTCGATGTTCTTTGGAATTAAACTGAAGGTAATATTATGTTACTTCAATTTTTTTTGTTAGTTGGAAGCTTTCAAGTATAGTTGGAGTTCAAAAAAAGCTGAAAGTTATCATATTATATTTGAAACTCTCAAGTTAAATTAAATATTCAACAATATAGTCCAAAGCTCTACGTTTTAGCAAATAAAGTTCTTAGAATACTCCTTGAATCATGAGTTAGTTTCAAGATCTTATGGGTTTCACCTCTAGCTAAGCCTGGGCATTCCCGGTTTAGACCGGTTTGAGCAGTTTCCTCAAACCAGCCCGTTTTCCATCGGTTTGACTGGTTTGGGCTGGTTTAGACTGTACAGACATGGGCTGACAGACTGGTTTGGTGTGGGCTGGTTCCACGGTGTGACTGGTTTGGCACCAGTTCCATCGATCTGCAGCGAAGAGAGAGCAGCGCAGGGCTCAAGCGCCTCGCCCACTAACGGCCGCCGCCGGCCCTGACCAAGCCAAGCCGCCCGCGGCGCCCACGGAGGAGGAGACCCCGCCGCAGCATTCTTCCGCCTCCTCCTTCCACCAGCCTCCTCCGCCGGTCTTGGCGCCCGCCCCCTCGCCGGCCTCGGCGCCCGCCTCCTCGCCGGCGTAACCGCTGCGGGATTTCCCGGGGATGGTGTTGTGCGGCCCGTTCCGGGACAACGTCTGCTGGCTTCTCAAGCACTGGACCCTCATCGCCGCTTCCCCGGGCCTGGCCGCGTGGCGGGCGTTCCTCTCCGACGACCGTACCCGCGCCGTCGTCGCCGTCGAGGTGCTCGCCGCGTTGTCGCCCGCGCCCCTCTGCCACTTCTGCCGCTGCGCCGGTGAGTCGCGCCCGCCTCGCCCTCTCTGAGGAAGAAGCACGGCTGGGGGATTCTTATTTTGGTCGATGGCGAGCTGGCGACGATGGGGAAAGACGAGTAGAAGACGGTTTCGTGGTTTAGCTGGTTTCCAGTCCATTTTGACCCAGCACGTGAATTTACAACGCGGTTTCAGTCTGCAAACCGTTTCAACCCGGGCGAAACTGTGATTACGGTGCGGTGCGGTGTGGGCTGGCGGTTTGACCGGGTTGGAACCAAATTATGCCCAGGCTTACCTCTAGCCTATCCCAACTTGGTTGGGAACGAAATGCTTTGTTGTTGTTGTTAGAATACTCCCTGAACCTCTACCATTTAATCGGAATGTCTACATTTATTTAAATGTTAGAATTTATCCGTTTAAAGTTGTTTTCTAGAATTCTTATCCAAAGAATTTATTACTTTGTATCTTTTTGTATATAATTATGATAATATGCTTGGGTACACATATGTAAATTAAGGCAACAATAGATGCATGTCAGTTCTTGGCAGTACTATAGTAGACATTTCAATAAAATCACAAACATAAATTGTACACTATAGTAGTGCAACTTGCCAAACATGTTGTGGCTGACATGCTTACTGCTATATATACACTTTCATTGTGTCTCTCCTCTGGGGAGAAGTATATGACATGACTTCAGTTGAAGTTCCATATTTTACTCTCTTTTTTTTACATGAAGGCTTTGCTTATTTCATGCACCCACAGTTCCAATGACTTCTAGGTTTAGGAATGGAGTGCACTAGGAATTGTGAGTTGAGGGTGGTTGTTCGCTCAGCCCGTAGATATGTGTGTCAGGATCTAACCAAGCCGTCCATCGCCACTGCGCGCGCTCGGCAATGTTGGCACGACAACGTGACCGATAGATCAATCATCTGTCACAGTTTGTCTCTTGTCTTGGAAAAACAAATCGTGGATGTACGAGTGCCGGCGGCTTCTACTCCCTTCGTTACTAAATAGTACATATATGTTTTAGTTTTTCCAGATTCATATGTATCTAGACAAGATTTAGTGTATATGTATACCCATTTAAAGTATTTATTGTACTTGAAGTTTTTTTGAATTTAAATAAATGTAACAATAAGTCACTTCAAGTTAGCTTTAAAGTATGGTTTCACTTAGAAAAACTGAAAGTTTTCAAATCTATTTGAAGCTCTCAAGTTAAATTGATTGTTCAAAAATATAGTTCAAAGTTGTCCATTTTAACAAATAAAGTTGTTCGAATACTCCTTGAACCCCTATTATTTAATTTAAATTAATATACAGTTTTGGAATGTTCTGCATTTACTGAAATGTTAGAATTTATTTGTTTAAAGTTGTCTTCTAAAACTTGTAACTGAAGAACCTATGATTCTGTATCTTTTTTGCATGTAATTATGATAATTATGCTTGGGTACACACATGTTCATTAAGGCAACAATAGATGCATGTCATTACTTGGCAGTACTATAGTAGTATAGTTGATATTTCAATAAAACCATAGGTGGTACACTGCAGTAGCGCAACTTTCGTAAATATGTTGTGACTGTCATGCTTAGCGGGATATATATACTTCGTTGTGTGTCTTCTACGGGGAAAAGTATATGACTGGCTTAGGATCACAAGCCATATTTTACTCTCATTTTGACGGCAAGGCTTTGTCCGCCTCACTGGTTTTGCTACCACCAATAGAGAACAAACACGAGAGCATTTTCACTTCCTGGCTTGTCGTGTAATAATAATATCCATCGACTTCACGTGCAACCTTTTGTGCTGGTCATTGTCGTAACACGACACTTCTGATCCGAGATGACAAGTCCACCGATGAAAATGCGCCTGAAATCGTGGGAATGACGACGGTGCCCAACAGAGCTCGAACAGATGCAAGCCTTGCGAGAGTGGTCTCAGACTTTGAACGTGTCTGTCTGCCTGGGTGCAGTGGTAGCATTAGAAGTAGTTGTCGGCCAGGACCAGTGTGTGATCATTAGCTCGCACTAGCATGGCACCACCACGTCTCTGCGTGAATGTTCCGGGCACGAGTTCAGAATTTAACTCCTCAACCCTTACATATGTATATGTGTACCAGGATGCAACTAAAACCAAGCCGTCCAACCTTATACATATATGTACCTTTGACCGAGATCGATAGTGTCCTCCACCGTTGGCGTAGTCTCGCGTGTACTTGGACTCGTGGATGTACGAGTTCCGGTGGCTGCTACTATGCATGGCGATGATGATCGATCGATTCCGGTCGACGTAGTGTGTGTTCTTGCATGTGGTTTTTACTTACGGTGATCCGAACACTAACCGAGGTAGTGGAGGGAAGATTTATCAACTATGCTGGCTGATTACCTTTCTAAATGTTGATGTTTCTTCAGAGCTGTCAGCCACTCCTAAACCATAAGTATCATCAGTATTTAGAGATGGTGATGGGGCAATCCCGGAGTTGCATGAAAGGCTCAAGGCTTAACTTATTACATGTTTTTTCATTAGTGTTATCTTATGTACCTTATTGTGTTTGGAAATATAAATTAACTTATGAACTCAGTGGGTGTGGATGAGAGTGCTAAACTTTGTGCTCGGTTTCACGATTTATACTTTAAGTCTCGGGTGCATGCCATCCATTTAGAAAGCTACCTCACTGTGTTGCGTGATCTTCTCTTTAGTGAGTGAGTGACACAATGAGTGAGTTGAGATCCACCTCCATCCCAACCAACGAAGAACAACTACTTCTCACTGTGCTCGCTTATAATGCAAAATACACATTATGGTCTGATCATGCACCCGGTCATCAACTCATAACAAAAAAGCACTTGTTTGCACAGCCTGTCCCTGTCTTATCCGCTTGTGGTCCTGATTTGAGGTAACCTTTGGTATGTAGGGGTTCTATGTTTTTAAAATGATAAGAGTATCTCCAAGAGATTCGCCCAAAAGGCCTCGCCCCAACGGGCCTCCCATCGGTCCATTTATGGGCTCAAAATGTCTAGACACCGACAAGGGTCCAAAATGTAAATTTTTGGCTAGGGGTGTCCGGACACGCCTGTCACATCGTACACTGTCCCATCCGTAAGTGATATAGGACAAACCCTATCCACACTTGGCTCTCCCATTCCTCTCTTTCCGATTTCACCAGCTGCCACTCCCAATAAATTTTCTAATTGCTTGTCGTCTACAGTTACTTAAAAGTTAGAATTTATTTGTTGAAAATTGTTTTATGTTAGTATCTGAAAAATTTATGACTTTGTATATTTGAGCAAGTAATTATGTAATTATGCTTGGATACACACATGTAAACTGAAGCAACAAGAGACGAATGCCATGACTTGGCAGTACTATAGTAGGTAGTAGAATCATAGCTAGTACAGAATGGTGAATGACACTGCAACTTTCTCAAAAAAAAAAAATTTGAGCTTTAACTTTCTCAAATATTGTTGTGGCTGACATGCTCATCGGTATATATAAATACTACATTCGTGCATCTCCTCCAGGAAGAAGTGTATGACATGGCTTCAGTTTACAAGCCACGGTTCCAATCCCTTGTTTGCTTAGGCATGAAGGGAATTGGGAATTGGGATATGGGTGTGTCTGAACTAGGTGTGGCCTCTCCGAGATAGAAGTGTGCAGTAGCATTTGAAAGTACGTGATGAACTTCCAAACAATGGAGCCCCTTCTCAATTGCTAGATAGCGCATGTAGCCACAATCTTCGTCACCTAAACCAAGGGCTCACGATAGTTCAACTAAGAGAGGCTAGTTTAGATGGTAACTGAGTGATTGCTGATCAGGATGAAGTTGGGACTGAAAAAATCTTCGTTGTTTACCACGAAGAGGATGGCTAGGAACAAAACATAGACGGAGATAGTGTACACGCATCTCAGCCAACATTTTAGCACCCACATCCGTCTCCACGAGGAGCAGCACGGGAAAGGTCACTGGTTCGGCTACCACCGATGAAGAACAAACAAAAAACAGTGTTTGCACCTCCTGGCCTGTCATGTAATAATATCCCTCGAGTTCCCATGCAAACCCTTTGTGCCAGTCATTGTTGAAACACGACATCTTCAATCCGAGACAGCGCACAGCGCCACAAAACGAGCTCACACGACAAGGCCAGATCGAAATGGTCCGGATATTGCCAAATCTACGGGCGTAAGGCGGGATCTTGCTCCAAAAACTCAACGGCTTGAAATATGACCGGTTCAGCTGTCTATTGTTCGCCATTTTGACTAGGTTGTTCAACTTCAACCAATGCCAATGGTTCATGTTCACGTTCAGGAGCAGAAGAACCTTCGGTCGTTACAATTGCATCATCTCTTTTTTCTTTTGTAAAATCTCTCCTTTGTTGTATCTTGAGGATGTGCTTATACGACTTGGCCTATCGCTTATCCGCCGGTGTTCTTGTTTCGAGGTAACCAGGGGTTCTTTGTTTCATTCATAAGTATTTATTCTAGTCGAAGTTCCTTCTTCTACTGCATGTTTTCAGCTAACTCATTCAAAAATTGTTTTGCTATATATATGATGGTTCAAGTGAGGGATCGCCCCCTTTTGCGCCCCTCAAAAGAAAAGTTCTTTGGAATTTAATTGAATGTAACAATAAGTCACCTAAAATTTGTTCTTAGTTCGAAGCTTTTAAGTAGTTGAAATTCAAAAAAATCTGAAAGTTGTCAAATTATATTTTAAACTCTTAAATTAAATTTTCATAAAGATATTTAAAACTTGTCCATTTTAACAAATAAAGTTCTCTGAATACTCATTGAACATCTATCAAATGGCTGCATGTACTAAAATGTTAGAATTTATTGGTTCAAAGTTGTTTTCTAAAATTTGAATCGAAGAACTTATATCTCTATATCGTTTTGCATGTAATTATGATAATTATGCTTGGGTACACACATGTACATTAAGGCAACAGTAGATGCATGTCATTACTATATTAGATATTTCGTAGGTGGTACACTAAAGTACATATTTCAATAAAATCGTAGGTGGTACACTATATATACTTCATTGTGTCTCTCCTCCGGGGAGAAGTATATGATGAGGCTTCAGATCACAAGCCATATTTTACTCTCCTTTTGACGTGAAGGCTTCGTAGTGCACCCACATTTCCAATCACTTGTAGGTTTAGACATGGAGGGCATTAGGATTTGGGATGTGAACGTGTTTATGCTAAGAGTGGCCTCTGAGAGTTGGAAGTGCGCATTAATATGTAAAAGTACACGATGAAGTTCCAAAAACTGGAGCATGTCAAGAATTGCTCGATAGCGCGTGTAGCCCTAATTTTCGCGGCCTAGAACAAGTGCTTCCCTTAGTTCAGCCAAGAGAGGCTAGCTTAGGTGGTAAGTCAGTGCAAAGTCAAAATGAAGGCAAGATGGATTCAATTTTTGCTAGCGAAGAGGAACCCGACGTCTGGGAAGAAAGACGTGACGGAGGTGATGTAGACTGGCATTAGAACCAAAATTTTGGGATCCATATCCCGCAAGACGAAGAAGAGCACCGGAAGGCCGCCTCGCAAGTTTGGCTGCCACCAATAGAATACAAACACGAGCGGCATTTCCACCTCCTGCCTGTTCGATCATGTAATAATAATATCTGTCGAGTTCCCGTGCAACCTTTGTGCTGGTTATTGTCGGAACATGACGCTTTGGATCCGAGACGACGGAACTTAGATCGTGTGTTTAACGGTGGTGCCTAGCGAAATTCAAACAAATGCAAGTCCATGGAGGCATGGACCACGAGCGGCAACCCGCCAGTGGTATGACGACTTTGAACGTGCCTGTCGGGATGGGCACAGTGTAGCATTACCAGCAGTTGCCGCTGTACGGCTAGAACCAAGCACATCATCATTGGCTCGTACTCCAACGGTACCATTTATACATTCTTGATCCATATAATTTATCATATATTAATGGTCAAAGTTGAGCACCGAAGACTAGCATAAAAATAGCGCGACTTATATTTTGAAATGGAGGGAGTACATCTTTCTCATATATGTTGTGACTGGCATGCTTATTGGTGTATATATACTTCATCCGTGTGTATCCTCCCGGGAGAAGTGTATGATATTGCTTCAGATCACAAGTCATATGTTACTCTCTTTTTTCTAGGTGAATTATTTCAGTGCACCAACGGTTAATATCACTTCTGGCTTAAGAATGGAGGGCATTGGGAATTGAGATGTGAGTGTGTTTGTGCTAAGAGTGACCCCCGCGAGTTGGGAGTGTTCATTAGAATCTGAAAGTGTTGTGAACATCAACATACGGGAGCTCGTGACCGATCACTAGATAGCATGTGTAATCACAACCTCCGTCGCCTAAAACAAGTGCTCATCGTAGTTCAGCCGAGAGGAACTGATTTAGTTGGTAACTGAGTGCAATCCCACAAGGAAGGCAAGACGGAACCAGTCTTTGCTAGGGACCAAGAACCCGGCCAGCGGGAAGAAAGGCGGGACGGAGCTACTTTATATGCATCTCAGTCAAAATTTCGGCGTGGTGTGTTGTATTGTATGGTTTTCGGTCGGTTTTCCTTATAAATTGTCCAACTCTTTTTTATTTTATCAATCAAAGGCATTGTCGAGATTCGAAAAAAAATTGAGATCCACATCAAGCCCTAAGAAGAAGAGCACTAGAAAGCCCTCTTGGTTTGTCAGTAATAATAATATTCGTCGAGTTCCCACCTAACCTTCGTATTGGTTATTGCCGGAATACGACGTCTCCGATCCAAGACAACGGTGCCACAGGACAAGCTTTCTCGTGATATTGCGCCTCGACATGGCCGGAGGGCGTAGCATGCGCCGTCTGCTGGCGACTTTGCTCGAACGACTGATTGGTGGTGTCCAGAGAATTCAAACTAATGCAAGTCCTCGGAGGCGTGCGAGTAGGCGGCAGCGTGCACCATGAGCGGCGGTACCACCGGCGGTTGCTAGCTTTTAATTAATGTGTATTCACCCATTTCTGTCCGTACCTAATCCACATTGAAATCCGTTTTTTAGGAAATATGGCAGTGGTTCTACCGAATCAATAAAGAAGAGGGAATAATGTGTTGGTTAGAAGCTAGGAAGGCACTAGCCGAATAAGGATCCAGAAAAAACTGAATTGTTCAAATTATATTTGAAGCTCTAAAGCTAAATTAAATGTTCAAGAAGATAGCTCAAAGTTGTCATTTAAACAAATAATTTTCAGAAACCTGGAGTAAAAAATACTTGCAAATCATCTACACATTTACTTGTAGATGTGAGTGTGTTTGTGCTAAGAGTGGCCTCTGCGAGTTGGGACGGAGTGCTCATTAGCATCTGAAAGTATGTGGTGAACATCCACATACAGGACCTCGTGACCGATCACTAGATAGAATCACAAGCTTCGTCGCATAAAACAAGTGCTCACTGTAGTTCAACCGAGAGGGTCTGATATATATAGTTGGTAACTGAGTACAACCCCGGGCGGAAGGAAGGACAGAATCAGTTTTTGATAGAGACCAAGAACCCGACACAACCGGGAAGATAGGCGGGACGGGGCTACTTTTTTTGAAACGTCGTTTATATTGATATAAGCAGGGGGAAAACCATTACAAGGTCACTTAGCCATGTAAAGACATGCTAAGGCACCCGAAAAAATAAAATTTAAGGAAAAGAAAAAACACACAGTTTTTGGAAATTCAAGGTGGTTCAAACAGAAGTCTTTTTAGGGCCTTTGCCCCGGCGAAAGCCCAGCCTCTCGCTTCGTCGCGGATCCAGTTGACCAGGCTTGTGCAGGTTGTCGATCGTTGATCAAAAATCCTCCTGTTGCGCTCTGTCCATATCCCCCAGGTTGCGAGGATGAAGAGCGAGCTGAAGCCTCGTCGCTGCTGCCTTCCGAACGTTTGCGCCATCGTCGTCCAAACTTGCGCCGGCGAGGTGGAGCGCTCCCATCTCACAGGCTCGGTCCCAGCACAGCCTGGCCACTGGGAGAGCGAGAGCCAGATGCGTCGAGAGAAAGGGCACTCGAAGAAAAGGTGCTCCGAGGTCTCGAGGCTTCTGTTGCAGAGCTGACAGAAGTACTCGTTCGGCCAGCCGCGGCGCTGAAGTCTGTCGGCGCACCATAGCCTGTCCTGGAACAGAAGCCACGCGAAAAGCTTTAGTCGAGGAGGAGCCCATGGTTTCCAGACTGCCGCCGGCGCGATGCATCTCTGCCGGCCTTCAAATTGAATTCTGTAGGCAGATTTAGTTGAGTAGCAGCCATCTGCTGAAAGAGTCCAGCGGATCGAATCCTGCACGCCCGGAGATAGCGCAGGTCCGTGCTGCAGCAACTTGCGCCACATCGCAAGGAAGACATGCAGGACCTCGGTGGAAAGCGTGGCCGGCAGGACCAGGTCCGAAACCCAGGCGTGGTTGAGCAGTGCTTGCTCCACGCTCTTGTTCTTGCGACGCGAGAGGCGAAAGATCGATGGGAATTGATGAGAAAGCGGCGAGTCGCTGATCCAGTTGGAGTGCCAGAAGGAGGCTTGCTTGCCGTCGCCGATGGTAACACGAGTGGCGGTGTTGAAGAGCTCCCTGTCCCCGTCGTCGCACGGCGTTGGCAATCCCACCCATGGGCGGTGGGGTGCTGTCCACTCATACCAAAGCCACCGTAGGCGAAGCGCGCGACCAAAGAGGGCAAGGTTTGGCAGGTCCAGCCCACCAAACGCCGCCGGAGAGCAGACCTTTTGCCAGCTCACCTTGCACTTGCCGCCGGCCATCTCTGTGTCTTCGATGTTCCAGACGAAGTTGCGGCGAATTTTGTCGAGGTCCTTGATGAACTTTCGAGGGGGCTTGAGCGCTGTCATGGTGAAAATGGACAGCGAGCTCAATACCGATCGCGCCAGCTCGCGGCGGCCCCCGATGTTTGTCCATCTGCCGTGCCATCCAGCGAGCCGTGCCTTGGCGCGATCAATGATGTGCTGCAGGTCCACATAGCGGAGCCGGCCAAGGGAGAGCGGCATGCCCAGGTAGCGAATGGGGAAGGTCGCCGAGCTGCCCGCAAAAGGGCTGAGAATGTCGTCGTGGTTGAGGCCGTCGCATCTGATCATCGACACCGAGCACTTGGCGTCGTTGATCTGTAGGCCTGTTGCGTGGCCGAATTGGTGAAGAATCTGGAAGAGGGCGGACACCTCCGTGCCCACTGGGTTTAGGAACACGGCTGCGTCGTCTGCGTACAGACTTGCTCGAATTTTGGCTTCTCGAAGAGGCAGTGGGGAGAGGACGCCGCGCTCCGTGGCCAGCTGCAGCACACGATGCAGAGGGTCGATCGCAAGATCGAATAGCAGAGGTGATAGGGGATCCCCCTGCCGAAGTCCACGTCGGTGTTGGATTGAAGGCCCATCTGCTCCATTGAGCAGGACTGAAGACGAGGCCGTTGACAGCAGCAGTGCGATCATGTCGCGCCAACGAGCCGGGAAGCCCATCTGCTGCAGGAGCTCAAAGAGATATCCCCACGAGATGGAATCGAAGGCCCGAGCGAAATCCAACTTGAACAGCAGTGCCGGTTTCTTTTTCCGATGCAAGGCTCTGGATAGATTTCGCACGAAAAGGAAATTATCGTGCAAGCAGCGCGTCTTGATGAACGCACTCTGAGCCGGGGAGATGAGCGAGTTCATGTGGGGCGCGAGCCGCCGCGCCAAGATTTTGGATAGGAGCTTGCCCAGCGAGTGGATTAGGCTGATGGGCCGGTAATCCCCAGCAGCGCTTGCTCCGTCTTTTTTTGGCAGCAGACAGATAAACGCACGATTGAGGGAGGCGAATCCCGACTGCCTGAGGTTGTAGATGTGATGTAGAGCCGCCATGACGTCCAGCTTGATCGTGTTCCAGCAGCGACGGTAGAAAACACCCGTGTAACCATCGGGTCCCGGCGCCTTCTCCGCCGGCGAGTCCTTGATCGCCTCCCAGATTTCCTTCATGGTGAAAGGCAGATCAAGGCCAGCAGCCGGCAGCATTGGCAGATCGAGGGCATCCCAATCAAGCGTACATTGGCGCGCCGGAGATGTACCAGGGCCTCGGAGAAGTGTGCGTGAAGGATCGATTCCTTCTCCTCGTGCTTGGTGTGGATTCCGGTGGACGTTGCAAGTGAATGGATGAAATTTTTCCGACGCCTCGAGTTCATCTTGACATGGAAGAAGCGTGTGCAGGCGTCGCCTTCACGGAGCCACGTGATTCGTGAGGCTTGCCGGCGCCGAGCCCTTTCAATCGCAGCGAGCCCCAACACCTTTAGCTTCAGAGCTTTGCGCAGAAGCTCCTCGTCCTCCGTCAGTACGCGGCTCTCCTGGGCCACATCGAAGAGGAGGATGACGGCGTTGACAATGTGCAGCTGCATGCGGGCGTCGCCGAAGGTCTCCTTGCTCCAGATACGAAGAGCTCGAGCGGTGCGCGAGAGCTTTATGTGCAGCCTTCGGAGAGGGTTTGTTGATCTCACTTCCTCCGTCCAGGCGGAGTTCACCGTGGGTGAGAAACCGGCATGGCTTGGCCAGTAATTCTCGAAGCGGAAGCGAGCTTTGTGCGGCGGCGGAGAGAAAGCAGAGAGCAGCAGAGGGCAGTGATCTGAATGCGAGGAGGAGAGAGCTTGGACGCTGCAGCTCGGGAAGATGGCATCCCAGGCCACATTGAAGAAGAAACGATCAAGGCATACCAGCGTCGGATCGGCGCGCTCATTGCTCCAGGAGAAACGCCGATTGGCACATCGCAACTCCTTAATTTCTGCGGCGTTGATGGCCGCTCTGAACTTGCCCATCAGACTCCTGCAGAGATTTGTGTTGTTTTTATCCCGTGCTTAGTAGATCATGTTGAAATCACCAAGTATGAGCCACGGCGTGCCAATTGGGGGCTTGCAGGCGATCATCTCGTCCAAAAATTGCTGCTTGAGGTCATCAGTGGATGGGCCGTAGACGGACGTAAGCAGGAACGCAGATCCCGTGGCCAGCATTGTTACTGTCGCAGAAACGGAGAACTGACGCACAGAGGCGGTAGACAGCGAGACGATGGTGGCGTCCCAGAAAATTGCCACTCCTCCCCGAGTCCCCAACGCAGGGAGGAAGATGAAGTCCTGTCGCTCGGGCCAGCAATTTCTGAAGCCAGGCACGGTCGATGAGGTCTAGCTTCGTTTCCTGAAGACATAAGATCGCTACTCTAGCAGCCGAGGCCAGAGCTCTAACGGCGTCGCGACGAACTGACATGTTTAAACCCCGCGGGTTCCATGTCAGAATTGGGCAAATGCTTTCACTCATTGGGGAAACTACAATTGCTCTCATTCATTGGCGAAGCTAAGTGCAACTCTGACACACACTTGACGACGACGAGGCCAGCCCAGCCGAAGGACCCAAACATGGCTGGCCTGGAAGCAGTAGAGGAAGGACCTGAACTAAAAAGAAAGAAGGGCCCCTACCGACAGAGGGTCAGCAGCCACGGGCAACTACTAAGCTGCACTAACATGGGGAACCTAGTGCGCCGAGGCGGCAGCGCGGGCATTGGAGGCCTGATCCGCAGCACGGCGAAGTGCTTGGCGATCAATGCGAGTGAGGACGGCGATGCCGTCGAGGTCCGTCTCCACAAGCGGGTCCTTGAAGTGCTGGTTGAGCGCACCCGCCGCGATGTCGGCGCGGCGCTCCTCTTCATCCACCATGTTCAGACCCCTGGCGACGCGGAGGGTTGCGCGCTCAAGGATCGGAGTGGCCGCCAGCTTGTTGTGGCGGATGCTGCGGCGGAGAGGCTGCGGGGTCGGAGCGATGGTGTCGACCTGCACCCTGGGCGGCGTAGTCCCGAGCACTGCCACCGGCGCTGCAGCAAACAGCCCGTCCAGAGCTGTGTCCACTGCAGGGCCAGGCCCCACCTGGGCCTGGGAGACGATGCCGTCGGTCTGGGCCGCCAGAGCCAGAGCCGGGCTTCTTCTTGGGCCAAGAGGAGAAGGCCCAGGGGACCTGAAGAGCGGGGCTGAGACGAACAGCGGGCCCAGATCCAGCTCCACGCTGGCAGAGGGGGCCACCATGTCAGTGTCAAAGCTCAGGGGCTGACTGAGCGCACAGACAGCCTCGAACTCCAGCAACATGGGGTCCACGGAGATGGGGCCCCAGGTGTCCACGTCAGAGTGGTCAGCGCCAACCAAGTCAGCCAGTGGGTCAGCGCTTTCCACCGAATCAGGGCTGCCTGGACGCGGCGGCTGATGGTCCACCATCATCTGCTTCTGCGCCACCACTGTCTGCTGCTGGGCCCCAACCGTCAGGGAGGCCAGAGGAGCAGAGGCGGTGGGCGCAACGAAGGAGAGCAGGCGCTGCGGCATCGGGCCCTCCGTGGGGAGCGGTGGCGGCGGAGGGAGGCACTCAGATGCCGATGGAGCGGTGGCCGCCCTGCGGTGGCGGTCGACAGGGGAGCGGCTGCGGCAGCAGTTCCCGTCGAGGCCGGCGTGGTTGCGGGCCGACTCGTAGCTGCGGTAAGGGCCCAGCACAGCATCGCGCCACATCTTGCGCGACCTGTCGTCCGCGTCGCCGTCGTCGTTGCGGCGGAAGCATGTGGGCGTCTGGGCGTCCGCGGCGCGACGCCGCGTAGAGCGGACCTCTTCCCCATCTGGGATGCCAAAGTGCCAGGTGAAGGGCTGCACCAGCGGGTATGTCAGCTCTTCGGAGGAAGCGGGAGAAGGCACGCCACTCTGGCCGGAAGAGGGAGGCCTGGCTTCGGGCACTTTCCAGTCCTCTGCCAGGTCGATGTGGATGAGCGCGTCGAAGCGGCAGAGCTCAGGTGCAGGGGCGACCTCCCGACGCGGCGGAGAGAGGCCGTTCATTGCCTCCACCGTGCCCGCTCCACGCGGTGCCACGGAGAAGCCGTGGTCGCTCGGGATGCTGTCAAGGCTCGAAACCCAGACCCAGCAGCTGAAGAGCTCCGTGTCGTGCTGCGCATACGTGCGGCTGTCGAGGCGGTCGACGATGACGTCCTTGCCCAGGACGAGCTGGGCGCCGTCCCTGGACCAGAGGTGAAGGGGCATTTTCTCAATGCAGACCCGCACATGGAAGTTGTACTGCTGGATGACGGCGTGGTCCGTCTCCCTCCAAGGCTGGAGAAGGAAGGGAGAGCCGGCGACGTCGAGGCGCCCCATTCGCACAGCCCGGTCTCGGTGTAGAGGCTGGTCGAAAAGGATGAAGAAGGCCTCCGGGTGGTGCTTGGTGACGCGCAGCTGATGGGTGGGAAGGGAGAGGGCCCGCTCAATCTCCTTCCCCACTTGCAGGGGGTGGCGGCGTGGCAGCGGTCGATGGAGACCACCAGGACCCCTCGAGTGCGCAGCGTGGCTGTCTGCATCTCGATCTCGCGGGTGGCCATGATGATGGTGTGGCTGGACGCAGGGGCCGTGCGGCGGGGCGCCGGCTTGGAGGCGATGTAGCACTGCATCGTCGGAGGAGGGGAAGCGCAGCCGGTCGTGAACCGAAGGCCGCTTGTCCACCGGCGCAGGGCGGAAGAGCGGGCAGCGGCTACCGGAAGAGTGACCCCAAGCCCAGCAATCTATGCAGCGCACAGGGTCACGACAGTCAGCTCGGCGGTGCTTCTTGCTCAGGCAGCGAAAACAGCGGCCGCGGAACCTCCTCAAAAAGGCCGCGCGGGCCGGGTCTCCAATGGCGCGAGGCGGCATGGGCAGGCGCGGTGCCGGAAGAGGAGGGGTGCGGGTTCGACGGTTGCGCCTTGACTGGGCTATCTCCCAGATTGGGGAAGACGGAGCTGACGCGTCGTGGTCTAGGGCAGAGGCCGTGCCAATGACCAGCGACTTGAGGCGTGGAGGAGGGAGCGGTGTTTCCTGAAGTCCGGCCGGCGGAGAGCTCAATGGAGGGGATGAGCTCGACCTCTACCAATGTTTTGCTGGGGCACGGGCTACTTAATAAGCACATCCTTGTTATTCCAATCACCCGATTGAGCTAACATTGGTAGAGGTAGAGGTCGTATTTTGTGGTGCTCGCTGCCGCCTACTCGCACGCCTTCGAGGGCTTGCATTCGTTCGAATTCTCTGGACACCGCCGTCAATCACCCGATTGAGCAAAGTTGGCGGCATATGGCGCTGCCGATCGCTACGTCCTCCGGCCCCGTTGAGGCGCATTTTCATGAGCGAGCTTGTCTGGTGGATCCGTCGTCTTGGATCGGAGATGACGTATTCTGGCAACGACCAACACGAATGTTAGGCGGTAACTCGACGAATATTATTATTACATGACAAGCCAAGAGGCATTCTAGTGCTCTTCTTGGTAGGGCTAGATGTGGATATAAAAATTTTGGCTGAGATGCTTATTAAGTAGCCCCGTGCGCAACGTTTTATTGCACGGATGTGGATATCAAAATTTTGGCTGAGATGCTTATTAAGTAGCTCGACCTCTACCAATGTTTTATTGCACATCCTTGTTATTCCAATGTTTACTAACGTTTTTTTATAAAAAAATACGAGCTTGCAACGCCACAAACTATTGATTTTCTTGGCCGGAGCGAGCTTCCAAAGCTGAGTGCTTTTTGGTTCGTTGATGATCTCTCCAGTCTGGGAGTTTGAACAGATCCTACCCACAGGAAGGGAATTAGTGGGCTAGGTGACTTCGGAAGGCCGGCAGAGAGAGCAGTAAATAGACTTTGATGTCCTGCGCCATGGGCCGGTGCCTGGGTTCTACTTCTTTTCCATTGGTGTATCAACTTCTAAAGTCGGTGTTAACTCTGCCGGTTGCCACTGCGTCAGTGGAAAGATACTTTTCAGCAATGAATATTGTCAAGAGTATTTTGCGGAATAAAATGGGTGAGAAGTATATGAGTGATTGTCTGATTTGCTATGTGGAGAAAGATATATTTTCTACCATCAAGAATGATGACGTGATTGATATCTTTAAGAAGATTAAAGATCGAGAAGGGAAGCTCTAAAATGTGAGTTTCTTGGCACTGTATGTGTTTTTCCGAATGGTATTTCCTTCTTATATATTTTTTTCGGATAGTTGTTGTGAATGTAATATGTTCCTTTTGGTCATTCTTTTCAGGAAGGTACTAATAGAATCTTGAAGGTCCTCGATGCTGCCTATTTTATATGGATGTGTAAAGAACTAGTTTTATGACTTCGCTCAGTCGGTACCCGGTATGCATATGCTTTTGAATAGGACAAAAATTATCAATAGATCGTTGCAAAATTTCATTCTCTTATTTCCATGAAGTTATTTATATGGTCTAGAGAAGTTATTTGCACCGCCCTTCCATAGTCGTATAGTTGGCATTTTGCTGCCCGACACCAGTGCCCATTTTTCCTAGCTTCGTCCCTGGGTCCTAGCTCCGTCCCTGATGCCGGCAACCACCAAGGAAGGCATGGACGACTTGTTTTTGAAGGTTCTCGCATTTCTTTCGCACCAAAGATGCCAAGCCACAAGGATGGCGAGGGAGTACCAGTTCGTCTATTGTATGTCTCTCGCCGCCTCAATCGTCCCCCGAGCTCATCGGATAGGCCAAGTGCATGCAAAGGATTCTCAAAATATCGTCATCTAAATAAACTACACCAATACGATCAAACAGCTCTACCAGAAAGATGATTATTTGAGGAGGTGATGTTGATAACCTATGGGTGCACATGTGCTCTTTGGCAGTATTTAACTGCATTGAAACATCACGGTGGTTGAAAGACATGGTACAAAAGTTAATGCAATAGTGCTCCTATTTAACTGTGATAAGAGAAAGGAAACATACTCACAAAGAATACATCTTCGTAACTGAGCCGAGTAAGGAGTATACTCGATTGTTACCAGAATTGCATTAGCATACCACATAAGCAATATAAACAAGTTATACGCTTAGTTGAAGTTGATTTCGTACGTAATGCCATCGAATCCAACACACATCATAGGATTTGGAAGCATCAGGAGTTGTGACTACACTACATCGAATTTGTTGACTAACCGTAAATTCGTGCTGCTCCGCGAGAGACTGCTTCGTGGATCGCTGAAACAGCTGCTTCGTAATATACAGAGGCAAATTGCCCCGCTTCGCTCCGCAGAGTTCGCATGTTCGATGCTTCTCCGGGGTGGAGCGACGGGAAGCTCGAAGCTGAGGGCTGGTGCTAAACACGCCCTAATTAAGTAACATGGCATGATGGTTACCTTCACAATGAATATCCCATTCTCGGGGATATATTCTACCTTCACCATCCAAGGAGATAGGGCGAGGTGTGTATGTAGTCGATTTGAGTACATGATATGTTCTTTTTTTTTTAGGACAAGGTGGTCGATCCACCGCCCGAATAGATAGAAAGAGTTGACCCAGTTTATAAGGGAAACCGGGTCCAAAAACCATACAATCTGTACAAAAGAATGACACAAACGAAGCGACCCGTCGCCCACACGACCCAAGTGGACAAACACCACAACACACACCACCCGCTCCGGGGCCGCCGCCCCGGCGTAACAACCAGATCGACCTTCGCATTGCCCGAAAGCGATCCAGTCATGATCGACGAACCCTCTGCCCACGCAGTCTTCATCCAGGTTGCCACCAAAACCACCATGTACCGGGGCCGCCGCCCCGGAGAAGCAACCAGATCGACCTTCGCATTGCCCGAAGATGATCCAGTCAGGTCGACGAACCCTCTGCCCGCGCAGTCTCCATCCAGGTCGCCACCCAGACCCCCGCTAGACAACGGCTCTGCCTCATAGAACCGTCGTAGCGTGGGAGACCGAGGCCGCCGCCTCGACGTCCACCACCCTCCGGGGCCGCCGCCCCGACGTCCACCACCCACAACCACACGCACCGTTCTGCACATCCGCCGCGAAACCGTCGCACCACGCAGGCCAAGAGCTCCAAAGCGGCGCCTCCAACAAGGTAGTGACGAGATCGTCACCGCCGCCCGCTCCCGAGGAGCTAGATTTTCACCCGGAGCTCTTGGAACCACACGCGTTAGTCGAGGTCGAAAAGCTCCACAACAACGCCAACAAGAAGGAGTACGACGCCCGAGGGCGCCGCCGTCGTCGGCACCGACCGAAGTCCGTGCGAGCTTTCGCCCGGAGTTCAACCCGACCGCAAAGCTTCGGGAGCCTAGGACGGCATCTTGGTCGTGTCGTCAACCGCCGAGCTCCACCGCATGCCGCTGCCGCCGTGGCACCTCCCTCCACGGCAGCCAGCATGCCCGCATCGATCCGGGGCCGCCGCCCCGGCCTTCACGTCGCCCAGGTGCCGGAGCACGGCAGCCGGAGTCCACCTACCGCGCCGGAACCTCCACCTGCACCATGCCCTCCTGACTCGCCGGCGGCCGCGGCGCCCATGGCCGCAACATCCATGCCCAACCGCACCAAACCTTGCTCCGGGGCCGCCGGAACCCCCGCCTCCGCCACTGCGCCCCCGCAGCTCCTGACCCGACGCCCTGCACGAGCCTGGGCCCCGTGGCCCGCCCGCGGCCCAGATCGGCCCCGGCCATCCCCGCAGCACCACAGTGCCGGCCAGCGCCTCGCGGCCACCCCGACGCGTCGCCAGGCCGTAGCCTTCCCAGGCGAGCACCCAGCCAGCGGGCCCGCCAGCGCCCACATCCGGCCCGCGCGGGCCCATCGCGCCTGCGCCGCACGGCCGCGCCGTCGATCCGCCGCCCTCGAGGCCAGCTCCCATATTGTAATCTCCACCTTTTTTGTTTCTTTTTCGTGACGTCGGGACTCTGTGCTAGTAGGTGATATTAAATATTTTGGGGATCGCAAGTTATGTCGTTGTTTAACCGACCGATATTGTACTACATTAGTCTAATCCATACCGTGCTAAACAAAAGAAACCCGAAAAAGTGAGACAAGAGATAAGAGATACAATTTTGGCAAAAGGATAAGAAATGAACAAATGAGACGATGACCATGAATATTAATTCTCTTTCTCACTCACTAATGAGACCTCACGCATTGTACTGAAATTGAGCAATTCATGCATAAGTATCGATATAATATTCCCAATTGCATTCTCAATGTCTCGCAACAAGTATATATTTGGATGGACCCTGTGCGCTGTGTGGCTGGCCATGCGTTTGTGAGAACTACGCATACCGAGTTCAGAAGAAAAAATAAAAACGGCATTTGAAATTTTGAATCCCTCCGCCAAAGATCCACCAACTTTTGCATAGGGAGGTTCCAGAAATGGGATCCCCCATTTACTCCCTTTGGCCTTGTCAACACAAAAGCCTACTAGAAAGGTTTCAGCTACCCAACAAAGTTTCAGCGATTTTTTTTTGATAAGGAGCATATATTAATATCGCGAAGATACCAATTACACCCAGCCTCTGTAACAACGCATTACCCTAGCGGCAACACGGATGCACACAGCTCAGAATAAGAAGAAGAATTACAAAAAAGAAAAGCCCCGCTACAGTGATCTATTCGTTGTCGCAGTAGACCTAACACCACAAAAAACAGTACCAGAAGTCCAGCTTCTCCAAAAGCGACGCCTCAAAGAAGGGAACAGTGCTCAAGCACCGTCGTCGCCCTAATCATAGATCATAGGTTTTCACCCTGAAGAAAGTCCACACTCGCAAAAAGCAATGCCTTTAACAAGACAATTGCCAGGCACAACCAATTAAGACCAGACCTTGGGCTTTCACCCTGAAACCTGAAAGTTTAGATTCTGAACTTCTCATGTGTTGTCGCCCCCTCTTGTCGTTGCCTCTGATCCAAGTTACGAATCACCGAGCCAATCCCTCGTCAGCACCAGGACTCGAACCACTATTACTTCCTCAAATCTCGGCTTCCATACCATTCTCCGCACTCTGACTTCACCATGGAACAAAAGACAAGTCCACGATGGCAACAAACTGCAGAGCTTCGCAACGCTTCCTCTGAAACCAAATGGTCAGAAAAAAAATATGGCTGCGCACGACCGAATCCCACCCGATACGTCAATCTCTAGGCTTGAGTTGCCCAATGGAGTTCGCCGGCGGAGCCTTCCGGAACTCGACACTTCGGCCAAATCAATGAAGACAGGCATCGAGTAGATCTTCGTCTTGGCGTGAGAGGAATCCAAGGACCGCCACCTTTATTTAAAACCGAACCCGCAGCCCCCACGCCACCCGCCGGCAACCTGCAAGATCAGCCGCTTCGGAGAGGCAGCGGCAGCGCAGGGTCGACCCTGCACCGGTACAGGCCCAACCACGCTGCGAGGAGGAATTGGGGGTGACACGGGAGACACCCAGATCAAGATCTAGGGTTTCGTCCATGACCTCCAGGCCCAACCCCATCTCCGCCGCCGGCCATGGCGCCGCCGGGAGAGGATCTCCACCTCCACCCTGACCAGGGGCGCCGCCCTGGTCGCTGCTCGTCGGTCCTCCGTCCATCTCCGCCCCAGCAGGTCGGGACGACCACCTCTGGCAACCTTCGCCCCCAGGCCACCTTTGGCGGCTGGGCCCGCCGCCGCCGCGGCGAGGGCCGGCGGCAGCGGCGGCGTGAGAGGCCAGCGGTGGTCCTCTGGCGGCGCGACGCGGTTCGCCCCCAGCGTCGCCCTGGGGAGCGACCCGAGAGGCCTTTTCGCGAACAGTTTTTATCTGGTGGTCCTAGCTCGCCTAGCCTAGCACACAGGTCAGAATCACACAAACCATCAATTTTCCCATTTCCATGCAACGGCTTCTTCAATTCGACAAGCAGGGAACCTAGCTAGCTAGCATCGCATCGGAGTGCACAGAGGAGCTATCGTCGCTATGTCACCGTAGCTCACGGGTCGTTGCGGCGTCCGTGCTCTGAGTGATCATTCTAATCTGACTGAAAATTTTGCCGGCCCCGCCCTGTTGTCTCCGTATAGCCTACAGAAGCACATTTGGTCGGTAGTTAATCTACTCCACGTACTGTTTTGGCGCTAAGCTGCCGGAAAGTCGTTTATGCTCCAGTTCCCCTTGTTCCGTCTCCAGTTTTACCTAGTCTCTACCGTAGTGCCTACGGGCTGTGTGTGTTTTGCCCTCTGTTGAGTGGTCTTGATGTAGCCTGCGTGCTGCCTAGATCTTTTCTTGGTGTCCTGTGTGACTGTCTGTGTTGCCTGTTATACTATATATACTCTCGCCGGTTGGCTTTATTAATTTAAACCTGGGCTCTGCTCGAGCGTTCAGTCTAAAGTCGTTTATGCTCCCGAGCTCCAGTGATCCTGCCCATTTTAAATAATTAAAAAACATATTTAAAAGTTTCATAAAAATTTGAAAAAAAATCATGCATGTTCCTATTGATATGTATGCATCTTGGACATTAGTACCAGATCAAGCTAGTTGCAGTTCGTCTGTGGTGATTTCTTCTATTCTTTTTTTTGCGAGGAAACAGCCGGATTACATCAAGGTATTACAGAGAGGATCTCCACAAACATTGAAATTACAAACCAGTCCTCCTGTAGCTCGATGCCGGCGACGACGAGAGAAACGTGCCGATGGCGCGCCGCCGCTCCTTCTCCACTGACCTTGGATGGGAGAAGATCCCCGAGCGGACGGGAAGTCTTCGGACCTCGAACTCCGGAGAGCCTCCGCCTCGCTCCGTCGCCAACAACGCCTCGTTGACCTCCAGCTGCTTCGAAGGTGTCGACCAGATCCGCCGCGGCGAGATCTGGAAGGGGATCCAGCGCGCACGGCGACCCCGAGGGGCCGCGAGCACGCAGAAGGCAACGCTCCGCCACGCCACTCCAACGAGCACCGAGGCCGGAGAGGAAGAGCGCCACCTGCAAAACGCACACCAACATCAGCCGCGCCACCACCTCCCTGACGCCGCCGAGTGGACTTTCTTTGGCCCCAGTTAGAGCAGCGTTGGAGGACTGGTATGTCTAGAGCGACTCATACCCTTGCACCTCGGTTCATTAGTTTGTTCGAATGAGCCACGAAAGAAACCATTGAGGAGCCAAATAGGCAATGACGAATCAAGATGTGACTTCGTGGCTCGACCTGCATGAACCGTAATGGCGGCAGAAAGGATGCTGATGGCTTATTGCAATGGCAAACGACCCCTACTCATAGTACTATTTATACCCTTTCTCGGGAGAAAGTCGATTTGGTGCCCGGGCTCACATGCACCCGTTTTTGGGGAGTTTTTTTTTTAAATTCAAAACATGTCAAAAAAATTCCGAAAAAAATCATGCACGTACCCGAGCATGTCACGCACCATCGTGTCAAATTTGGCGACGAATCGACATCGTATGCGCCCTGTGCAAAAATGACAAATCTCAGATCTGAAAATTCAAAATTTTGGATCTATTTTCTGTCAGAATTTTGTCATTTTTGCACAGGGCGCATACGATGTCGTTTCGTCGCCAAATTTGACACGACGGTGCGTGACATGCTCAGGTACGTGCATGATTTTTTTGGGAATTTTTCGACATGTTTTGAATTTTCAAAAAAAACTCCCCAAAAACGGGTGCATGTGAGCTCGGGCACCGTTTTGAGTTTTCACTTTCTCGGGGGCAACACTTCTCCACCCCCTTGCGTTGTGAGTTTTCACCTGTAGGCAGATTGGGATATCTAAAGTATGGCACATCCCACAGTTCTAGTGTTTGTACGTGAGATTATGCATATATATACCTTTCGATGCACCTATGTTTGTGTTTGGTTTTTAGAAGTAGCAGTAGTGGACTGAGAGTGAATTTTTGGAACCCGAGCTACATGGAGCTCGTTATTTTAGAAAATTCGAAAATGACATTTTTGAGTTTCCAAAAATCGCGAAAAAATCATAGATGTAGATAATTTCGAGATCTAGAAATGTGCAAAATCTTACCTTAAAATTCGTTGTATTTTGCGCTGTGCAACAAAAGACAAATCAGGGCAAATTTCAAAATTTTGAAACTGTGTATTCTTCACCACCCAGATCCACCCATTTGTCTTTTTTGTGCAGCCCAAAATAAAACGAATTTGGAGCTGAAAATTTGCAAGATTGTAGAGCTCAATAATATCTACATCTGAGAAAAAATTTTCACGATTTTTGGAAAACTCAAAAATGTCGATTTTGAACTTTTCAAAAAACGGCCACCATGTAGTTCGGGCTCCATTATAGGTTTTCGTAGTGGACTAAGGATTTTACGAAGGGTATACTGCACTAAGATGTTAACTTGCACTTCTCAACATGATAATCAATTGTTATTTTGGCTTTTTTTTAGCTGGGTATCTTGAAAAGTTTAAGGGCAACTGCATTATCTGTCTATAAGAGATCGTCTTCCATGTTGTTGAAAAGTTTTTCCTCAAGACAGTTAAACACAGACATAAGACCAGTATTTCTAGATAATATATCTGGATGGACCCTGGCTGCTGTATGGCTGGTCGTGTGTTTGTGGGAACTAGAACTAGGCATACCGAGTTCAGAGGAAAGAGTAAAGACGACACTGAATCCGTGCGCCAAACTGCTGCCAACTTTTGCATACGGAGGAGCATACAGCTTCCAGAAATGGGATCCCCCATTTACTCCCCTGGGCCTTGTCAACCAAAAAGCCTACTCGAAAAGGTTTCAGCTAGTGCTCATCAAAGTTTCAGCGAAATATTTCAAGTCCTAGCTAGCGGCAGGTCGGAATCACACACACCATCAATTCCCATTTCCATGCAACAGACGACTTCAATTCGACAGGCAGGGGGCCTCGCATCGCAGTGCACGGCTCGTTACGGCGTCCCGTCCGTGCAGTGATCAGTCTAATCTGCCTGAGGACCTCTTGTCTCCGTGCCTACAGGAACAGGAGCACCTTTGTTGAGTAGTTAACCTAGCTCGTTAGTACTGTTTTGGCTCTAAGCTAGCTATAATATCTCGTGAAAATCAAAAAAAAAACTATAATATCTCGTGGTGGCCAGTGAAGGACCTGGGGGACCGGCCGGCCCAGTGAATCATCGAGATGACAAAGAGGGAATATCAAACTGTGGGGTACAAAATATGGTTGTACAGGCATTAATACCAAGTTGTACAAACTATGAGCTATTGGTCGTACAAAGGACGGTGTACAAAATACACAAAACAAGACGTACAAATTAACAGAATTAGGAGTACAAAAACATACGGTGTACAAACTACACAGAACAGTTTGTACATAGTACACAGAACACGAAGTATAAAAAAACAATGACACAAGTAGTACAAATACACAGAAAAGGAGTACAAAATTGTACAAAACAGGAAGTACAAAGTACACAGAAGTGGTTGTACAAAGTACATAGAACAGAATATACAAACTATACATAACCGGATGTACAAAAACAAAGTTTGTCGAAACTTATCAACATGGGATCTAGTTTTAAAAATCTCGACACAAGGAGTTCAAAAATGAAAACGGTTCGTAATTCGGATTAGCGGTTCTCAAGATATTTCGTTTGGAAATTTTGGTTTTGAAAAATAAAAGGAAAAACTAGCCTCCACACTCCCCAGGTTGCTGCTACGGTATGTACACCAACACTGCCATCGGATGTACACCCACACTGCTACCGAATGTACAAACTATACAGAACCGGATTTACAAAAAAAGTTTGTCGAAACCTATCAACATGAGATCTAGTTTTAAAGATCTCGACGTGAGGAGCTCAAAAATGAAAACGGTTCGTAATTCGGATTAGCGGTTCTAAAGATATTTCGTTTTAAAATTTCAGTTTTGAAAAATAAAAGAGAAAACTAGCCTCCCACCTCCCGTATCCCTTTCTCTCTCATCCTCCCCACGTTTAATCTGGTGGCGACACTTGGCGGACATGGAAACAACCACATTGGACCGAGCGAGGAGAAGACACTGGCTCACTAGAGAGCTAGCGGGCTCACTGGAACTCATTTCTGGAGTACAAGCAATGGCATTAGCTAAGGAAAGGTCAAGAAAGAATACGGAAAATGCAGCGAAAAAGAAATATCACCACAAGTTGGGGCCAGGTGGCTACAGAAGTGCCGAGCCTAAGTGGGATAAAGTTGAGGCCGATTTGCGCGAAAAGGGGATCACTCCATCCACAGACTCCTGGCCCCTTAGGGTAAGAAATTGGGTACTTGCGCATGGGTCCGAGTATGACATGGAAACAGGGGACTTAATAGTTGATAAACAAAAACAAATTTATGTACCCCAGAAAGCAATTGTTGATACAATCGCCAAGGTTCGAGAGGGAAAGTTTATTCCCGACAGAGAGAACGACGAGCTGACAGAGGCCCTCGGGAATAAAGAAAAAGGAGGACGAACACGAGGTTTTGGACCGGATGTGCCGTGGAATGAAGGGTTTCCCGAGGACCGTGATTCTTATAGAAGCCGAGCGAGAGCAAAGAGGAGGAAGGAGCTGGAGGAGGAAGCTCGGTTCAGCAAGTTAGAAAGAAAGAACGAGGAGATAATTGATCTCTTTAAGCAGCAACAGAAGCAACTAGATCAAATGCGCGAGCAACAAGCGCCAACTTATCAGCTGCAGCAAGATAGTGACCCATCTCAGCGGAGAAGCAGCGTGGCTTCCACGGGGGTCGGTGCTGATCAGTCAACGGGTACCTACCCCGTGGACAATATCAGTGAGAAGACAAGTTGTGACCTACATGTGCCAATTATGAACTTATCCTTGAAGGTGGCAGACGGCTATGCTTTAACTTGTGAATCTACAGCAGTGTGGCATTTCAAAGAGATTCCAGATGGCTATGCTCGTGTCGGCGTGGATAGAGTTCGTACAGGATATGAATCAATGGTGCTTGAAATCCCTGGAGGTGATGATGTGACGGCACTAGGAGACGTCGGTGGTGGTATCATTCTATGGCGCAAGAAATACATCGTGTTTCCAGGCTTGGCGCCACCAAGGCCACCACCATCGTCTCCTCCGAGACGCGATTCACCACCTCCAAGTCCACATGATGACCACATGGACGACGAGCAGCACAACACAAGTCCACGTGAGCCGACTCCGCCGCCGCGTCAGCCGACTCCTCCGCCGCCTCCGCCCACTACGCAGGGTCAGGGCCAAAAGAGGACGCAGCGTGACACCACGTTTAGTTTCCGAAGCGCACCCCGACAGGAGCCCCTCCCAAAAGTCCCGAAGGTTCCTCCCCCGAGAGCTTACGACAGGACTGTAGAGGAAAACGCCGCGATCTGCGATGCCCAGTTGAAAAGCTTTCTTGCACAGAAACAGCCCGAGCCAAAGCCAACTTATACGCCAGATCAACTAAAGTGGCGTCAGGACTTTATTGAGCATCCATCGCAAATTGAGATAAATAGGCCAGATGACTATTTACGCACTATTAGGAGAGTTCGTTCCAAGCCGACGACAAGTACTAGTGCCAGCGGGAAAAAAGACGTTGCCCAGCTCGGAGAACAAGCAAAACAGTCGATCTCCCCGCTCAAGGTGCACACTGATCATCAGGGCTCCGCGGCGGACATTCCTTTATCCTACGAGGCGGAATTTGCTGCAGAAGTTGGTATGACACTTTCTCAATTGCAAAGCGGCGGAGATTTTCCCATTTCGGATCAGATCGTATGGAAATGGGAATACGGAAAGTCTTTGTTGCCACCTGATCAGATTGATGATCTACCAACACAAATGCGGAAACTGCATAGGTGGTACATGGAAGTCACAAAGTTAGAGCGACAAATGCTCATTGTGAAAGTTACAAAAGAACATTTCGCAGGTGCAGATGAGATACAAATTTATCTTGAAGAACTCTATCAGTTATACAAGATTGACGCCCTCGACTTGGCTATCGTCAGTACCTATTGTCTGTAAGTGGTTCAATTCATCTATTTCTAAAATAAAGTCTCTAGCTCACCTCGGTCATTGCCTATAGTAATTATGCTCACTATTTATGCAGAATGAAGAGTGATGAATGTGACAGAAAAGGAATCTTTGACACTGGGTTCATTGACCCAAAACGAATTAACGAGGAGTTGCTACGGAAATTCCCCAAGGAAACGGAGACCAACTTGCTAAGGTTCATGCTTAAGCAAAATTATAAAAAGAAGTTACTGTTTCCTTACAACTTCGGGTAAGAGTGTTACTATCTTGTACACATTAATTTTTGCTTACTCGATGTTAAGTGTAACTGATGAGTTACTGACATATATAAACGTGCGCAGCTTCCATTATATTCTGCTAATCATTGAAATTGATCGAGAAACTGTTGACATCTTAGACTCATTGGCGTATCCCGAAGAGAAGTACCAAAACCTTTTAGATGCGCTCCAAAGGTATTTTCAATCATTATCGCACTATATCGGTCTTTTTTGTTTATTTCCTGAGATATCTAGTAACTAATAACTCATTTATTCGTTTTTTTGCCGGGCAGGGTTTGGAAAATTTTCAGAACGAAGATAAAAGGTCTTAAAGAGGAGCTTACTTTTAAGCAATTGCAATGCGAGAGGCAGCCCTCGGGGAGCAATTTGTGTGCATACTTCGTTTGCGAGTGGATTCGCATGGAAGTCAGTGAGCGGAACAGTAAGACATGGATAGAAGTACGTGAACAAATATATTCATAATTCTTTTTTATTACCATCAGTTGTGTTGAGTGTCATTCATAATTTTTGTTACGATGATTGATATTCATATTGATCTCCTTCTTTTATAGTGTAATGAAAAGCGGAGGAGGCTGCAATACAGGGAGCGCTTTCTACCAATTGCAGAGGAAATTGCGGGATTTTTGAATAACCAGGTCATAGAAGCAAAGGGAAAATACGATGGCACTATCTAGTCCCGATTATGATCTCCATGTAAATATGAATAGACGGGCTCTAGTCCCGGTTATGATCTCCATGTAATTGAATATACGGGCTCTAGTCCCGTTATGATCTCTATGTAATCAAATATATTTTTATTAGATAAATATTTTTTTGTGAACATTTTGATATGCTATATATATTTTTCTGATTTGTAACTAATTAACCATATTTTTTGCAATATTGATCACAATTTTAAATATTCAATATAGCGGGGTAACAAAAAATTTAGAGGCTGCCACGTGGGAGCATCTCTAGTCCAGGGTCGTGTTATGATCCGGGACTAGAGGTCTCGACCACGCGCGGCCAGGGCGCCCACGTGCGGACCCCTTTTGTCCGGGGTCGTAACCCACCCGGGACTAGAGGGGGGAGCCTCTAGTCCCGATTCGTCAGTCCCGGGTGGGCACCCGGGACTAGAGGCCCTCACCAGCCCGAACTAGAGGCTATGTTTCTACTAGTGTCTGGAGCAGGCATCCATGCAAGATTGGCGGAGCCAGTAAGAAATAGCAAATTTTCTGGATCTGAGAGATATGAGGCTTGTTTTAAGGTTCACCTTAAAAGATTACTGGTCGATCTAATTTACCGGATCTGAAATGGACAAATAGCGGGTTTGCTAGAGATGCTCTTGGTCTAGAAGTGAGGGTGAGCAAGAGATCAGACGTGAGGGGGCATGGGGGTGGCAGCGGCATCATTCTCATCTGCTTCGCGCCAGGAGACACTAGACAGACCACCATGCATGCCCAGCGAGCGAAATGATCGCGGCAGGCAGAGTACAGATAAATTATTGGGCCCTCATGGCCGCGGTACAGAAACAAACTTGTTTCTTCTTCTCTATCCATCGATCGATCCATCGGGTCAAATTGTCAAAACATCACACCCGGCTGATTCCCGAGTCTCGATATGCATCGAAACTATGAAAATCCTCGCCCACTCTGGCGTGGAGGCGCCGTGTCAAACCTTGCGATCGATCGTTTGCGAATTTCAGCCGTTATTACAAGAGACTCGCATGTTCAAAAAAATGGAGAGTTTTTGTTTGAGGGATGGTGACAAGGGCTGGCCTTGCTGTAACCCAGCGTGCGCGCGTAGATAGAAAGGATTGGAAGATTCGAGCACGGAGCAAAGGTCGTCGTCCTCATTGCACAATTCGCAGTCCCTGTCCGCCTACGTACGCAATCTCGCATGTGAACTCGCTTGATATCTCCCGAGAAATTCCATGGATCCATCAATCTTGTGAGCTCCACGACAGGGATAGATAGACATGGGGAGATGGACAGCAAAGGGAGCATGCTGCTGGAATCTGTATGCTTAGCTAAAGTACATACGTAGTCATATTGGTAGAAACTCTCGCAGCAATATGATTGTATTCCTGTTGCCAAATCAGACCCTACATTTGTCTAGCTGAACCGCGACGACTCGATTTCATCCATCGATTCCATGGAATACACGCATCACTGCTGTCTTCAATTTGGCCTTACGTACATACAGACCGGCCACCCGGTGGATCAACGAATGCTAGCTAGGAGTAGTAATTTCTCGGAGCATCTGGGTATAGCGCAGGCTAATTTGTTTGCTTCTTCGTGTTGCATGTACGTAAAGTCACCTGCAATCTTCAGGAATTTTGGTTCGCAATGAAATTCAGGTAGGGGCCTCCCCTCCGGACGTTGCTAAAGAGAATACCTCCATGCAGTGGTATATCCATATATACCTGTATAATTTACATCAAAGTTACTTGCAATCTTCAGGAGTACGTACCCGACGCACGCTGCTGTCTTACTTTGGCCACATGTGACATGTGCTCGATCGGCCAAAATCAAACTACACTGTTATGGGCGCAAGCTTGCTGAGTGGTGCACTTGTTAAAAGTATGGAAGCTAGTGTGAAGAACACTCATCGACTATATATACAGCTGTGCGAGATACTGCTAACATACAGTGCTTTTGTTTTCTAAGCTAGTGGAGCGTGTATACAAATACTCTCACGTCAACACTGAGAATGCGGTGCCGTGAAAGGACAGAGACGAGAGAGTACTGTAGTAGAGTGTGCCGCGTGCAGGGGTGGATGGAGTAGAGCACTGCACCGCATTGAAGGTGGCCATGGTCAAATCTCTCTAGCCAGCCAGTTCCTCTGCCCGTGTCTCAAGGAAGGTCTGGTCGTCGACGTCGGCGTAGAGGACTGATCGGTAGAGGAGTATTAATGGCGGCCTAGGGCTCCCCTCAGCTACCGCAGCATACGTAGCCCACCCAGGGGCGGATCCAGGGGGTGCTAGCAGGGGTCAGACCCCCCCCAACCGTTCGCCCCCCCTAACTATTTTCAGTAGGTAATACTAAAGATATACGATGTATACTGTACAATATACGTCAACGCTCAACAGCTTTTTTTTAGAGATGTCAACACTCAACAGCTGAACAGCCCATGTACTGTGTACAGAGGTAACTAAGCCCAATATACACCCGCCCACGTACCAGGCTTAGGCCATCGTGGAGTCCAACCGATCAATCTAATCGATCGATGGAAAGTTACGCCTGCTTGCCGCGTTCTTGTCTCTCCGTCTCCTCATCTCGCTGCTAGGGCCTAAGCCGCGTAGGGCGCTCGCCGCTGCTGTCGTTCTGCGCTCGGCCGCTCGCCGTGTCCCTGTAATTCCGTTCTGTCTACATGATTCCGCCCCTGTGATTCCGCCCCTGTGAAGGTATCTGCTGATTGCTGTTTCCTGTTTGTTCTATATAAATTAGTAGATCAGTTTGTTAATTTGTGTCTTCTATCCTTTTCTAGATTGCAAATTTTAGATCTGTTTTCAATTAGATTTCCATTGGATGGACTGTGTAGTGGATCCTTGGGGGATTTTTCATCACTGTATATCTGTTGTTAGTGCTCTAAGTTCGGCCTGCTGGTTCGATTTTTGTGAGCTCCTTGCTTCGCTTGGTTGCTCCTATTTAATGAAATCCTGCTTTCTAGATTGCAAATTAGAGAAGAAATTGGTACTAGCAAGTTTTGTATAATGGTGGAATGCGAAGTACACCTCCCCTCCTATTCAAAAATAAATTCTAAAGTTAAGCTAATAGACATGTAATTTTCTTTCTAAGCGAGAACATATATATTCGAATATTTATATGGATTTTCTACAATATATTTTTAGACTAAATATATTACGATGCTTATTCTCTTTCACGGTCGTCGACTTTTCGCCCCCCCTATGTCTGAATCCTGGCTCCGCCCCTGAGCCCACCTGCCCTCCGTCCTCCCCCGCCCAGGCCATGAACGCTCGCTCTCTCCTCTATCCTCCTCGAGTAGCCCTCCTCAGAGCAGGCTCAGGCCGAGCTTAAATGCTTCGCAGCGCTATCCAACCATCCATCCATCTCCTCGCCCGATCCAATGCCCGCATTATTGCATCTGCATGCGCGCCACCACTCTGCCTTCTGAGCTGAGCTGAGCTCGCGCGCGCGCTTCAACTCCGACATTCAGTCCGACGATAAATACTCCCCTACACCCCGCGGCCACAGTCCACAGCTCGTGTGCTCTCCGGCCGTAACCAGTTCCCTGCACGGCATTCCGGCAAGAGTTGTCGTGTGTCAATGGCTGCGTGGCGAGGGCGGCATGGAGCGGCCGGTGGCTGCGGCACTGTGGGCGCTTTCGTGAGTGTCTTCTTGGTGGTGCGGCTGCTGGCGGCGGGAGGCGTTGCCGGCCATGCCGGCGAGGGGGAGGAGCAGCGGGCGCTGGACCGGGTGGAGGCGCTGCCGGGGCAGCCGGCGGTGTCCTTCGCGCAGTACTCCGGGTACGTCACGGTGCACGAGCGCCGTGGCCGCGCACTCTTCTACTGGCTCACCGAGGCCGACGGCGGCGACGCGGCCACCAAGTCGCTCGTCCTCTGGCTCAACGGAGGTAATCATCAAGCACGACGAATAGCTCCACATTTTTCCTTTCAACCTTTTCATCCCGTGCTTGCTTGCTCGTTGCTTGCATGCCCTTGTGTGTTCATGATTCCGGCCGGCCATCTCGGTGTTGGCCTTTCGCTCACTCTTTGCCATACTGGTGTCGTTGATGATCTCCAAGCAAGTCGTGTTGACCAAAACATTCCTGTTGTGGTTTGATCATCATGAGCCTCCAGCACTTAACTTTCGCCACCTTTTCTAGTTTTAAAAGGATAAACTTTCCGGGGCTTTCGACACGAACTTCCAAGCTCCAAACTTGTTGCTGCACGCACAGTAACTAAAGGAAAGCTCCATACTTCTCCTCCTTCAGACAAACAACATACTACACGAGTCCCAACTTATACTATGCGTACAGTACACACACAGAGAAATGTCCATTCCGATCGAGAGCAAGCAAGCAAGATCCCACGGCCATAAACTAACTGAACCTTGACATAATCCCAGGCGCAGCTAACTGTTGCACAAGCCTGTGCTGCACTTTGGCATATCTTCTGATTTGTGAAGGACAAGGTAGTGATTTTCTTGGGAGTTTGGGGGGGGGGGGCTAGATGGGATAGTACGGTGTGTAGTAGCGCAGTACTCTACGTGGTAGTAAATGCGGGCGCAGGGTGGGAGTAAATGCTGGCGGGAGGACATGACCGATGCCTGAAGAGTCTGAAGATACATAACAGCACACGCACGAGCCAGAGAGCAAGCATGCATGCATTGCATCGCAGCAAGCAGGGAGCAGCTATCCGCCTGCAGAGTGCCCCGGGCAACATGCATGGCAATCTGCATCGTTTTGCTTAGCTTTTCTGTGTATGAAACTTTAGGATAGACAGAGCGAGAGAGAGAGGAAACAAGACATGTGTAGCCATTAGAGGCCAGACAGTGGTTAATGGGATGAGCTCCATACCTGGATGCTTGCGCCTTGCGGTAGGAAGCAACAAATATGGCACCTAAGTTACTGTCATCCATTTCTGAGTGTGCATGGTCTTTAACTAGCTAATTAAGGTAGTACTTTATGCACCCATGTTCCATTATTAACTTACTACTTAGGGAGTAGTGATAAACAAGTCGCCTGCCCTAAGTAAGCGCGCGCATTTGTCTGCACATGCATGTTTTGTTAGTACGACTACAGTCTGTTAGCGTGATACAGTCTGGGAGTATATCTCTAGCTAGTAGGTCAGAGATTGTCTGTTAGCGTCCTTGAAGGGTACGTGTTTAGGCTCTCCTCCTAATTAACCACTGCTGTCAGCTCTTACCAGTACTAGAGAGCAGAAAATCGCAGCTAGGGCTGTGAAAGTTCTTGGCACTGCTGCATGCATACATCTGGCCGACAGCGCAAGCATGCATGCGGCGTCGGCAGGCAGCCGGCCGGCCGGCCACCCGTCGCCGATTCAGAGTCGTGGCGAGCTCGATCTGGTGGTATGCCCGGCTGGCTCTGGCTCTGATGAATGAACCCCGTCCTTGGAGATCCACACGATCTTACGCACAGGGCGCGGTGCCTCCTCGATCAGGCTCCCTCATGTGACTGCGATCCAGGGAGCCAGCGGGCCAGGGACGAAGTGATGATGAGCTATGCTACGCAGATGCAGGCGTCGTGCTGCCAAAGCCGCAGATAGCAGATATGTTTGCTTGCGAGTGAGTGCGTGCGTGACCACCGAAAAAGGCTGCGACGGCGAGCCGGCCACCACTTTTCCCCGGTGCAGTTTTTACTGCTTGCTAATCTCATTTTGTTGGTTGTGATACAGTCGCCACTACTCCCAGTCTACCACGGACATCCCGGCGGCCCTTGTTATTATTCCCTTTGCTCCTTCTCTCGTCATTATCACTCGCACTGACACTGCACCGGGTAGAACAGATCCATCCAGGGGCTAGAAACCAAAACCAGCTTGCCCCACACACACACCAGCACCACACGAGGCTGTAGGCAGACGCGATGTTTCACCTTGTAGACAACGTATACTGTAGTCTGGTACGGTAGTAATTTTCTCAAACGCTGTAGTGCAGTTGTTCCTGGCGCACTGCACACGGCGGTAGGCGGTAGCAAGTGAAACAAACCTGTGAGTTCGTGTATTCGTGTTGTTAGTGTTCTGCGTTTTCCCTGCACGGGGTGACCGATGCAATGCAGGCTGCAGGCAAGCACATCGGGCCTGGCGCCGTAGTTTGTTTTCTTTGACCTTGGGGATGCCTCGGGAATAGGTAGCAGAAACGGCCGGTGCACGCCTCTGAATGTCTCAAGTCTGAAGCGACCTGGAACCTTTTGTTTCTCTTAGGATAATGCTTGTTTGGCAGGCTTGGAGCTTGGGCGCGCTCAGTCCCTGTGTAGTGTTAAAATACTCCCTTCGTTCACGTCCAAATAATCCATATTTAAACAAATCTTCGTCAAGTAATTCGGGACAATTCGTGGCATGGGATTAGAATAATTACCGTACATTCTTCTTACTGCACTGTCACTTTTGTTTCTTTACCTTCAGAGTCATCATTGAGTTTCTTCTCTGAATCTCTGCTGTGCTGTGGAACTTGCAAGCCTTCATGCTCTGCGAACTCTATTTTTAAAATGGCCCCGCTTGATGTTGCCAAAAGTTGTTTCACTTTCACCAATTTTAATTGTTGGAGAATTTTGTTTGCCAGGTCCTGGGTGCTCTTCGGTGGCGTATGGTGCTTCCGAAGAGATCGGCCCGTTCCGGATCAAACCCAACGGGACGGGGCTCTACCTCAACAAGTACTCCTGGAACAAAGGTGAATCCAGAACCTTCAGCTACTGCTGTTATATGCCTAGAGAAGCAGAGGTGCATTCAGCATAGGTGACTGACTGACTGACTGACTGGATTTTTTTGCTGCAGAGGCAAACCTTCTCTTCCTTGAGTCGCCTGCCGGAGTCGGCTTTTCCTACTCCAATACCACCTCTGATCTCAAGACCTCCGGTGACGAGAGAACTGGTAGATCCTCCACCCTATAACATATTTGTGTAACTTAGAATTTTGACAGTTTAGATACATTATTCTGATGTGCTTGGGAATGTGACGCAGCTCAAGACTCGCTGCAGTTCTTGATCAGTTGGATGTCACGGTTCCCGCAGTATCGGCACCGGGATTTCTACATTTCTGGAGAAAGCTATGCCGGTGAGTTGATCTGTAATTTGGAGTCCATGCATTCAGGGTAGTTTTCTTGTATGCTGCTCTGGTTTTCACAGCAACATAAAGAAAATATATGATAAATGCCACATCAGCACCATTGCATGAATTATTATTACCATTGTCATCCGACAAGTATTTCCATTTGCACATTTGGCTCAAATCCTTCTTTATTTCAGGCCACTACGTCCCCCAGTTGGCAAGGAAGATCGTCGAGTACAACAAGGATTCACCACACCCGTTCATCAACCTCAAGGGAATCCTTGTGAGCACCACACTCCAAAGCAGCTGCTACAACATTTCACTGTGGATTGTGATCAATCGCAGACTCTCATCTAAAATTTCTATCTCTTTGTGAATTGGGGTTTGCCAGGTGGGGAACGCAGTGACGGACAACTACTACGACAACGTCGGCACGGTGACCTACTGGTGGACGCACGCCATGATCTCGGACCGCACCTACAAGGCCATCCTCAAGCTGTGCAACTTCACCAGCGCCAATGTCTCGAACGCCTGCAACCGCGCCATGAGCTACGCCATGAACCACGAGTTCGGGGATATCGACCAATACAGCATCTACACGCCGTCCTGCCACACCTCCTCCGACACGGCCTCCAGCAACTCCACTGCCGTAACCACTCACCACCACCGTGCCGTCATCAGGTTCAAGGACACACTCCTCCGCCGGAGGTCTAACAGCTACGACCCGTGCACCGAGACCTACGCCGAGAGGTACTACAACCGGCTCGACGTGCAGAAGGCCATGCACGCAAACACCACGAGGATCCCTTACAAATGGACTGCCTGCAGGTTCAGTTCCGGACAAACATTCTTCTCCATTCTTGTTATATGGCCGGCCATTGAATCTTAACAAACAGTGCAGTTGTGCTTATAATGACAGTGATGTGCTCATCAAGACATGGAAAGACTCCGAGTTATCCATGCTGCCGACGTACAGGATGCTGATGAAGGCTGGGGTCAGGATATGGGTGTTCAGGTAAGCTGAAGGAACTGAAACGCGCAAAGTGTTCCTTCGATATAGCACATATTTTTTCAGTGGATGTAACATATTTTTTAATGGAAAAATGCAGCGGCGACACAGATTCAGTTGTCCCGGTGACCGCGACGAGGTTCGCGCTCAGCCACCTCGGTCTGAAGACTAAGACCCGCTGGTACCCGTGGTACACAGCTGGTCAGGTACTGATGTTGCCATTGCTGTTCTGCACTTGAAATTTTACGCAACAACAATATTGTTGCTCCGACAGTAAAAACATCTTGCATTTGCAGGTAGGAGGCTGGTCTGAGGTGTATGAAGGGCTGACATTTGCGACGATCAGAGGCGCAGGGCATGAGGTGCCACTGTTTCAGCCAAGAAGGGCCTTCAGGATGTTCCTGTCGTTCCTGGCTGGGAAGCCATTGCCTGCCAAGAACTGATGTGCAGCCTGATTCCTAGGCAAAGGTCTGAAAACTGTGTAAGATGGAAGGAGAGAGAGTAATGTAGAGTGGGATGCAATTGGTGAGGAATGATTGATTGGTGCTGGGGAAAAAGGGTGAGAAGAGAATAAGGATGAGTGTGCCATGGAAACCATGGGCAGTGCGACGACAATGGGCAAATAAGCGTGAAGGCTCCCATTGTTGATTGATGTCTTATCAATCAGTTATGAACTTATGATTTGAAAATTTTCACATCATGAAAATTCTATCTTCCATGGCATACAAACCAAAGAGAAACACATAAACACCAGGACAATTGCTTAGCATAACGATAATAAAGTCACACTCATCAGTAATTTATTTCCCATGTAGTACCAAGATTGCTAACAATTCAGTCACAGCATTGCAAAAACAGTTTCACTAGTTTACGAATCCCAGTAGCATGACTGAATCTCAAACCACATCTTGTGCCACATCCACGAAAGCAAACGTAACATTCTCAGGCGACTAGAGAAAGGATCAGACCTTGAACCCCTCGGCCCTGAGGCACCGCTTGTGAGCTTCGATCCACTTGGTGCACGCAGACTCCCCGTACTCGACGATGCACTCGTCTCTCAGCCTCTTGGTGTCAGGGCAGGCGCAGCATATCTTCTTCGGCTTCGGGTCGGTGGCAGGAGCTGGCGCTTCATTCACGATCGAGCAAGCGGGTGACTCCACAGGCTTCGTGTCGGCAGCAGGGGTTGGCACTTCGTTCACGATCGAGCAAGCAGGCGATTCCACAGGCTTAGCAGGAGCCGGGTCTTCGTTCACGATCGAGCAGACAGGTGCCTGCACAGGCGTTGGGGCTTCCGTGCCGGCCATCTCAGCAGCAGCGACTCAGGTATGATCTGCAACAAGAGGGACGAAACACATCAATTCTCTGTTGATCACGATTACATGATGATTGCAGTGATAAAAAAACAGAAATTATGTTGTTCTTCTATCACAGTGCTGTCGGCAAGAGGATATTGGAACATTGTAGTGTGCGGCTACGCTGTTGTCTGAATTTACTGACAGAACAGAAAAGAAAAACTGATCATTTCAAGGCTATCGTGGGATTCAAGGCCACAAATTTTCGTCGCAATAATAGCAACTAAGAACGTGGAGTATATATCATGCACCAGGTGCATCAACCAGCAATTTTCAATGTTATTAGAGCTTGATAACTAGTAGAAGAAATCTATGACACGGCAGTCGGCGGCGGCGGCTATCTGAACTTCTTTCGGCAACCGAGTGCCTCAAGGAAGCCCTAAATCACGGAGAAAATCTCGCTCGCATAACCAGAGATAACCACAGCCGCTACCTGATCTAATCGAAGCAAATAAACGCGCAGAAAAGCACCGGACCGGGCGCCGATTCTCGTAGAGCCCACGCCCAAACGGCGGCGACTAAACATGGATGCGGGGTCGAAGGAGGAGAGGGTACTTGCCTGGACGGAACCGAGGAAGGAGACTGAGAGACGTGGAGGTGGGGAGCGCCGCTGCCGTCTTGCTGCGATGGTTTGGTGTGTGCGCCGTGGTCGTGGGTGGGGGTTTATGTGTCGACGGCGGCCGTGCGCGTGTCTTCTCTTCTTCTTGGGGCTTAAGAAAGAAACAGGTAGGCGTGGGCGTGAGGAAAGAGAGGAAAAAGGCCGTGCCAGGCCCGACCCATTTGTTCTTTCGAAAACTTTGGCCTTGGATTATATTCCATTCCAAAATCCCCTAAAAGCATCATTTTGCAAATAGTAATGAGTGCAGATTTGGTGTTCCGATCTCCAGTGATCTGCACATTTCAAAAAATTAAAAATATATTTAAAAGTTTCAAAAAATTCTGAAAAAAATCATGCATGTTCCTACTGATATTTCCTACAAACGTGCAAAATCTCAATGCAAAATACTTTACGATTTGAGATACAAAAAAAAGAAATGTGTAGATCTGAGAATAGTGAACAATATAAAGTTTCAAAATTTCAACTTTGTCTTTTTTGTGTAGCTCAAATCATAAAGTATTTTGCATTATTATAGGACATATCAGTAGGAACATGCATGATTTTCTTCAGATGTTTTTGAAATTTTTAATTATATTTTTTTATTTTTTTCATGATAAGGAAGTCGGTAACTGGTAGCTGCTCGTTCGTGCTGGGAGTAGCGATTAATCGGTGAATCGGCCTATTAACTGAATTAATCGGTCGACCATTAATCGGTAGAATAAATAGCAAAATGCCAACATATATCTAATTTTTTACTTATTATCCCATACTCCCCTGCTCCGGTGCTCCCAGCTATGTAATATACTAAAATATATTACTGTAGGCTTGCACTTAGCTCTGTAGATCTGCACGATTAATCAAAGGTCGGAAACTCCCACCCCATGCCCTTTGAATTTCTTTTGAGTGTTTGTGAAGTTGCAGCGATAGAAGCAGCCCCAGAACCCTACCCAAAAAAAAAAGTCATCAGCAACATATTCTATATATAAAAGAGGCTGAAGATCGCGGCCTCTCCGCGCTTGGGCACTGTCGCGAAAGCTACAGTGCCCGAGAGATCCTCACCGTCCGCTCACAATCCGACGGTCCACGCGGTTCTAATCCGCACCATTTTGCACAAACCAACTCGCAAGTCCACAAATTGACCCGTAACCCTCGGTCTCCCTAGGAGAAGGACCTAACCGCAAATTCCGAAAACCCCAGGGACCCCGCTGAAAAAGTATGCACACAACCCCCTCCCTCTCTTCTCTCTCCCGCGCGGGCCGGAGTTCGTCGGCGACGCCGACGCACCGCGCCGCCGCTCCGCTCTTCCCCGCTCAGATCGACGCCCACGGCGACCTTCGTCGCCGCCTCCTCTCCCTCCTCGCCGAGGATCGCCTGCCGGGAGGTCGCGCGCGCGGCGGAATCGTCCTCCCCGTGTTCACCATCCGTCGCCACCGTTTTCCTCGCCGCCGGCCAGTCCGGCGACCAAATGGTCCGGCGCGCCGCCCGTTCTGCTCCCCTCCACCTCCTCCGGCGACTCCGCGTGCTCGCCTGCTCGAGGGCGAGCTCGGCAGCGCGGCCGCGTCTGCCGCCGGCGAGTGACGCCATCTGATGACGTCACCGCGGCCCCACTGTCAGACTTTTTTTTAAAATGATTTCATAATTACCAAAACCCTGACATGCGGGCCCCGAGTGTCAGAAAATTCGTAATTACAGGGAAAAATGCTGAAATTAAAAAAAAAAATCTTCCACTCTACGATTCAAAATAAATTCATACCTTCAGGAAAAATGCTCAAATTCAAAAAAATTGAAATCTACCGCCCTACGATTCAAAACGATGTAAATAATACATCGAAATTTTTAAAATTTAACAATTTTTTGAACATTACTGACAAAAGTTGCACTAACAAAAAAAAACAGTGCACACAAAATAATACAAACAGTATATCAACATTTTGTAACTTCAACAAATTTTCAAACAAAAATGAAAATAATATGTCAAATTTTTTGAAATTTCACAATTTCTAAAAAAACATTATGCATGAAATAATGCAAAAAAAAATACAGTAATTTCCCAAATTTAACAAATTTTCGTACTTTCCACACAAAAAATCACAACACAAAAAACCATTGTGCACAACTTATAATTAAATGAATTTCCAAATTCAAAAAAAAAATCAAACTTTCCACACAACCTAATAAATGCCCATGTTGTTGAAAATATATTGGATTAGTTTTCCACACGATTTCCCTATTTTCCCGCTCGAAAAAAAAAAACCAAACGGAATTCAAAATTTTCGATCACAACGGGCACGGCATGCCACCGCGCTAAATTTCCAAACAATATTATCCACTGTAAATTCAAAAATAAAAATACCCAAACTCTTCCGCGATAATTTCCAACCGATAATTTGTGCACAACTCAAAATTAAATGAATTTCCAAATTCAAAAAAAAATCAAACTTTCCACGCAACCTAATAAATGCCCAAATTGTTGAAAATATATTGGATTAGTTTTCCACACGATTTCCCTATTTTCCCGCTCGAAAAAAAAAACCAAACGGATTCAAAATTTTCGATCACAACGGGCACGGCATGCCACCGCGCTAAATTTCCAAACAATATTATCCACTGTAAATTCAAAAATAAAAATACCCAAACTCTTCCGCGATAATTTCCAACCGATAATATTTAACCGCATCAGATAAATTAACGTGAATTTCATTCTTTTTTAAAACATTTTTTGAAAATGTCAGGTTTCTGGCAGGTGGTACCATTTTACTTCAACGATTTCCAGAAAATGAAAACCGTTCGAACTACCTTTATTTTAATTCTAAGGATGACTCCAACGGGGCGACGCATCGAGTCCGCACGCATCCGTTCGTGTCAGCGAGGGCCAAAAACACGGCCCAACGGGGCGACGCAAACGGACCGCGGTCCGTTTTTTGGTCCGCCGCGACGCATCCCTGGCCCAAATTTGGGCCACCGATGCGTCGGCCCCGGACGCGAAACGGAGCTCTTTTGTGTCCTCCCCTAGTCCGCCCCTGGCCCGCAAATCAGACCATCCCCACCCCAATCTCCTCCTCCTCCGCCCCTCTCGCCGCCACCCGCCGTCGCACCCTCGATTTGGCACCGCAGGCCATTCCGGGGACGCCGTCACCGGAGCAGGTGCTTCCCCGCCGTCACCGGAGCAGGTGCTTCCCCACCGTCACCGGTGATTCTTGCGGCCAGGAGCGTCCACAGCGCCCCGCAATAGACACGCCGCCCACAAGGTGTTCGGCCGTTCGCCCCGGCTACTCAGGTACGTCCCTCGGCCATGGATAGCTCGGATGAGTGGTTCTACAAGAACCACATCATGCAGCGCTCATCCTCGGACGATTCCTCCGACGATGATGACAGTGACGGCCTGGTTGCCACCCTCATCGTCAACGAGTACATAGAGAGGATGCGACCGGTGTTCCTTGGCTCCTTGCCGGGCCGTTCTCCTGCTCTTGACCGGAACCGGCGAGCTGGCCAAATCCAGCTGTATGGGGACTACTTTCGTCCCCACAAGCCCACATACCCTCCCAAGGTTTTCTGGCGCCGTTTCCGGATGAGGAGGTCCTTGTTCAACCGCATCCGGGTGGGCGTGATGCATTTTGATGACTACTTCATGTGCAAGCCCGATGCATGTGGTATGAGGGGCTTCTCGTCGTACCAGAAGTGCACCGCCGCCATTCGCATGCTTGCGTATGGGATTGCCGGCGATCTTGTGGACGAGTATGTGCGCATGAGCGAGTCCACGTGCCTGGAAGCCATGAACAAGTTCTGCGCGGCCGTGGTGCAGGTGTTCGGGCCGGAGTACCTGCGGGAGCCCAATGCTGCCGACATGACTCGCCTCCTGGCAATCAACGAGTCAAGAGGCTTCCCTGGGATGCTCAGGAGCATAGACTGTATGCACTGGGAGTGGAGGAACTGCCCATTTGCTTGGCAGGGGCAGTACAAGGGCCATGTTGGGGCCTGCACGGTCATACTTGAGGCCGTGGCATCCCAGGACCTCTGGATTTGGCACTCGTTCTTTGGCATGGCCGGCTCGCACAATGACATCAATGTGCTCCAGCGGTCTCCGGTGTTCAATAGGCTCTCCAATGGCCTGGCACCCCAGGTGACCTTTGAGATCAATGGTAACCAATATGACAAGCCCTATTACCATGCTGATGGGATCTACCCCACATGGACAACATTTGTCAAGACAATCTCCAATCCCAATGATGAGAAGAAGAAGAGGTTTGCCAAGGAGCAAGAGAGCGCAAGAAAGGATGTAGAGCGTGCATTCGGTGCTCTACAGTCCCGATGGGCTATTGTGCGCCATCCTGCTCGGACATGGGACAGGACCAGCTGTGGGAGGTGATGACAGCGTGCGTGATCATGCACAACATGATCGTGGAGGACGAACGCGACGAGGGCTTGAATGATCAGGCATGGCAGTTCCGGGGTGAGTTGGTTCAGCCCCAGGGACCGTCCACATTTGCTCAGTTCCTCGACTTCCACCGTGACATTCGTGAGAAGGAGTCACATGTTCGGCTCCAAAATGATTTGGTGGAGCATGTCTGGCAGCACTACGGTAACCAGGGTGACCAGGGTGATCAGGGGCAGTAGTTCCATTTGATGAACTACTTGTCTTATTTATTTGGTTTGTAATGCATGAAACAATTTATTATTTCTGAAACTGTTTGTTTGTGTTTGTTTGAACTATTTGGATTGTAATAATAAGTACTTGATGAACTATTCGGATTGCTTTTATGAATTGTATTATTTGTGCTATTTGAGCTTATTTTATTGTGCTTGATAATTGCTCGAGTATATATGGCCAAAAAAATGGTCAGAATGATCAAAAACCCTGGCCGTTTGTGGCCCACCTCCCCTATGTATCAATGAAAATGACCCATATAGGGCCTGCTTACCTGAAAAAAAAAACAGAGGGCGGACTCGATGCGTTGCCCCGTTGGGGGCAGTGGCCGGAAAGGGGCGGACGTGGGCCGGACATGGGTCCTTTTGGCGACGCAAACGGACCAAACGCGGACCAAACGCGCGTCCGTTTGCGTCGCCCCGTTGGAGTCATCCTAAAATTCCTCTTCAAGGGGCGCAGCGACACGCTGCGCCGAATTCCACTAGTAAGCAATTACAAGCAGCGAGGAACAAGCCAACAGCATCAAGCGTAGCAGCTGCTGCAGCAAGCAGCAACGACAAAAAAGGGGCTGTGCATCACAGGAGGAACCAAGGCCACACCTTGCCTGATGGAAGAGATTCAGCGGGCGGTGCAGGGCTGCAGGCAGCAGCTCAGGCAGGCGGCCAGGCGGTAGATCCGGCAGGGGCGTGGCTGGGAAGAGGGATGACCGGAGGAGAGAGAGAGAGAGCAGGGGCTGGCGAAGGCCTCGACGCGGAGATGCGCGCGCTGGTCGGACGTCCTGTCCGGCGGCGCAGTCCTAGCCGGCGGCGAACGAGATCGAGGGAGTTCCCAAATCCCGAACTCTAACGAGCGGAAGGCGTGGGACCGTGGAAAGATGCACGGCCGCACGGGCTGCTCAATTTAGCCCGATTTAGCCCAAAATCCACTACAATTTAACTGCAGATTCCCGATTAATCATCTTGTCAGACCGATTAATCGGCTGGACCAGTTAATGCACCGAATATGGCCTTTTCGCTTCGGCCCGTTAACTGATTAACTGGCCGATTTTTAGAACGATGATTTTTTAAAATGGGCGAGATCACTGGAGCTTAGGAGCATAAACGACTTTCCGAATAGTAGTAGAATATTTTTCTTACTTTGGTTGGATTATGTTCTGTCGTTTAGGTGTTTGTATCTCTGAAAACTGTACTCTCGTTTGAGATTTTGCAGGCAACACGCGCCGCCTTAACCGAAAAAATGCAGAGTTTCTTTTCAGACCTCTCACACACGAGATCGCGCGATGGGCACAAACAAAAACGGAGTCGACACGCAAACCAACCTGTGGTTGGATGGTTAGCAGGGTGGTTGTACCCTCAGCCCAGCAGAGTTCAAACCCCAGGTTAGGCAACACGCACCGCCTTAACCGAAAAAATGCAGAGTTTCTTTTCAGACCTCTCACACACGAGATCGCGCTAAGGGCACAAACAAAAACGGAGTCGACACGCAAACCAACCTGTGGTTGGATGGTTAGCAGGGTGGTTGTACCCTCAGCCCAGCAGAGTTCAAACCCCAGGTTTGACATCTGTGTGTTGCATTTAGGCGGAATATTCTTTCAGTGGGAGGCGACGTTCCCGTCGACAGCGAGGCGCCCGTGGTGACTTCGTCAATCTCAAGACTCAATCCGCCGGCTCAGTATTTCGGAGGTGCTCATAGGGGTAGGGTGTGCGTGCGTGCGTTCATAGGGTTGATTGTATGCGCGTGTATGTGGGCGTCTGTGTTTGTACGGTGTTTCTCAAAAAAAAAAAAAACGGAGTCGACACACTAAGTCCGGCAATAGCAAACAAGAGACAAGTCATGGGCAGAATATGGAAGCCATTTAATCTGACAAAAGAGTGTTCAACGACGTGCTGTTTTATTTCCCTCCATAACCCCTTTCCTTATTCTTCACATGCCAGAGGTAAAACAGAAACAACCCTTCTCTGGTACCGTACAGATGAACACCACTCAGTTTTCTTCATGCTCTTCCGTGGTGTCACCACCATTGGAAATCAGGGAGAAGGTCATCTAGGATGAGTTCTTGAGAACCCACTCCACCAAAGTGGAGACTCCGAATCCGGTCCCCGCCCGCTTCTTCTCGTTCCACACCGGACCCGCCATGTCGATGTGCATCCACTGAACCTTCTCGTCCACAAACTGCAAAGGCAAAGAAAGCATGAGCAACATGAGATTCAGAACTCTGGCAAGAAGACAGAACCTAGCACAACTAAGGATGCAGCTTCATCTTTCAATGAACACTTGCGACCAAGAAGACAGAACCTAGCACAACTAAGGATGCAGCTTCATCTTTCAATGAACACTCGCAACCAAGTTGACGCGGCATTATTAAAAAACACGGTCATCCATAGAGATGCTTTGTGACTTGGACTGTTTTAAGCAACTGAGAATAACAAAGAGATTCTATACCTGCTTCAGGAACAGAGCAGCAGTGATAGAGCCGCCCTGTCGGCCGCCGGTGTTCACCATATCAGCCACACTAGACTTCATACCTTCCCAGTAGCTTTCTTCCATCGGCAATCTCCAGAACTTCTCGCCTGATATCTCAGATGCAGAAGTGACTTCCTTGGCTAGTTCATCGCTTGATGTGAAGACTCCTGAAGAGATATTTCTTTTAGTATATGCAACGCTGAAGAATAATCCACTATTCCATCTTGGAAAAGCAATAAAGTTTGTAGTTGGTTTAGAGGATGTTGAGCTTACCAGCAATGCTAGGCCCAAGTGCAACGACACAGGCACCAGTTAGTGTTGCCAGATCAATAATCTGCAAATCATAATAATGACAGTAAGTCAGTAGTCCAAGTAAGATTCTCTGCAACTTGAGTTTAAGGAACTACATAAACTACACCAAGATGCTAGAACAAGGAACCAAGTTTTATTAGCATTGCAACCACAACAAAAAATATCCTATTCATGTACAGCTTAAAGCTTTCTACAGCAATCATCAAAGAAACCAAATTTGCCAGAACAGAACATGGCACCAAAAGAAATAATCCATTACCTTGTCAACACCTTGATTACAAGCATACACCAAAGCATCAGCAAGCGTAAGCCTTCCTTCTGCATCAGTGTTGTTTACCTGAAGGAACATAATTTACAAATGAATACATTGTCTAATACAAAGAAGTGGACAAAGTGGATATTGAAAACCAGGATAAGCGTCACACTATTACAATGTTCCATGGATCATGCAAACCCTAGTTTTTAGAATTATTGTTACAAAAAGCATACCTCAATTGTCTTTCCGTTAGAAGCAGTCAAGATGTCACCAGGTCTCATTCCCGTGCCACTAATCATATTTTCACAGGCAGCAACAATAAAATGAACCTGCGAAGATGAAAATCATTAGCAAATGTGCTAAAAAAAGGTTACTCATACAAGTCATTGAAAACTGAAGTACCTCTACGCCAGGAGGCTTGATTTGGCCCAAAGCTTTTGCTGCACCAAATACTGCTGCGGAGCCTCCCATGTCAAACTTCATCAGTTCAATACTGCAGCCTGGTCCAGTCTTGATGTTGTAGCCACCACTGCAAAGAATTATTATTACTAACATATTCAGGGGAAAATACTTCTCCTAGCACAACAAAGCATATCACAGATGACATATATAATCCACAAAATCTGCAGCAACCAGGTACAAACCTGTCAAAAGTCAGACCCTTCCCAACAATAGCCAGCTTTCTCTTGACGTTACCACCAACGGGTTTGTAGCACAAATGGATAAAGCGAGGAGGATTTGCAGAAGCTGCAGCAACTCCCAAGTAGGAGCCCATCTTTAGCTCTTGGCATTTCTCCTCATCTAATATCGTGGCAGTGAATACATCGCTGTATGTAGAAGCAATCTTTGATGCCTCCTCCGCAAGCACAGCTGAAAGGACAGCAAGTCAGGACTGATGATAAGACAGATATCATAACAGAACGTATGAACAATGTGTGATTGGCTGAAGAGCTACTGACCAGGGGTAAGGACATTAGCAGGCGCGTTGACAAGCTCTTTCCCCAGTATCACACCCGAGCAAAGATCATTGGCATACTTGAGTTTCTGATCCAGCTCCGGACCAGAACCCAATCCAATAAGATCTACTTGCTTAAGATGCACCTTCTTCGACTCAGCCTTGAATCTGCTGTCCTCATGCAACCCGAGCACAGTTCCTGTAATTCAATTTGTCCGAGACGATCCAGCATCAAGTCAATGCACTCCATAATAACTATCCTATCGAAAGAGGTAAAGCTGTCCAGGAGCATCACAGTACCGGAAGCGATCGACGCAGCAGCAGTCAGCTTGAACTCTTCCTTGATCCCACCAGGGGAGGCAAAAAAGATAGCAACACTGCTAGCCTGAGCAGACTTGGCAACCGACGCGACGGACTCACCGATGCCCCGGCAAGCCAAGGCGGTGGACGGGGCGTTCTGGCCGAGACCGATCAGGCCCAGCCTCTTGAACCCCTGCCCGGACAGGCGGAGAACCACCGACTGCCCGGACTTCCCCGTGAAGTCCTCCTCCGCTGAGGCCTCTGAGAGGAGACCGCCGAGCTGCTCGTCCAGCTTCTTCAGCACAGCGTTCTCGAACTTGGAGTCCGATCCCTTGGAGAGATCCTTCTCCGTGACCGCGATGGCCAGTATGTCGCCCTTCCAGTCCGAGAACTCGGTGTCTTTGCCGGTGAAAGTGACCTACAGGGCATGGAAGGAACGCAGTTGAGCTCACTTGTAGCAGGAAAAAAAAAGGCAGACTTCGGACTGACGGAGCTAATCGGCGAATCTAAACTAACTGAGATGAGATGGAGTTCCGCATACAGACGCTAGTTCGATCTCGATCTAGCGGTTCGTCGGTCTTTGACTAAAAAAAATCAATCAGAGCACCACTCGTACTACTGTAAGCGTTCCGATCCAACCCGCTCGCACACAGAAACAGCGAGACGAACCTGCGGCAGCTCGACGGCGTTGGCCTTGGTGAGACCGAGCGCTGGAACAACGGCGGCGGCGGCGGAAGTGTGCCCCATCCTGGCGCGATGCCCGAGCGGCCGGCAGAGAGCGGCGGCGCCGAACGACGACGACGAAGACGGGCGAGACGAAAGCGCCGCGGGGCACGCTCGCGGGAGCCGGCGCAGGAGGTGCGTCGGGGTGCGACGGAGGAGGATGCGGGACGCGACGGCGACGGCGGCGGAGGTGGATGCGGCGGACGCCATTGGAGGGGGGGGCGAGGTATATATCGGCCGCGGCGCGTTACCAGCCGTCCGATCTCCACGCGCCCCTTGTATGTATGCGTCAGCCGCTCCGGATACGTCTCGTCCAGCACCGCTACGCGCACGCGAAGGTCTCCTCGGGGTTTTGTCCCTATGTGAATGGCATGTGGGGTACCATGCAAAAAAAAAGAATGGCATGTGGGGTCAGGGGTAGCACGGGACCACATGTCTGTGAGTTGGTTTTGTTTGCGTGTGGGGTTGTTTTTCGGAGCGGAGCAGGACAGTATTATGTCGTTGTGTTTTTGTTTTTGAGAAGGGACGGTATTTGTTTGGAAAAGCCTTGTAATCATCCCGGGGATCGCGCGCTCGCGTCCCCCGGGTCGACCATGTGACGCGTGTCTTTCCCGGGCCCACGCATAAACAGCTCACGACATCCACTCGTCCCGCACGCCTCCTCTCCTTTTTTTTTCCCAGCCACTCGTCCCGCACCACCGTCCTCTCCATTATTCCCGTCTCGTGCTTTTCCCCATCACCATCCACTGCCGGACGGCCCGGCCGTCGCCGCGCGCCTCACCGGCGAGGACGCCGCCCCCGCACGCCTCCCGGGCCCGGCCGCCGCAGCACGCCTCCTCGGCCCCGCACGCCTACATGTCACGGCCGCCGACCTAGGCGCCTCCCCGGCCCGGCCGCCGCCGCGCGCCTCCTCGTCCCGGCCCGGCCGCTGCCGCGCGCATCCTTGGCGAGCTCCCGCCCAGTGCCGCCCTCGACCAGGCTCTGACGGCCACATGCTCGCCGTGCCGCCGGTAGGCGGCGACCCGCGGGAGGCCGATGCGGCCATGGCGGAGCTCCCGCGGGACCACGGCGCCTCGCCCAACGACGCTGACCCCATGGGAGGGCGGCAGTGCTCCCGACGAAGGGCGACGGTGCTCCCTTAGAAGGGCGGCGGTGCTACCGACCGAGCACGCGGCGGTTCTCCCATGGAGGCGGGTGGTGCTTCCGATGAAGCTCGACAGTGCTCCAATAGGAGGGCGGCGGTGCTGCCGACGAAGTGCGGCAGTGCTCCGATCCCATAGGATGGCGGCGGTGGTGCTACCGACAGAGCACGCGGCGGTGCTCCATGGAGGGCGGCGGTGCTTCCGACGAAATTAGAAATTGGGTGCTGGTGCTGCTAATTAATGGCGGAGGTGCTACTTTAGTTGGGTGGTGTTGCTACTTTAGTTGGCCGGTGGTGCTAACGTAGTTGGCCGGCGGTGCTACCGTACTTGGTCGACGGTGCTACCACAGCTGGCTGCCGGCGACCCGGCGTGCTGCAACCACGGCGACAGAGGCGACCCCGCATGCTGCAACCGCGGCGACCGCGAGCTGCGAGGATGGTGGACGGCGGCGATGGTGGTGCCGCGACCGGTGGCGGCGTGTTGTTACAAATGGCGGGCAGCGGTGCTTCCAGCGGCGTCGGACGGTGCTACCGTAGGCGTGGGGATGTGCTTCCACCGGCGATGATGCTACGCCACGCCCTGCGGTGCTGCGGAGGGATCGATGAGGAAGGCAGCCATAGATGCTACCGACTTTGGTCGGTGATGCTCGGCGATGCTGATGTGTTGGGCAATGATGCTACACACCATGGTCGGTGTTGCTACCATAGTTTTATGGATTTTGCATCGCAGAATTTTTTGTGCTACAATAGCATTTTTTTTTTGCTATATGTGGTGCAAATTTTTGTAAGATTTGTAGCAATTTTATTTCTCCTTGGACGCAAATCCATAGAATGATTGTAGCAATTGTCCCCTCAGATAATGTAATTTAATTTTTTTAACGTGATGTGATTTGTAGCAAAAAAAGTTCCTCTTTTAATGCAAGTTCACATAATTATTGTAGCACATTTCTTTTTTCACATTCTGCAACTTTTTCTTTACTGAGTTGTTGCAAATTTTCAGCGTAGTGCAAATTTTGAGAATAACTGTAGCAAAAAATTTATTCCTATGAGATATCCAGCGAGTTCTTCGGTGCTACCACAGGCAAAGGTCGGGTGCTGCGATGCAGCGATGACGCTATCATAATCGGCAACGACGGTGATGCTGCAAGCGGATGCTACCGACGTCTCGCGACATTGTTATCGACGAGCCGACGATGCTACCTGACTGCGCATGCCATTGCTACCGACGATTCCGTTGCAAATCCACATAAAAAAGGCTGCAACACAAATTTCTAGAGATTTCAATGCATGGCGGCAATGCTACCGACGACGTATGACATTGCTACCGACGATGCTACCGGCGCGCGGTGTTGCTACCGATGGCACGCCGCGATGCTACCGATGGAGCTCGTTGTTGCTACTGATGAGCCATGATGCTACCGACGGTATCCGGCAATGCTACGAGCGGATGCTACTTACGTCTCCCGACGTTGCTACCAACGAACCGACGATGCTGCGGGGGACGCGCGACGTTGCTACCGATGACACACATCAATGTTACCGACGCCGCATGTTTTGCTCCATAAAAGCATATACGATGGTGCGAGCGAGCGATGCCTCTCCGGAGCTCTGGAGGAAGATGCTACCTTGGACCATACACGTTGCTGCAAGCACCTACCATGGCGTTGCTGCATCGGCGACGCCGCGTCAGGGTGTTCTCCAATGTTGCCTGCGAGGTCTTATCAGATTTGCTACAATAGCAAAAAAAATTAGTACAGAATTATACAAGCTTTTGCGACGAGCAGCACAAAAAATTGCTACGAATGAAACTTTTTGCTTCGTAGAAATATTTTGTGAGATTTGAGAGGAAATTGGACTTTTGCTACAATAGTACAAAATTCTTATTACAAACGAAACTTTTTTGCTTCATAGAAGCATTTGCGGGATTTTTTTTGGAAATTAGAAATTTTGTTGCAATAGAACAAAATTCTTATGACGCACGAACCGTTTTTGCTTCATTGAAGCAAATATGGGATTTGGTGGGATTTAGAGGTCCGAGAGGGGGCACGTGTCAGTAGGAGGACACGGGGATTTTCCCCAGATGCGCCGACGACACCTAGTTCTGTCCATATGATTTTGTTGTTGTAATAGTTTGCGATATTCGTTTGAAATTATAGTGATTTTGTTGCAAATCTGTACGCAGCAAAAAATTGTTGCTTAATCATTTCTTGTACCATCATTTTCCTAAAACGTTGTGCATAAAGTCATAGATCCATGGAGGAAGAAAAGTCACATGGTACCTAGCATAGCATCACACAGCCACCGCACGCAAAGGCAGCATCGCATGCAAAGGCAGCGGCGCAGCACCGACAGCGACGGTCACCACATGCAAGGATTCATGCAAGGCTGGCAGCAAAAGCGACAGCGACGTGAAGAATTTTCCATCCGCCCACACGCCTGGGCGACGCGCGGTCGTGGGACGGGTCCAAAGGAAAGCGACGTTTTTGGATTTTTCTGTATGTGACGTCGGGGCTGCGGGATCTAATGGCTATAGAAGGTTGCATCGGACGGTTCTCCACCCGGGAGATCGGATGGAAAGATCCGGGAGACGCCTAGTTCTTTCCTATTTGTTTCTCTGCGTGTTTGGAAGTTCGGAGAAGAAGATAGCGTGGAGGTTGAGGAGTCCGGCCGGATGGATTGAGCGTTTTCAATTGGCTCCGTTCTTTATCGAAGCTTTTCTTTTGGGCTGCGTTCTTTATCGGAACTTTCTTTTTGTCGCCGCTCTTTTTGGCTAAGATTAGTTTTACGGAAAAGCGTGACCATTACTATTGTTCGTTTCTACTACCAGTCACCTTTACTCCCTCTGATCGCTAAATAAAAGATGTTTTAGCTACTTATTTCACATGTTAAATAGATGCGGACTGAAATGAGTGAACAAATATAAAGTAAAACGTGTCTTCATACGTTTAGATAAGTTAAAACATCTTACATTTAGGAATACAGTGAGTACAATATTATATAGAGCTAGATATTTTTCTCGCGTAATGTTGGAACTCCGCCTAATGTGACGTTGAGACGAGATCTAATTGGCTCAAAACTTACGACATGGAATGCTCTTTTAGGGTGAGTGGCTATGGTCCAGCTATCATAAGAGTCTGATTTATTTCGTTGGAACCTACATGAGAATGGTAAATTCTCAATATTAAGAGTCTGATTTATTTCGTTGGAACCTACATGAGAATGGTAAATTCTCAATAGACTCCATGTATAGGGCAATGCTTAATCAAAATGTGCCGGTCAATAACAATTTTTTTAGAAAATGAAGATACCATTAAAATTTAAAATATTTAGATGGTATGTTGGCAAAGGAGTAATCCTCACAAAAGACAACCTTGTAAAGCATAAATGACAAGGGAGCACAAAATGTGTATTTTTTTCATCATGGTGAGACAATAAAACACTTGTTGTTCTATTGTTCGTTTGCGCGTTCTATATGGTTCGTCATCCAAGTGGGCTCAACTTGTATCCCCATGTAGTGTTGCAAATATGGTTGGTAACCGGCTACATGGTATCGATCACACGTTTATAGTTCTTCTTAGGGTGGGAGAGCTTGTCGTAGTATCGTCGCTCTGACTATATATAAATGACAAGATTTTAATGATAAAATTATCTCTAATGCAGGTCATATACAACTGTACACGTCTGCTTTGTTCATGGTCATCTGTACAATATGTGGAATTTCAAGACCTGTTTACGGAAGTGTCTGCTCGATTGGAAAACACAGTGAGTGATTTTTTTTTATCCCACATGGGTGGTGCCATAATCTTCGAATCGGACCTCCATATGCTCTTTGGGCATTCTACGGATTGTCTGAATGGCCCTTGTAATCCGCCTTTGCTACTTTTATATTTATTGGCTGGAATGTTGTGGCTGTGTGCATATTTTTTATGCAGAGGCTGAGTGTAATGCCTTTTGTATCTTGAAAATGGTTTGAGTAATAAATGCCCTTTCTCAGGAAAAAAAAAACTACCACACCTGCGTTTAAACGTGGCACGAGAGTGAGAGGCTGTTCGTTTTTACCCACACAGTGTGTATGTTTCGTGTGGGCGTCTGCCACTGTGACTTGGACTTTAAGGTACAAGAATGGATGAAAAAGCTGAGGGAATGAATAAGATGGTTCTGAATATCCTGGCTCAACAGCACCGGCACACCAAATGATTGATCAAAATTGCATCCTCTCTCGTACAGGGGGTATAACAGTGCATGATTCTGCTTAGTTACGTACAAGAGATTGGTATTATAGAGTGGTAGTACATCACAGCGTACAGAAGCATGGATGGATACACGGAAAATGTCAACGATTAACCGCGTATGAAAACATTTACAAAATTTGTTTGTCACGGTGGGAAAATCTCCCTCGGACTATACAATAGAACTGTACTTTCCCTAATGGACAGTGAGCGCCAGAACACTAAACGACTATGTGTTAAATGTGTTTGTCATATTAAGACTAACTACCATCACATTGGTATGTATATACCCGTGTGCTTTTCCCTGATTACACTGAGAGTTTCTTCCAAACCTCCATTTTTCACAAGGTTGGAGAACAATGCCGCGAAACTCTCTGCCGCTCTGTTCTTGTCATAGAATTAATGAAATATGTTGTGTCTAGCTCTGACCGTGAGTCATCGGTCAGAGGTTCCCGGCTCCGGTGACCCTGCCGTCTTCTGAGCACCTCCTGCCTTGGCCTTCTCTCTTTCGGCTTCCGTCTGGGCCCTCTTCTTCTCCAGCTCAGCCTGCCTGAGGTTCTCGGTAAGGGCCCGGTCGAACGTTTTCACGAAGCTGAGTAGAGTAGAGACAACTGTTCACAGAAAAAGAAGGAGGGATTACATGATTGTTGAGGGCATCCAAATGTCACCAAGTATAGGTCTGCAGATTTTGCTGATGCAACAAATTCAAGTTTTTGCCATGAAAGGGGAAATCACATAGATGTTAAGGACAACATTTAAAAGTGGACCAGCATTGGTCTACAGATTAGGTGGATGTAATAATTCTAGTATCAGCCATGACATGCAGGAACTCGAGATACTTCTCCATCAAACCAACAGGGAGTTAAGATTGATATATATATATATACAACCACATGGGTAATACTGGTAAATATATCGAACTACGGCAAGTTTGGAAATAGAGTGAAACATGATGACTGCGGCCGATCAAGTTTTCACATCTATGGAGCTTTTCTCACATGTCTTGCATATAAATAAACACTCCTTATCTCCCTTTTGTATTGGACCTACTTGCTTTGTACATTTGCGTAATAATCTAGCCTTTTAGCTAAGAAGAAAATACCTTGCTCAAATGGACACCGCACAGGATCTTCACCAAAATAATGTGCTAGAGAATCCGCACTTTTTCCCTGAAAGTAAAATAAATGAAATTTAGCACGAAACACATGCTACAAGTGTAATGCATGCAGAAATATATTGACATCTTGGTAGTCTTGGCATACCGCTGAACTGTAAAGCAAAGCTAATGACCTCCCTTCAGCTTGGGCATCAGCAAGAAATTCCTTCAGTTTCTGAAACCAAAAGATTTTTGAGTATTGCAACTTCTATGCTACTATTGCGACAAATGTAGTTAAACAGATGGCTAGTTGTTGGTATGAGGCTGTCTTCATGTTCTTCATATCTGTCTTATTGTACAATGAGGAAATAATAAACATAAACATATCTAAATCCTGACATATGTGCAGATAAAAGAGGCACTGACCTTGTAAAACGTTTCAGACCCTGGACCATCTTTTTCAGATGTTGACAATTCCTGCTCAACTTTTTCCAGTCCCTTCGTTATTGCTTGCATTTCTTCTGCCAACTCTTTCAATTGGATCTGTTTTTCCACGACATTGTTAGCATAAGCAAGCACATAATAAACACAACATGGATCTAGCATTAAGATATCTGCTACCTTTGAGGCAGGTTCTAAATGTGCGAGATCCTTAACAAAATCAAGAACTTCAGGAAGCTTCCCAGAAAGAACCTGAAGAAGCAATTATTTTTGGTAAAGATCATTCATGAAGCGCACATTTTCATAGATTGGCACACGACTATCAGTTTCATCATAAGAACTTGATATTAACTAACATACTGAATGTAAAGCAACTTGTCCAAACTTGCAAACATGGATTGTGTCTGCCTTTTATTGGAAGTGGCCCACATTAGGTGGAGCACCTTGTAGAGGCAGATCTAGTTAATAGCAACTTTACAGCTTTTGATATGGTCATTTCCATGAAGAAAGTGAAACACAAAAAAGGGGCAACAGAAGTCACTGCTGTAGGAGAAACAGCAAGCCCCTGAACACAGATCAACTCGAGTTGAAAATGCAGAACTCTCCAGACAATTGACAATGGAGTTGACTGAGTTGCTGCTTCAGAACAAAAGGAGGACTTTAAGCATAGCTATCCTTTATCTTCCTTCCATAACGATCAATCAACCATAGCGTGAGATCAGATATTGGGATACAGATATATGTGTGTGCATCAATTAACCTCCCAAACATAGAACTTCAATCCTATGGCAGGAGAACACGATCAAGGGAATCACTTAAATTAAGTGTCATACCTTGCATAAATAATGCATAAGAGTCATCTTATTGTTACGTGCTCGTATGTCAATGAGCTTAAGAAGACTATCCAATCTAAACCCAACAGCCGAACCTGAAAATGCACACTTGTGAGAAAATGAAGAACAGGATCAAGTATTAACAACTCATTTAAATTTCACGACGTTTCTTATAACAAATTATCAACAACAAATAAGCATCATCGAAACTTTTCGGCTTTTTGCTATTGTTGAATGTTGATTACCCAGTTTTTTTTCGAGGATTGCCAAATTAACTTGTGAATCCAACATTAAAATCTTGCCCAAACAAAGTAACAGAAAAACCGCTGCATTGATTTCTTTTATATCATATTTCAGAATTTTCTCGGTTATTTCTCTCGGATGAGGGGCTTTGGAGAAAATGGGAGTGAAGGTACACTAGCTATAGCGAAATTGGGCATCCTATTCTGAAAAACGAGTGTCAGAATTGCTGTTATGGAATCTTGTTCCGGTTCTTAATCCATAGCTATATTTCCACCGATAAAAGATCAAAAATTATTTTCACTGACATTTTCTTCGGATACATAACTCATAATAAAATTCAAATAAGACATCGACTGATATGAAAATCCTGTGCACTACATTTATCCATGTTAGATTATTCATTTGCAAAATCATATGGTAAATATATCAAGCTTACACTAGGCTTACTGACTCACCCCTTGCAGTTCCTTGGTTTAATGCATTCCCCAAAGAAAGAATTGTTTGCATCACTCGCTTAAGCTTGACAGAGTTCCTAACCTGGACAAATAACATCATGCATGAAAATGTATACATTAACATCTCCAAGAAGAAAATCCGAAAAATCAATGTCAGGTGACTTTAATGTACCTCTTCCGCAACAGCATTGATGGTATTCAAGCTATTTTTTAAATCTGCAACCTAAGACAACATATAGATGGATGCAGCAATGGCTTAAACTTTTTGTATTCATCATAGGAAAAGTAAGGGAAGTCATAAAGATAAGAACTTTACAAGAATGGAACGTCTTTTCTGACCTGTGTAAGAAACTTTATCTTAAAGGATAAAATCCTCAGTTTCGACTCTACCCTTGGCACTTTCATCATTTCCATGAAGAACTAGAAACACAGAAGAAAGTCAAAAGTGAAGTTATTGCTTTGGTCTTTACAAAATGAACAGTGTATTCTATGTTTCACTGGTTGAAGTGAGAATTGTTGAAAATAGGACTATCAGTACGTTAACTATGTTTGCCAATGGCAAAGAGACTGCAGAACATGACTGTTTTAGCATGCAATTTCCCTTCTTAATTTTTCACAAATGCATGATGGGCTTATTATCTAAACGTGAAACAGTTAGCTATGGTGTCCCACTAAGATCATGCAGATCTCCCTCAAAGTGAACTATGCAGTTCGGTAGTTAAATGTTACCAAAAGAATTCCCACCAATAGAAAAATAGATATCTCAGAAAAAATAATTACCTGTTCACATTTTCCTAGGTTTTCAGTGCTGCCTGTATAACCCTGAAAAGGTGAGAGGAGAAAAGCTTAGTCACTACAGGGAACCAATGGAAAGAAATTCTGACAATAAGAATCATGAGTGTGTAATGACATTTCCAAGAGAACTACAGTTAATTGAACTGTACTTTGAGTAGTTCCATTTCTTCCTTAGTTGGACAAAACTTTATCAGATAATCTACTTGATCACCATCAACACTGGAATCATCGAGAGTAAGCACTGAACCCTGAAAAAAAGACTGATCAGCATTATCACTAGTTCACTACACATCAAGCACCATTGGAACACAGTGATATTTTATTTTTCAATAAATACATGGTTTTTTATGAAAAGGAGGATGACACCCGGCGTCTGTATCGATTGATTGATGCACGTAGCAATAAATGCATGGCTAGATGTTGTAAGATGTGATGATACACCCAAAAAAGATTTGTCAAGTGACATAAAATTTATTCTGATCTGACAATCAACAATGTCGACATTCTTTTACTATTAAGAGCCTAATCCTAATAATCAGACAAAGTTTCTATGTTGAGATAATACCACTTCAATTAAAATATGAAGTCAATTACCATCAGATCAGGCAGTGGCATCTTAATGTTTCGCAGCATAATTTCACAATTCTTTGAGCGCTGAAGGTCAATCTGCACAAGAAAAGATCAACATCATTATTATTTTCATTTGAGTTTTCATCATATTGCTTAGTACTGAAAAGTTGCTTCAATAAATTATGGATATAGGTACCAAAAGAACTTTTTCTTGTTTCGCTCCAACAGAAGGACGTTCGCGTGACCGTTTTGCCTCTGTATTTGGCATGGATACCGAGAAAAGACTTTCAAGCTCAGACAGATCAATCTCTGGAGTCCTGGTGGATATGTACACAGACTAACAGTCAAATGCCCGACACATTGCCATCTCAAATAACAAAGAATGTCATAAAAAATGTTTTTATACCTAGATGCTTCATCAGACTTCTGTGTATCTGCCCATAAGCTTCCTAGTGTTGCCCTTGACACTTTTACCCAGTGCAATGGCTTCAGTGGTGTCCTCTTTGATGCCTGGTTGGCACGCAAACTTCTAGGACTTTTTGACCGGACTGTGCTGCGGCCTTTTGCACCAAATGATAATGTAGGAGGTGGTGGAGGGGCAGAACTGAGAACGCTTCCCTTGCTTGGCAAAGAGTTGGAGAAATTCTTAGGAGGTGGGCCCGGTGGAGGTGGTGGCCGTCGCATTATTGATGGCTTTTGTGAAGCAATATTTTCTCCACTTAGCTTCGGAGGAGGTAATGGCGGTGCAGGTGGTGCTGACACATGAGATGATATGGTACGCAATGGTGGGGAGGTGGGGGAGGACGAGGAAACTACGTGTAATGGCGGTACAGGTGGCGTGGAAACATGAGATGATGTGGTACGCATTGGTGGGGGAGGTGGTGGAGGATGAGGGGCTGTCATGGGATGTCTATTAACTGTGGGTGGAAATGAAGAAACCAAAGAGCTACTTTGAGAAGTTGGAGGAGGAGGGGGAGGAGGTGGTGGGGGTGGAATGTGTGGTCTTTGATGCCCTGGAACTGTTTGTGAAGAGTTGGGGGTCGAAGGTGAGGGAACTGAATATTTAGATGTTGTAAACTGCGGTTGAGATGATGAAACTACATGGCTATTAGGTAGTGGAGGAGGTGGAGGTGGTGGCGGAGGTGCATGTGGAGAAGAAAATGATGATTTTACCAATGAGGGGGGCGGTGGCGGGGGGTGGTGGTGGCGGTGGAGACCGAGCTTTCTTTTGTGGGGAAGAAATTTCATATGTAGTAAATGAATGCACAGCATTTGAAAATGGTGCTGGTGGCAGTGGCGGTGGAGTTGGCGGAGGTGGAGGCTGAGGTGGTGCAACCTTTTCTTTCCTGCTTGTCACCTGTTCATTATGTGACAAAGGAAACAGCACAGTGGCGCTTTTAGAGGAGGAGGAGGAGGAGGGGGTGGTGGTGGTGGTGGTGGTGGTGCTGCTGGAGTAGGATCTGATCTTGTGACTGGAGTTACTAAGGGCCTTGAGTCTGAAGTCTGAGGGATTACAGGCAAATCCAAAGGTAAAGATGCTCTTATATTGCTAGATTTCTCTACTAGAGAAATTGAAGCTGATGGCAATGCGGTGACATTGGAAGCTGTAGAACTACCAGGCCGTAACTTGAGAATCTCGTAAGAGGATTCTTGTGATTTAACCGGTTCTTCAGTTCTTGAAAAAACTTGTGGAGAGACTGATGGCTCTGTAGGAGATGAACGGGAGGGCATGGTTGACCTAAGGGGAACACTGATCATAGCTGTACTAGTATTTATGGGTAAAGTAGAGGAAACATGAGCTAACGTAACGGTGGGTGGTCGGGGAGGAAGAGGAGGTGGTGTGCACAATGGTATAAGGGATGCTGTTGATCCTAATTTATTTACCATAAGAGGTGAAGGTTCATGCTCTATTGGAGTTTGTGAACTAGACTTTCAGTATCTGATGAAAATTGCACTGCGGAATCAGATGCCGTGGCCGCGGTTGAACTGGTGAAGGTACAGGTTGGGGTATAACTGTACCTGAAGATGGTGCTATTGATGAAGCACTAGCCTTTGGCATCGTAACCTTAGATGGTGCTACGGTATGTGGTTCCGATGGAAGTTCCGTTGGACTTGAATGTAGGGGACCTTGTTTAAGTTCAGTGCTGCCAAGCATACCAAAGTGATTTTGAAGCTTCCGTACACGAGCAGAAGAGTTGGATTCACCAGAGAAGTTATCGAAGCTAAGTTCTTCTTGAGTATCAAAGAAAGTCTCAGGCTCATCAGGAGGAGATGCATCAATATTTCCATGGGAAGTGGCTGGGATCTTTTCTGTGGTGAGTCCAGTTCAGTATCCATCGCCACATCTACCCAATCCAAATGGTTGAAGATATCTAGCACTTTAGCAAACTCTTCAATACCAAGTCCTTGTTTCTCTTGATGGCTCAGAGGCTCTGTCGTAACAAGCGAAGTAGTTGCATCCATGTCAGAAAAGATAACCTAGCATCAACACAAGTTGCATGTAAAAATTCATGTATAAACAGAAGTAAGCTAGTTCTCCACTTAAGTTAAACACTTGCCTCGGCTCGAAAATCTTTAGGAAATTCATCTTTTGCATTCCATAACATGTCTATCTCATCACGATTAAGCATCAAGATGTTTGACCTGATGAAAGCTGTGTTGAACATGATCCGGAACACCATCTCCTCACGATCCAAATCCTCATACAAGTTGCTACACTCTAGGACAACATCACCTTGGACATGACATTGAAGGTTTATTTTCACCAGTTCATCTGCCTAAGTTCATAAATGGTCAATCTACGATCAATATTGCAACATTTTAAATATATTTAGAACTATACGCTTCAAATGACAGATGACAGCACAGATCAAATTCAAATAATGACGAGAAAAAGGGCAATTACCTGTGAATTAAAACGGACAAGGTTACAACTTTTTGGAGTTGAAAAAAGAACTTTAGGAGTTTGATCATGGGGCATGAGTGGATCTGGGCCATATATCCTGAATATGGGACAGAAACCACCTTGAGCATGGAAATCTGGAATTCCTCAAAATCAAACAGTCCAATGTCAGAGCTCTATCAGCTGGAGGCCACTCAGGCATGACATTCCTCATCGAGATATACCGCAAGTATCTCATTTGAGAAGGCATGGGGTTTAGAGGTGAAAACATCTCCAAGAGCTGCAAAGAAGATTGTTTGTAGAGCATCTCCAGTGTCTTGTGCTCATCCGAATAATGCCCCAGGTACAATAAGAGAGCAGCTAGCATGAAAGCCAGAACAGGCCAGCATCCTTGTTCGCAGTGCATTATCAGTAAGTTATGCTGACCCAGAGAAAGCCAGCTCTCGCTGGACTTCAAGATGCAGTGGACCATTTCCATGGTGAGGACTGGACACCCCTCGTAGTGTCCTGGGTAGTCCAAGACAGTCATGCCATAGTCGGATAAAATGCGGTATATATGGCTTTCTTCCGTCCGTGTCCCAAAGTTGGCGACCATGAATGAGTGATCATGAAAGTCTTGTAGAAGATGCGCTGCAATGCCTCTGGTGTGCTCCTCGAATCGTTCCCCTTCCGGTGCTTCCATGGAGAAGCAATGATCAAAAACTGAAACAAATATAAGCGATATGTGTCAGCCTAGCATGCCAATACTCAACTCTGTTGTGATTCTTCCTGTAGCCATTTAGCTAATGAGCAGGAAATATGTAATCCATTTGGAAGGCACCATAACAGTGAACAACTTACCTAGTTTAAAATTTTAACCAAAATGTAGGTACGCTAAAATGGGGAAACTTCTCTGATTTCTATGTCTAAGTCATCGTGCACTATTGTCGCCATATCTCAATTCAACACTCGAACTATGTTTACACTACAACAGTGCCAGATCAACGAAAATGTAGCCCCTCTCTTCTACTAAGCTAGGGTAAATAAAAGGAGCGCTTCTTTTCAGATAACGAAAGGGATGCGTGTAGTCCACGCAGCTTAAGGAACGGCAATGCGAAGGAGTGAGGGAACTCCGTTAGTACCGTAAATGTTGTCCGTGATGAGGAGCACCCCGTCGGGCGGCTTCTTGAAGAAGAACTTCCGGAACAGCGCCATCTAATCAAGAAACCCCCAATCCCTGCACCGATTCTATCCGGACGAACTCCAATTAGCTGCTGGACTCCAGCGACGGATTCGTGTCGCCAAGCAGCATCGCTACGCAGGGAGACGCTACGCCGAGAACTGCTCAGCCTCGAGATTCAGGCAGCTGACTACAGCAATATAGCGGGAAATTCGTAGTAAAAAACCACGGCGGGCTCCGGCTCTGCGGGATCTTCTGGCGGGAACTCCGGGTTACTCGACGAGCACGGGGAACGAGGCTCGTGGCGGTGGATTTGGGCGAAGAAATGGCGAGAGGAGGAGGAGAAGGGCCGGAGGTCGGCGAGGAGGAGGAAGAGGTGAGGAAGACGACCAAGCGTTGGGCGTTTGACTAAATTTAATTATTTTCATTTTATATGTTCTTTTACTCCACCACCTTGCTTTTGAGAGTTTTCCACTTTTTTGTACCTCTCTCTCTTAAGACATTTCTCATTTGTGTTTTAATATTGACAAGCCATATAACGAAATGAAATATTTGTTGCAAAAATATTTTTGTTTGGTCAATCTCATGTGTAATCATTTTCTATAAAGCCCAATGTGCATGTGTAAGAGTTGTACTTTGATATAATTATATAATCAATCATCTGAAATGGTCCAAAAGATGTGCTAGAAAATAACAGAGTTAGGAAGGGTGTTTACATGACAAATTCGCCGACGGCTTGTTTTGATTGTGGCGTTAAGAACACAATGTCGGTTTACCATGGTGGCTTCCACAACAAAATTACTCTTTATTATTCAGTTTCTTAGCTCATCCTTTTGGGTGCTCTAATTTGTACGCAAAATCAAAGTGACAAACGGAATTTAAACCCGAGGATAAAACAAACGGAATGATGAGAAGCGATATGCGGTGATCCGGGTGGGGCCGGCAGTTGGTAGTTGGCATTGGCGCCAATTAAGCTGCTACGTGTTGCTTCAGCAAAGACGATAACATGAGATTAAGTAAGCATTATAAACGTAATAAGCTACTCCCTCCGATCCATATTAATAGACTCAACATTGTCTAGATACGGATGCATCTAGTCTAAACACTTAACTAGATACATCCGTATCTAGATAAAGTTGAGCCCATTAATATGGATCAGAGGTTGTACTATAAAAGGAAACGTTACAATGTTCGTTTTCGATGCAGGTGGACGGTAGCTTGAGTAATACATTCCTAATTTCAAAAAAGAAAGAAAGATATGTTGGTGGTAGTAGTTGCTGGTTGATAATGATGGTGGTTAACGGGTTAATTATCGAAAGCAGTGTGTTTTGTTTAGAGGTGCCCTGTTCCACAAGCTTGTGCTGCGCCCAAATGGGTCGGAAGCACGTCAAGTGCCGACGAGAGGATTCATGCCTATATTGTTATTTATACTACTATTAAAAGAACAAACATGTGTTGTGCTATGTTGATACATTAAATTTGAGACGTTCAATTGATCAACGATCCAGATTAAATCCCGAAACGGTATGTGCCCCCCTTTTTCTTGCGTTTGCACCTCCTTTACCTCTGCTCCACCGCCGCAGCTGAGTCCGCAGACGCCGTCCGGAGCCCCATTGGCAGTCAACCCATGTTCGCAAGTTCTTCACCGGCACCCCGCCAGAGGCCTCCCCACCGGCGTCTGCCCCGCCAGGACGCTGCCGCTCCCTGTTCGCCTGCCGACGAACCGCCAGGCCGTCGCCGCACGACGCCGCAAATCCCGTCCCCGAACCACGCCGCTGCACTGCTGATGAGCTATTGATGCACTGCCAGGCCGCCGCCCTCACCGCCTCACGTCGCTACCCTGCTCAGTGCGCGGACCTGCCCATAGGCAAGGCCCTCGTCAAGTTTGCCGCGCGAGCCTGCCCCTGCCCGCTGCGCTCCACTCGGCAGCCGCTTCAAGGCCCCTGGGTCCTCGTCGCCGTCGCCACATGCTCCCAGCCTGCTGCGCTGCACTTGGCGGCCAGCGCAAGTCCCTGCCCGGAGCTAGAGTCGAGCTCTTCGCTCCCGGAGGTTTCTCCGTAGCTGGATGAGCTGGAGCCAGCGGTCGGCGACGGAAGAGGAGCGGCAACCAGAAGCCGGTGGCCAGAAGCGAGGCGACGCCTGGATGCCAGTTTGCTCTTCAATTTCGTTTTTCCAATTCGAGTTGCTTCCTTTTCCCATATCTCCTTGTTTGAGATCCATCCGTGCTGCAGGTTCCGATTTTGTTGGTCTTTGTGATACTCACGTTCTCATATGATATCCACATGCGAATTGTTTTGAGATGGATTACGGCCTTGCACCGGCAAATCAACTCGAGGCAGAGGGGCCAAGATTAGATGCGATATTTTTTCCTTTCTACATTTGTTTTGACAGCAAAGTAAAAGTCAGAACTTTCCAGGATCTTCTGAAAGATGCATACGATGCTGATCTATTTGATTACTAGGCAACCTCACAGCTCATGTTAGTCTCCTGGGATGGAACTATGAAGCCAATTGGGCCTCTGTTGTATATACATCCATTGATCCATCAGTAGATGACAAATATTTGAGGCTTCCTTCTATCCACCGTCCATATTCATATACGTATATCGTAACCTGATCAGAGCCTGCTCTGCTCGTAGTGGAAAATGCCTACATCTTCGTTGCTCAATCTCTCTGCATTTTCTCGCAAGCAACACAGCCTGGTCTGCTTGTTTCCTAGATCTCACAAATATTCAGTAATGTGTTGCTACATGGACAGTGCCCAAATTAATAAATTGCTAGGGCCATGCTCTTGCCAGGAAAAACAATGAACCAAGAGTGTTGGGGTGGCATGTGCTACCACACCACTTGGGTTAAACTTTGGCTCCACAACATGTGTAACAAGCGAGGGGCACCCCAGCAGGATGGCGCCGGTGAGTGTGCTCTGTCCGAGCTCCAGCACAACGAGCACCGAGCCAGCCAGGCACGCAGCCGGTGAGGCGTTTGCCGTTGAGGTAGGCCACGCCGGCCTTGAACGCCACCGGGGCGTCCAGGTCAGTGTTCGCCCGCAGCTAGCCTCAGAACCAAGAGCAACACACTTTCGCAACCTAGGCGTTCAGTGCCAAACTGAAGCTAGCCGTGCTAGGCATGCGGGTCGAAGATCTGTTTTTTTTACTTCTTTGTAGCCGTGTACAGATCTGAAGCTTATGTCTGAGGTTTGTGTACTCCATGATGCTTATATATGCATGATTCTCTTTGCAATATAAAATGTAAAAAGAAGAAATCCACATAGAGTCTGGTAGTATTTTCCTACTTGTAAACTGCTCTCTTTAATTGTGAAAACGTGCGTTGCATGTACATTCCAACTAGTTTTGAAAAAGAAAGAAAAAGTGGGAATTTAGGCCAGAAACTATAATTTTTGTGGCCATGCTGGAGGCACTAGGTTGTCTTCTCGCGGCCAACAGAGAACAACAAACCAAGGTACGTCTCTGTCAAAAGAGACGCGCAGGACCGAGCACCTGTGTGGTTGGTGCGTACAGGCCACACGGATGTTACGGTCACGATGGAAGTTGGATACTGCCATAGCTTGGGTCAGTTGCAGTATATATATATATATACAGAGGTTTTTCGTATTATGAGAAAAAATCTTCTACCGCCATTAAACTTGACTCGTTGTCTTAATTTGGTCGCCGGACTTTAAAATATCCTAAATACGGTCACCGAAGTTGCTTAAGTGGCTGAATACGGTTGCTGCTACGATTTGGCATATGTATTTTCCTTACATGGCCGTTTATGGTTCTTACTCAAAAACGCTCAAAAGGTAAACAAAACAGGGTGAGAGTTGTGCCGAAGGTCAAAACAGCCATGAAGGCTTCTACCATGGGCGACTTCTGTTTCCCCGAGCGCTCCCACTGCTGCCCCTCTCTTTCCTGCTCTTCGGCGGCGTTGTCCGCTGGCGAGAGGATGTAATAGGTGGCAGGGGTGGAACTGGGCCCCGGGCAGCCCGAGCTACAGCCCGGGGCGTGGCCCATGTAATACAGTAGCATCCATATTTCACCAAGAGATACGTATGTCAGGAGCCCAGCCTGTGTCTTTTAACCACAACAACCAGGGCTACTGGCCAGTTAAGCCCACCAAGCGGGAGAGACCCAGCGAGAGGATGTAATAGGTGGTAGATTTCCTCTGTCGGCCTAGGGTTAGTTGTAGCCATTAGGGCTTCTGGCCTTTTGCGGAGGGTATTGTCTGGCGAGTGGGCCCAACTATTTGCAAAGTTGTGCTTCCAGACCATGGTGGTCAGGTGTTACAGGTGGTCAGGGAGAGCAGCGTCGGCGTCTTTGTCAATAAGCTCGTCATTCTCTGGTTTTGGGGATTAGCTGCGGACATGGTGCGAAGGGGAGCTTTGGCCGGCGCTACACGGCCTGGCATTCGACGTCTCTAGAGCTATGATGTTGCAAGCTCTTGGTGAACACTCTTGGTCTGCATTCTCGAGGAGGAGAGAACGAACGTGTGAGGGATGCGGCGGCGGGAGTGAGGATTAGTCAATGGCTGCATTCTCGAGGAGGCAGGTGGTGTTTCCGGAGGACGGGGAACGGCGGCAGAAGGTCGGTGCAAGAGGGGTCATCGGCGAGGCCATGAGGCGTTGGCGTGTGGGCGGGGACGCTCGTGCGGTGGAGGCCTGCGGCGGCAGGGGCGAAGATGTCGTTGAGCCCGACAACCGGCAGGGGAGGTGGGAGGCCCCGGCGCAGTGACTGCGGGAGAGCTTGGTGCGGCCACAAGGATGAGAAAGAGAGATGGGCGGGGGTCGTCGGCGCTGCGGTTAGGGTAAGATTTGAGCAGGAGGGATCGACAAGAAAATTGGAAACGATAGGTGAGTGGCGTGGGCGGGGACTCACGAGCGCGGGCCTGGCCCATGGACGAAGCGAGCGCGAGGGGCGACGTACCATGATGTTGGACGAAACTAAATGACGAAGTGCGGGATGGCAGACTAAGGAACCAAATTCTTTTTTTAGATAGGAGAGACTTTGCGTTTTGGGTTTAGTCAAAGTCAAATTTTATAAATTTTGACCAAATATTTATGAAAAATATAAACATTTATAATATAATTTTAGTACTAGTAGAATCAACATGAAATATATTTTTATATTATGTACAATTGATATTGTAGATATTGATACTTTATCGTATATACTTGGTCAAAGTTTTAAAAATTTGACTTTAAAAATTCCTAGAACGCAATGTATTGATACTTTATATTATGTACAAGTTTAGATGGAAAACGGGCGTCAACTCCTTTCCCCAACGGTCAAGCCAAAAAAAATATTTGGCCGTCGACGACCACTCGACCAGCTTGCGTCCATGTGCACAGACGACCAAGAACTTGGAACATATCAAACTCTATCGATGTAAAGATTCGAAGCAAGTTTTCCATCTAAACTCATGTACAGAATCGTCCATACAAATTTCTCTCTGGTCTTAGAGATACTAGGTAATTGCCGTGCGTTGCACCGGGGACATAAATATTCTAAGGGTTCAACATTAATCATGCTATACATGTAATTTTAGAATTCTCGTGCACATCAAGTATCATTGTCCAGTATTATTTCTTGTTGCCACTGTACACGTATTTAAGAAAGATGTGGCTTGCTAGCTTCGTCTTCTTAGTTCCTAAATCAATGAATTTCAAAAGTAATTACCTATGTAATCCACTCAACTATATAACCTCCATAAAGACACAAACATTGATTTCCATTTAAGCTACCAAAACCACATCTACTTCATCAGACACGCATGAACGTAATTCCAAGATGGATTGGATATAAAAAAAGGGAAAAAAGATAATCAAAAGAATATGGATAAGACAATTTCTTGAACAAGCACATAATTAAACACCTATGAAAATTAACAGGCCATGGTAATTTGTGGCTTCAAGCCTGCGTATTTATGATTTGAATCAGTTAACTACCTCTAACCAAAGTAACTATAAACATGATGAGTACAAGAATATACTGTGGTGTTCCCATTCGAAATTAGCCATTTCAAATACATTATATTATGGGCTACGCAAAAAATCAAAAAATCTGGAAGTATCCAATGTTGTCTCCCACAACCGTGAAAAATAATTAATTCAAATACATTATATTACGGGCTACACAAAATGACAAATCTAATAATATTTAGCCATTTGAAAATATGCATATTTAGATACACTTTTGTCCTTTTTGTGTAGCTCAAATTAAATAGTATTTAAAATTGTTTTTTGCAGCTTTGTGGATGAACCATTGGCTGCATCCGGACATTTTTTTCATAGTTTTTTTTTAAACTCATAAATATGATTTTCAATTTCTTTTAAGTGCAGAGAGCTCTGGAACTCGGGAGCCAAAAATCTCCTACTCCTACTATCGCACTACTGTACTAGTTTAGCAGAAAATGTAGCAGTAGTCCGACTGCGAGTGGAGAGTTGTGACTCCCGATATCCAATGATCCTTTTATTAAAAAATAAATAAATCATATTTTCAAGTTTGGATGTGGCCAATGGTGTATCCATAAACGTGCAAAATATATTCCAAATACTTTGTATTCTGTGAACCTGAGTTTGAGTATGCATAAAACGGTGAAAAGCCTGATTTTTGTTAAACCATGTAAATATACGTTTTAAATATTTTAAAATAGAGGGAGCACTACTGCTCCGGAGTACAAGACACTTTCCGGTCTTACTAGTACATCGCAGCATGTATGATTGACGAATGTTGCGTCGGGCATGGTAATGTTCTTCCTTGTTGAGGTGGCATGCTCACAAACAACATTGCCCCTGCCCGTATGTGGATGCGTCGCCGGGCAGGGGAGCAGCTCGACGGCTTCTTCTCACGCAACCAGCCTGACAGAATGCACCAACTACTCCCTCCGTTTATAATTACTAGCAATATGCCCGTGCGTTGCAACGGGTGAGAAAAACATTGTGTTTTGAGCCTTACAAAGTAAACTCTCATTTGTACAGCCACAGTAAGTCACCGAAACAATTTGTATATCCTGAACTCTGTAGAAAGAGCGCAAAAAAATTGCATCCCACAAATGACATCCACACTAATCCTGGTATCCAATACACTACATGACAGATGAACATATACCGCCCATCAGAATATATAGCAGAAGGTAGGGAGAAATTTTATCAACCAGATCGTGCAAGCTTGAAGACGGCAGGGAATATATTCACTTGCCATCGTTCGGTTTCTTTCTCTTCAAGTCTTCATCTTCTCACTAACTTCTGATCATCCATTAATTTCATGACCATGCCTCTCCTCCACTTCCGCTGATGAGCATTCTTGAAGCTAAAGAATGCAATGCACCAGGAAATCTTTTCTTTCACATGCTACATGCCAATAGCAACTCACTCGATTTGGCTGAATAAATAGCATGTTTGAAAAATGTCACACAATATGCAGTACCTGTAAGATAAAATTCCTGTAAGTGATAACTTCACAAAACTCTTGAAGATCTAGAAAAGGGATACTACACACCACTCTCGACTGAAACCAGGTGTTGAAGTAGAACATATATAGATGAAAATCACTAAAACTGTGGGGCAATTATCTACAATACAATGAAAAGTGGAAGCAATTAACCAACAAATATATGATCAACGCTTTCAGTTTTTACTATTTACATAATCTAATTTGGAACAAAATTTGAATTAACAACACCGTAAAAAGGATTACAGAACTTATATTGGCTTCGCAATAGAGAGTTTAGATTGTGTAGACACTATTCAATATTATTACTGAATCAACAATGGGACAAAAACTGGCATGGAATTTTGAAATTCCCCTGCTGTATAGCTGAGCCTGGTATCAATCGCTGGTAGCCAGGATATGCTGATGGGCCGGTAGCACACCCCCTTCTCTCCTTTGCCCCTCCACTTTGTTGGCTTCCTGCTCCTCGTGGCCTACTTCAGCGGTGAGGACTCGAAGGCGTGAGTGACGACTCATTTGGTTATGATGAAGAACCTACAAAATTTGCAAGAGAATAGTGCATCAATTAGCAATACAACCACATCTAGTAAATCTCTCACGGCTAACAACAGCAGTTGCTACCACACAGCACACCTAAAGCACATGGCAGCAACAGAAGTTGATAAAATATGCAAACATAAATTAAGTTTTCTCGGGTAGTAAAGCACACACCAGCGACAACACACATCCAAGCACATCAGCAATACATACAAGCATCAGAAGCACCTCCTCCGATGAGTGGTCAAGCCAAGCAGCGGTAGAAGTATAGTAGCAATAAGCAATGAAAACACCTTCCTTCAAACATACTCCTTGGTCTAAACATTTTATGAAAGCTCTGGTAGAAGAATAAGAAAATACAAACTTCACTAATAATGGCAAAAGGGTGTTTTTGGATTTTGGGCAAAAAATTATTTAGCGAGGCTTGGCTAGGCTGGCCAACATGACATCATAAATCTCTACTTGTCTCGGACTACATCTGAACTGAAAACAGAGACAGTTAAGATCAGTACAACAGAAGGACAATTTTTTATCCCTTGGCTTGGCAAACGAGGCATACCCAACAGCATGATCACAAGCCTACATGAACATACATATTAGACACGATGCAAATACATGTCATGCAATCCATCAGGTAATTCAAGTAAGGGGTCACCTTCAGTAGTTTTTTGGCCCATGCTAGTAGGATAAGAACTGACATTCTCCCACAAGCTACCATGAGATACTTGGACAAACTACAAAAGGAAGCAACAATAAGAGCACTTCATGTAAACATGGAGCGGGATTAAGGAGGCATAGATAGCTCGGGATTAGAGCAGCAGTAGTTACGGATTAGGGACATAGGGTGATTGCACCATACCATGGCAGGAGGAACTGAGGGAAGGTCCTCAACTTCGTATCTTGTAATCCTATTGCCTGGCCGGCCCTTACAGTCTCCCATGTAGATCTCTCGATCCAGGCCCCTTACAGTCTCCTATGTAGATCTCTCTATCCAGGCCTGTGTGTGCCTCCACTCATTGTACCTCCCTGTGGCGCCGCGCCTCCCCGATCCGCTATCTCCATTATTCCCGCACCACCACCTGCTCCCGGATCCCTCTCTCCGAAGTGGCATGGAGGAGAGAACGAACGTGTGAGGGATGCGGCGGCGGGAGTGAGGATTAGTCGATGGCTGCATTCTTGAGGAGGCAGGTGGTGTTTTCGGAGGACGGGGAACGGCGGCAGAAGGTCGGTGCAAGAGGGGTCATCGGCGAGGCCATGAGGCGTTGGCGTGTGGGCGGGGACGCTCGTGCGGTGGAGGCCTGCGGCGGCAGGGGCGAAGATGTCGTTGAGCCCGACAACCGGCAGGGGAGGTGGGAGGCCCCGGCGCAGTGACTGCGGGAGAGCTTGGTGCCGGGCACGAGGATGAGAAAGAGAGATGGGCGGGGGTCGTCGGCGCTGCGGTTAGGGTAAGATTTGAGCAGGAGGGATCGACAAGAAAATTGGAAACGATAGGTGAGTGGCGTGGGCGGGGACTCGCGAGCGCGGGCCTGGCCCATGGACGAAGCGAGCGCGAGGGGCGACGTACCATGATGTTGGACGAAACTAAATGACGAAGTGCGGGATGGCAGACTAAGGAATCAAATTCTTTTTTTTAGATAGGAGAGACTTTGCGTTTTGGGTTTAGTCAAAGTCAAATTTTGTAAACTTTGACCAAATATTTATGAAAAATATAAACATTTATAATATAATTTTAGTACTAGTAGAATGAACATGAAATATATTTTATATTATGTACAATCGATATTGTAGATATTGATACTTTATCGTATATACTTGGTCAAAGTTTTAAAAGTTTGACTTTAAAAATTCCTAGAACGCAATGTATTAGAAAACGGAGGGAGTACTGTACTTGCTGCCTCCAACGAACGGACACGTACCCGATCCCAGCCAGCATTGCCAGCTCGACCGGTCCGACCCATCCGTTCGTCGTCGTCGCTTTCCCCGGCACGACACCGCCGGGATTATCCATTATTCTCCACGCCGGCGCGCCATCCACGGCCGGCAAGGCGACAACTGCACACAGCGGCGCGTGCCGTCTCTTCCCCGCACATCCCGCCGCCGCCGCCGCCGAGCTTCCGAAACCATACAGAACTCAAAGCTTCGGCAACAGGTCCCACGAGTCAACGCTCCCGATGCGCGCGCCAGCCTCCCGACGACTAATCCCAGCCGTCCACGCGACATAATAAACCCCACCACCGCTCGTCTCCGTGGACCCGCACCGAACGCGATCGAAACCGAAACCGCATCGCGTTTTAAACCCCGGAAAATTATTAACGCCAGGAAAAAGAGGTTGCCGATCCGGTAGCTGGCGGCCACCTGGCGAGGCGCGGAACCCTAGGATGGGCGAGGCGGCGGCGGCGGCCGGGAGGATGGGGGTGGCGATGCACCGGAGGGTCGAGTTCCACGCTGCCACCACGAGGCAGCAGCCGCACGGGGCGGCGGGAGGGGCGGGCGGGTTTCGGGTGGAGACGCTGCGCCAGGGGGCTGATAGGCGGTTGGCGGCGGCGGGGGCGGCGCGGAGCGAGGGGCGGGAGAAGGGGGAGGCCGGCGGGAGCGGGTTCGATCGGGAGCTCGCCGCCGCCAGGGTCTACCTCCGGAGAATCGTGAGTGTGTCTGTCCACACATGAAATTTTTTGGGGGATTTTTTGCGAGTGGGGTTTTGAAATTCGGCTCTCAGTTAGCCACTGCAGCTGCGGTCTGCTGGGTTTTGTCCAGTCCATGAATCGAATTCCGCAGCTCGGCTGTGTGTTTTTTTTGGTTCACTTTTGATTTTATTTTTTGGTTCGGAAATGATGATCCATTTTTTGAGATGGTTCTGCTGAGAAACTATTGAATCAATTATGTTTTTCTTCGAAATTTGGCCCGCTCTTGAGATCGCCATTTGATTTTACCTGGGGAATTTCAAATTCGGCGATACGCCTTGAAACATTAGGAGGCTAAGTGAAGTGAATTTACTGAGACTGAGGTGCCCTCTGGTGTTGTGCAACGCAGGGGGCTGGCCTGCGAAATCTCGGCAACACGTGCTACCTCAACTCGGTGCTGCAGTGCCTCACCTATACCGAGCCCTTCGTGGCATACCTGCACAGCGGCAAGCACAAGTCATCATCATGTAAGTTCGATGCCGGCTTATCAATTCCCCGCATGGCATGGTATGGTATGATGATGTTGCCTGTGGAAGTGCCAATCGAGTCTGCCAAACAGCCTTTGTTGCTGTCTTGGGGGGCATGATGCATTTTCCAGTAAACTGGCTTGCCTGCATTATAACGGGTGTGGTGGTCCGTGATCTTCTGGCCTTCGGCAGGGCCTTTAGATGTGCATTGCTTCATACACCGCTGCCTGCTAGTATGCCAATTATTGCTTATTGGCATAGTGCTTTACTCGACAAATCTGTTTCATGTGAGTTGGAAAATAAATACTAGTTTAACCTCGAGAAATGGATGAATGTGGCATGACTCATCACCTGTCCCATAATAGCAGAACATCGGTTCTCATTTATGAAAGAAGTTTAGAACAAATTTCTCTCTCATGGGCAACTGCTATTTTTTCGTTAGTACCGAATACTAATTCAGTTGTTGTTTTGTTAAGGCCGGACAGCCGGATTCTGTGCACTGTGTGCTCTCCAGAACCATGTTAGATGTGCTCTACAGTCAACTGGGAAAATAGTGACACCGGTGCAGTTTGTGAAGAACTTAAAATGTATCCTTTCATCTGCCACAGCTTAATTGGGCAGTTTATTTTTCTTTTGAATTTAAATTTGAAACACCCTATGTATCCATATTTTTTGGAAATCGTCATGGAATTGTGTTATCTTTAACTGCAAGACAGCCATTTCTTGTAGTTTTCGCAACTCTAGGCAAGAAGATGCACACGAGCTAATGGTTAACTTACTTGAGTCCATGCACAAGTGCTGTTTACCTTCTGGCATACCAAGTCAGTCTCCAAGTGCTTATGAGAAGAGTCTAGTTCACAGAATATTTGGTGGTCGCTTAAGAAGTCAGGTATATTTTTGTTAATTGGTCAATTGCCATGGTACAGTTATATCAAATGAAAATATACTCCTGATTTAATCACTCTGTGGCTATATATATGGGGCATTCCAGGTGAGATGCGATAGCTGCTCGCACTATTCCAGTAAATTTGATCCTTTCCTGGATCTCAGTCTTGAAATTGCTAATGCTGCTACATTGATGGAAGCACTTCAAAATTTTACTAAAGAAGAGGTACTAGATGGCGGGGAAAAACAGTACAACTGCCAGAGCTGCAAGACAAAGGTTGTGGCCAAGAAAAGCTTTACAATTGATAAGGCTCCTGACGTGTTGACAATTCATCTGAAGCGTTTTAGCCCTTTCAACCCTGGTCAAAAGATTGGCAAAAAAGTGGATTTTCAGCCAACTTTGAACTTGAAGCCATTTGTAAGCAATTCAGAAGTGAGTGCTAGTTGATGAAAGTATTGGTCTTTCAGTCATACCTTTGGATTTATTGTTAACTGAACTTCTCCTTACAACTTACATTGGTTATGTTTATATAAATGAAGGGCATGGATTTCCAGTACAGTCTTTATGGCGTGTTGGTTCATGCTGGCTGGAATACACAGTCAGGTCACTACTATTGCTTTGTTCGGACTTCTAGTGGGATTTGGCACAATCTTGATGATAACCAGGTAGAGTTTTGGTCTTGCTAATGAATATCTAAACTTCTGATCTTTGCTGCAAGCTTTTTGTACTTTCTTCCTTTGTTTACCTGTATTTACCGTATTCATTGTTTGTGGATACTTCCAGGTTCGCCAAGTTCGCGAGGCAGATGTATTGAGGCAGAAAGCATATATGTTATTCTATGTGCGTGACAGAGTGAGGAGCACAATGATGTTTAAACATGGCGCTTCTAATTTCTTGGAAAGGAACACTATTCCTGAAAAGATTGCATGTATGAATGGCACAATTCGAAATAGTTTAATGGGAGCAACATTGAATGTCTCCTCATGTATCAATGGAGATGTGAAGTCAGAGAAGCAGAACTCAGATAATGGTCATCCTACCATTTTTGGCAAGAGTTCACGGGGACAGTGTTCAAAAAATCCTAGCAGCACTGAAGTTATGGAATCTGCACCTGTGCAAAACAATGACATGATTTCAGGACAGAAATCTCTTTGCACACAACCAGACGCTGTTGCTACATTGTCCATAAACACAAATAAGGTCACTTCAGATAGTCAAAGGGAGATGATATCTCCACAGCATCTATTTGGCCCGTCAACTCTCGATATGAGTAAGGTAGCGGCAAGTGCACAAGAAGTGAAAACCAAGGTGATCATGGGACGTTTGCCATTGGTTTTTGCATACTTTTTTAGTTACGAATACTCTATATTGACTCTATTGCTTTCTCTTACCAACATGGCAGGATACTACTGTTCCTGACGGAACAATGTCCAGTAGAGAAGGTTTAACCTGCAGTGGTGAAGCTAAAGAGTCAGCAGAGTCTGTGAAGCAACATGATGACACAGTTATGGACAAGGAGCTTTCCGCGGAACACACTGACCCTGCGGCAAACACAGTGGAGCAGGTAACCAACGAATCACCTTCCCCCGACACTCTGCATCCATGAAAACAAGTAGCATTTTGTTTAGTACTCATGCATGCACAAATATTGCTTATGCAGACGCCAATGCAGACTAATACATCAGAAGTTGGGCAAGCTACATTGAAGGAGCTTTCTCTGAAGGACACTGACCATATTGCAAATGCAGAGCAGCCGGTACCAGACCACCCACACTTTTCTCGTTTGGATTTTATCATGGCCCCGTTAATATAATACTGGATATAGCATGTGTTAACTACTGGCTCCACTTGTATGCAGAAGACGATTTTGTGTTCATATTGCTGTAACTTTATTTTGTAAATGCTTCTTCAGGGTTCTGTGCAGAACAATCTGGAAGCTGTGCAGGTCAACTCTGAGAAGCACATCTGCTCTGAAGATTCTCCACAGGTGATCGGTTCTGAAGTTTCTGCACAGGCGAGCTGCTCTGAAGTTTCTGTCCAGGCTATCTGCTCCGAAGTTTCTGCGCAGGCGATCTGCTCCGAAGACTCTGCTCAGCTGATCTGCTCTGAAGACTCTGCACAGGAGTTTGACAAGGTTTCATGCCATGGTTCTTTACATACGAAGACAAATATGAAGTCAAAGAAGCATGTGGCATATTCAACTGCACACTTGCTTTTTGCGTCCAAGCAACCCTTACTGGCTGCATTAAAACAGCACAAGAAAAGGAAACATAAAAGAGCTAAAAGACGGCCTATTGACAATGAATTTGTTCCTGATGATCAGCATACATCAACTTCGGAAACTGTTCTTACTAAGGACGTATCATGTAAATCCCATAGACGACGCAAACGCTCGCATGCACCTGCAAGTTCTGATAACGGTGATAAGATGGACAGTAAGAAACCACATCTTGCTGAACACGCCAGCAGTGCTGCTGACCTTCCCATGGACAAGAAAGATGACAAGGATGCACCATTTGCCAGCGCTGAGCTGCCAAGTTCATGCGTAAGCTCTGTGGCAGACCAGACTGATTCAAAAAACTGTGCACATCCAAATGAGAGAGTCCACCGGCATTTCGATCTCCTCACGAGGGGTTTGAGAGAAATTACTGGTAAGCAACCTCAAAGAAATGTTCGTTTCTCATTTTTTTTGGTATACTCTGTTATCAGCATAGAATATTGACATCTTATCAATTCTGTTTGCAGTTCAACTATGGGATGACGTTGACGTGCCAAATAGAAAGGCAACAGAGTTTCCGTGTGTGAGGACTAACAGTATTGGCTATGTGCCAGACAAATGGTAAGGCCGCAAACTACAATTATTTTCTCTGTGATGGCTAGGCTGCTGAAATGTCAGAGTTGTCTTTTTTTTAGATTAATGTCAGAGTTGTCTTGTCGCATGATCAACTGGCGAAAATTCTCGCTGGGGGTTATTACTTCATGCATAGGCAGGAACTTGCTGGTGGTGGTTTCTGGGTAATTGCTTAGAAGTTAGAATAGCTTTGCAAAGTGGCTAGGACCGAGATCAGTTGCATATACTTCACTGGTCTCGGTATCCCATCCACTCCATTATTAATTTATGTTATGGTAATGCTTCTGAAAGTCCGAATTCTCTTGTCGATGTTGAACTGGCGAGAATTGTCTCTGGGATTGCTGAATGCTAACCAGACCCACCCTGTCTTGGTAATCACAACGACAGTTCTGGTTCCTGGGTACGGCTTACAATTTAGAAAAGGAGCAGCATTCAGCTTTGAAAAGTAGCTAGTGTCCAAGATCAATTGCTTGCATACTCCATTGATCTCGGTTTCCAATCCCTTCCACTATTAGCTCTGTTATTTATGAGTGTTCTAAGTTGTAGATTCTGCACTTTTGGGGTAACTTATCTGATGTTGTTCCCACTTCCCAGGGACGAGGAGTACGACCGCGGGAAAAGGAAGAAGGTCAGGAAGCCAAAGGAGGAAGAGTTCGGTGGGCCGAACCCGTTCCAAGAGGCGGCCGATACCAGATCGCGCCAGAGGAAGAGACTGAAATCTGACCAAGACAGATGGGGAAACCAGCCTCGCAGGATATGACACACGACTGGCTGGAGCAGCAGGCTGTTGTTGTATCGTTCAGTTTTGTAGTGATTCTTCGTTCTTTTTTATTTTTCTTCCTTTTTGCTCAGTGTGTGTTATGTAAGACGTATGTATTAGGATCTTGATTATTCCTTGTGGAGTGACAAGTGGAGAAATAAAACAGCAAATGGTGTCTTCTTCTTCTCCTGATTCACCTCCTTTGTCGACAGTGGCTAATAGCTTTTTTTTTAGTGAAATGCACGTACTATACCTGAACTTGTCGTGCATGTCCAACACGGTCCCTGTACTCTTTTATTTTTTTCATGGTAATACGATTCTCATTGACAAATAAAAGACGAGATACAAAGTACGTATACACCGATCTTACAGATCTGGAAAGATAGGATAAACATATGTGACAAACCAACGCCTATCCATCTTCTTCGGCACCACCGTAGCAACCACCAAGAAAAAAATAGACAGATCACCTCTTCACCCGAGCTCGACGCGGCTCCATCGCTGATCATCAGCTTTTCGGACCTCCAATGTAGTTTGCCATAGGACAAACCATTACCGTTGAAAGACTCAGACCGGGGCAGCATGTCCCCGGACACGCCATCGAACTTCAGCACTGGCACCCACGCACGACGATGTCGGAGTAGGGAACCATAACCGTCAGCCTTCAACCACGAACCCACCACAAGGTGCACCATCTTCCAGCTGTCACCAGTGCAGACCACCGTCTGCACGTACTCCTGGACGAATCCTCTCTGCTCCACCTTGGCGCCGGAGATAATGCCGCAGCAACGGGGACAGAGCAGGAGGAAAAAACCATCTGATGGAGTCGTCGCCGCCGCCTCGCCGACACCATCCATGAACCCTAAAGGCACCGATCTGAAAGATCGGCAAGCACACAGTGCCACCAACTCCGAGACGCTGCCATGAAGGACAACGCCGGTGTGGGAGAAGAGTTGAGGCAGATTTATTTGCCCGGGCGCCGCTCCCACCACCCCAACGGCGCGCCATGGCAGAGAACTCCTAACCCTAAGTACCATGCAAAAAACGGGGTCCCCCTCCCTCCTGCCGCCGGAGCGGCAAGCGGAAGGAGAGGGGCCCAGCTCTCCCGCCGGTGGCCGGCGGCGGCGGCGGCGGCGCTAGGGCAGTAAAACAAATCGCCTCGTGAGTCGCCTGGGACTCACGAGCGAAAACTAGAGTCAAGTTACGGTCCCTGTACTCAAAGAACGCAACAAAACAATACACCTGCTGTACCTGAATTCGTCCGACATGCCCATGTACGGTCCTATGTACGTTAGCCCCTGTATTTCGCTGACGTGGCCATGTATTGGGCCCCCACCATCGATCCCCAGCAACAGGCACATTAGCAGCTTAGGACGTTTTTGCAGCGATACGCCACCTCCCCTATTTCCCCTGTTCTAGCGGAGAACACACGACGACGGCGCCCCGGTAGAAACTGACCAGCTGATAACCGGCGGAAGCGGAGAAGCTGAGACCATTTTCCGGCGGGGGTGAGCACGCAGTTCTCGTGGATCATCTCGCGCGCACACACAATCGATGGTGTTCTATGTTCTATGTTCAGCCCATTCATGTGGGTAGGCCTATATGTTCTATGTTCGCTACAGATTGAGGAGCTCAGTGATATTTAAAGATAATGGAGCAACTAGTTGTATGGAGAAAAAAGCTATTTCTGAGGCCTCCTTTGATTCAAAGGATTTACTTAGGAATTCTATAGGATTCAGTTCCTGTGGATTTTTTCCTTCCAAACATGTTTGATTCATAGGATTGTACCCTGTAGGAAACTAGGAACAATTCATGTAGGAACTAGTTGGTTTTCACAGGAAAAGAAAAATGAGCTCCGACCTCATTTTAAAGTTCCTGTGATGTTCCTTCGGTGCAATCAAACAACAATTCGTGAGAGTTCTAGTATCCATAGGATCTGATTGGGCAGGGCACTCCATTTCTTTATATTTCCTATTCATTTGATGTTCTACCCTACAAATCAAAGGAGGACTGAAAAGATCACATGTATGAATGACACAAATCGAAATGGTTTAATGGAAGCAACATTGAATGTTACCCATTTGTTAAGTCGCAAAAGCAGAATTTAGATAATTCTCACCCTAGCATTGTTTTGGCAACAGTTCGCAAGGTCAGTGCCCAAAAACTCTTTGCATTACTGAAGTTATGGAAGCTGAAGCTACCCAAAACAATGGCACGGGTTCAATACAGAAAACTCTTTGCATTATTACTAACTATATAAAGGTTGGAATAAATCGCGAATTCTCAGCCCCTCATGCACTGTAGCAGCTACAGTCTACTACAGTGTTGAACAGAGCCCTGGTAATTTTGCAAAAAAAAACCCTCCACTTCCAGGAAATTACAGGTAGGTCCTTCGTGCTTATAAGCTGAGCCCTAACCCTAGATCGCGGGATCTCTCATTTCCCCGCCCGAGCTCCAGGCGGCGACGACGGCGATGTGGTGGCGGTACAGCGCCGCGCATCGTCCCCTCCCCTCCCCCCGGGCCTCGCCTCCTCCTCCTCCAGCTCCACCCGCCTCCCCTCCCCCCGGGCCTCGCCTCCTCCTCCTCTTTCCCCTCCCGCCGGCGCGGACGCGGCTAGGGGCAGGCGCTGCCGGCCGTGGCCTGCGCGGGCGAGTGCCGCCATGGCCTAGCCGGGCGGGGACGCGGCCGGGTGTGGGCGACCGCGGCCACGGGCGAGCCGGGCGCTGGCGCGGGCAGTGGCAGGTGTGGCCACGGGCGGTGAGCAACGGCCAGGCGTGGACGGCGAGCTGGGGAGGACGGCGTGTGACGGCTGCCGTCGGCGCCGCCTCCAGCCCTGGCCTCTCGCGCGCGGTGCCCGCCGCCGGGCCCCTTCCGCGTGCGTTCGCCGCCGGGGGCGTATCGCCGGAGGTCTCGCGGGGCGTGGTCGCGCTCGCCACAGCTCGCTGTCCGCTCGCGGCCTCGCTCGCTCGGGCGAGGCGCTTCTCTCGCGCCCCTCTCCCCCTCACACGGCGCCACCTGTGCCAGCCCTTCCTCGACCTCGCTCCACGCCGCCGTCTCGCCGGGCCTACATGGAGGGCTTGGCCGCCTCACAGCCTGACCAGGTCGACCGCGCCATTGCTAGAGGAAAGGAGGGCCAGCTGCCGTCGGCAGAGGAGAGGAGGAGGGCCGGCCACCGACAGCAGAGGGGACGAGGAGGGTGACGTTTCCACTGCCAGATCGAGAGAAAGTTCATCGCTGCCGCCATCCCGCGAGGTAATTTTGCATCTTCATGCTGGCCATGTCCGCGTGCGTACATGTCAGTTTGGCATATATATGTAGATCATTAGTTTCAGTATGGTGGGGCGTACAGGTTCAGTACATGTACAGGAGAATTGCCAGGAGACCTTTTTGATTTCGTTCTAGATGCTCATGCTGTGATTGCAAGATTAAAAATTTACAGTCTTCTTGGTTCATTGTATCTGGCTGTAAATTGGATGGATGGATTGGACTGCGAGTTCTGGTGATGTAAAACTATACACATCCCATTTGTATCTTGAAAATTTCATGCCAATGCAGGTATAGATTGTGCGGGAGTCCATGAACCGGATGATTGAGGTGAGGGGGAGTTTCCTAGACATTGAGGAGGACACATCCTCCTTCGACGCTAATTTCGTAAGCGTTTATTGCTATTTTTTGTTTAGCTCATCTGTACCGAACTTGATTTTTCATACTTGCACCTCGGATCAGTGTACCGTGCATATTAGATCATATGACCCGACGTTGCGTTCATTACTCCCCGATCTGTCCATACATACATGCTCTCTTCCCTCTTGATTTATGTATCATATATCCAGATTCCGATTATTTGCAAGTTATTATACTATATATGTGTTCTGTTTAGTAAGCATTACGTGTTAATGATTACAGCATGGAGGTCTGTTGTATGCTATTGGTGTGGCAAATGGCAGCATCCCCTGGTGGCGAGCAGCAACAATCAAGTTCTGTTAATAAGCCGCGTAAGTAGTCGTTCATATTGGACTGAAAATCAGAAGAAAAAAAATATGCTTCAGCTTCTCCCAAGTTCACTAATGTTTCATGTCCATTGTTGTGTGCAGCTTTCAGATTATTTATATCTTAGGAGTGCACTCTGAATCTAGAAGGACGTTATGATATCCCTGTTTGCAACAAAAACAAGATTCATATTTCAAGAAGTATTATTGATGCAGACATGCAGTGTTTTATATTGGAAGCTTTGTTCTTGCCAGGGATTTTCCTTACTCTCTGAAACCGTCTAGGTACTTCTTGATTTTTCTCTTCTCTTGGCCTAATTAGATTTCTTAACAATTCCTCTATTACACTAAGTTGCTTTGAGATAGCTGAAGTTCATGGTTTAATGGGGAAGTGTACTGTGTGAGTGCCTTAAAAGCAGATGGCATGTTATGTGTCTTAATGTATTCAATATTGGCTCCACAGTCATTTTTACCTCCACCGGAAATAACTGCTTTGTTCTATTTTTCTATAGTCAACGATGTTTGACTGGAATATCGGCTTACTAAAATGGATTTGATAAAATGTGTATCATAGAAACTGGTCCAGCTTTAACTGTCTATCCGGCTTCCGCAGTTGGCTAATGTGACCTCGATTTATACTTAAAGTGGATTTGATAAAATGTGTATTATGTTTGGCATGACAACAAAGATTGTGGCGTGAACAGAGCTATTTATCCTCAACAGAGGTTCTATATATTATCCTCTTTCGAGTTGACTCTTATGAATATGTAGTGTGGTACATAATACGTATATTTAGTAAGAAATTTTCGGTTCCCATCTCCTTACGGTGCAGGCAAGTAATTATGCCAATATCTAATCGTCTTTTTTTAACCTTTGAATCTGGTCGCAGTGCTGAAGTAAAGATGGGATTGTTACTGGAAGTTCCACTTATCGCTATATTTTGCTTCATCACTACCATTAGTGCTCGACTTCACAAGGTAAAAAATCAGTTGCCCCTACCATTTCAAAGAAAAGATAGTTTCATACAGTTTCGAAAATTGGATCACAAAATTACATTACATATATTCATGAACACATATACGACATATTATGTTAGTTTAATCCATAGGTATTCATGATTATGTGTGATGAATAATACACAAAATATCTGATGTTTTGATTTTGCGTTGTTGTCCTCTTTATTTCTGTAGCCGCAAGTATTCCTTTCTTGCATGTTGCAATAGCTGTTCTCTACTGTCACAAGCGAAAGCTCATTCAAAAATAGTGTGCTTCTCTGGAAACAGGTCTGCACCCCAACTCTTATACGTTCTTATTTATAATTTGGGTGGTTGTTTCATTTCTCTCTAACAATTCTTATTTTCTATACCTTTTTTCAGGATCTCATGGGGATCCAATTGAATTGTCCAGATTTGTCGACATCAATTATTCATTATAGAGGTTAGTTATGACGACTATCCAAGAATAGTATGACAAACTAATATGGTGCAGATATAGTTTGCTCATGAAGCGCAATGCTAAAGGTTAAGAACTGATGTAGAAACTGTTAGCAGTAATAAAACCAGGGAAGATTCCTTGATTAATAAATTGCTATTCTCCTAAGAATCAAACTGCAAAGTGTCAAAAAAAGAACTGCAAAGACTCAACGATATTTCAAACTGCAAAGTGTCAAAAAAGAACTGCAAAGACTCAACGATATTGGACAATACTTTCTTCTGATTCCGGTTTTGCCTCAAATTCTATTGCTAATGGCTAAGAAGCAGTACCAAAGGTTGCTTCAAGACAAAAGAAATTACCCGTTCAAAACACACTGTCATATATATATTTGTTGCATTATCTTTCAATGGTCTAGAACATTTGGCTGCTGTACTAGAATGATTATAAGTTTAGTTGTCAGCCCGTATGTTTGCTACGGTTGCTAACGCCACTGCTTCCAGAGCTTTTTGTACGGCTGCAAAAATTGTGATATTTGGGGAAATGATGTAGTCATCATGTTATTTATTATATGATTACATGCTAGCTTCACAGATTTGACATCATCAGTACGTAGAGTACCTAGATCTATACAATACAAGCTAATACAGGCAACAAACCGCGCTAACAAAGCAGCTATACAATTACAGGGGCTCCTCTCACGAGACAAGAGGCTTTACAAAGAAAACCGGAGACCAGACATTTTGTCTTCCGACAGACTTGCATCGTACATCAAAGATTGTTACGTAAAAATACATTGATAAACACTCTAATAATATTTTCAGAATAGCTTAATCTGCAGACACAAAGCTGCTCATATACATGCCAATATTATGCCTGATGAGTCTTCTGTTGCCATAGTCTATGATGAGTTTTTGCATATTTTAAATGCATGGTGTTTTTTCCCCTTCTATATAAAAGCTTGATGAACTGAAATTTCAGTACATACATAGTGTGTTTTCTGTTAGGTTTGATTAATACTGTAAAATATATTGATGATCATTGCAACTACATTTTCAGGGCCAGGATAACGTAATATTCCAACTCGACCTGCAAACACAATATTGTTCATGTGCACCAGTATTCAGCTGCATTGCTACCTAACCTGATACTTCTCAAATACATTTGCGGTAGTTGGTTCTTACATCAGAAGGCGTGTACTCTACCATACATATAGTGTGATGTCACAATCTCGCCAAGAAGTTCTTGATATTTACATGTGATATCCTAATTTAGAGAAATGTTATATTCGTATGATTATACATGGTAGTTAGGCCATATGTTCCAATGAAGTCCGCAAGAATGCCGGTGATTTCTCACCCTGGGCGCGGCGTGACGCCGCGCGAATTCCACTAGTACATCTAGATACTGCTGCTACCTTGTCCATCAACACAAACAAGACAACTTCAGATAGTCAAAGGGAGATATTATCGCAGCACATCTATTTGGCGAATCAACTCTCATTACAAGGCAGCAGCAAGTGCACAATAAGTGAAAACCAAGGTAAATATGTGATGCTTGCCATTGGTTGCAAACTTTTGAGTTAGGAATACTTGATATTGACTCTCTTGCTTTCTCTTGCCAACATGGCAGGATACTATTGTTCCTGATGGGACAATGTCTTCTAGAGAACACTTAACCTGCTGTGATATAGCTAAAGAGTCGGCAGAATCTGTGAAGCAACTTGATGAAATCTAAAGAGGTAAACGCCGAGACTCCAAGGAGGCTCCTCAGAGCTCAACACGTTTCTGCCGTTGGATCGATCCCTCGCAGCGAATCTCGACCATCCCTGCTTTTCACCGCGTGACATAAAAGCAGCAGCCCCGCGGTAGAAACCCTAACCCGCACGAGCGCTCCCCACCCTCAGCCGCCGGCTTGCTTCGTCTTCCCGCGCTTTTCTCACCTCCATCCGTCTCCGCTCCTCTCCCGAGCTCCGCCTTCTCCATCCTGACTCTCTTCATCGTGTGCGGCGGTCGGGATCTGCCTCTCCCACCAGAGCAGTGCTCGAAAAGGAGGTGTGCGGGCGCGGGCGTTGCTCAGCAATAGAGACGTCGAGCCGAGCTGAATCGCCGCCGTTTAGCCTCTGCCCGCCATGCTCTGAGCTCGCGTTGCTACTATGCTTCGCCTCCCTCCGCCTCGGCGCTCATAAGGAAAAGCAGGAACGCCGCTGCACCGCGGGAGAGCCCGACGCTGTGAGATTTTCCTTCCCCATTTGAACATTTTTGGCACACTTTTCCATAGGTTTCTGATTAATTTCTTGTGCGCAACATGCAGTGGAATCAACGGCAGAAGCTCTGGGCAGGTGGTTTACGGCCACCGCTCGTGATCATGGACAAGGAGCTTTCAGCAGAACGCACTGATGTCATAGCAAACAATGGAACAGGTAACCAACTAATTGTTGAGGGCAAAGGGGAGAAGATACACAACTCCCACGTGCCTCCCAGCCTGCAATGAACTTCGAGGATAGGTTCAACCAACAGCAATATGCAGCGGAAATAAACACAATCACATGCACAGGTGACACAAGGATTTACGTGGAAACCACCTCAACGTGAGGAGGAAAAACCACGGCTGTGGACCAACCGGTCCACGCAAGCTTCACTATGAGCAAGAGTCTTCTCCAGAACCTCTGGAGATTACAACACACACCAGCTCGTTGCCCACCGGCAACAATAACAACAACAACCACAAGAGGCAAGATATCACAAAGCAGAGTATCACAGATTCTGTCCCCTTCGGTAATCAGCAAACTGCTCTTAAACCGCAGATCCAATCAGCACCAAACTCAGTAGACAAACAGACATATGTGTCCCCAACATACCCACCAAAGATGAGCTCAATCGGACACCGTTTGCCTGCCCAAACTGTTCTTCTACCAAACCTGCTTCGTGCTGAAACTGCAGCAGTCCGAACTGACAAAACCTATCTCAAATCTGATGCTCCTCTGACCCAAACCTCAAACCAGCTATCCAGATCGAAGTACTCAAAGTAAGGAACGAGCTCACCAAGTATGGAGTCGATCCAAGCACGTTTGACCCTCCAATCACCGGCTTGAAGGCAGACCGGTCAGATTCACCAAATCCTGACAGAAATCGCCTCTCCTTCTTCTTCCTCTCTTCTCACTGGGTTGTGTGTTCTTGTGTGTTCTCTCACTCTCTCTTTTGCAGCACACAAGCAGCAGCAACGTCCTGGTTGCTCTTTTCTACTTGCTACTCACGCCACCAAGATTGCCTTGGCTTTCTTCTTCTCTTACCTCACTTGGAGGCAGCTCAGCCGTTGGATGCGAACCTCGATCAACGGTTGAAACGTGTTGGACTTTCTAGGCTGATGTTGGGCTGCCAACACACCTCCATGTGGAGGGACATGGCCCAACAAACTCCCCCTCCCGACATCATGGAGGGTCTCACTGCCTACCGGCAGCCATGCCGGCGAGCCGACGGCATATCTCGAGCTTCTCTCTTGTCACCACCTTGGTCAACATATCAGCCCCATTGACATCAGTGTGCACCTTCTCAATTTGCATTTGCTTGGAATTCAGCACATCTCGAATCCAATGATAGCGTACCTCAATATGCTTCGACCTCGAATGAAAACTTGCATTCTTACTTAGGTGAATGGCACTCTGGTTATCACAAAACAGCACATACTTGTCTTGTTCAAAACCAAGCTCTCCAGCCAATCGTTTCAGCCACAATAGCTCTTTGCTCGCCTCTGTTACAGCAATATACTCAGCTTCAGTTGAGGACAATGCCACACACTTTTGCAACCTGCTTTGCCATGCCACTGCTCCCCCTGAATGGGTAACCAAATAACCTGAAGTAGACTTTCTTGTATCAACATCTCCAGCCATGTCTGAATCTGAAATGCAATCAGCTTGGCCTCACTACCACCAAAACAAATCTTCATATTTGTGGTGCCCGGAGATACCTCAAATCCACTTCACGGCTTCCCAATGTGGTCTTCCTGGATTAGACATAAATCTGCTCACAGTACTAACCGCTTGAGCAATGTCAGGCCGTGTGCACACCATAGCATACATCAAACTCCCAACCGCTGAAGCATAAGGAACATTCTGCATTTCCTTTTCCATCTTCTCATCGGAGGGACATTGCTTCTTGCTCAACTTGAAGTGAGATGCAATGGACAGCTCACACTTTTTGCCTTGTCCATTTGAACTTGCGAAGTACTTTCTCAATGTATTTCTCTTGAGACAAGTACAACTTGTTGGTTTTTCTGTCTCTCTCAATTCTCATGCCGAGAATACACTTTGCTGGACCCAAGTCTTTCATGGCAAAACTTTTGCTCAACTCTTTCTTTAGTCTAGCAATTCTTGAGACATTCTTGCCAACAATCAAGATATCATCAACATAGAGCAACAACATGATAAAATCATCACCTGAGAACCTCTGTATAAATACACAATGGTCTGAGCTACACCTCTTGTAGCCTTGCTCCCCCATGACAGATTCAAACTTCATGTACCATTGTCTTGGTGCTTGTTTCAGGCCATAGAGACTTTTCTTCAACTTGCACACATAGTCTTCTTTGCCTTTAACAAGAAACCCCTCAGGCTGCTCCATGTAGATTTCTTCCTCCAACTCTCCATGTAGGAAAGCTGTCTTCACATCCATTTGCTCAACCTCCAAGTTGAGACTTGCTGCCAAGCCAAGGATCATTCTAATAGATGTCATCTTCACCACCGGAGAAAATATTTCATCAAAGTCAATACCTTTTCTCTGGCTGAATCCTTTTACAACTAGCCTGGCCTTGTACCTTGGATGTGTCGTGTGCTCTTCTTGCTTGATTCTGTAGACCCACTTGTTCTTTAGAACTTTCTTGCCCTTGGGCAACTTCACCAGCTCATAAGTATGATTGGTATGCAAGGAATCCATTCTTCTTGCATAGCCTTCTTCCACTCCTTCTTCTTCTCATCTTTCATTGCATCTGAAAAGCACTCAGGTTCTGAACCATCTGACAATAACACCACATATTGGTCTGATGGGTACCTGGTGGAGGGAACACGGTTTCTAGTGGACCGTGTGAGTGGAGCTGCTGGTGGACTATCTGGTGCTGGTGCTTCTTGATCATGATCATCATTTTCAGCATCATACTCATGCTGCTCGGGAGCTTCTTCATCACCTGCACCACCATGTGCATCATCATCATCTTGCACATCTTCTGCATCTTCATTTTCAGCTTCTTGCTCAGCTGAATCTGCAGGTTCTGGGTCAGAATCAGATCTGTCTTGCTGCTGGTTTTGAGGAGAAACGTGTACCGGAACTTGCTCCGGAACCTGCACCTTTGTCTTCCCAATATCCTCAATTGTTTGGTCTTCAACAAACACAACATCACGGCTTCTCACAACCTTTCTTGCTATTGGATCAAACAACTTGTAGCCGAACTGATCACCTCCATAGCCAAGAAATATGCATTGTCGTGTCTTTGAATCAAGCTTTGACCTCTCATCTTGAGGGATATGAACAAAGGCCTTGCACCCAAAAACCTTCAGGTGATCATATGAGACTTCCTTGTCGTAATAGACCTGTTAGGAACATCTCCCTGCAGTGGATAACTTGGTGAGAGATTAATAAGATAAACTGCAGTCGACAAAGCCTCACCCCAATATTTTTTAGGCAGCTTTGCACTTGATAGCAAGCATCTAACTCTCTCAACAATTGTCCTGTTCATCCTCTCAGCAAGACCATTCAGCTGTGGTGTCTTCGGAGGAGTAAATTGGTGCCTAATTCCCTGCTCCTTGCAATAGGCATCAAATGGGCCAATATACTCTCCCCCATTATCAGTGCGAATGCACTTGATCTTCTTCTCAGTTTCTCTCTCAACTGAGACTTGGAATTGCTTGAATACACTTAGTACTTGATCTTTGGTTCTCAAAACATAGACCCAAACCTTCCTGGAAAAGTCATCAATAAATGTGACAAAGTACTTTGCTCCACCCATTGACCTCACCGACATTTTACAAACATCGGAATGTACCAAGTCCAACACCTCGGGCTTCTTGTGAGGAGGTTGACTCTTGAATGCAACTCTGTGTTGCTTCCCCGCTAGGCAATCTGAACATTTCTTGATGTGAACACCTTTCAACAAATTTTTCTTCACTAGCACCGTCATCCCTTCTCACTCATGTGCCCAAGTCTCTTGTGCCACAAAGCACACTTGTCTTCTTTCTGCAATGCATTGACACAAGCAGCAGAAAGCTTAGCATGAACATGATACAAAACTGAAACCATGTTACCTCTAGCAACAATCAGGTTTCCTTTAGTGAGCTTGTACTGTGCATTCCAAATCTGCTCAAGTACCCATCTTTGTCAAGCAACCCAACCGAGATAATGTTGAGACGAAGTGCCTCAACATGCCTCACCGACTTGAGGACTAGTGTGGTACCATTTTCAGTCTCCAAGTGCACATCTCCTCTTCCAATGATTTGTGCTCTATCATTGTTTCCCATCTTCACAACACCAAAATCACCTGATGTATAGTTTGTGAAGAACTCTCTATGAGATGTAGCATGTATGGTAGCACCGCTGTCCGGAATCCAAGTCATCTCATCACCATCTGCAAGGTTGATGGTCTCATCAGAAACAACAGTGATCTTCTCCTCAGTAGTAGAACCAAAACTACCATCATGTTCCTCATGCATGAGAGACATGATCTCCTCAACAACAGTAATCCGGCCCTCACTATCACTGTCACTGTCTTGCTGTTTCTGAACTTGCTTCTTCTTTTTCTTTTTATCCTTTTTCCATTCGTCACAATGCCACTTGATATGGCCCTTCTCATGGCAGTGATGGCACACAAAATCAGCATACTTTCCTTTGCCTTTTGATTTGCTTCTACTTCTTTCAGCCCCTTTACTCGGACCTCTACTCTTGCTTCTCCCCCGTGACTGAGTCACCAACACTTCGGAGTGTGAAGAAGAGCTATCCTTGTCTGCAATTTTTCTGGACTCTTCATTTAGTACCTTGGTCTTCACAAGGTTCCAAGTGACAACTCCATTAGGTGCTGAATTGCAAACGGTGACCTTAAAGGTCTCCCACGTGTCCGGTAATGAGCCAAGTAGCAGCAAGGCTCTCACTTCATCTTCAAATGTGATTCCCATTGAAGATAGCTGATTAATAATGCCCTGAAATTCATTCACATGATCTGCAATTGGAGTTCCTTCTTTGTACCTTAACCGCATCAATTTCTTGATCAAGAACATCTTGTTGGTACCTTCTTTGCGAGCATACAGCTCCTCCAATTTCTGCCATAAGGTGCGTGCATGTGTCTCATCAATGATATGGTTCAAAACATTGTCATCGACCCATTGTCGAATGAACCCACAAGCTTGGAGATGAAGTACCTCCCACAATCTTCCTTCATATCCTCGGGCATCTCTGTGGAGAACACCGGCCTCCAGTATTCTTTTACATACAGTAAATCCTTCATCTTACTCTTCCAAGCTTGATAATTTGTACCATTCAATGATATCATTCTGTTGGTATTCACTTCCATCTTTCAACACAAGCAAACTGCACTCAGCCCAAAACAAACCTTGCTCTGAAACTTGAGTACAAACTGAACCTCAGCTCTGATACCACTTTGTTGAGGGCAAAGGGGAGAAGATACACAACTCCAATGCCTCCCAGCCTGCAATGAACTTTGAGGATAGGTTCAACCAACAGCAATATGCAGCGGAAATAAACACAATCACATGCACAGGTGACACAAGGATTTACGTGGAAACCACCTCAACGTGAGGAGGAAAAACCACGGCTGTGGACCAACCGGTCCACGCAAGCTTCACTATGAGCAAGAGTCTTCTCCAGAACCTCTGGAGATTACAACACACACCAACTCGTTGCCCACCGGCAACAATAACAACAACAACCACAAGAGGCAAGATATCACAAAGCAGAGTATCACAGATTCTGTCCCCTTCGGTAATCAGCAAACTGCTCTTAAACCGCAGATCCAATCAGCACCAAACTCAGTAGACAAACAGACATATGTGTCCCCAACATACCCACCAAAGATGAGCTCAATCGGACACCGTTTGCCTGCCCAAACTGTTCTTCTACCAAACCTGCTTCGTGCTGAAACTGCAGCAGTCCGAACTGACAAAACCTATCTCAAATCTGATGCTCCTCTGACCCAAACCTCAAACCAGCTATCCAGATCGAAGTACTCAAAGTAAGGAACGAGCTCACCAAGTATGGAGTCGATCCAAGCACGTTTGACCCTCCAATCACCGGCTTGAAGGCAGACCGGTCAGATTCACCAAATCCTGACAGAAATCGCCTCTCCTTCTTCTTCCTCTCTTCTCACTGGGTTGTGTGTTCTTGTGTGTTCTCTCACTCTCTCTTTTGCAGCACACAAGCAGCAGCAACGTCCTGGTTGCTCTTTTCTACTTGCTACTCACGCCACCAAGATTGCCTTGGCTTTCTTCTTTTCTTACCTCACTTGGAGGCAGCTCAGCCGTTGGATGCGAACCTCGATCAACGGTTGAAACGTGTTGGACTTTCTAGGCTGATGTTGGGCTGCCAACACACCTCCATGTGGAGGGACATGGCCCAACACTAATCGCCTTGCATCACCCCTCTGCGTGCATTTAAACAACTAACACTTTGTTCATACCGATGCGTGCACATTAATTTGTTAATTTGTTGAATGTTGTTCTGCGCAGGCTATGTGCTCTGAAGACTATACACGACTACACATGCGCTTTGCTCTGAAGACTCTGCAAAGGTGCTGTAAAAGGTTCCATGCCATGGTAGTTTGAATACAAAGATAGACTTGATGTCAAAGAAGCACGCTGCTTCTTCATCTGCACATTTGCTGTTTGTGTCAAGCAACCAAACACAAAAAGAGCTAATCGACGGTGTATTGACAATGAATTCGTTATGCAATGCAACACCTGATAGCACAGAGCTGCCATGTTAATGTGTAAGGTCTGCGAGACCAGACTGATTCAAAACTAGAGGACAGTGCCCATTATGCTTTTGCAAAAAAGAAATTGGAGGGATTTCCGCATAATACAATGACCACCGAAACCCGACCCCTCGCGCCGCTCCCCCAGGCGGCGCCAGGGGAGAAGAACTCGCACCGCCTAGCCCTCCCCGTCCGGCGCCTCCCTGCCGCTGCCGTCGCCGGCTCCGGCCGCGGCGGTGGCGGCGCCCCCCATTGCCAAAAAGGTGGTCGGGGAGGCTTTTCCTCGCGCGCTCGTAGGAGGTGGCCGGCCCGTGGGGGCGGCGGCGGCCGGGGCTGCGGATGCCGAGCCGGCGGGCTCGGGCTGAGGTGATGGCCGGCGGATCCTCTGATGGCGGTGCGGCGCGGTGGGCGCCACCGGTGTCGAGGGCCTCGCCGGCGAGGCGCTCGCGAGCGGATCTGGGGCCCATCGGGCCCGATCTGGGCCTGGCGGGCCCGCGCGGGCTTGCGCTCTGGCGGGCGTTTTCGGCGTGAGCTGACTAGGAACTGGCGGTGTGGCGGAGGAAGAGGGCAGAGGAAGCCGGGACGGCGGCCCCGAACCAGCGGCTGCGGCAGGGGCGCGGCCGGCAGGGCTGCCGCCGTGGCATGAGGAGCCACGGTGGCTGCAGCATGCGGAGAAGATAGGTGGTGGCGACGGAGATATGCTCCCAACGGCTGCTCCTTGAGCTTCGTGGACAGGGAGAATTCCGGACGAAAGCTTGCACAAACTCCGGTCTGTGCCAACGACGGCGGCGCCTTCGGACGTCGTTCCCTTCTTGATCGCGTCGTTGTGGAATCTCGACCCAGTCCGACGCGAGTGGTTTCAAGACTCTCCGGGTGAAAACCTAAGCCCCGTCGGGGACGGACGACGGTGACGGACGCGTCACTACCTTGTTGGAGGCGTCGTCTTGGAGTTATTGGCCCTCGCGGTGCGATGGCTTCGCGATGGATGGGCAGGATAGCCTCGTGGTCGGGGGATGCGGATGCCGGGGCGGCGACCACGGATGGTGGCGGACGTCGAGGCGGCGGCCTCGGTGTCCCACGCTACGGCGGTTCTATGAGGCAGAGCCGTTGACTAGCGTGGGTCTAGATGGCGACTTGGATGAAGACTGCGTGGGCAGAGGGTTCGTCGATCTGACTGGATCGCCTTCGGGCAATGCGAAGGTCGATCTGGTTGCTAGGCCAGGGCGACGGCCCCAGAACAAGGTGGTTTTGGTGGCGACCTGGATGAAGACTGTGCGGGCAGAGGGTTCGTCGACCATGATTGGATCGCTTTCGGGCAATGCGAAGATCAATCTGGTTGCTTCGTCGGGGCGGCGGCCCCGGAACGGGTGGTGTGTGTTGTGGCGTTTAGTCGACTTGTGTCGTGTGGGTGGCGGGTCGCTTCGTCTGTGCGGTTTTTTGGCCCTGTTTTCCTCATAATCAGGGCATTGTATAGTTTGTATGGTTTTTGGGCCCGGTTTCACTTATAAACTGAGTCAATTATATTCTATCTATTCGAGCGGTGGATATCGACCACCTTAAACTCAAAAAAAATTCCGCATTATACTTTTGTGCAATATACGAGTGTCTGCAGGAAATATGCAGACAAGAGATTCAACCACTTCATTGTTCTATATCATTCATTAACAGCACAAGAACCTTAGACACCCAAGAATCCGTAGATGGAACGAATCTAACAACAGAGACAAAAAAACAAATCCATGTATAAACTGCCATAATCCTCTCAGTAGGGTCCACGAATTGAACGAATCGAAGTATCACACCTGCCATTAAAACAAAATACTCTCAACGGCCAATCTGAAAAATCAAAGAACCTAAGTTGCAGTCAATTGGCTCACGGCCTTCAGGATCAACGGAAGTACCGCGTCTACTATCCCCAGGCCTTGTTGGGCCAGTTCTTCGTGCGCTTAGCGGCTTCCCGAGCCTCCTCCGCGTCAGCGTGGGCCGCCAAAACCGTAGCTCGCTCGGCCGCCTTCCTCTCCTGCTCCACGATACAGTTGGCCTTGTGGTCCTCCGAGAACTTGTCGCCATACTCCTTCCAAGGGAAGCCGCACCGGATGCAGGACCAGAAGACCATCTTGGCGATCGAGACTACACCGCCGCCTCTCGATCATGATCACCGCCGGTTATGGATCTCTGTCGGACAAGTAGCCGTTATTTAGTGGTCAGGGTTTCAGGTTTGATCAAGTCAGCAGGTGGGTTATTTATATGGGCTCGGCTGACTGGCTGGCTAGCCGTGCCATCCACCGACCCAAAGAAGAGTTGTATTGTACTAGGTCCTCTACATGCGTCCCGCCACATCACTTCTTCTTCCTAATGGGCATCGGCATGACTACAAGCTCGACCCCACGCCTGATAGTCTCTTCAGGGTGGAGGGTTGCTTCAGCGGGGTAGTACTCGCCTTGTACGCCAACACTATCTACGCGTGCAACCCCTTCGCTCGTCACCGGTTCACGACTTCACGTCTACACTGGTGGCCCCAACATAGGCTAGGCCTAATTTACACTATACTATTATACTTTCATATAACTATTATTATATTATAGTCTTAATAAGTGTATTTTTTCAATATTACCTGGCTCAGTTAACTAAATACTACATCCGTACATGTTAACTAAATACTAGAGTACATCCGTACCTCAAAACAAAGCATATATTTGTAGTAAAAAATCTACATGGTGTAATTTCAACCAATCTTATATATAAAAATGTAAACATTTACAAGATTTAGTAAACATACTCTGAAAATATATTATATGGAAAGTTTATTTATATTGATTTGGTATTCTTAATGTTCAAATATTTGTGTATATGATTGGTAAATTTTACTAAATTTATACGCCTTCTTTTGAGAAACATATAGACTATAAACTTTTAGTAATATTAAGTGTAACCTTGTTTGTGCTATAACGTACATTAAAAATACACTTAGCTTGTGTTTAATTTAAATATATTTTTGTAACAACTATGTTATATTTTTCTATGTAGAAATAGGCTAATAATGGTAAAATTGTACGCCTCCATATTTTTGCAGTAGCATTAAGATTTAATTATCTTCAATATTTCACGAGGTGTACTTATTGAATATTCTAATAAATATCTTAATAGCAGTTTCGGGTGAATCATTACATCAGCAAATTTATAGAACTTTAAATTAAAGTTGAGTCGTAAGCTTGAGTTTCTACCTTTTTTCCCGTGATCACGTGTGTTTTACAAGTTACATTGTTAATAATAATCCAGCGACACATGTATTCTATGTACTTAATATTCAAGTATAAGCATGAACTAGCGACCCATGATCATAAGAAATATTATGGATTTTACAACTTTCTCATACATACGATTGATCGGTTAGGTTCATCGAAATGCATTTGCTATCACTATTGTGTACCCAAGTTATCATGAAATTTTCTCAAATAACAAACTGTCCACAATATTAAAATAGAAACTTAGTTATCAAAACTTTCATTACAACCGGTAGGACTCCTACCTGGAGAGAGACTAACAACCTAATTTCACTCGCCACCACCGACCATGTTTGTTTTACAAGACTATCAGGTTGGTTTTTTCCTACCCCCGTTCCGCAAAATAAGGCCTTTTTTCTCTTTGATATCATAACCAAAAAAAAAACTTCTCGAGTTATCAAAATCCATAGTCAAATTCAGCCCTTGGTTATTCAAGTTAGTTTTTTTTTCCAGAAGTCCAAGAATGTAAAATCGTAACCAAGTTTTTATTAAAAAAACTATCAACAACTATGATACTACATAGATATCATAGGAAACTATATTTCAAAGTGTATCTAATGATACTGATTGTGTATACTCCCCCTGTTCTAGAATATTTGATACAAATTTATCTAAATATGTATGTATCTACACACTATATGTCTGAATACATCTGTATTTAGACAAATCCATGTCAAATATTTTGGATCAGAGGAGTAGATGTCAATGATTTTGTTAAAAAGTTTTGTCAAACATTGTGTAGTTTGACTTTAATGAGATTAATAGACCTTATTTTGAGGAACAGAGCCTGTATGTGATACACGGTTTGTGGTGATAACTCCAATCCTATAAAACAAATAAATCTTGATATGGACATTAATTAATACTTTCTAGGACATGATAGATAACCGTGATCATGAGAATAGTTTACTATTTGGGGCCCTCGTATTCTTAGACTAGCTATAGTGAGGAGTATCATACACTAGTATCATGCATATGATAGAAGCATATGATACTAATTCCATAGTGAGTAGTAACATATGTGTGGTATCATATAGTAATGTATTTATTAGGTTGTAGACTCATCTTGTCTTGGAATCCGTTATGTTACGATATCTACCTATGATACCACTGTCATCTCTTTCATCATTAATTGCAGTGACACGTCATCTTTCTGTCAACGTGGTATGCATGATATTACCTATGATACTCCCACTATGGCTAGTCTTAGGGTCTGGGACGGTTGCCCTGTTTGCCCGTCCTATAAGACGACTCTGTTCGAAATCTTTCTTTCGGATAGTGGAGACGATGTTGACGAGTGTGGTGAAGTATTCTTCCATTTCGGTGGAGGCACAAAAAGACCATGAAGCTATCGGTAGGAGGTGATCGGCGATGTGCGGGAGGTGGGCGATCACCTGGCCGAGGAGATCCGGTAGGAGGCTGAACCACTGGGGATACTCCGGAACCGACGCCATGAGAACCGGATCAGATTGATCGTGTGAGCGTGGGAACTGCGTAGTTGCGTACACGGCAGAGGGAGAGATGTATCTAGGCCAGGGTTTCTGGAGAATACAAGGACCCTGTCGGTATCAGATGGAGGAAAAAGTCCAGCCATACGCGACTTTGTTTTTTGGATGAAGGTGAGCACGTTACGAAATTAATCCCTACTGTTAAGCGCTAATATAAGCAAGAGTGCCATTATGGTGCGAGGCTCTGACAATTTGGACCGGGCATTCATGTAGTGGACATATACAGCTTGTTTGTGCAAATATGTTCAAATTTAGCAAAAAATACTGCAAATGCTGATCATGAACTGAGTATCTCGGGTTCTTATACAGCACACTGTCTTGTGCACAACACTAAACACTTGTTTTCATGTAGCTGAAAATTTGTGAGAACCATGTGCGGACTATAGTACAATACTCTATCCTTACATGATCTTCCCTTTACAGCAATAAAATGACTTTATATGATATGTTTCTAGTCGTTGCTTCGTTTAAAGATAATTCAACAACTAGTATTATGTTCCAGGTTATTTCTAGTATATAATCAACAACAAATTAATCAGCTAGTAAGATATACTATATTTCTACAGTTTTACTGCTATATGATCTGCATCAGTTGGTCAACTAGCTCCGACTAGTTATTATGCTTTAAGACACTAGGAGGTCTTGCAGGTCAGGAGTGTGTCCTTGTTAAACAGTTTTGACTACTCCTTCCTTGATAGTCTTAATATGATAGCTAGGGACGACGACTGCTTCAACCTTTTGGTTTGATTTGACCAAACTATGAATTTATGATCCACCACAACTCCACAAGTTTTGTCCAGTATTTATAGTTTTTAACTATTAAGATACAAACTATTCCCTTTGAACTACCTTTGCTTATCAAATAACTTGGAGGGAAATATAGAAACATAAAAGTATTTTACAATAAATGTCCTTAGTTGTACCTATTGTTAAAAGGATAGATCTTTGTTTATTTGCTAACCATCCAAATGTAACATCCTTAACGGGCAAAATTTTATTCTCGCAACGAAATAATTGTTTCTATTTTTTCGGACCCCAACTACAAAATAAGAGTGCTAACTATGTGCCTATAAAATAGGAAGAACTAGGATGGGTGAAATTTATTTTTACCTTACAAGGCATACGCATCCATATTATTCCCTTTGCCAAACTAAGCCTGCAGCTATAAGAGCAACTCTAGCCAATCTTGGAAAAATTGGATCCCGCAAAATCCATTTGCGTTACGGCGCGTGGTGCCCGCCCGATCAAATCCCTCAAATCGTGTATTGTAAACATAATTTACCGTATGGCGCAGGGTGATCATCGATCTTCATCCTCATCATCCAATTCGATGGGGTATGGATCCTCCCTTCGGCAGAGGAGCTTCTTGATCACTCACTTCCACTCCTCACTATGCTGGAGACATTTCCAACAATGTTTGAGCACAAATGTTTTTTCCTTTTGATGCGGCCATGTGCTTACACCTTTCTTGTGCAATGCAGTCCTACATTAAATTTCAAGGACAAGATTAGACACAATTCAAATGGACAAGTTGTCAAAAGAAAAATTGCAAAGTTCACATAATCATCAGTGGTGCAATAGCATTCCTCACTTTCTCCAAACAACCACTCCACCGGCTACCACATTGCTTGATGGCATCTATCGACCTTGCAAATATCTCAATGAGAGAGGTGGTGGTGACGCCATGAATCGGTGAAATTTGTCCTCAATGCATTGTCAATACTTCCGTACGGATTGATCATTTGTCGGTCACTGCATAAAGTTTAAAGTTTCACACTCTCACATGCCTTCACCAAGGAAATATCATAAGTTTCCATGTAATTCACTCTTCTCTTGGATTTCCCATCCGACTGATTATTTCGGAAGCATTGACCACTTCCTCCGCCTCCTCCATTTTCCAGGATCAACACCAAGTTGCTCAAATGATCAATTGGCACATCCCAATTGTTGAAGCTGGCATCCTCCAACATGCTCACATAAGATTTTGGCACAACATTGAAACTATACAATGCAAATACAAGCTCACATAACCATCCAATTGTCAAACATATGAATTTAACACAATATGGAGCTCAGGTGTCAATTTGTACCTCCAAGATAAATCATCAAACACGTTTGGGCGCTTATGTCCATGAAGTTTCAGGTAGGAGTCATGTTCGTTGTCGGTGCCGGAGGAGGAAGAGGAGGGGCTGGTCCTTTCTCCGCCGCATTATTCGTGTTCGTTGGCCTAAATGCGGCCGAGTTTTCCAGTCATATTGGCACGGGAGGAGACAACCCGGACCATTGCCCTAGCCTCGTAAGAGGCAGCCTAAAAAATGTGGCCACAGCTTCGGCAGCCCTAACGACAAGGCGCTGGCCCTGTCACTTGCGTTTGGGCGCGGCCGCCAGAGGTGGAGCCAACACGGTGTTGGAGGACATGGACATGGCTCGGTTGAGACTACAGTTGAGGAAGATGGACGCACGGATTCTTATTTAGAACTTCTTAGATCAACGCCTCATTGAACCGTAGCTAATCCGTTTTCACATATGTTTCAAGTTTGCACTGCGATTTGAGTATTATTATTTGTTTCATGTTGAACAATTTTCTTGTTTATGATACTGCACAAAGCATTGGTTTGCTATATTTATGGTTAATGTTGGTGTCTTTTGTTTGCTGCAATGAATCCTATATTATGTGTTTCAGTGTGGCATGGAAAAAAGTGCTATTAATAGTATTGATTTTATAGTAATAAATTAAACACCCCTGACAGCTTGCACGACTAGGATGTCGGAGAAGTGAAAAGCAATCTCCAACAGGGCGTGAGGGCAAAAACAACAAGATGCCCGAAATACTGTTGTTTAGCGATGACAAGTTAGATGAGTATATTGTCGAACACCTTCATCTCCGGAGTGGCGGTGAGCGGGTGTTTGAAAATATCTATGACAAAATTCACCCTGTCGGTTATCATTTAATCAACATATATTCTGTCAGAGAAGCATAAACATCTCTGACAACTTTTCTCTGACGGACGATCTTTGACAGGAACCTGTCAGGAAACATAATCTCCGACATGAACGTATAGTTCTCTGACTGTTTAAGCCTATCAAGAAAAGCCAAATCCTTTGTAGTGTCGGAGGTGCCGGCACGGTGTTGGAGGATGTGGAGGCAGAAGATACAAGCGGCGTGGGAGGCATAGCAGGGGTCGTTTGTGGCCGTGCGACTGCGGAATCGGAAGGCAGCGGAATGGTGGAGTCCGTGACGCCGCCTAGACAGCAGGACGAGGTCGAACGGAGCGGCAGGGATGTGGACGGAAGCGGAAACTCGGAGCCAGAAATATCCCTCCCGCCAAATACTCAAAAAAAGAAATAGCCGAAACTTGAAATATCCCCGCGAACCTGGTATGGAGAGGTGGGAGCTCTTTTTTCGGTTTCTTCCATTTTGCAGGATCTGCTAGAGTTGCTCTAACTCGCTTATGTTTGAATATAAGCACGGAACATAGCTTACTTTGTATTACAGTGGTATTCTGTAAAAAAATGTAATCAAAATCCTTTTTAATATGTGGCCTTAAACGTAAAAAGTGTTTTGATGAAGCATGGGATAATAATTTTGCATCAATGATTCTTTTTGAGAGAATTTTTTTGCATAAAAGATTGGGCAGGAGCACTTTGTGTTTTATTAGTGCGAATGATCTATTCAGCTAACGTAACTTTCTTGTGACTGTTCCACCAAGAAAAGAAGAATCTATTTGCAACTCAAAATTCTGCAACTCCTACAATGTCCTTTTCATTGCACGGCATGTTGCACAAGTCACAATTCTGAGAGCTTGGAATTAACCAATGAAAACACATGGAAAAGATTTTAAAAACATACTACTTGTAATTTACACAACTAGGTCTGGTGGAAAAACCCACACCCTCCAATAGCCAGCTAACCGACACATGGGCCCTAAAGGTCTAACAATCCCTGTTCTCATGTCAAACACATCGTTTGTATCAGGAAAATATACGAGGTCATGTTCCACTTCTCCACATGCAGAAAGTAAGCGGCTGAAGCAGCCATTGATGAAGATCGCATGGCCGCCAAGCCCATTGGCCACTGGTACCCATGTCCCTGCATCGACGTCTGCCTCAAAGATCTCAACCTTGCGAGTATGGTCGGTTGGAGTGAAAGCGGAGAATAGCCACTCCCGCCTAACCATGAACAACTTACCATGCGACTCGACAAGGTGTCTGCAAGTCAGGATGATATCGTACCTTCGGTTCACACCCTCTTCACATTCAGACAACATACCATCGCCCGCTGATTCTAACTGACACCTCCAGATGTTGCATGTGACGGCAACGAGGTCGTCGGGGGTTGACCGCATGAGCACCTTGCGGATCTCGAACACCCCGGGAACCTTGCCGATGATGGAGTCCAGCTCCGGGAGCGGCACGGTGGCGCCGGTGAAAGGGTTGTGCAGCGAGTATGCGTGCGTCCGCGCAACCTCGTCGGTGCAATCGAGGGCGAGCCAGTCGTCGGTGGAGCCGACGCACCTCGTGTTCTTTGGGAAGAAGGGGAGACGATGGATGAGGCCGCTGTCCAAGAGCGTCGAGAACGAGCCGTCTGAGAGCATCTTCACTCGCGGCGCCCAAACGTCTTTGGGGCGTGCCGGACACAAAATCGTCCCCACTCGCGGCGTCCAAACGCGAATTCGGTCCGGCGCGGTCCAGTTTTGTGTCCGGCACGCCCAGCCCACGCCCTCAACTTGGGGAGGCTTGGGGCGGCCCCGGACGAAAGGAAACGCGACGCCACGTCGGCCTCCGACGCGCGGGCCACGCCTGGCAGTGAGACAAGATCCCAATAAGTGCCGGCTTCCCCCAATTCGTCCGCAGAAATCACATTTCCCCGCCATCTTCCCGCCATCTCTCCCGCCAAAAGAAAAGCTCTCGCGCCGCGCCGGCACCCAAGGGGAAGGCAGCGAAGGAGACGAAGGCGGCGGAGAAGACGCTGGACGTCAAGCGCAAGGCCCCCCCCCCACCCAGGGAGAAGCCGGAGGAGATGAGGCAGGAGGATTGGGACCTCGACGTACTCCGGCGCCGATTGGACACGCAGAGCCGTGCTGGGCGCCGCGTGAAGGAGAATGAGAGGAAACGGCTCGGCACGGCGGCGCCATTGACGGCAAGGAAGATCGCCGCCATGAACAAGACCGTCGCCGCCTTGAACCAAGCATTCGCCTTGGGAGGGAGCCCAGAGAGCAGCGCCACTCTACGATGCAAGGTTGGCGGCTCGCCGTCGAATTCCTCCTTCTTCGCCGACAGCGCCGCCGCCACGCCTCGCACCAGGTTCTCCCCCGAGTACGGCGACAGCCAGCATCATGGCGGCTTCGACCCCAACGTCATCTTCCCTTCTTGTGGCCTGGATCTAAACCACCCCGTCGATCTGAATTCGCCGGCGATGCGGAGAGATCCCGCCGTCCAAACGGCCGCCGGTCGGAGCCTTTCATTCGACGCGGGCGCCTCCCATGTGATCGACGAAATGACTCCCGACGCCCCGGAGCTCATGCAGGTATGAACCCGCGTTTTGTAGCCATGGCATGTACAATAGACGGTGTGGCTACCGGCCTTGCTCCTTGTGTGTAGGAGACCGCCCATATCATGGACGACATCATCAACGACAACGCCCGGGCAGAGGATGACGACGACGGGTTCGACGAGGATGAGGAGTACTATGAGGACGACGCCGAGAACGACGACGAGGTCGAGGAGGAGGGGGTGGTGACCAACGCTGTGGTCGGCGAGCAGGCGGCGAAGAAGAAGAAGGGGAGCTGCGGCACAATCTGGACGACCAAGGAAGACGAGTGCATGGTCGAATCATGGAAGGCCATTACTACCGGCGAGATCACCGGCACAAACCAGTCGAGCACCGCCTACTGGTCCCGGATCAAGGACGAGTTCGACGAGCGCCGGTTCACCAAGGACTTCTACAAGGTGAGCATGGTGCGCGGCCAAGGCGCCATCGAGCATAGGTGGCGCATCGTCCAACGCCTCGTCAACAAGTTCCACGGCTGCCACGAGAACATCGTCGACCGGAAGGAGAGCGGGAAGGGCCCGGCGGATCAGGTGACCGCCGTCTTGCGATCCCCTTGTTGTTTTGTTGCTTAAGTACAATTGTGATCGTCGTCGGCTTGTTTTGTTGTAGGTCATCGACGCCCTTGTGTTGTACAAATCCATCAACAAGGAGAAAAACTTCAAATTGATGCATTGCTACAAGCTTCTTCAAAGTTGTGAGAAATGGAAGGCACACCGGCGGATTTTGAACAAGAACGGCCGCGCCGAGCTCAACGCCGATCCCCAAACTCGGAGGGGCGGCCAATCGAGAACAAGAAGGCGAAAGCGGCCTTGGCAGCGGCGGCAAAGACGGACAGAGTGTAGTCGTCCATCGACAAGGTCCTCGCCGATGTTTGCTCCAACTCGAGCTTGAGGCGCGAGGAGAACAACGCAAGGTGGGCGACCTTGATGCAGAAGGCCGACGTCAAGATCAACCTCGAGCAGAAGAAAGCCACCGTCAAGAAGAGGAGTCAGAACTTCATGATCTTGACGGCCGACGTCTCCAACTTGGACCCGCTGGCGAGGGCGGCGCACAACATGTATCGCGCCGCGATCCTGCAAGAGCTTGGGCTCGTTCCGCCCGAGAACGGCGGCAACCACGGCACCGAAACCGGCCACGGCGCGGACGACCAGGTCGACGATGACCCTGACATGATCCCCGATGACCCCGACATGACTCAGCCCGGCTATGGCTACGTGCCCCAGCCCGGTGACAACATCTAGATCGGCGACGACGACAGCGGTGGCGACAAGCAGACGTCAGGCAAGCCCGGCGTATTTTGGCGGCATATTTTGACGTAGTGTATTTTGGCGGCACATTCGAATTTGCAAATTTGGACGCCGCGAGTGGGGAGCGAGGGCGCCCAAACGGCCTGTCCGGAAGGCGTTTGGGCGGCCGTTTGGGCGCCGCGAGTAGAGATGCTCTGAGAATACAATCCACGGGAGCTGCTTCGGAGGGGAGACGTGCAGGCGCACGGCCGCGCGCCATGAGCGGCACACAGCGCGGAAGCGAGCGCGGTCGCCGGGGAAAGGGAGGCGCCGGATCACCTGGCCGAGGAGATCCGGCAGGAGGTTGGACCACTCTGGAATTAATGCCATGGGATCCGATCGGTCGTGCATGCAACCTACGCGATCTGCGAAAGATGCTGTGCGTCCCTGGCGGCCGGGGGAGAGAATTATTTATAGCGCGTGCAGGCTTGCAGCCGATTTCAGGTTCTGTTCGGAATCGGATCGGAGGCGACCAATATCGGACTCCGTATCTGTGCTCGTGCAGGAGAACAAACATTTCGTTTTGGAGTAATCATATAAGTTTAGTGTGATATTGTGCCAGCGATTTCTCGCTTCAAATAGCATTGAACAACCAATCAAAATTTTCCTTCTTTTCAGAATATATTTTCACCCTGAACCTGAAGCAGGGACGCATCTTCTGTGTAGTTATTCCGCATGCATTCCGCATGCAGTTTGATCTGTCGATGACTGCAGGCTTCTTAGCTTAAGCTTTGGTGGTTCACTTCAATCGATTTTATGCATTAGCAAATCGCAACGAATGGTGGTCACTGGAAGGAGGTTAGCCGTGCGTGCGCCTTGAAGAGCAAAGCGTCGAGTCTATACCAATGTTAGATGTAAAACTAACCTAGAACAACTAGATTAAATGTGAAAGCAACATAGAACAACACAATGGATCTAACAGAGGGGTTTAGAGATCATTACAGGCTCCAACACTTGCAGCCATCGTCGCCTGCGTGGTGCATGCGAGGTTTAGGGTCGGTGTAGAGCAAGTAGTCGTTGCAGAGGTCGACGACGATCGTGAGAAGATGCGGATGCCCTCCGGCCTCCACCGACACTGCCTAGGCACGACACGGCGAGGTTTCAGCCTTTCCCGTTGCTGGTGCACTAACTGCGATCGGGGCAAAACTGGGGATGTTGGGGAGCTGCGTGACTTAACGCTAACAGGTAGTCGTAAGCCGCCGGGACTCCCCCTAATTTCTATGCGCATGCAACAGGGAGGCCACGAACCATTGGTTGGTTTGGGCGCCCCCGATCAGGGCGGTATGTTATGTACGAGAGAGGAACGAACGTTGGTTCGTGGGCCTTCTCTCTTATCTCTTTATCTCTTCTATTTTGACTCGGTTCTGTTCTTTTTGAACCGTACAGATCAACCAACATTTCTTAGTGGGCCGCAACTGGCACAATCCACCAACAGTGCAGTTTTTTCATTTTTCATTTTCACAAATCTTTGAATATTTATTTTACTTTTTATAAATCAGGGTAATAACAGAAAAATTATAAAGCATAAAATTTGCATGAATACTCCCATGTATACTTAAATTTTTTAAAAAGTTAATCCGTCGTAAAATGGTGTTTCCTATGTATGATTTCAAATGTTCATCCGGATAAAAAAACCTGTTCATGGTATGGAAACAATTGGCACGGCTAGAGCTTAGTTAGAGGCTGGCGAATCACGACACAAATCCAACTGACCGGGTTTTGTTTTTCTCCCTCTCAGTCGCAACCCATATGTAACAACAGAAATCGCCAGTTCAGACTTTGCGCCTCAAGCGTTTGAGCTGTTCGTAGCTGACCGGATCCTCTGCTGATTTTGCAGTCCACCGGCGCGAATGATCTTGCAGTTCCACCCGCCAAATTCACTGCGGCGACCGAGGGAGGCCCAAGGACGAGCCGTTTTAAAGGTGGCTCACGAGACCCCCGTGACGGGCTGGGCTCGGAACCAGTACCCAACTACCGCCGGTCCACCACCGGCCCCATCTGTGGTTAGCTGGGCGGCATTTTCATACGGATTGCGCACCAACAAAATGAGTAGCGAACGATAGCTCGATCATACGGATTGGAGCCAGTGGAATTGGAAATTCGAATCGCTCTGTGATCGACGACGAGGTGCTTGCTGTAAATGTGTTGGAGGTGCATGAATTCAAGCGAGACCTACCGCCGGCCCACCCCGTCATTTACACGTCAGGGTGCAGGTGGGACGCTTCGCGGGAGTCCCGCGTATGTCCCACAACTGCCGCATAGTTTATATGGGCTACCCGCCAACGCCCACATCCAGTTATGCTCGTTCGTGCGAGTAGTGGATGCGTTTGTGGCGCTGCAGTGACAGCCCAGGGAGAGAGCAGCTCGTGCGTGTTCTGCACAGGAGCGTGCAGGGCGAGAGCGACAGGAAGCCAAGAGCTTCAGCTCGCAACAATGGTGGACAGAAAAGGGGACGAAGGCAGGAAGCTAGAGCAACCATGGAGACCAACGGTGGCGAATTTCGCCGGAGAAGGAGTTCGTCCGGACTGGAAGAAGACGATGCCGCCGGCGTTGTAGTCGTTCTCATGCCAATTACTCCGGCGTAGATGAAGTAGAGGACTCAGCGGATCTCCTCGTAGGGGAAGCAGCTCGAGAGGTGGTCTAGAGGGAGGGAGAGATTGCCATGGCAGAGGTAGCCGGCGGGCGGCGGCGCTCGTGCGGCTCCCCTGTCCACGCATTAGATATGGATGAAATCGTGAGATTAACGTGGGAAAGTGGGAAGCCCACATATGCCCACTTGTTTTTTTCTGTCTCCCCGTGGGAGCCCAGTTAACGTTTTACGTGGGCTTGGGTAGTGGGCGCCGTGGGCAGCCCACTCCCACCTGCAGCCTGATTTACACGTACGGATGCACTTGTAGTCTCAAACTGAAGAAACAGAGGGCGGAGAGAGAGAGAGCCACGCACCGTATATCTACAGTCATTTCCCAGGCACGTCCAACCTGCATCGTAAAAATGCCCAAGAATATTTCTTTTTTATTATTACAAAGACTAGCAGTCATATATTTACCCAAGTCCGAGCCTTATAAAAACACCCCACCTTACAATAAAATTATAAACATGCCTAAGGCGAATTCGTCCTTGTCTTCGACCTATCGAAGCCGATGACACACCATGAATCTAGCTCAAAAGCCGCACCAGGTCCGCAACGATGAAACCAATTTAATCGTTGTAACCGTGATCGGAAATTCACCGGACGTTGCGAGGAGACGTCGAAACGTCAACTTGAGAAGAATCCGATGTCTGGACGAGGAGACCTTTGCTCCATGCTGACGTAGAAAGCGTCGTCATAGTAAGTTATATTGATGAGATCACCGGCCAATGCCACTGCAAACTGCGATACAAGCATCATGGTCGACTACTCCCTCCTTCAACCTGAAAAATCATTATTCAGGAAACCAACCCATGCGCGCTTCGCGGCAATTTCCGGAACTAGCGCGCTACAAGGAGGGCCAGAGGTGAGAACGTATCATGTGCAACGAAGGAACCGGTGCACCCCACTCCGGTCGACCATCTAAAAGATTTTAAAAAAATCTGAAAAAAAGTATGTGTATTGATACAACATGAATATTCATCACCACAAAATTCAACTCTAAATTTTAAACATAACATTCAGTGAAAATGACAAATTTGTCATCAATAGTGATAATGGACCAAATTTAAAGCCCAACTTCATTTTAGCACTATTCATTGACTGATTTGTCTATTTTGTTTCTTGATATGTATTATGAATTTTGATTTGAAATTTTGTGACATGTTAGAAATGAGTAATACCTATGTCAAAACTTTTTTTCGGAATTTTTGAACACATTTTAAGCGACCAATCAAAGTTGGGTGCACCGGGTGCACCAGTTCAGTGGGTGCACTGGATATGTTCTCGGCCAGAGGTACTTATTGCATTGGTCCGTCGACTCTGACATCCGGACGAATGACACGAGGACACGATAAACTTACAAACTAGAAACTAGATCAAGACTACCCATGGAGATCCAAGGTCTCCCTGCCTCCCAACATCAAAACTAGCCGCCATAGGCGAGGTAGACTGGTAGAATCTGCTGGCGAGGATGAGGATCATGTGGCAGAATCTGTGATCGAAACCAAGGATGAGGTCCAGCGGAATAATGTAAATGGTTTTGATATATCTTGTTATCGTCAACATAGTTCTGCATTTTTGTACATTAAGTTTTGCATCCATCTCACAACAATGTTCTTAGCGGTTCCAATTTTTCATTTGCATCGGTGTAGAATGCTTTGAGACATTATGGATTGCGCCAACCCGTCTGATGTGAACTATTTGCCATCGAGGGAGGCCACTTTACACACCGAATAATTTAGTAATTCACGTGTTCGAAAGTTTTCTTTTTTTCTTTTGTTATTATTCTTTCGTCACATTTTCAGCATTTGCAACAACACCATGCACCCGGATCACATCTTGAACAAACATAATATATAACAAATAAATCCAAGATGGCATAACATTTTCACCAAAATTTGCACAACTCAATTATAAGTGGTTGTGATTTTGTAAGAGAATAGCAAACGTGATTAAAAACGATACAGTATCCTCCATAACTTACACTAGTCGTCTCGTCGCCAGGACAACGTTTCTTCGTCTCAAGGAAAATGAAGCCTGGTTTGGTCAAAAGACATGGAAGGTATTAACGCCCGTTAAACCCCTCACTCCCTCTCTCCCATTGCCCACGATTTCCGTCCCCCTTATAAATACACGCGCATCCATCACACCCATGGAATCAATCCTCCAAACAATCCTCGATTTCCCTCCCGATTCCCGCATCATTCCGTGTCCAGGGTCCAAATCCATCACAGATGTCAATGGAGAGGAGCACGGCGCAGCCACTGTCTCCGCGCCTCTCGGCATCGTCCACTTCCTCGCCCGCCACCGTCGGCGCTCTCCTCAACAATGCCGCCGCTGGTGCCAGCGTGGCCCCGCGCGAATGCCGCTCTCCGCGGTCGCTGCTGTCGCGCATTCTCGGCAGGGGCGGCGGCGGGTTCGGCTGCCGCATGCGCATCCCACGCTACTGCTCCAGCGGCGCCGCCAAGGAGGGCGTCGGGGAGGAGGAGACCGCGGCTCAGGTGGTCGCGATCGAGCGAGCAGGAGCCCGCGAGTCGCCTCGTAGTTCCCTGCAGGGTACGTGATTGCCGCAAACTGGTGCCATTAGTGATCAGTGTTTATGTTGATGTCCAATGGCATGTTTAATTGTTATCGCAGGGAAGAAGGCGGAGCCGGAGGTGTCGGCGGCGAGCCTCGGGCTGGGTGCGGGCCTGGTGCTGCTGCTGTCCAAGGGCGCGGCAGAGCTGGGCAGGATGGCCGAGCTGCGCGCCCAGATGGAGCAGCTGGTGATGGACGCCAAGACGGAGGCGCGCCCCGGCGGCTGCCGCTCTGACGACGACGGCGCCAGTGTCGTCAAGGAGCGCATCGTCTTCGCCGACACCGGCGACGAGAACACCTTCTCCTCCCGCGGCTCCCGCGCTGCCGTTGCCTCGGCCGGCGAAAATGCTGCCGCCGCGATGGATCAGAAGGAGGCAGAGCTCGAGGCGGAACTGACGCGCCTGCAGCTCGCATCCGACCACGACGGCGAGGAGTGCGCCACGACGCTGCGAGATCACAAGCTCGAGGTACTGTCATTTTGCTTCAACCAACCACAAGTGCTCTCTGCAATGCAAATCTGAATTCCATAGTTTTAAATAGCCGGCTATAGCTATAGCTTTTTGAGTATTTTGGGACTAATGAATCTATGTATAATTTCCGGCTATAGCCCCATTTAGCCCTGATTTAGCCTGGCTATAGTTCTTTTTAAGAGTTGGCTCTATTTGTTATAGCTGGCTATTTAAAACACTGCTAAATTCCCATGTATGTTCGCAGTCCGAGCCGAAGAGCGATGTCTCCTCCGAGAACGGCTCCCCTGCTCGCGTCGACCACGACAGCATTGTCATAGATTACGGAACAGGGGAATGCAAGGAAGACGACGACACCGACGTCGATGAGGAGGAGGACCAAGCAGAGGATGTGGAGGAAGAGAGCATGCCGTGCCATGGCGGCGTGCCGGCCCGGGTGCTGGAGCGCAGGCTGCACGAGCTGCTGCAGTCGCGGCACGAGGAGCGGATCGCGGAGCTCGAGACGGAGCTGGAGCGCGCCCAGAGGAAGCTGCGGGAGAAGGAGCGCGAGGTGTCCCGGTGGCGCGACACCGCCAAGCTCGCCTCCCGCCACAGGGACGACTCCCGCCTCAGGTAGAAGAATCAAACAACCATGGACGTGCGCGAAAGAAGAAAATCAGATCACCTCTCAATGTGATTTATGAATTTCCGCTTCGATCATGCAACTACTAGATGCAATATACTCGTACATGGGTATCCGGCGTCATGAATAATTGCATGATCACTTAATATAATGTTATCACGAGAAGAGATTTGGTGCTCCCGAGCACCAGTGATCCCGGTGGTTTAAAAAAATTGAAGTTTTAAAAAATTCTGAAAAAAATCATGGGCTAAACTAAAATGAGAAAATTGAAGATTTGAAAATATACATATTTAGATCCACAATTTTTTCATTTTCGTGTAGCCCAAACTACAACGTTTTTTAAGTTGATTTTTTACACGTTTTCGGTATATATCATTGGCAACATCTGTGATTTGTTTCAGATTTTTTTAAAACTCAGAAATAATGTTTTTGAATTTTTTAAACCAGCAGGATCACTGGTGCTCGGTAGCCAAACACACTTTCCGTATCATCACTCCTTTTATGTTCTTTGTTGAGTACATTCTCAGACTACAAAATCAATATATCATCGTCGCTCCTCTTGTTCTCAGACCATAGAACCTGGTCCACCATAGAAGATACTCATACCAGAATCATTGACTCGAAAGTTGTCGACGGTATACAAGGTGGAGTTGCTCGTGCCATGGTCGACTTTGAAGTTATCCTCCGGGGTAATATACTTGTTGTTCTCGTCTATGATCTTGATGTTCTTTATGAAAGCTGCTCTTTTAAATCCTTCGGAGGCGAAATGACCGCTGCCCATCTGCGGGGCGTTTGACGAGGCGGTCGGCCCCTGAACAATTCCTCCCCAGAATGCGAAATTGCCCTTGTCGTTGATGAAAGTGAACAATGCACTTGGCCAATATCCAATCGGAGTGTTACTTTTACCATACGTCAACCACCAATTTTTCGACTTTTGATCCTAAAATAAACCAAGATTGTAGGGTAAATGCCCATTCAAAATTATATATACATGACGATGTAAAACCCTCATTGCTCCGGCCAATTTTTTATTTGAAAAAGACAAAAACTTTGTCTTATATATTGTCTTTGCAATATCTTTTATGTTGGTTAGGAACATTCAATAAATCAATTTAAAAATACTAATTTGTGCGCATATCATTTCTACACGCTACTTTAGAAATCACAAGAAAATAAGAGAATACCTTGAAAATATGAACTTTTATTACATATTGTGGTCCATCATAGACCGAAACATGTTGTATTCTTGCTCCAAGACCAAACTTGCGGCTGACTTGCACAAAACCACGACAACTGTTATCAATGCACGACTTCTTTTCTAGGCCTTCAGTCTAGGAAGTTTGTTCAAAGGTCAACAAAACACTATATTAATTTTATAACCAAAATTTATATAGACCATAATAGCATGTACCAAAAAAAAATGCATTACCCAAGCAATATGAAACCTAACAAAGGTATCACCACTCAGGCTGGATTTACTTCAACACCAACACCTATCCTGTCCGTGTGTTCTCCTCCTCCATTATTAATTTGTACCCATGATGCACTAAAATCCTTACTATCTTTATTCACCTTTGGCTCAAAAACACTTAGTGTAGCACCTGCACCATATAACTCATCATTGTACTTGATGCCTGCCACCTACAGGAAACAAAATTAACATCGGTAAATGAGAAGGCTGAATATTATGTATACATAAAACGGAAAGTGGTTTTTGCACCCCGAGATCTAGTGCTCCTGCCACTTTAAAAACAATTCGAAAAACATAACCAAATTTTCAAAAAAATCTGAAAACAATCATGCATATTTTCAATGAGGTATACTACAAGCGTGTAAAATCTCAATGCAAAAATCTTTATATTATACAGTACGCAAAAATCACAAAATGGGAAGATTTAAAACTATGCATTCCTAATTATAATAAGATATGTAAATTTGTTATTTTTGTGCAGGTCGAAATATAATGTACTTTGCATTCTGATTTTGCACGTGTATAGTATACTTGTCTAGAACATGCGTGATTATTTTCAGATTTTTGTAAAACTTTTAAATATATTTTTTGATTTTTTTAAAATAGCAGGAGCACGGAGCTCGGGTGCCAGGAATCTCTACTCATACATAAAACCTTAATAGGATATAACCCCTCTTCTCCAACGTGTAAGGGGCCCAACTATAATTATAATATTAAAATATGGGTTATTTGAAATGTACGTAATGATACTAGATTCATATTTAAAATTATTTCCAATGTTGTCACTTTTTGTGTCATATTACTCACGCTTGGTTAGCATAATTGTTGATAAAGCTTAAATCTGAAGGCGCGTGTCCGCCTCACTTTTTTCAAATTAGGAGGCCTTTGATATACTCTACATGTGTACTCTTTTTCTTACATCAATTCATTGTTCCATTCAATAATTTAATGACCCTGAACCATATATATACTAATATTCTAGGCAACTAATTGTTGAATTAAATGTTAGCCACCAAAGATGACTTTCCCATGGAAAAAATATTAGAATACAATTAATATTAGAATTTCTAAGGTAGATTATGTATCCAAGTTTTTAATAAATTGGAGGTGCATCATGCATGGGACAACTCTACGCCAATTACCCTAATAAGCCTCGATGTAAACAATATATCATAATCAATCTAATGTTAAGAAAATCACATCAATATATTATACAAAACTCACTTCTCGTTGTGGTATATCCATGCTACTAACTCCATCAACATTATGTGCTTCTATGGTGCCACTTCTGTTGTTACGTAGTATCGGAACTGTTCCTGCCGGGCATGGTTGTACTTCTAACACAGAATGTGGAAACACATGTTCGATATCCAACCCAACAGGGAAAGAACTTGGTTGCATCTGGTTGAAAATAAAACTTGGTTACCTTATAATCAATTATTTCGAATACACATAGAATGCATACAAAACATGGTGAACCATAATTCATTACTGAAAAACATATGGCAAAAGGTTGCATGTTTCACTTTTATTCCTTTTTCAATATTAAAAAGATATAAACAAGAAGGGAAAAGAACAAGCTAATTGAAATACTGTAATCAAATCAAAATAACCATGATGAAAGTAATATTATATTCTACTGCCTACCACCCATGGATTTGAGTGAAGGCAACATCCATTTATGCACCAAAACATGAATAAATAGTAAATTGAGAAAATCATGAAAGTATAATATTTTTATCAAATTAATTTACCTGGATTTTGTGGTCTTTCAACAGTGGGTGGTTAAATGATGGTTGCGCATTTACATCAATGCAGTCATAGACATCTCCACCTTCAATCTATTTTTACATTTCATCGGCTTGTTAGCCACCAAAACGATACAAATAAACAAAATATGATGCATACTACTTCATACCTGAATGGTTTTATTAACTTGTATGTGCTTTTGACACTTATACCTTTTGCTCTGGCGACTAGAACAAGAAATAACAGAAAAAGCATCATCTAATAGCTTGCTTTTCTTCATTGTGACAAAACTGAACTGTCCATTTCATAATGTTTATACCACCATATATATATGCGCCAGATCCTATCAGACATTTAATGGGACAAATTATTATAATGATTGCCTAAAGATTTCATATATTGTAGTGCATAAAAAATATTAATTGCTTGAGATATGATTACTCTTGACTTTAATTATAAAAATATTCAAGATTTTAATACCATATAATAGATTTGGTGCATTTGATGCTTGGCAAATCTTCATAGGTGCCAAGTTTAATACAATTTTTATTACAAATAATTTATTGATTATTGGACTACGTAAAACTACATGAATTTGTTCGAGCAACCGGGCTATCCACGTAGTTCTGAAAGTAGGTGTGCGTCTGATGCAAAGCCCGAAAAGACAAAGACTGTATCAGGACAATCCTACGCCGGTCGCGTCACGATTCTCGCCCCTGCGAGCCCGTTCCATGCGACTATGTGTTACCCAGGGCTCCGAACGCTGGCCCCTTTCGCCACTCTCCCCCTCTCGTGTCAGTGACCGTGGGTTGGTAGGGTATGAGTTAGAGGATCTAGGCCCCATGCAGCACTAAATGAGGCCCATCGTGGACCGAGGTCTGCTCTCTCGAACATGGACATATTGGCGTCGTCGCTTTCCGATCGCGTCATGGGCCCCATGCATGTCTGCATGATCTCGACTCTCACATCATCACGTCGTGCGTGGAAACTGTCGGTGGGGGGATCGACGTCACATGAAGTTAGTTCTCCTCCATTAGCTATGTACGCTTGTTTCGGGGAGAGGTCGCACGTCGAACGACTTTTCTGTCACACCTCCTAGGTCTCTCGGGAGATTCATTTCCAACTACATTATTGTGAGCATTCGGAAAGATGTTTCGTGCAGTCTTTATCCCACGCTCGCTTACCCCCTCCCACCACCACCGTGTGTTGGCACCAACCCTTGCCTATAAATGCCGCTGCCTCGTCGCTCTTCTGCATTCTATGCCCCAGCTCCTCTCCTCCTCCTCTTCCTCCTCCTCCTCACCACATTCTAGGTTTCGACGTTTCTCTCACCGCTCTATCTTTGTCGTCTATCGGTCTACAGGACAAATCAGCAACGCATAGCGGGTGGTCTGAGAATATAGGAGCCCCAGGGGTCAGAGCTGAAGCTTTAGCGGCAAACCTTTCTCGCGCAACATTTCCCCGCATATTTTCCGGGATCTAGTCGAGGGTCTTTGTAAGAGGAATGGTCTTCTTCGTCACCTCCATGGCCACCGACGCTCGTCGATGTTATAAACAATAGGCAAATAAACGATGAACAAAAGCAAGATCAACCAACGAGGACACGAGATTTAACGTGGAAAACCCTTCCAACAATGGAAGAGAAAGAACCACGGGCGCCAGCATCAAATCTTCACTATGATCGGGTGAGGTTACAAACGCCGAGGATTTATAACATGCGACTTATCCCAACCGGCGGCTTACAAGAGGTATATATGGTGGTAAAACCTAAGTCAGCTGCAGTCCGACGGGTCTCGCTCTGCTCCGTCCAAAGTTGTGTCTATCTTTATATGAATTTGAATCACCGTAGACGGTAAAGGGCCTCGCTCCGCTCCGTCCGAAGTTAGCTTCTATTTATATGAATTTGGATCGCATTAAAATAACAGTCGAGTCCCGGTGACAGCGAGTCGTGGCGGAAAGGGCTCGTCATATGCACATAGCACGGCTCCCCCCACAGTATGTGCTTGTGTGGGTGTCGGACATCGTCAGGATGCAGGAATTCTTTGACACGCAGGTCACCGGCGCCATGAGGGACATTGGGCTCAACTGAGGCAACACATCAGCATGCTCGGCATCCAGAGCCTCATCGGCGCGATGTTGGTCTCCGCCATTGAGGTTCAGATGACCCTGGAGGCGCGCTGGATAACTACTGGTTCTTGGCGTACCAGGATAAGTACTCACCTATGATGATTTTAGTGGGTGAAAGCTCTGTTTAACTTTGACTAGAGCTGACTCGGTGACTTCTATCGACTGATTTCGATGCAATTAGTTGACACTACAGATTAGATTGACTTTTGAAACACATGGCGATATGAACAAGTCATTTTATGTTTCGTTTGTTGCTAAGAGACTACTACTTTTTATAATTTTTAGGTTTTTGACATCTTTCTATATTCATTTCCATTCTTTACCGGCTTATGGTGGTTAAGGATATCTTAATTTTTCTTGGATATGCAAGCTTAAACATGTAACTTAATACGAGGGGGATGCGAGATCGTACTCCTATAGTTTTCACATTGTAGGTGAGGTTCAACATTATTCAAGAAACATCTTGCTCTCTGAACCAACTTTTGCCATTTTTCCTCATTTGGATAAGCAACGTTTGACTGCTTTCCTGGTTATTTTTGAACAACATAATATTAAGTAATACAAGCTTAGCACAACTGAGCAACTGCAAACTAAGATTTTGTTTGTGTTTTACATGAATATAGGAAGTATTATTTTTTACAAGTATACGAATCTGAGAAGTATTGCCTTAAAATGAGTGACTATTACTGATAGGAGGTGAAGGTCAGAAAGTTCTGCCATGCAGAAAGCAACACCAATGACTTCATTTGAACAATGTTAAGGTTGACTTAGTTCCATCCACCTGTTCCCGTATATAAGGTCATGTGTTTCATGCACAACTCTTCAGCAAAGCCTGACGCGTGCAACAAAGGTTTCTATTGCATGCCCATTAACATTCTTAGGGGCATGGTTGAAACTCATTATTGTTTATGGAGTAGAATGATGTTTTGATTGGTATAGGTATGAATGATTCTGCAAATTTTATTATTCTGTGCAACGCATGGAATTGAGTTTCTTAGAGTACATTCTCGGACTCCCACCACCTGGTTACCATAGCGCATACACATATCACACTACTCAACTCCATAACCATGGATGGTATATTTCTACCGTGGCGAAGAAGTAAGGATGCTGCAAGTGGACCTAAAGTAGAGTCTTTCACGACATGGTGTTTGGTACTTTGGTAAGCAAATTTCTTTTAGAATATATAAGCAAGGTATTGCCAAAAACATTTTGGAAAGGGCTGGGTGTATAACCAAAAATAAAAAGAACTGGCGTGCCAGTCGCCCTAAATGAAAAAAAGCTGGCCAGCCAGTGATCACGCCCGAGAAGAGCACCCCGGAGCAGAGCAATCGAACAAGGTTACAGGGCAAGGAATGAAAAGTTCGACCAGCGGGACTACACGGGCTCAAGTAAGTGGCTCGAGCAGTTCTAATACTTGGGGACCCCAAAAAGAATTCTTTTTAATCTGGAGGTACCATAGCAGTTTAATTCGTTTATTTAGTAGTATTATCTCAACAAATTCTTTTTTTTTTTTCCACAGTTGGGGTACCTCCAGATCGCCATCGGTGTGACCGTAACTGACTCATGGATTTTTTTTTTGGATTTAAAGGTAACATAAAAGTAATCTTCTTTTGTTACCATATCAGCCAGCGAGGACCCAGGAAGAAGATAGTTCACTTCTTATCCTCCAGTTTCTCTAGAGTTGAATTTTGGTCCTAAATCCTTCCATGCACTGCTCTGTAACCCTGAACTTCCATAAACATGTTATGCTGGTTTCGTTGTCGATTTGGCAAAACAAACAAACCGAACCTGGCCAAAATTTTCTTTCAGACACGCAAACCATTTGTTTCTCAATTTTATTTAGATTGGGAAACAGTTATATTGTACAGCAGAAGAAAAATAAGAAAGGCATGACCAGCTCATGCAAATGCTGCCAAGAATTCAGACTTATTCTGCGTGATCCCTCGCTCATTCCCGCCTCTTCTATGAGGTATTGAGAAGCCCCACTCCTCTTTGATCTGTCTAGCGACAAAACAATATGGGAGAGGTGATATATGGTACTAAAACTTCGTCATTGCGTTCTAGCCAGATGTGTTGGAGTCCTTGAGTGACCAATGCACCTTCTCCGTCAGCATGTCTTGAGATGAACATATTTCATTTGCACCCAGCGCTAGAGTACTTCCATGGAACAAGGCTGCATATGATGACTTTGATGAGACACCGTTGTACAGAATTTCCAAACTACTCGTGAGCTTTGTCAGGGTTCAGGTTTTTTTTTTTCGAGGAAAGACGGGGGGGGGGGGGGGGGGATTGCTCCCACCGGTTGTTATTAAACTCGAAAGAGGGCTTGGATGCCCTTACAAAGTGATCAGTGAAGTACAGGGGTTGGGGAGAGAGAGCCGAAAAAGAACTACACACAAGCATTGAGAATGAGCACACGCAGGTGCTCAATTTGACCTCTCATAGCAAAACGAAACCTGCCTATCCAAGTGAGTAGGTCGTCGGCAGCGCGGCGAAGAATGTCGGAGGGCGAGCATGACCTGGCATTGAAGACCAAATCATTCCGGGCCTTCCAAGATGTTCCATAGAATAGTGGCAAGTCCTGCAGCCCAAACATCAGCTATGGAGGCGGTGGGTGCTGGAATGGTCCAGAAGGAGGCCCCGTCGGCGGGGAGTGGACGTGAGAAGGCTCCAAACGTCATGGGCGATGGGGCAGTCGAAGAAGAGGTGCCTGGCGGTCTCCTGTACGCTGCAGGCCTCGCAGGCCGCCGATGGAGCGCAGTGCTTCATGAAGAGGTTGGACCTGGTACTCAGTCTGTCGATGGCGGCGAGGTAGGAGAAGACCTTCAGCTTGGTGGGCACCGCAAGCCCCCAGCTGGTGCAGGCGTCGGGGTCGATGGGTCGGGGAGGAGCAAGCATCCGGTAAGCCTCCCGGGAGGAGAAGGCTCATCGTCCCGAGGAGGGGGTCGTGGCAGAGTCGATGAAGCGAGTGTCGGGGCCGAGTCGAAGCGAAAAGCCGGCGATGAGGGTTTGGACCATGTCCAACTCGGAGGCCGCCGCTGCGGTAAGCCGAGGCTGCAGGTCGAGCCCATCCGTAAGAACATGGGGCCACCGTGGCATGCGGCGCGTGACATGGGAGAACAGCGCCGGAAACCTGAGATAGAGTGGTGCGCCGGAGCGCCACTTGTCCATCCAGAAGGCGCATCTGCGCCGTCGCGAAGGACCACGCGGGTGAGTGCGCGATACACAGGTAAACAGTAAGAAACAATTTTGTCAAGAAAGGAGGGGGTGGTGGCTTGTCCCCGAGGTCCCTAGCCAACCGCCGGAAGAACCAGGTCTTCCAAGGGAGCTCCGAAGTCTGGTGGAGGCGTTCCACGAAGTGAAGAAGCAAGCATAGGTTCTGCCTGCGAAGATCCCGAAGTCCGAAGCCACCAACTGCGTAGACAACACAACCTTATCCCAAGCAATTAGACAACGAGTACCGGAGCAAGAGTCAGGGTTCAGGTTTGATCTGAACGAGTTGTTCCCATATCTGCAATCCAAGTTTGATCTGAACGAGATATGGGAACAGACTAACAGGGCAGGAATGTCAGTTGACCCTTTATATCTGCAATCCAAGTGTTCTGATTGAGTGCTTCTGCCATTGTTCTATTATTTAAAGCTGCTTTGCTAACAAAATGCAAAAGATCAGGTGCAAAGTGTCTGACTGCACTTCCTCCAGCCAACCATCCTTCCATTACCATCGCCATTGATGCAGCGTGTAGCGGCACAAATAAATATATTCAAAACTTGTATTCCTTAGATTTTCAACGCCAATGAGACCGATACCCCATATTTTTTTGGAGAACATGCCCGAAGGGCCCTGCTTTTTTTATTTATAGAAAGTAAGGTTTGAAACCGCAGGCTCGAGTGGAGCCCTGCTTTAAATTAATAAAACCACATCGGCAAAGTCATACAACATCCGAAAGTAGCAACTGAAAATTAAAGGGGTACAAGCCAGCCACATAAATGAGAGTAACACATGGCCTCAAGGCGATACAAGACAAGATAAAGGGATGCACTAGAGCTGTCTATCCCTAAGAGAGCCGAGACGAGCGGGATCTTGTAAGCCGCCTCTCCTAGCGCCGCCCGGTCTGATCTCCTAGCCACGATCCGCCACACCTGTATGAAAGATAGAGTTTTGTACAGCACATGGAAAGGATTGCTAGGGAAAACACCCTCAATGGAGAACTTGTTCCTAGTAGTCCATAGGGACCAGTACATGGCAGCCACACAGGTCCAGATTACCGGTTAGGTTGGCCTCTAAACCTACTGATAGTCCTATGCACTTCCGCATGGCAGGAAGGATTCCAGGAGCATGAGAACAGTTCCCTAACTGCACTCCACATAAAATGGGCAAGAACACAATGAAAGAAATATGGTTTGTGTCCTCCGGTTCGCCACACAGCGCACAACAACCATTACTAGGGCCCTTGCGCCCATGAATGTTATCCCGCGTGGGGAGACGCTTGCGCGTTAGCTGGGACAGGAAAATCCTGATCTTTAAAGGAACCCGGATCCGCCAAATCACATCAAAGTGGGGCAATGCGGTTCCTTGGCAGAGTTTGAGGTAAAGGGATTTTACCGAGAACCGACCGACGGTTCTAGGGTCCAGAAAAACTAGTCAAAATGGTGATCAAGCTGTAAACCCTCGAACAGCGGAGAAGGTTTGTCCATTCGGAACGCTCCTGTGGGCCCAAACTGTGCCTGAGGGGAATCATCGAAGTCCCATCCCTGAGTGCCGCGGCAACCAAAATATCTGGTTCCGTAGTAATGGCGAAGATGGAAGGGAAACGGTCGCGCAGCGGTCCAGTCCCTTGCCACCAGTCAAGCCAAAGGCGGGTCGATGTCCCATTACCAATCTTGTGTCTTGCCCCCAAGCAGAACACGTTCTTATACTTCTAAAGGGCATTCCAGAACTGAGAACCTGGGCGGTGCGAGTCTGCCAGAATGTCCTTGTGGTTTAGGTATTTAGCCTTGAGAATGTCTACCCAAAGACCTCTCTCCCTGGTCAGGATTTTCCAGATCCACTTAACCATGAGGCAAATGTTCATTAGTTTAGAGTTGAGGATCCCCAGATCCCCTAAGCTCTTAGGTTTGCAAACCGCCGCCCAGCGAACCATATGGTACTTCCTCTTAGTACCCTTCGCTTCCCAGTAGAATCTGGATCTATGGGAGTCAAGCACCTTGTGCACTCCGTCTCCCAACATACAAATGCTCGCGTTGTTGGAGAGACAGGCGTTGGTCAGGGTTAGTCTTGCCGTGGACGACATCAACTTACCTGCCCACGGGTCCGAGCGCTTACCCACCTTAGTGGTTAGCGGCTCCCAATCCGTCGCTGACAACGCCCGGTCGCCAATCGGGAGACCCAGGTACGTGATCGGGAAAGAGCCGACCTTACAGTTCAACATCTCCGCAACTCGGATCTATTCCTCAGGTGTATCACCTCACTCTTGTGGAAGTTGATACGAAGACCAGACATGCTCTCAAAGCATAACAAGAGGAATTTGATGTGAGCGACTCCCAGGTCGTCAGGCTCAAACATGAGCACCGTGTCGTCTGCGTATTGGAGGTGAAAAATTCCCCCTGGAATGAGGTGGGGAACCAAACCGTGGATGTGCGAGGACTCCCTGGCCTTGCACAGCACCATATCCAGCGCATCCCCAATGAAGTCGAAGAGGAGTGGGGAGAGTGGGTCGCCCTGCCTCACCCCCCTACCATTCCGGAAGTAGTTGCCAATCTCGCCGTTAATGGCAATGGCAGTCTAACCCCCCGAGACCAGACTCATGATCCTGTGCACCCACCCAGGGTCAAAGCCTTTGCGCAAGAGAACTTCACGCAGGAAGCCCCAGTTGACTTGGTCATAGGCTTTCTCGAAATCAAGTTTTAAGAAGACTCCCCTGAGCTTCTTTGCCATAACCTCGTGAACAATCTCTTGCAGAGATACAATACCCTCCTGGATAAGCCGGCCCTTAATGAATGCCGACTGGGTGACGCTAATCGTCCGGTGTGCAATGGGTGATAAGTGATGACCCACAAGTATAGGGGATCGTAACAGTCTTCGAGGGAAGTAAAACCCAAATTTATTGATTCGACACAAGGGGAGCCAAAGAATATTTATAAGCCTTAACAGATAAATTGTCAGTTCAGCTGCACCTGGAAATAGACTTGCTCGACACAGTTTATCAGTAGCAACAGTTTTATAGCAGTAGCAGTAGTGAAATAATAACAGCAGTAAAATAAAAGCAGCAGTAATAATTGTAGTAGACAGCAGGATTAAAATACTGTAGGCATAGGGATGGATGAACGGGCGTTGCATGGATAAGATAATTCATATAATAGTCAAGCGTAGGGCATTTGCAGATAGGTAATAATAAAGTATCCAGGTAATAATCAATCATAGGCATGTGTTCCGTATTTAGTCGTACGTGCTCACAATGAGAAACTTGCACAACATCTTCTGTCCTACCAGCCCGTTTGCAGCGGGGCCTCAAGGGAAACTACTGGTAATTAAGGTGCTCCTTTTAATAAAGCACCGGAGCAAAGCATTAACACTCCGTGAATACATGTGATCCTCACATTACAGCCATCCCTCCGGTTATCCCAATTGTTGTCACTTTGGGGCCTCGGGTTCTGGACAATTATATGTGTAAACAACTTGCAGATATGATCTAAAGCAATAATTATCCTCATGATACAATAACATGTTCAGATCTGAAATCATGGCACTCGGGCCCTAAGTGTCAAGCATTAAGCATAACAAGTTGCAACAATGACATAAATTACTAACAACGGATACTAGGCACCATGCCCTAACAATCTAATATCTATTACATGAATGATTTCATCCAATCCCTACCATCCCCTTCAGCCTACAGCGGGGATTACTCACACATGGATGGGGGAATCATGGATGGTTGATGGAGAGGCGTCGGTGATGATGATGGCGATGATCTCCTCCAATTCCCCGTCCGGCAGGGTGCCAGAACGGAGTTTCTGATCCCCGAAATAGGGTTTTCGGTGGCGGCGGAGCTCTGGAGTGTTTCTGGAAAAAGCGTCGATCCCCTCGGGTTTTTAGGTCAAGGGGAATAAGTAGTCGAAAGGGGGACGTGAGGTGGTGACCGAGGCGGCCACACCACCCCCCGGCGCGGCCCACCTCTGGCCGCGCGGGCCCATGGTGTGGGGCCCCTGTGGCCCGCCTCCGTCTCGTCTTCTGGCACCGTGTGTCTTCTGGAAAAATAGGAACTTTAGGATATTTTTCGGGAATTTTCCCGAAACTTGACTTTCTGCACAAAAACAAGACACCAGGGTAATTCTGCTGAAAACAGCGTTAGTCCGTGTTAGTTGCATTCAAAACACACAAATTAGAGGTAAAACAACAGCAAAAGTGTTCGGGAAAGTAGATACGTTTTAGACGTATCAATAAGCGAGAAGCGTAAGCTTTGGCTACAAACTTGAAAATGATGTTGATCAGAGCGATAGGTCTAAACAGCCTAATGTCGTCCGCTCCCACAACCTTGTGGATAAGCGTGAGGATACCTAAATTCAGATGCGGAATATCCACTCTACCCAACACAAACGCGTTTAGGATACCGAGCACCAGCGGCCTAACCAGACTCCAAAACACTTTGAAGAAACCAACAGGGAACCCATCTAGCCCAGGGGCCGTATCCGTCTTCATGCTATGCAGGATCTCGTCCAACTCCTTCTCCGTGAAGGTAAGCATGAGTGAATCATTCTCCTCTGTAGAGACGCGTCACGATGTGCCCCACAAGTCATGCGCAAGCATGAAGAGTCTCGGTTCAGTCGTCTCCCCAAGAGGGTCCGGTAGAACTCGTTGATATGGCCTTCTAGAGCCCTCGGGTCCGTGATGATCCCCTGCTCCGAAACCAACCTAACTATAGCACACTTCTGACGGCGCCCATTGGCCATCGTGTGGAAGTAGGCGGTGTTAGCGTCCCCCTTTAGCAGTCAAGTTTGGCGACTCCGCTGCCTCCAGTATTCCTCTTCCACTAGATAAATCTGGGTCAGTTGGTCCTCAAGGTGATAGCGCAACGCCCATCCATCAGAGTCTAACCCAACAGAGTCTGCTAAGGCATCAAGCTCCTCAATCTGTCTGAGGATGGTAGCTTTAGCCTCCCGATCGTCCTTACCGATGTTGGCTCCCCAGCCTTTGAGGAACTGCCGTAAACCTACGGCCACCTTGTTCCATACATCGATCGGGTCTCCGGTTAGGTCCCCTGACCCTCCCAGCTCTCTCCACTTCTCGGTAAGTAGAGGAATAAAGTCCGGTCTCTCTAACCAACCAGATTGGAAGAAGAAACGAGAGCTCCTCTTCTTGAGCTCCTCCCCGGAATCAAGAATCAGAGGGGTGTGATCGGAACCAATCATGGTCTCCGCTGTGAGGGAGCACATCGGGAAAAGGGCCTCCCAGTCCGTAGACATGAACACCCTGTCGAGCACGCAGTGAACCGGGTTGGCCTGCTTGTTGGACCAGGTGTAACGGGCCCCTGTACGACGCACCTCTCGAAGCGACAAATTCGATAGGCATTCATTGAAACGGTGCACCCTTGGCCAGTTGATATTATCATTATTCTTGTCCTGTGCACCCCTGATCAGGTTAAAATCCCCACTCTTTCTCCGCCCACGGAGGGAGCCAAACTAGCTTTAGATCTTCCCCTCGTGTTGGCGCGCAGGGGTGAGCAAACTCTCTCAGCATCGGAGCCCTCCCGATCTTGCTGAGGGGTGGAGGTGGTGTCAGCCAGCTCAATGACAGGCGCAGAGCCACCCTCGGTCTCTGCCGGAGAGACCACCGTGTCTGGGATCGTAGCCACGCGGGCAAGAGCGGCCTGTGCCGCCTCTTTCGCCTGGATAAGCGAAAGGATCACCGGTGGAGTTCCGTGTTCAGAGTCAAAAACTAAGCCGCTGTCCCTAAGAACTACGGACAAGTGCTCATCTGAGTGGGACGAAATAACTTCAAAGTGGCAGGAGGATGTGGCATTACCTTCCAGGTTCTTCTCTGCAGCACGCTACTGGGCACGCACAATGACCGGCGTGGTGGCCGCCTCGCCCCGGAGGCGCGCACTCTTGCGCGCCGGGTCCATCGGCACCATCCTCGTACGTCTTCCCCGCGGAACCGGGGTGGAGGCCGTCGTGGTCGCGGTCGCTGTTGTCGGCCACGGCGCCATCCACAAAGGTCTCATCCAGGTCCATGTCTGTTGTGTCGCTAGCCACCTCCTCAGTAGCCGCCAGCATGGCCTTCTTGGTGAGAGAAGCAAGTGCCTCCGGGCTCGTCTCCGCGGGAGAGGAGACCTCAGGGTCCGCCATGTCAGGCCTGGTGTCATGACTCGGTGAGCTCACCCTCCAATGGAGTCCAGCTCGGACACCGAGAGGGTGGAGGAGTCCACCGGAGGGGAGCAGGGCGCCTCAAGAGCCGGGCCGGCTGAGGGACCGGAGAGGCACCCGAGCCACGAAGCCTCTCCAGCTCCACGAGGGGCAGTGGCCACTTGCCGCCCCCACCCAGGAAGGAACCAAACTGGTCCAGGTCGGTGGGGTGGGAAGAAGCCGGCGCACTGCGGCAGTGGCGAGGGAGGCCGCAGCAGTATGGTGCGCAACACCCTGCGGCGGCTGGGACTGCCCCGCACCTGCATCAGCAGATGGAGCCTGCTCGGGCCCCTGCATGCCCATGGCCTCCCACTCCTCACGCGTGGGGCTGCGGTAGTCCAGGAGATCATCGTCACCGTCTTAGTCCATGTCCTTGTCCGTACCGTGGCCGGAGGGGAAGGTGGAGGGATCACAGGTTCCGGCGCTGGGGCCTCAACCCGAACGCCCACATGGAAACCCAGGGTTTAGTGGAACAGCTGAACCATTCCGTTCAGCTTGCTCGGGTCCCGACACGCGATCCTCATGCGCACCAGCCCGCAGCGAGCGATGGATGCCTCGTCCACCTCAATCGGGCGACCCAGCATGCGCATAGCCACCATCAGGCGGTCCAAACGCCGCATCTTCCTGGGTAGTCCCGATAGGAGCACCCAAGCCTCCTGTAGGACCTCCGTCGGAGAGGGATCGGCCTCCGCCAGCCGGATCATGGCCGACGCGTTGCTCAGCAGAAGAAACAGCCTCCTGCTGCGGGTGCACATCTGCAGCATGTCACGGGAAGGGAACATCACCCAGTAGTCGAGGCCCGAGAGCTGGCGGAGCTGCCAGTCCCACCTACACTCCACCAGGTGGTTGAGCTCCGTCCCAAGGTCCGCGACAGAGAGGGCTACGCCAGTGAAGGAGATGATGGCAGCGTTCGAGGCCCCCACCTCGTCGAGCTCATCCTCCTCAAAGTCCAGGTAGAAAAAGCCTTCCCCCTGTATAGCTTGGCCGTAAAGGCGTAGGGCGGCCTCCGGAATGCGGGTAGGGCAGTCAGCAGAGTTGTGGCCCTCCTTGGCGCACAACACACAGATCAGATCAAAGGTACAATCCGCCTGGTAGTGCCCCACCCTCCCACAGGCGAAACACTCAAACTTGGAGGCGCTCACGCCCTCTCCTTTGCCCATAGACGGCTTGGAGGAGGAAGCCTTGGCAGCAGGCGGCTTCCGGGCCTGAGGAGCATTGGCTTGGGGAGCTGGCCGACTGGGACCGGCACCGGAGCCTGAGGCGCGGCCCTTGGCCTGCCCCGCCTCGAAACGAGCGGCGGCCGCCTCCTCAGCAAGGCGCCGCACCTCCCGCTTCTTCTCCCCCTCAAGCCACCACCGAGGTGGCGGAGGAGGGGACTGCCTTCCCTGACCCTGGGGCGGCTGGAGGGGTTGGCGCCAGAGCCAGCGCCGGAGCCGCGAGCGGCCATCACCACCTGCGCGAACGATGCGGAGAGGGGCGGCGGTGGCTTCGAGAGGACGATCTAGCGAGCTTGTTTGCGGCGGCGCCGCACATCTTCAGATGTGTGATACGTCCAAAGCGTATCTATAATTTTTGATTGTTTCATGTTAATATTATGCCTTTGACACTTGTTTTTATATTAAGTTTATGATTTATTTGGACTAACCTATTAATAGTTGCAAAAGTGCACAATGTTCTTGTTTTACTCTTTGATGTGTAGAAATTATCAAAAATACAAGAGGAAATCTTGTTGGAATCGAATTGGGACTTTCCTGAAATCTGTCTGAAAACTCTTTTTGAAGATTGTCACGTACCGGACAGAAGACGACGTCAAACGGAAAAAGTCTAGTCGCGAAAGTTGCAGGGAATTTTCTCCTAATGGATCTGGACATAAAATTCGGCCCAATCCGAGTCCGGACGGCCGAGATAAGCCCGATTTACCGAAACCCTAGATGGGATGATGGAAATCCGAGAAGCTTTATAAAGGGAGGAAACCTAACTCGTGGAGGACACTCCATACCCACGAATTTCCAGCCACCAAAGCCACGTTTTTGCCTCCCCCATGGACCTCGTCTCCATGGAGATGGCGGTGAAGATGGCGGAGAGGCAGCGCCGTGGCGCAGGGCGGCGGCGGCGCAGGGATTCCTCCTCCTTGTATACAGTGGTTCATCCTCTCACACACCTCTGTACCGTCCTATGTAAGCAAGGTGTTTGATGCTATAATATTTATCCTATAATCTATGTCATGCTTCCGTAGTTTATTTGTTCTTAGATTGAATGGTTGAATGTCTTTGGTTCATTAGAGTTGTATGTTGATATGGTATTGTCCTTTGGTGTCCATTATATTTGTGCGCGCATGGACAACACCCTAGGGTTAGTAGTATGTGCAAAGGAAGGGGGTAGGCCTGTCGGAGTGACAGAAACCTGAGAATTCGAACCGGTTAGTTGCACATATGGGAGTAAGAGGACCATGAACTTAATGCTATGGTTGGGGAAACCTTAATGCATTGTTAGTATTCGCGGATACTTGCTAACAATCCAATCATATAGTATGTGTAATCCCAAATAGTGGAGTGCACGTATATTTAGCCTCTCCCACATAGAAAACTGCATTGAATACAATGAACCAAGTATCTTCACTAATTAATCTTGGACAAAGCCATCACACTTACCACCACTTTTCCACACTCATGGTACTGTTAGTTTATGGTTACTTAGTGTATTTTATTGCTGCAGCACTAACATTTACTTTCTTGTATTTATTATGTCGCAAAACTATCTCTCATACCCGTATTGTTAGTCTAGTTTTATTTCCTAGATAATGCAGACGTTTAGTGTGCGTAGTGTTGTATCAGTGGTTGATAGAACTTGAGAGAATACTTATCCTATCTTTAGCTCCTCGTTGGGTTCGACACTCTTACTTATCGAAAAGGCTACAAACGATCCCCTATACTTGTGGGATATCAATGAGGCAGGGAACCCTAAGTCGAGCGTGGTCACGCCCACCGGGATCCACCACCATTTAACGTGCGGCAGGATGGGCTTGACTGGGCCACCCACGTCCACCAGGCCCGTACCTGGGCCTGCCTCCAGCCCAAGCGGCATCAGAGGCTGGGAGGGGGATGGGCCCTCTTGCGGCCCAAAAGTTTGGAGCGTTGGCCCATCCGAAGGGATGCTTCCGGTGGGTCGAAATGGGTGATTGATAGTGGATACACAAGTCATATGACCGGAAGCAAGAAGATCATGACGGAGTTGAGACCAAATACAAATCAATCAACCGTCACTTATGGAGATAATTCTAAAGCGGAGGTAAAGGGCATTGGCAAGGTGGTAGTTGCAAGGGATATCACCCTTGTGAATGTCATGCTTGTTGAGTCCCTTAGTTACAATTTACTTTCCGTTCATGCCGTTAATAAGATGGGTTTTGCCGTTCACTTTGATATTGATATTGTGGTACTTGTTGTGCTCGAAACGCGTCACACGAACACGTCCTCGTGTACCCGTGGTGCCGAGGGAGATACTCCGCAACTCGCCCCGCGGGAGGCCGGCTTCCAGTGCGATACGCAAGACAGTAAGCCGGCGCTTTTGATACCAGATGTCCCAGCCCCTCGGGAAGCCCTGTCTGAGGAAGTCGGCAACAAATGGCTGAACTAAGCCGGACTTGGCCGCTCTTAGCTCGGTTTTCGATCTCCGGCGAAATCTAGGCGAAATTGCCGGACAACGGAAGCATGAACAACGGTTTGAGGGAAAATAATAGGTTGTATTGATAGGTTGTCTCGCGGAGTCAATGGAGTCTACGGGAAGCTTGAATGGAGTCAATGGACCACACTAGCCTCGCGGAGTTCGTAATGAGCTACACTCCCTCACACCGCCTGCAGAATGCCGTCAAAATCCTTCCGAGGAGGAAGAGCAAAAACCAAAGGCGCCAACCAGCAAAATTTCACTATATCGGGAGAGGTTATATACGCCGGGATTTTATAACTTGTGAATTATCCCAAACCAATGACTTACAAGAGAGAGGGGGGCTTCACCCCCCGCACCCCCTGGTGTCCTAGCAGGGCAAAACGGGATGGGCTAACTTTAGCCTCCGCTTCCCTCGACCCAAGCCTCATGGCGATGGGTCTCCATTCGCTCCGACAGAAGTTAACCTTTATCTTAATATGAATTTGGATCACAACAAAACAACTCCAATCAGTGAACGGAAGCCGGAGCTAGAGCCTAGAGGGCGTGTCGGCGGTGTTTAATCAGGCTGGTGGGGCAGCGAGAGCGGCGTTGTAGTCATCCGCATCCACCGGATGGACGCACTGCTGGTGGTTCGCGCGCTGCTACCCACCGACATCGCCCCTCCATGCAGCCTCAGTGGCACGCGGCCCACACTGCCACCACGGCGGCTACAACAATGACGATGGTCAAGCCTACTTTGAGGTTGTGTGATGCATCAAAGTTATCCAGCCAAGTGGTCGACACGTATGACATCTCCTAAGCACAGCAAAATGAATCAAGTCCTAAGAGAATTAATATATCGGCTGGACTAATGAACTGGGCTCATAAGAAAAGAAGATAAACAAGAAACATATATATGCAGTTTAAAGGATGCTAAGTTTGTGGATCGCTTGGCACGGCGAAATCTCCCTCTCACAATGAAAGAATTGCCTTCTGCAACCATGCTGATGAAGATGCTCAACATCTTTTAGGCTGTGCGGTCGTGAGCATCATCTGGAGCTCCATCGGGATGTGGGCGATCTTCGTCAGGTCATGCCCGCAAACCAGGGGCGGATCTGGGGGAGGGGGGGCATGGCACCCCCTCCAAAAATACAAAACAGTTGAAATTAATACTAATACTGCTAAAGGCTAAAGCCTATTTTAAATTATATGTTGAAATTCTGATGATATTTATACATCACCTTTCACTACTCAAGGGAGAGCACAAGTATGAATTGAGGGTACCATAAAACACCTCTTTATCTAACTTATTGGCTGATGAAGAATTAGGAAATTAGATTGATAGGCCTTCTTTATCTTTTTAGTGGACAAGGATAAGGTGCAGCAGCTTCTTCCGCTGCAGCTTATGCAATAACCAAATATGACCACCCAACGTGGAGTCAACGGCTAGACTAGCTTACGACCTTATTCTTTCTTAGTCTTTATTCTGCTCTTTAAAACATAATACACCATCTCTGGAGAAAAGGGGTTGAACCATCTACACAGAGAAACTAACTGATTTCACAAAATAGTGGAGATCAACTCTAAAGGTCACCAAATGTCAAAAAAAAAAATCTAAAGGTCACCAGGCAGGCAAACACGATATGCCGTCCGTGCTTGCGATGGGCTTGCCGGCGCTGTCGAGCCGGCAGAACGCGAAGGAGAGTTTGCGGGCGAGTCGTGTATGAAGAGGTCCGGCTCGACGCCATCCCGGAGCATGAGGGCGCGCACCGTACCTCACCGGAGGACTAGGAGGAGCACAGAAGGGGCGTCGATGTACCTGCGCTGCCGCTTGGTTGGGGGCTCGGGCGGAAAGAGCGAGGACGATAAATTTGGGAGCGTACGATTCGACCATCCAAACTTCAGAATTCGTGATATTCAGGCCCAGTCCATGCAAATGTCGAATTTCAGGGCTCAGCATACAGATAGAGCATTTTATTCACTAAAACAAATTACAGACGGAGCATTCAAGAATTCTGTTGGCATTTCGTATGACATTTGTCAAAAATACATACTTGTCGCCCTCCAAACGAGCATGCACACAAGAATAATTTGATCAGTGTCGAAGACACATCGTCAATTGTCACCTACAACGACCTTCAGCCATCACCTATAGAGACGCCGCCTACGTGGGAATGTCATTGTCCAAGGAGATGCAAAATACATGTGTGGTTGGATAAGGAGACACACGCAAAGAAACAGAGCCGAAGGTATGTGATTGTGTGCTAGTCATTGAGTAGGCGAGAAGCATGACAAATATACATGCATGTGTCAACGTATGGATGAAAACAACATCCACAACACATGCGTTAAAAAGGAGAATCGGCCCTTACAAAGGTTGTTATTACATGCCCTCACTGTTTCGTACCAAGTATAATCCTGCCAGAGGTAACAGAATAAGTGAATCAAGGAAATACTCATATAAGACAAAATTGTAAAACCCATACAAAAGTATAAAATAGAAGAGATAAATATATTTGTCACTGCATGACTTCTAAAATCTAAGATATTGCTTCTTCTTACTAAACTAAATTTGTTGCTCGCATATAAATATATGTACCAAAGCAAAACATAATAGCTTTTTGCATCATGCACACTACGGGAAACCGTCAAAACGCCGACGGCCAAATGTCGGGGCCGTCGGCGTACAGCACGGGCTAGGGCAGACGACGAACAGGCCGTCGGCGTACGATGCGCCGTCGGCGTAGAATTAAGTCCCCGACGGCTGTCGTCGGCGTTCTAAATCCCGTCGGCGTACAAAGGGCGGCATAACGGAACCGTCCAGCGTCGTTTATACGCCGACGGCTGCCGTCGGCGTTTAGTTGTTTTTTTAATTTATTTTCGTATATAATATTCATTTCTTTATTTCTCTACATAATATTTAATGTAGTTGTAATTTATATATATATTGGACCTATAATTGCCATCCCAATTTCAGTATCCCACCCCCGTAAAATAACGGTTTGAGTTTTCCGGAACCCAACCCTACAACATATACATGTAAAACAAATAAAAACTTTTCCTGGCTCACTAGAGAGAAAGTGATGCCGGTGATGTCGGTCACACCTAGGAGTAGATTCTTGCACAGGTAGAACACACAACACACTTGTATACATATGGTATGTCACAAGCTAGGTTTGGGTGGGGTTCCGACGCTCCGGGGCCCCGCTTCGGTGAAACCCTGAATCCGCTGGAAAAACCCTAACGTTTTCGTCTACCCCCATAGACGTGCGTCGAAACGGGGTAGCCCAGTGGATTTTTTTGCTTGGTTGTGTTATGTTAGGCCATAGGAACATGAGAAACCAAAGTCTACCCCAAATCGACACACGATTCCATCCGGTTCGCCCGAAAGGGGAGTTTTCACCTCTAACTGCAGAAACTAACTAGAGAGAAAGTGAAGCCGGTGATGTCGGTCACACCTAGGAGTAGATTCTTGCACATTTACAACACACAACACACTTGTATACATATGGTATGTCACAAGCTAGGTTTGGGTGGGGTTCCGACGCTCCGGGGCCCCGCTTCGGTGAAACCCTGAATCCGCTGGAAAAACCCTAACGTTTCCGTCTACCCCCATAGACGTGCGTCGAAACGGGGTAGCCCAGTGGAATTTTTTGCTTGGTTGTGTTATGTTAGGCCATAGGAACATGAGAAACCAAAGTCTACCCCAAATCGACACACGATTCCATCCGGTTCGCCCGAAAGGGGAGTTTTCACCTCTAAGTGCAGAAACTAACTAGAGAGAAAGTGAAGCCGGTGATGTCGGTCACACCTAGGAGTAGATTCTTGCACATTTACAACACACAACACACTTGTATACATATGGTATGTCACAAGCTAGGTTTGGGTGGGGTTCCGACGCTCCGGGGCCCCGCTTCGGTGAAACCCTGAATCCGCTGGAAAAACCCTAACGTTTCCGTCTACCCCCATAGACGTGCGTCGAAACGGGGTAGCCCAGTGGATTTTTTTGCTTGGTTGTGTTATGTTAGGCCATAGGAACATGAGAAACCAAAGTCTACCCCAAATCGACACACGATTCCATCCGGTTCGCCCGAAAGGGGAGTTTTCACCTCTAAGTGCAGAAACTAACTAGAGAGAAAGTGAAGCCGGTGATGTCGGTCACACCTAGGAGTAGATTCTTGCACATTTACAACACACAACACACTTGTATACATATGGTATGTCACAAGCTAGGTTTGGGTGGGGTTCCGACGCTCCGGGGCCCCGCTTCGGTGAAACCCTGAATCCGCTGGAAAAACCCTAACGTTTCCGTCTACCCCCATAGACGTGCGTCGAAACGGGGTAGCCCAGTGGACTTTTTTGCTTGGTTGTGTTATGTTAGGCCATAGGAACATGAGAAACCAAAGTCTACCCCAAATCGACACACGATTCCATCCGGTTCGCCCGAAAGGGGAGTTTTCACCTCTAAGTGCAGAAACTAACTAGAGAGAAAGTGAAGCCGGTGATGTCGGTCACACCTAGGAGTAGATTCTTGCACATTTACAACACACAACACACTTGTATACATATGGTATGTCACAAGCTAGGTTTGGGTGGGGTTCCGACGCTCCGGGCCCCGCTTCGGTGAAACCCTGAATCCGCTGGAAAAACCCTAACGTTTCCGTCTACCCCCATAGACGTGCGTCGAAACGGGGTAGCCCAGTGGATTTTTTTGCTTGGTTGTGTTATGTTAGGCCATAGGAACATGAGAAACCAAAGTCTACCCCAAATCGACACACGATTCCATCCGGTTCGCCCGAAAGGGGAGTTTTCACCTCTAAGTGCAGAAACTAACTAGAGAGAAAGTGAAGCCGGTGATGTCGGTCACACCTAGGAGTAGATTCTTGCACATTTACAACACACAACACACTTGTATACATATGGTATGTCACAAGCTAGGTTTGGGTGGGGTTCCGACGCTCCGGGGCCCCGCTTCGGTGAAACCCTGAATCCGCTGGAAAAACCCTAACGTTTCCGTCTACCCCCATAGACGTGCGTCGAAACGGGGTAGCCCAGTGGACTTTTTTGCTTGGTTGTGTTATGTTAGGCCATAGGAACATGAGAAACCAAAGTCTACCCCAAATCGACACACGATTCCATCCGGTTCGCCCGAAAGGGGAGTTTTCACCTCTAAGTGCAGAAACTAACTAGAGAGAAAGTGAAGCCGGTGATGTCGGTCACACCTAGGAGTAGATTCTTGCACATTTACAACACACAACACACTTGTATACATATGGTATGTCACAAGCTAGGTTTGGGTGGGGTTCCGACGCTCCGGGGCCCCGCTTCGGTGAAACCCTGAATCCGCTGGAAAAACCCTAACGTTTCCGTCTACCCCCATAGACGTGCGTCGAAACGGGGTAGCCCAGTGGATTTTTTTGCTTGGTTGTGTTATGTTAGGCCATAGGAACATGAGAAACCAAAGTCTACCCCAAATCGACACACGATTCCATCCGGTTCGCCCGAAAGGGGAGTTTTCACCTCTAAGTGCAGAAACTAACTAGAGAGAAAGTGAAGCCGGTGATGTCGGTCACACCTAGGAGTAGATTCTTGCACATTTACAACACACAACACACTTGTATACATATGGTATGTCACAAGCTAGGTTTGGGTGGGGTTCCGACGCTCCGGGGCCCCGCTTCGGTGAAACCCTGAATCCGCTGGAAAAACCCTAACGTTTCCGTCTACCCCCATAGACGTGCGTCGAAACGGGGTAGCCCAGTGGACTTTTTTGCTTGGTTGTGTTATGTTAGGCCATAGGAACATGAGAAACCAAAGTCTACCCCAAATCGACACACGATTCCATCCGGTTCGCCCGAAAGGGGAGTTTTCACCTCTAAGTGCAGAAACTAACTAGAGAGAAAGTGAAGCCGGTGATGTCGGTCACACCTAGGAGTAGATTCTTGCACATTTACAACACACAACACACTTTTTTGTTGGACTTTTTTGCTTGGTTGTGTTATGTTAGGCCATAACATAATAGCTAGTAGTTTTTGATACATCATCAGCACCGCTGAGTCAGGCCTTCAATACTGGAGCTGTACTTCCTTGATACATCATCAGCACCGTTATAAAGCATAAGATTATTCCTTTCCTCAATTGCATCATTGTGCCCATCACTGCGTGCCATATAACTTCCCTGATATGTGTTACTCTTGAATGTAGGGACGTCAGGTTCCTTCACATGATAGCTAGTAGTTTTTTCAGCTGGTACAAAAGGGGAATTGCTTCTGGATCTGTATTGAGCATTGTTGGTCTGAGGGGATGACATACTCATGTCTGATCCCCTGCTCTTGGATTCCTGAACACGAGCATTTATTCCATCGTCGCATAAAACATCTCTTTGATCTTGATGAAAACTCCTTTTACTTGGAGGAACAACTCTTGTCTCCTCAAAGGCAACTTCCACTTGCTTTTCTGGAGGCAGGCTATCTACTTCGTCAGGGGTCCTTTTCTTGCTCCTGTCATCAGAGTTCTTGCTCCCATCCCTGCTATTCTGTTTTCCTGGTCGACACATTTGCTGAGAGGTAGCTTCAGCTTGTTTCTTCACAGGGCGGTTATCCGACACATTAGCCTCTTTATCTAATCCACAACTAGCTTGTTCCTTCACAGGGAAGTTAACCTCTTTGGCTTTCTCTTCTCCACATCTGGCTGGGTTCTTCACATGGCAATCAGCGTTGGCTCTCTCTTCTCCAGATCTAGCTAGGTTCTTCACAATGGGTTCATCTGTCGAGTAACCTCTCTTGCATAACCTGCTGTCCTCTCTCTACTAAATTAGGGAATATATTGAGTAAAAAAAAAATAGGATACGCCGACGGCAATGCCGTCGGCGTAGTCTTATCCAATTAACCCACCCACCCCTACGCCGACGGCAATGCCGTCGGCGTAGTCTTATCCACCTACCAAAACGCGCGCGGGCACGCTCCTCTCCTCCACACACACACACACACACACTTGCTCGATCCCCTCCTCCCCGCGCTGCCCGCCGCCGCCACCTCCTCCCCGACCTCGATCCGCCGCCGCCGCCTGCTCCCCCATCCCGTGCGCCTCCTCCCCGCCCTCGGTCCGCCGCCGCCGCAGCCTCCCGCTTCGGCCGCCGCCGCCACGCGGGCCACCTCCCGCCGCCCCGAGGTCGCGCCCCGGCCACCTCCCGCCGCCCCGAGGTCGCGCCCCGGCCGCCGCCGCCGCCACGCGGGCCACCTCCCGCCGCCCCGAGGTCCGCCGCCGCCTCAGCCTCCCGCTTCGGCCGTGCGCCTCCTCCTCCCCGACCCCGAGGTCGCGCCCCGGCCACCTCCCGCCGCCCCGAGGTCGCGCCCCGGCCGCCGCCGCCGCCACGCGGGCCACCTCCCGCCACACCCAGGCCGACGCGCAGGAGCGCCCCACACTGGATCCGGTGGAGATCGCCGCCAAATCCACTGCCTTGAGCCGTCTCCTCCACTGCAGTGCTGCTCAACACCCCCATTTTAACAAGGTAAAATATTCCGTGTCTGTAATGTTCTAGTGATTATGTTCTGCTGAATTTAGTAGTGGTTACTCTGCTGAATTTAGTAGTGGTCATGTTCTGAGCCAGAGAGGCTGGTTTTTCTAGTGATTAGAAGTAGTGAATAACAGTAGTGGTGGTGTGGGTTGCTCAATCCCATCAGGGGATGTGTTTGTGCCCCTGGGGTGAGAGCTGGAAGTGAGCTTAGTTGATTTTGCTTAGTAGATTTTGCTTAGTCGACCAAGTGTTAGTAGATTTTGCTTAGTCGACCAAGTGTTAGTAGAAATTTATTAGAAATGTTGTTAGAAAAATTTGCTAAGTCAATTTGGAATGATCGTTGTATAAAAATTTAGTGTAGGTGATTTGCTGTTTTTTATGAGTCGAAAGAAATAATGTTGTCTTCTTGGCTATTCTTAATGCAAGCCGATGATTAGAATAGTCCATTATGCTTGCAAGAAGACTGTCTACAGAACCAAGGGTAAATGCAAGAACAATGCATTTATTTCTACTTCGTTCTTGTAGGCACTCTTTTTGCTGACTAATGGCTTTGACATATGAGGCTTCAGATGTAAAACCACGTTCCCTATGCATAGTCATCTCCTTAATATCTTCGTTATTTGGACTAAAAAAAGTCCCTTTGCTTGCAGGATTCCTACTCTAGTGGCAGCAGAGCTTGAGTGCAGGTATAAAAATTTCTTACTCATAGATTGATGTATACCTGTGTGTAAATGACAGCATTTGTTTCATATGTGTTGCATGTTCATGTTTGAAGTAGATTTCACATATATTCATTTCATATATGACTAACCCCTGTATCAAATGCTTTTACTTAACTAAGTATCATGTCGGAGCCGGAGCGAAAGTTTCGTGGTGTTCACCGGAGACCCACGAAGATCCCGACTTGGGCAGCTCAGATCACAGTGGATCACAGGAAGATCCAGCTTGGTACTTTCAGGTGCCCGTGGCAGGCGGCCCGCGCCTACGACTGCGCGGCGGTCCAGCACTTTGGGGCGAGAGCGATCCTCAACTTTGAGGATGAGCGGAGCGTGGCGCACATGTTAGCGCCAGATGGCATGAGGATCGCGACGAAGGCCGAGGAGAGGGAGCACCGCAGGCAGAGAGGCTGCTCAGGGCGCGCCACCAGCGCGAGGAGGATGACCCCTTGGTCAAGGATCTCCTCCTTGATCCCCAGGTGATGGCGGTCCAGTACCAGGTCTTGAGCGAGAGCCGGCAGCAGCGCGGGCAGGGCGAGGCCGGCCCCTCCGGCACGCAGCAGCAGGAGGACTCTAGCAGCACGTCCTCTTGTGGGCCGCGACGACGACGTCACTGACACCGGCGCGAGTGTTTAGGATGTCTATCAGATGTCCTGTTGTGTCGTACTAGACTTATTATGCTACATGTCGTACTGCTAGACTTTATGCATGCATGCTACCTATGTATTATTGTGCTACTTGTCTATATGTGTTATGTTTAGCTAATATGGTTACATCGTTCTATGGTTTATTCTGTTTTATGTTTAATTATTAGGTAAAATGGAGGGATATTTGCTTATATATTTCGATTGTTTGTACTTTTCAGATGACGTAGCTTCCTCTCGGCCTTCTCCGGCCACCGATCACGCTTCGAGGGTATAAATCTTTCGCCTCTCTTGCTGCATAGGTTTATTTTGGTCTAGATCACCAAGTCAGTCGCGTAACCCGAGTCAGATCCCATCCGGAAGGGTTACAAATTTATAAATATGCAGGATTGTCCATCTTTGCATATTTATAACCGTAACACTTCCGGGTTGTCCTGTTGGACAGTCCGAGTACGTGTAGATCGGGTCGTGTTCCACGTTCTACCCCTTCCTGAGACGGAATTTCGGCAGCACCTCCCTGTTGTTCTTCGGATGCACACCCTCTCGGCTTGACAAGCTCGAGACGTGTATTCTGAAGAACAGCGGGGAGGTGCTGCCGAAATTCCGTCTCGGGTCGGGGTAGAACATGGGACACGACTCGATCTACACGTACTCGGGCGGGATAGGCCCCTACCTATTAGAAGTGTATGTGAACCCTTGCATGTTGTAAAAGATAAAATTTGGCCGTAATAAAATGGTGACATTGCATGCAAGAAAATAAAAATATGATGCATTTAATTTCATGTTATTATTATTTGGCTCACAGTAAAGCAGCAGAGGATGGCAGATAATGGGTGGATGTACAGTGGCCGAATAGTTTGGTTGACAAAACAGATGAGTGGGTATGGAAGACGCATTTGTTAGTGAAGGAGTTAGCGCGTAAGGGTTCAGAGTCAGGCGCTCGTGGACAGTGCCCTTGCCCTCGTTGCAAGTTTCGTACACGTCAGGGAAAGGATGATATGATTAAACACCTCTTCTCTCGTGGGTATATGCCGAACTTCGTGACGACAGTCAACTTTGATGAGTACGAGCGCGAGAGTGGCAGGGTGATGCGGCAGCGGATCAATGGCAATGAAGATGATGGGATTAGAAACTGGCTAGATGATCTCCGTGCTGGCGACATGCCAGATTCGCCACCATCACAGGAGGAACCGGAGGAACCTCCAGAACCGGAGGAACCGCGTGAACCGGAGGACCCAGAGCCAACCGCGAAGGCCTTCTTTGCTATGATGGCCTCGTCTCAGAGGCCTCTGTACGAGGGTGCAAAAGTTTCTCAGCTCGATGCCATCTCGCAAGCACTAGCCAACAAGCTCCAGTATGGCAGCACCCGTTCATGCTTTGAAGCGCATCTGCAAACAACTGGTAACCTGTTGCCTGAAGGGCATTGTCTGCCTCAAAGCATGTACGAAACGAAGAAAATCCTGCGAGATCTCAGCATGGATTATCAGAAGATAGATTGTTGTCCAAAAGGATGCCTTTTGTTTTGGAAACAGTTTGCCAATGACAAGTACTGTATCTTGTGTAAGGCCTCTAGGTATCATGTGGTAAAAGGACCCGATGGTACGAAGACGCAGTCAAATGTCGCCATTAAGATTCTTCGTTACCTCCCATTCATACAAAGAATCAAGCGGCTTTACATGAACAAAGAGTCTGCCACACAGATGCAATGGCACAAAACGGGGAAGAGATACAAGGATGAGCACGACCGGGAATTGATGGGACATCCATCTGATGGTACGGCATGGAAGAACTTTGATGCGAACCACCCCGATGAGGCAGCAGATGCTCGAAACGTGAGAATCGCGATAGCAACCGATGGATTCAATCCATATGGTTTGTCGACTACCGCGTACAGCTGCTGGCCCGTGTTTGTTATTCCGCTCAATCTCCCTCCTGGAGCCCTAATGCAAAAGAAGACCATGTTCCTCTCGCTGATCATTCCAGGTCCTGAATATCCGGGGAAGAATTTAAGTATGTACATGCAGCCAATTGTGGATGATCTGAACCACTCTTGGCACCACGGGACGTTGACATATGATCGTGCATCGAAGACAAACTTCTTGATGAAAGTTTGGTATCACAATTCCATGCATGACATGCCCGGGTACGCCCTATTCTGCGGATGGTGTACAGCTGGTAAGTGGCCATGCCCAGTGTGCAGGAACCGACTTGAGTTCATGTGGCTAACGGCGGGACGGAAGTATTCCGCGTTTGACACACATCGAAAGTTCCTCAAAAGAGGGCATCCGTTTAGAGAAGACAAAAAGAACTTCAAGAAGGGCAGAGTTGAGCGTGAAGAAAAAGCGATACCAACTTTCGATGGTGCAGCTGTTGACGCCGAGCTAAGTGCTCTCGTGCCTGCTGGGAGAAAAGGCCCACGATATGTGGGATATGGTGTGTCGCACAACTGGACTCACGTGGCAGGCTTGACGCAACTCGAATATTACAAGGACCTCGAACTTCCCCATAGCATCGATGTGATGCACACCGAAAAGAATGTTGGAGAGTCCCTCTTTCACACAATCCTGAACATTACCCCGAAGTCGAAGGATAATGTTAAGGCTAGAGTTGATGTTAAGAAGCTCTGTGATAGGGAGAGAATGCACATGAAGCCTCCTGAAGGCCGTCAAAAGAACTGGTTCAAGCCGCATGCTGACTTCTGCCTTAATAGTATGCAAAGGTCTGAGGCATTCCATTGGCTCAAATTCGTCGTGATGTTCCCTGATGGCTATTGTTCGAATATAAGTAAGGGAGTCAATATACAAACGGCAAAAGTCACCGGGCTCAAGAGTCACGACTATCATATATGGATTGAGCGGCTGCTACCGGTGATGGTTCGAGGGTATCTCCCCGACCGTGTCTGGCGAGTGCTCGCGGAGTTGAGCCATTTCTTCCGCACGCTCTGTGCTAAGCAAGTATGTCCCCTGATTATTCAGAAGCTGCATGAACTAGTGCCGGAGTTGCTGTGCAACTTAGAGACGATATTTCCGCCAGGCTTCTTTACTCCGATGGCACATCTTGTTGTGCATCTTGCGAATGAGGTACTCTTGGGTGGACCGGTGCAGTTTCGTTGGCAGTTTTGTATTGAGAGAGAGTTTAAGTATATTCGAACCAAATGTGGAAACAAAAATAAGATTGAGTCATCCATAGCCGAGGCAACTATCCTTCAGGAGATGGCAGACGCCAGGCTAACGTACTACCCCGATGATGTTCCCACTATGCATAACCAGGCCTCTCGGTACAATGTCGACGAGCCCAAGCGAGACCCCAAGCTCGTCCTCTTCCAGTGTCCCGGTGGCAAGAGCGGTGGCCCAACAAGGTATAACTTGACCAATGATGAGCTGGAGTGCATAATGCTCTATGTGCTTATGAACATGAAGGAAGTGACCCACGACGAGCAGGGAGAAGAGGGCAGTTTCCTTAGGTAAAATGGGGAACAAATTACTTTGCAACTACTATCATGATTTCGTTCTAATACGTATTTTCTCCTTTTAGTCAATTCACGGATGAAATGTGGTCGGGAACATCAGATGGACCCAATGAAGCCGCGTTGGACACTCTTTTGAAAGAGCCTGCCCCCGGAAAGAAAAAATTCACGGTTTGGTTCAGGGAAAAGGTAATTTCAAACCTGTCCCTTCTACCTTGCAATTCGTGTATTATCCCTCTTACTAATGCACAAAACAATTTGTACTTGTAGGGAGCTGATCCCAACGTTGTGATGTCAGATGAGTTGAGATGTGTCTCCCAAGGTTGTAACCGTAGAGTCGAGAAGTATGAGAAGTATGATGTGAATGGGTACCGCTTCCATACAGAGCATCACCAGAACAGTCGGCCTAATGCAAAGACTATAAATACCGGGGTCTTCACCAAAGGAGCCGGTAATTATGATTACTACGGAAGGTTACAGAACGTATATGAGCTGACGTTCAATAACACGAACATATCACTCAAGCTTGTTGTGTTCAAATGCCACTGGTTCGACCCTGAGCATGGAACCAAAAGTACCCCTTCCATTGGGTTAGTTGAAGTTAAGCCTTCAACCACCTACAATGGATCCGATGTCTTTGTTGTGGCTCACCAAGCCTTTCAAGTTTATTATTTGCCCTACCCATGCAAGAAAGAGGGACTCATTGGTTGGGAAGTCGTGTTCCATGTATCGCCACGTGGTAAGCTACCCATGCCCTCCGAAGACGATTACAACAACATTGACCCTAAAACATACGAGGGGATTTTCTATCAAGAGGAACAAACCTTTGGGGACTTTGGCATACAAGGTCTTGAGGACCGCGAGGACAATGCACAAACAGGTGGTGACGTAGTGGTGAATCTAAAGGATATAGATATGCTCAACAAGTTACAGAGTGATAGTGATGACGATGATGAGCCTCCACCGTGCGAGGAGGTTCCAATATACAACACTCGTGATAGTGATGTTGATAGTGATGATGACAACCCAGGACTTAACTATGAGAGTGATGATTAGGGGTGAGGGTCTTTTATGTCCTTTTGCGTACTATTTACTTTTCAACATGCTTCTTCTTAATTGCATTACGTCTTTATTCTTATTTACTACATTTTTCAACATGCTTAAAGTTTATCCTTTCTCAATGCAGGTGATTGACCAAGATGAGCCAAGGCAAGGAATCATCGGCCTCGGGCTCTCGGGAGGTGTAGGATGTGTTCGGGTGTAGCGTGTGTGAATTCGAACTTGTTTGGAGTTTGTATGAATGCTTGGATGAATTTGAATCATGTTTGTGTCATTTGGATATGTATGTGGTGTTTTATTTGATGTTTCTGTGATGTTTTATAATTTGTGCAATTTTAATTGTATTTAAAATGCGCCAGAAACCAGCAGCAAAAAATTTCAGAAACTGAAAATATGGTCAAGTCTACGCCGACGGCATTGCCGTCGGCGTAGTATGCTGCGGGGACGCACAGGATGGCGCCACGTCGACGCTGGAGGACCATATGGTCATATACGCCGACGGCAATGCCGTCGGCGTAAGACTCCTCCCAGACGCACGATCAGCACACGTGGCAGCCTAGGCCGACGGCACTGCCGTCGGCGTATAGGTGGAGCAGACGGAGACGTCAACTTTCCTTTTGTGGGTCCCACTTCAGATACGCCGACGGCGACGTATACGCCGACGGCATTGTTCATACGCCGACAGCGTCCTACGCCGACGACGATACGCCGACGGCGGCCGTCGGTGTAGGTCTACGCCGACGGCGATCGTTGCTACGCCGACGGCGGCCCGCCGTCGGCGTTTTGACTGTTTCCGTAGTGGCATAAACAACGGTACATAAATGCCCAAATGGATAAGTATACTAGGTAATGACAACTTTATTAAAACTTATATGTACATTCTCAGACAAAATCACCTGGTCCACCATAGTATACATGCATGCCATGTTTGTTAACTTCATAACCATCAGAGATATATTTGGATAAAACGCTGCTGCCAGGCTGTGCTTTATTGTTATTAGGAGTAACAAGCTTGTTGTTCTCATCTACAATTTGGATATTCTTCATAAAAGCAGCTTTCTTATATCCTTCGGAAGCAAAATGTCCACTACCCATCTGTGGAGAGTCTGACGATGCTGTTGGGCCTTGAACATATCCACCCCAGTATGCAGAATTGCCTTTATCTTTAAGATAAGTGAGCAATGAACTTGGCCAATATCCAATCGGTGTATTGTTTTCACCATAGGTCACCCACCAATTTTTAGTCCTTGGGTCCTAAACGAATCAAGATGTTAGGTAAAACTGTTCTCAAAAGGTGAAAGGAGTTCACTATTGAATACACATGGCAATGCAAAATTCACATTAGTGCTCTTTAAATACTATTGGCATGCCCTTTTTCTTTCCTCTTTTAAAATACGCCAAACATTTATTCTCACAACCTTTCCGCCTAACAAATTTGAATAAAAAGAATGTATTTGTGTGTCACCGATGTTCCGATGTTTGTCAAGAACTCAAGATTGATGGTGATTCCTAAATCCAAAGCACTCTTCTTGGCGATTTTGTAAATGTGTGTCCAAAAAGATAGCATGAGGGTGTGATATGATAGGCACCAAAATAAATATTGATCAGTCTGTTAATTATTTCATTTGGTATCATACCTCACTACAAAAATGTTAAGGAAGTCAATGAAATACTACTTTTTACATACACTACCAAGTACATGATCCCTGATTTTAAATTACCCTCATTTTAGATAAAAAAGAATCACTACCCATGGTGGTGCCTACGCACCCTTCCACTACTCGACACCTGCCCGCTAATCGTCTGACACTCCTCGTTTACAGTCGTTTGGATTAAAAAGGGACCCATTCGCATGCACGTACGGGACAAGCCTCAATATCTCGGTGCGGGACTGGGACATGCCATCCGTCGCTTCAACCACCTCATAGGTGACAGAAATAGGCCGGCAGGAAAATAAAGGAAGAAGTCCATTTTAAACCTTAAATTTGTAGAGGTCAAACAGTTCGAACCATGAATTTTAAATCCTTGTCGTGTGCACAATGAACTGTTAAATCCCGGTCTAAATGGAACCTTGGACCTGTTTTTCACAGCAAAAACTAAAATTTAATTTGCTACCCCCGCTGACACTAAGGGCCCACTTGTCAAATCCATCTTCTTCCCTAGCCTCTCCAATGGTGACTCTCGAATGGATACCCTCTCAATTCGTCTCGCTCTCGGCGCTTTTCTTTGCCCACGAGCGTGGGGTCCTGGCCTTGCGCTTGATCCACGCCAGCTCCCGCTCCGCCTCCTTGCCGTGGCACACATCCTCCCTGACGGCAAGCGCGGAGGAGATGGAGGCCAGCAGCGGCGCACGAGCTCAGTCGCAGAAAACATGGGAGGGAGAAGGGGATTCCAATCCAATCTTGGTCACTGGGCTGCCACTTCTTTTCTCCACAACAGCTTTCTATTCATTTTTTTGGCCGGTAGCCTTCTTTCCTTACGACCCAAACCGTTGTCACCAAAATTAATGGAATTGACCCTAAATGAGAGCATGGTTGGTCCATATGCTGCAGAAATTAACGCATAGAGCCAAATGACTGGTAAACAACCGCGTAGAGGCTTTGTTACAATCTCCGCGCTGATTCAACGGTAGCCAATGGGTGCGCATGCACCACCAAGGGTAGCAAATCCATTCTCCATTTTAGAATTGATCAAAGTCATACTTTGTAAAGTTTAGCCAAGTATATAGAAAAATATTAACATCAGAATATGAAATCAGTATTATTGTAACCATCCTGAAATATCTTGTATGCATGTATTTGTAAGAATTGATATTTTCCCGTATACTTGGACACACTTTGTAAAGTTGGACTTTGATTAAAACAAACACATAGGGTAATTTGGAGTGTAGGGACGACATGAGAAAATATAATTTTAGGAACAACATAATACCTTGAAAATGAGTACATGTATGACATATTGTGGGCCATCGTAGGTTGAAACAGGACGTATTCTTCCTCCAAGACCAAAATTGTGGTTAACTTGCACGAAACCAGTACACTGGTGATCCTCACAAGTTTGGTTTAGTCTTCCAAGTTGCTGTTATTGAAGTAAATTTCAATGTTAGCAGAAATATAAGAAATTACATGAAATTTCTCATTATAGATATTTTTCAAACTAAAATGTGTATCCCAGATAATGTAAGGGATTACCCAACCAACATGGAACCTAGCAAAGCTATCACCACTGGAGCTTAGAGATACCGCAGAACCAGCACCTATCCCATCTGCAAGACCAACTTTTGGTCCACTATTAATTTGTATCCATGATGCACTATCATCCTTATTAGTTTTCTTCACCTTTGGCTCATGAATACTTATAGTAGCCCTTGTGCCATATATATCATCCCACCCATATCTGATTCCTGCCATCTACAAGACAAAGAGTTAATTTTGGGTAAAGACGAACATAATATTAAATGTACATATAGATAAGCATAGTTAGCATACACATATAAATCAGACCCTTCAAGAGAGTGTTAGTTAAATTTGGTAGATACAAAATACTTCACATACCATGCAAAAAATATTCATACATAATTTATATAGTTGGAAGTTCAGTATTATTTATGGAAGTTACAACATTTGATTTTATCTACTAAATCTTTTAAATTAGGAGGAACTTCACATACACTCCGAGGGTGCATTATGTTGCATGCAAAGTGGTTGGTATCTTGTACAAAAATGGAGTATCTTCTATTTGCTTGTGTTTGGTTGCATGCATGAGGCCTCCCCCAGGCTCTCGAGGTACAAAAAGGCTCTAAAATCTTGCATCTAGAGAAACTCACAAGTCGACAGTTTCTTCAGGTCCGGACCCATATGTGACACAAAATGGTGAGGATTTGCTCCTTTTATGGGCTAGACTTCCTCTCAAAGCTTATGCAAACATAATCAGAACCAAATAGCAAAGCCATTAAACTTAGCACCCCATGAACCACAATTCTCACAGCCAAACTACTAGCCTTTTTAAGTTCTTGAATCCGCTTGGCATGTTCTCTACAGGCCCGGCCCGAATAGGTCTGGCCTAGGGACTGATGAGGCAACCGCCTCCTCAGTTTATATCCCATAGATTTTAGTGTTTCATTTAATGTACTTTCTACAAGAAGGGCATTTTTATAAATCTATGAAAATTTTGCCATCTAATACCATTCATTAGGAGGTTATATGTTAGCATCCAAAGACCACTTTGAACTCAAATTCACCCTTGGAATTGAAATAGATTATAAATAGAGCCAATATGAATTTTATAGTCACTAAGTTATACATAAGAAATGCACAATGGTCCATGGCAATTAATGTAATCAACCTATGATAACTAGACCATTTCAAAAAGAGTGCAAAATACTCACCTCTTGTTGTGTATCATCACTGATCACTTCATCAATATTATGTCTAGCTATTTGGTTCATTCCACTATTTTGTAGAATTGGAACAGTTCCTATTGGGCAGTCGACAATAGATGGCTGCACTTGTGAGAAAGTATCTAGCAACCCAGATCCAGTATCCAGTCCAACGGGAAAAGAACTTGGTTCCATCTATTTGAAAAGAAAAACATGATCAAACTTATAATCAATTATTACCAATGCACAACAATGAGTGATATATTTATATGTCATATATACACACACAGATGCAGAGTCGTTATGTTTGCAAAGTTCAAACCAAGTCAAAAATTTCAATCCATTTGTGGGTCGACTTATACTGTTGTCATGTTCTTGAACTCGTTAAACTCACATTGAGCTAGTACCTGTGCACACCAAATATATGGTGTAATTTCTTTGTTCTGAAAGATACATGTGGTGTAATTAGTTCAGCACCAACGAAGAACATATATCAAAAAGGTACTTGCTACATTGTAACTCTAATGTCTATTTAGAATGTAAAGATATATACAAAATATATATTCATGAAACAAGAAGGAAGTAACACAAGCTAAGCATGACATATTGCAATTCAAACACATATAACTCATCCTAACAATTTGAACATACCCAACATGTATTTATTTGAGAAAAATTGTGATTCATTAGTTTACTCAAACATGAATTTCCATTAAATTGTGGCAAACTATAAATGTAAATCATGTATATCTAAAATTAATATACCTGTATTTTGTGGTCTTTCAACAATGGGTGGTTAAAAGCTGGTTGTAGATCCACGTCTATGCAGTCATAGACATCTCCGTCTTCCATCTGCTTTGATTTTTCTTCTACTTTTAGCAACCAAAAGTTATTAAATATAGAAAGTAACATGATATTTGTTCTCACCCGGATGGTTTTATCAGCTCGTTGATATGAGGAGATCTGGCTAGAGTTTTTCCCATGTTTAATAGATCTTATATCATTTGCTTTAGTGGCTAGAACAAGATATGACAGAAGGGTCAATCTAATAGTTTGCACTCCTTTCATTCTCGAAGCCTGGAACGGTCAATTTCTTAATGTTAATATATATGCAGGATTTGGAGTGCATCTTTTCGTATGAGATAATGAGCTACCATTGATGGTGTAAGATCTTATTTATCGCATATGTATAAAAGCCTAATATTAAATTGTAGAAGATATGATACGTCTAGCATTGTCTGCTTCTCCTTATATTAATTTCAAGCAATTAATACTATATAAATCATATCTTGTATTTAATGTAGAGGAAAATCTTGCACCAGTTTCAAAGGTAAATGTTATTTGTATTGATTGCTTTTATTCTACTGACATTTTCTCAGATATGTCATTATAGCTTTCCAAAAAACGAAATAGATGATAGAAGGAAAACATGAGTGGAGATTTGGTGCTCCCGAGATCCCGTGATCTCACTTTTTAAAAAATAAAAAATATATTTAAAATTTCAAAAATATCTAAACAAATCATGAGTGTTCTCAATGACATATACTACAAGCTTATAAAATCTCAATGCAAAATATTTTACACAAAAGTGACAAATGTATAGATCTGAGTATAGTGAACAATATGTAGTTTCAAATTTCCCACTTTTATCATTTTTGTGTAGCTCAAACGGTATTGTATTTTGCATTGAGATTTTGCACGCTTGTAGAATGTATCATTGATAACATGCATGATTTGTTTCAGAATTTTTTGAAACTTTTAAATATTTTTCTATTTTTTTGTTGTTGACAAAAGTGAGATCACTGGATCGGAGCTCGGGAGCCAAAATGACTTTTCGAAGGAAACATGTGCTTCTTTGCGCCGTTGTGTTGTCCCCTCTGGTATTTATTTTTATTTCGGTATTTTCTGTAGTTCGCCATTTTGTGGGACAATAACATCAACGTTAATTCCTCTTTTGGTTTTTGTGACAACTATATATGTAGAATGGAGGTTCAACAAGTATCCCAAAAAAATCAGTGTGAACAAAGATATTTGATCCCCTAGTCATGCTACGAAAATTGACAAAAAACAATCACACTTCTAGTCAAAAAATAAGTTACCTCTGGCTACAGAATTCTATGGTATGTTTGAATGGAATTAAAAGTGAATAACCTATTAAGTCATATTTTACAAAAGATCTACAGTTGCATATTGTAGGACAACAATGTAAACCAATTGCGAAATCTGGCCATCTTTAGTTCTTCTCAAAAGTTTTTGTTCTATCCCATATTCAAACTCATTTTCATCAACTCTCATTTGAAAGCATTCTTATTTTCCCCGTTTCATACCAACAATGAGTGATCATATTTTTAGAACTTCAATAAATAGGTTTCTACGTGTATAGTGGAATATCCTAATCCTATCGGTGCTCTGGTTGCAGAAATCTATGGCCCAACTCCTTTTATTTATGAACACCTGAATACAAAAGTAGAACAATGTTCCGGTGAAGAAACTCGATCACCTCGGTTTTCAGGCATGAGTTAGCTAGCAGTACTGAATTAGCTTTTCTCCTTGGATGACTCGTTGTCGCGCATGAATAATACACTGATGGTGGTATCATTCTTCTAGTGTCCTTTTGCAACACACCGATTTATCGAAACTTACATCGCTGAAGTTAAATCTACTATCACTGTACCAGCCCGACGGCCTCAGCTGGTTATGCCGGAATTCAGGAGATCGATACCACCACCTGAAAATCTTTCGAAGATAAATGCCGATGGTGGCTTATCGAGTGTGACTGGTACGAGAGCTGCTGCAGCTATATGTAGGTATGCTAATGGAGTTTACATGTGAAGTTCAGTGGTGGTATTGAAAGGGATGAGAGAGGTACTTTTGAAACGAGGCAAAAGATTTACCTTTATATTGATATAGAAAGAGAAAACATAGAGCGGCCAAGGCCAAACCGGAAAAAACGCTACATTTTAAGTTGTAATTTTGGTCAATTGGTTCGCACCAACGAGGATTCAGTTCTTACTCTCATCCTTTATCTTCTGCATCAGGGTGGATGGCACTTGCATGCAGGGAAGGATTAGCTTTGGCCGAAGAACTGTCTATCCAAAGGATGATCCTAGCTTCAGATTGTAAAGGAGTAATAGAAGACATTGCTGTACATACCATGAGAGCTGATAGTTGCATCACCCGCGAGATTAAGCATAGGAGTTTTTTGTTTAATGATTGCCGTTTTGTTCATGAGCGGAGGAGTTCAGACACTAATGCTCACAATCTCGCTAAATTTTCCCTTTTACTAGGAGCTGGCCGCCACATGTAGCTAGGTAGACCGTATGATCCAAATTCTGTACCCGTAAACATTATGGTTGATGAATAAAAGATAACGAGATTCCGCCAAAAAAAACTGAAGCATTAAATGAGCTCCGCGAGGAGGCAAGCTGTAACAGACTAAACACCAAGCTACTCCCTAATTCCATATGTATTCTGCTCAATCCATTACGTCTTCCCCAGGAAGATCTTCTTCCTTCTGCAATCCATTCATCAGGTTGGATCGTGACATCAAAGTGCACCAACTCGCTACTCCTAATTATTCCCACCAATCACAACGGTGATTAATAGTTCCTCTCTAATTAGTAAAGACGAGTTCGGGATAATACAGATTAGTCTATGTTGATTATTCCACCGGAAAAACTCGATGAGCTATTGACACTATATAATTGAGAGGCTGACATGCATTATGCTGTACTACATTCAATCTCGCTCATTCAGTCTCGGGAGTCGCGACCAGCCATGCTGAAGGGAGTGGAAGAGAAGGGGCCAGGCATGGGACCTGCGGAGTGGGTTAGCAGTTTCCATCCTTCCGCACGCCTGGAAGCCATCGTCGGCGGCGTCCTGCTATTCGCCGTCCTGCTTGCGGTTGGGGCAATGCTCTTCTGCGGCTGCTGGCGCGCGGCGGGGCGGTGCCGGGCGCTCAGGCGCGTCCACCCCGTGGCGGAGGACGCCGAGGGCGCCGGCACCGGCGCCAACTGATTGATCAGCTTTTCCTTCGTTTCCTCATGGTGCATGATCTCTGCGCGCGCATGCATGCTGTACCCGGCCACCCTTCACGTTTGAAATAAAAATCTACTACGTGTCTTTCTGTCGTTTTTTTTCTGTACGTACTTCTGTTTGTCAGCTCACGAGTCTCTCTCCCATCTCACACCGTGGTAGATACAACAAAGACACTCGAGTTTTGGGTGGACTCTGCGGCAAAACAATTCGTCGAACAGCTTGCGGGTATATATGAACTCGATGAGCTCAACGACGCGCAGGGTGTGGCGATCGGCCGTTCGGCACTGCAACGAGCGACTAGACCAGAAGACCACAAAGCAGTGGTGCCGCTAGAAATTTGCAACATGGTATTCATGCGGTATTCATTTTGCATCAGGTTGACGAAATAAAACAAAAGAAACTCAAATTGTCGTAACCGACTGCGCACACTGCTTCCGAAATTCTCATGAGGCGTTTTGTAAGCATAAGCAAAATGACTCACCTACACTTGCATCAAGATCCGTGTTACCTCTTTTTCCCCTATGAAACAACCTCATTTTTTGTTTCTCTCAAACCATACACCTTCTGAATTCGGAACTTTGCAGTTCACTTAAACATTTGATAGAAAATATAGGAAAATAGTTCATAAAATTTCCGGACATTAAATATACATATATTGTAATTAATTTGTTTTGAATTTTAGATTGCACGAAAAAAAATTGTACTATTTTTCTACATTCTAATTCAAATGTTTCAGTGACGTGCAAAGTTTCAAATCCATATATTGTATGTTTAAGAGATATAAAAAAGAAAAACTTGACAAGGTGTGGGGATGTAGGTGTCATGGTTCTCACTTACAATTTTTTCTTTCTTCAAACACCGAATGGATGGAGATTTATTTATTTGTGGCACTGGACGAAATTCTATGAGAGAAGTTCCAAGATAGAGGTTTCAAAAGAGAGACGTAGGATTGCCTTGTAGGAAGGAAGAAACTTGCGATCATGTGAACGGCGACCTAAAGCCTAGCATGATTGTTGTTTCACCCCTGCCAGTGTTTCCAGAAGATTAGATTTAAGTCGTGTAATTTTCTACTCCGTACTTAATAAGCTTTGTGTGGCTCACATCCCAAATGCATTGAACACATAAAAACTGAACTTAAAACCCAAGTCATAGTTCTTGTACGAGTCGATTCGATGCCGATAACCAGCGGAGTCGATGACGGTGGTGGTACCTCCAACACGGGACACTGCTCCACCGGTGGGGAACGGAAACCGCAATGAGAGCTCATTGTCGTTCTGCGCGACATGGGTGCCGTTAGAGTGCGGGGGGTGTTGTCAAGATAGGCCCGCTGACGGTGACACGCTCGCAATTTGGCAGCTTCCTCGCGCGCCTCTCAGCCGGAGCTGGCACCCTCACTTAACCGGTGTGGCACGTGAAGGAAGAGCGGCGTGGGACGAGCCCACCTCTTGGACTGAACGGCATCCCGACAACTACTCTGATTCAAGGAAATTAACATATTTAACCTTCATGGAACATTTTTTCTGCATCTAACACTATTGAAGCGACACCAAATCGTCGCATCCTCGATTTTTTTTTCTTTCACGTTTGTTATGTTCTCCATTATCGAGTGGGAATTTGTTCAACCGGCAATTTCTTTGATAGGCTCTAGAATTTTGTAGTATATCACGTATTTGTTTCATTGGATAAAAATAGTTGCACTGTCCTCATTGATGTCTTATTGGAAGCCACCATGGATGTAAAATGCTGAAATTTACACGATAGAGTTGCAGGGACTGATATCGCACGGCTGCAATTCAAACATGCTACGGAACGCCGGCATCTTGTCCGCGGCAATCGCCACCGACGCCTGCACCGAGCCCGGCTCCCTCCCGGCGACGAGCACCATCTCACCGTCGTGGTTCATGGACGCCAGCTCCACCCTCGCCGGCCTCCCGAACCCGAAGTCCACTCCGTACGCGGGTACCACGGCGACCCCGCAAGAATGACCGCGCGGCCCGGCGGGATGGCCGCGAACTTGGTGCACCACTGGGCGCGGTCGGCCAGCGGGTCACGCTTCACCTCCGCGACGGCCTCCTGTATGGCCTGGAGCGCCATGGCCGGCCCGTCCGGCTCGGCGAGCTGCGACCCGCTCAGCGAGACTATGCAGACCGCGACGCAATTGCCGACGTATGCGTCCGGCACCGGCGGCGACTTATGGGCCCGGCAGTCGGCGGGGAAGGCGGCGAACACCGGGGTGTCGTCGGTGAAGCCCCTGGCCAGCGCGATGGACACCCACCCATGCGTTGTCATCGCGGCGAAGGTGGACGGCGCTATGCCAGTCTTCGAGGCGGCGGCCAGACGCTGCTTGAGGCGCCGCACCGCAGACGCGGCCAACGTGAAGGTCTCTCGGCTAAGACGCCGCCCCTGTTCCGGCCATGGTTCCGGCGCGGCATCTTGCTTCGGAGCAACCTGCATGGGACTGTTAGTTTGTGGACAGAATGCGTAGTGTGTCATTGTCCTTGACTGAGTCCTTAGAGAGGTAAACTGTTCAAGTGTCCATGGTAATCCACTGTATGTTTTAAAAAACTTGACACTGCTCATCATCAGAAGAATAAAATGAAAATACTCATAACTATCTAAACACAAGATATATGTATAGATTCCTTTAAGTTAAAGAGGAGAGAAATATTTTCGTTTATTGGGGATCTCTATCTCTAATCCTTAATGACACATAATAGAAATCCACCTTTAACTTTCACTTGAATCTTCTATGAACAAATGCCATAGTAATATTCTCATTTTTTAACAAGTATTGATATTTTTTCTTTTCTTTTTTTGAGGAAGTATTGATATTTTTTCGTATATACTTGATCAAATTTTATTGAATTTGATTTTGACTAAGCCCAGAATACAGGGTAATTATAAACGGATGAAGTATTTAGATATATGCCAACGTTCTTTCCAAACAAATCAGATACTCCGTATTACTTGTTATCTCATTACACTAGGAGACTAGTAGTAATAGGAACGGAATTTGTCATGGCTTATAGGTGGATAAAAAGACAGAGAGCGCTCACCCTGGGTAAGTCCGGCGCGAGTTGCTGCAAGAATAACCTTGCAAGGTCGTCATCCCCGTCAAACCGCACCAGCCTCCGGTCATGCAGGGGCTCGCCGGCCCACACCTGGCCCTCCTTAGCACCGGCCGCGGTCGCCGACCACATTTCCAAGAACCGCCACAGGCCGCGCCCATCAGCCGCTGAGTGATGCACTGCCACCCCTACCGCCACGCCACCGCCGCCTCCGACGAACTCCGTCACCTGCGCACCGACGCGTTTCATTCAGCTACGAAAAACGCGGCACGCCCAAAGGAACAATTACGAAAACAAGGGTCACTGCACTCGTGGCGTATGTTCGTACCTGTGCCGCCATCACGGGCGCCGGGAGCTCGTCCCGACGGATGTCCGGAGCAAGCTGCCGGAGCACGTCCTCGTCATACTCCTCCTCGACGAGCCTGTCGAACTCGACGACCGTCTCGGCCTCGACGAACGCGACGCTGCAGGCGCGCTCCCCCTCTGGAAGGACGATGGAGAGGGCGTGCGACTCCGGTGAGTAGGTGAGCGTGCCGGCGAACGGGTGGAAGGCCGGGAGCACACGCTCCAGGGAGGACCTGAGGGTGTCGACGACGTCCGTGAACGGGAGCCGAGAGCGGTAGAGGAAGACGCGGCGGACAGGAGGCAGCGTGACCCAGCACGCGTCGAAGGGAGACAAGGGAACTCTCCGGCCCGGTTCCGGGAGCGGGGCGCCGCCGGCCGGGAGGATGATGGCGGAGGTTCTCCTGGGGCGCACCACGGGCGGCATATTGCTTGGCACGCGTGCTCGCGCCAGGCCCCAACTGAGACGAGACGAATAAAAATGTGGGAAGCGGCGAGCAGCTGTCTGCTTGTTCGGCTGCGTGTTCAAGCGTCGAGCCATCGTAGGCCCTTGATCTGTGCCAAAAATGTTCTGAAATCGATATACTCCATCGGATACCAATACGAGGGACATTTTTTTTTTTGAATTTACCAATACGAGGGACATGGTGTGTCATAGGGAAGCAGTGTGCCCGGGCAGCGCTAGGCGTCCCCCGGGTGGAGAGCCGTCCGATAGACCCGCTGTGGTCATTGGATCCCGCTACGGCCCGCGTCGCATGCAGTTGTCGCTTACACACTTTTCTCCACGCGTAGGTGCCACAGAAAAGGACGCGCTTGGGTCGTGTGGCCCAAATTCTCCGCCGCGTCTTCAACGAAGCACCAACCATTGCTCAATCCAGCCCAGCTGATTGGTTCGGTTGTTGTCAGAAAAGAAAAGAATAAGAAGAGAGACGATTGGGTGTAGCACACTAGCACGTACAGGCCAAAGGAAAGAAAAAGAAAAGAGATTAGGAATTCATGTACTACTAACGTAATGCTCCAAGCATCGTTGCGGCAGCATTTTTATTTTGTCTTCGTAGCAAAAATGGTTCGATCACAAAATAGAAAAAAAAAAGACATCAGGCATAGACCTCGTCGAAGACGTTGTACCAAAAAATTGTGCTATTGTAGCAAAACCGACCTTGTCGAAGACCTCGTCTAGCAAAAACTTTGCATATTTGTAGCAAAACCACGGAAGTAAAAAAATGTTAATTGCAAACATCGTAGCAATAAAATCTTCCAGCGACCTCCGATAAAACACATGATGCAAAATAGTAGAACAATTGTAGCAACAAAATTCCTCTTGTGGTGCAAATCCATCCAGCGTATGCAAAAAAATGTGTTATTGCAGCATCAACTCCCTGTCCTTGGTGTGTCATCGGTGATCCACCTATTGCCCGGTGAGCACCACCATGACAATGTCGCACCCCGGTAGATTGTAGCACTGTCGGAAATAGGCGGCGCCGCCTTGTCGCACGGAGTTTGGCCTCGTAGCACCATGTCCTCTTGATGACACGTGTCCCTCTTCCTGACCCTCAATCCTATGAAGCAAAAACGGTTAGTTTGTAATAACAATTTTGTACTATTGTACCAACGATTCCGTACCAAATTCCCGTAAATGCTTCTACGAAGTAAAAAAACGATTCGTGTATAACAAGAATTTTGTACTGTTGTAGCAAAAGTCCAATTTTCTCTCAAATCTCACAAAATGCTTCTACGGAGCAAAAAGTTTCCATTCGTAGCAAAAAAATTGTGCTGCTCGTAGCAAATGGTTTTATCGAGAAAAAAGTTCTATTTCTAGCAATTTTTGCTATTGTAGCAAATCCGACGAGACCATGCTGGCAACATTGGAAAACACCGGACGCGGTGTCGCTGATGCAACAACAGCATGGTAGGCGCTTGCAGCAACGTGGATGGTCCGTGGTAGCATTTTTTTCCAGAGCTCCGGCGAGGCATCACCCGCTCGCACCATCGTAGATGCTTTTACGAAGCAAAACGCACGCTGTCGGTAACACCGCTGCATGCCGTCGATAGCAACATTGAGCGTCCCCCCAGTAGCATCGCTGGCTCGTCGGTAGCAATGCCTAGCGCCGTCGGTAGCATTGTCGGCTCATCGGTAGCATTCGCTTGAAGCATCACCGCTGTCGCCGGTCATAACAGCGTCGTCGTTGCCTCGCAGCACCTGACCTTCCATTGGTAGCACCGAAGAGCACACCGGGGAACTCGGCGGAGATCTCATAGCAAAAAAAAAAAATTGCTACAACCATTTTCAAAATTTGCAACATGTCGTAAAGAAAAAATTGCGACATGTGAAAAAAAAAATTGCTACAACAATTATGTGAACTTGCATTCAAAGAAGAATTTTTTTTGCTACAAATCTTTCAAAAATTTGCATCACGTTAAAAAAACTGCATTATCTGAGGGACCATTGCTACAATTATTCTGTAGATTTGCGTCAAAAGAGAAATAAAATTGCTACAAACCATATAAAAATTTGCACCGCATATAGAAAAAAAAGGAATAATGCTCACAGATCTCGTGGGAGAGCTCGCGGGTCGAGCTTAGGCGCGGCGTCTAGAGCACCCTCTACTACCTACAGCAGCATCGATGGCAGCCGACGATAGCATCCTCGTCATGGCACTCGTCGTTGACAGCAGGGTTGGCCATTCTTTGCAGCAAAGGCAAACTGGAGCCGGAGGGGACAGAGCGGGGGCCTTAGAGGCAACGCTCGACGACGACGAGGGTCGCCGGAGAATGGGCGGGTCCAAGCGCGCACGGGTCACTGCCGGCGCCGGGCGGAGCAAGCGACCGAGGAGCGCCATGGGGATGGCACGGTCGAGAGAGGAGCGCAGCAGCGAGGTGACGCGGGGGCCGCTCGGCCAGTGCCGCATGGCGAGGCGGATGTCGAGGCGGGGCGGGAGACGAGGGCGAGCGCCGGCTCCAGCGAGGGGAACGCGACGTCGCGGAGGACGAGCTCGGGGAAGCGGGCCCAGAGGCCGCACCACCGGCGGGAGAGGAGGCCCAATCGCGCGGCGGTGCGCGCGCAGCCGACGTGGACGAGGATCTGGACAAGGAGGTCGTCGAGGGCGCTGATGCGGTCCGCTCCTTCGCGTGGTGGACCGAGCCGGGCACGGGAGCGGGAGTGCGCCGTCTCCGGTGGCGGCGGCGAGGCAAGGTGCTCACCTGCCTGGAGGCGACGGGATGCTGGATTTGGGGAGTGGATAAGGTGGAGCAGCACGTGGGTGGACCCGCAGTTTGTGGACACGCAGGGGGCACGTGGCGTACCCGCGACCCGGAGGATGGGAAGCGCGTGATCCCCGGGTGATCAGAAGTCTTTTCCTTTTCCTTTTCATACAACCCAAAAACCATGTCGGCAAAGAATTAAAATAAGCGAAAAAATGAAAAGGAAACATAGCGGTAAACATATAGCACGAGTGGGAAAAATAGGCGCGGAAAATACTTAAATCTTTGTTGATTGTCTGTTGTGCAGCACTTGTCAAAGACGCCAACCGTTACTATTCCGTTAGATACGGCTGTCAGGTTGTTTCTTTGACATGTGTATTTCTTTTCCGAGTGTTTTTCATTTGTTGGCGGAGGATATTTCTTGCGAAGAATTTTTCTGTTTTGGCGGAGTGTATTTCTTTGCCAACTCTATTTTTCAACCACGCTCGCCAAAAGCCCTCTTTGCTGAGCGCCGAAGAAATACACTCAGTAAAAACCAAGACACTTAAAATCCTATTTTCCCGTAGTGGAGGACTTACAGCCCGCCATGGATCTCAAACTAGGATTCGATTCCAATTGTTGTTCCTGAAACTACATGTGTGTGGTTTTGACCGGTTTTCTTAACTAACCGTGTCTGGATTGGTTTCTGTGTATGGTTTTCCTTATTAACTGGACCAACATTTTTTTCTTCTTTAATGCAACGCGGGAGCTCCTCGCCTGACGAGGTTCCGTAAAAAAACTAGATAAAGTGGGGAACAAGACAAGCGATTTTGGCGCCGCGTGCAATGTTTGTAGCTCTGCTGTTCCACTTCTATTCCCAGGTTAACAACTGAAAATGAGAAACTGGATCGTCTACGAGCCACACGGAGCTGCCATCCCAACCTTGCTCGACAGATGCGAACTACTCGAACTGTTAATGCATCTCAACATGCAAATAACTCAGACATGAACATGACGAACGCTACAGGGTTGGCCCATAGGCATGGCAAAGGGGGCAACCGCCCCGGGCCCTACAAGAAAAGGGCCCCTCAGAGGCATAATAGAACATGGTAGTAATTTTCATTACTTTAAAAATATTAATTTTCAGGTTCAAATCGACATAATGGTCAGATATCGTGTAACACATAGAAACAACTAATCCGATCAACAACGACATATTTTAGATAGACTATTAGTCTTTCTTATGTGAATGTTTAAACTCAAATTTGTCTATACGGGATTCTCATGTTTAATTTTCTGCCTTATCTTTTATTTGAGAAATACTCCCTCCGTTCCAAATTAGATGTCATCTATTTGCCCAAAAGTGGATGTATCTACATGTCTAGATACATCCACTTTTGGGCAAATAGATGACATCTAATTTGGAACGGAGGGAGTATATATTATTTCTTGCATACACCAGATGATACAAAGTGCTTTAAAGATGAGTATATCAGATTGAAATCATAGATCGATGATATTTCAATAGTAGAGAGCATGTATATAATTTCACTTATCACATACCAAATTTGGAAGACTATTGTTGATATTTCAATTTATACTCTAAAAGTTTATTTAAATATGCTTACTTAATCATACACAAGAAACTACTATTAATATATTGAGTTATTAGATTGTACATGTCTCTACCATGATATTAAGGATATTAAAATAGATTTGAATACACATGCGTGTATACACACATAAAAATAAACAACATATAAGTTATGTAAATATGAAAATAATTCATGGAGATTTTTTATTAAAAGGTTTAAACTATCATGACATATTATTCATTGATACACATTGTAATAGTATAATAAAGAATGATATAATTAATATTAGCAACATAAAATGTGGTTTACTATGAAAAATGATTGATAGAAAACTATATGTGCTAAGATTGTAGTTCGATAAAAGTATTTCGCAAATAAGTATAAAATTTTAGTGTAAACATAACTTTTTAATTCGCCCCGGGTCCAAAATATGTTTGGACCGGCCCTGGTCGTCTTATTCTGCTAAGGATCAAGCGTGACAGAATTGCTAAAACGGGTGCAACGAGATTAGGTTCCACAGTCCACACTGATTCATGCCTACATATGTGAACTACTGTGATTCAGACACTCGCATCGCCGGCACGGTCAGACACCAATTCAAACATAGAATGGAACGCATGCATCTTATCCGCAGCAATAGCCACTGACGCCTGCACCGAGCCGGGCTACCTCCCGGTGACGAGCGCCATCTCACTGTCGTTCATGCATGCCAGCTCCACCCTCGCCGGCCTCCCGAAGCCAAAGTCCACTCCGTACGCGGGAACCACGGCGACCTCGCCACAATAACCGTGCGGCCCCATGGGATGGCCGCAAACTTGGTGCACCATTGGGCGCGGTCGGCTAGCGGGTCACGCTTCACCTATGCGACGGCCTCCTGTATGGCCATGAGAGCCATGGCCGTCCCGTCTGGCCCAGTAAGCTCCGACCCCCTCAAAGATGTAGCTCGTGCCCGGCGCGACGCAGTTGCCGACGTATGTGACCGGCACCGACATATGGGCTCGACAGTCGGCGAGGAAGGCAGCGAATACCGGGGTGTCGTCGGTTAAGCCCTTGGCACGTGCGATGGATACCCAGCCATGTGCCGTAATCGTGGCGAATGTCGACGGCGGTGTGGCGGTGTTCGTGGCGGAGGCAAGACGGTGCTTGAGGCGCCGCACCGCTGACGCGGAAAACGTGAATGTCCGTCGGCTGAGAGTGCGCCCCTGTTCCGGCGCGACATTTTGCTTCCGAGCAACCTGCAAGGGTTGTTAGTTTGTGGCCTAATCATTGTATGAGTGTGCATCATTGTCCTTAGCAGCAGTGAATGTTCCTATGCTCCTTCTAATCGTGTCCTTTTTTGGCATGGAAAACATCAGAGAAATACACCGGGAATGCACATAACTATCTAATCTAAAAAAATATGTGTAGATTCGTTTGTGTTCAATTGTGTAGTAAACTAGTCTCTATCTCTACTATATAATATGTCTTCAGGTGATGGTCCGTTTTTCTGATTCCGATTTTATCCCTATAGGTTTTGGAATATTACATTATGTGCCACCGCTAAGTAAAATAGACGGTTCGTTATTACCTGATGTTCCGCCTGATCGCTGACTGTCCGGACTCGGTTCAAGTTAATTACCGTAGTGTTGTCCGGCTCCTATACGTATACATGTCCAACACGCTTGTAGATCGTTCAGATGCTCGACAAGGCCTATGACGGCTGATGGGCCAGGCAGAGCTCGCACTGGTGATGGCCCAAGCAAGCTGTGCTGAGCAAACTAAAAGAAGTCTCCATGCGTGGCGTTGTTTAGCTGGAGTCAAACTTTGGTGTTGTATTGTTTTTTTGTCTTGTCGAGTGGCTAAAGCTTTACCATGATGACTACCGGATTGGATCAATATATATGAGAAGAACCAAGTGAGAATGAGTAATGTGAGACGCCAACGTGTCTTACATTATCCTATCACATGCGAGATAGTGAACCAAGTCAAGCTTTACCATGATGTTAACAAAAATGACCGCTGGCCAGTAGGTTAATGATACAAAGCAGAGGTCAAAAATAAATAAAAATAAGGTTACAACAAACCCAAAGGTAAGATAAGTTCATACATTTATTTTCTAAAAAAATCTACTATTTCGTTTATTAAAAGGACTTGTCATAATATTCTCGCTCAATTAGTTAAGACCCACGCAAGGCTTCCCAATCGGAAAAAACGATTTCTAAGTGAAACAGAAAACTGACACCATGATGCCTCTCGATCTATCAAATCAGGTGGTGCATCTTGTCAAACACATCGACTTCTCCTTGCAAGGAACGAGGTAAATCATCACGCATGGTATTGACAGTATCAAGTTTAGATACATTGATGGCAGAGTAAAGACAAGCAATTACAATATATTTTAGAGTATACAAATCAAATAAGATGTGAACGTGATTATTTAAATTTAGTAAACATGAACTTTGACTGTTTTGCTAAATACATGGACTAAACATTTGCTATACCCGGAGCAACGCACGGGTTTTGTGCTAGTAATAGTAGGGTCTAAATAAATTTGCATGGTGATTTTGTTTCTTGAAGGCTAGAAAGACCAGGAGCGCTCACCCTTGGTAAGTCCGGCGCGAGTTGCTGCAAGAATAACCTTGCAAGGTCGTCGTCCCCGTCGAACCGTACCAGCCACCGGTCATGCAGCGGCTCCGGCCCGGCCCACACATGTTCCTCCTTGGCACCGACCGCGATCGAGGACCACATTTCCATGAACCGCCATAGGCCGCGCCCATCGGCAGCCGAGAGATGCAACGCCACCCCCACCGCCACGCCACCGCCGTCTCCGACGAACTCCGTTACCTGCGTATGACCCACGGTTTCAGGCAGCTATGAGGAACGCGGCACACCCAAAGAAAAAAGAAGATGAGCGTAACTAGCTATACGCGTGGCGTACCTGCGCCGCCATAATGGGCGCCGGGAGCTCGTCCCGGCGAATGTCCGGAGCAAGGAGCCACGGCGCGTCCTCGTGGTACTCCTTCTCCTCGACGAACTTGTCGAAGTCGAGGTCCGTCTCGGCCTCGACGAACGCGACACTGCAGGCGCCCTCCTCCTCCGGAGGACGATGGACAGGGCGCGCGGCTCCGGCAAGTAAGTGAGCGCGCCGGCGAACGGGTGGAATGCCGGCAGCACCCGCTCGAGGGAGGACCTGAGGGCGCCGACGACGTCCGTGAAGGAGAGTGGGCTGGGCGGGGAGCGGAAGAGGAAGACGCGGCGGAGAGGGGGCAGCGCGACCCAGTACGCGTCGAAGGGAGACAGCGGGACTCTCCGGCCCGGTTCCGGGAGCGGGGCGCCGCCGGCCGGGAGGGCGATCCGGCGATGGCGGTGGTTCTTCTCGGACGCACCATGGGCGGCATCTTGCTTGGCACGTGCTGTCAGCCATGCATCATTGACCCGAAGTGGCCCTTGATCGGTGCCAAAATTCGAGGGTCGCGGGACATGGTGTCACAGAGATATAATATGGGGGAGCAGTGTTCATGTGCAACGCACATAATGTGTGAACGACAACGTAAATCCAAAGGCTAACGAGTCGGCTAAGAACGACTAAGAATTAGCAACAGCGATAGAAGAATATGGTAGTGATACAGGAAAATGCATAGGAGCACAAGAGTGCTCGCCTCCCTGGTATGTCGATCGGCAATCCAAAGAATGGGGATTGGGCTCCTATTTAAGACTTGTACCTATCATGCTTTGGCTAACCATAATAAAAGTAACATAGATAATATATGCATGCCAGTTAATTAAAAAAAAATGATGTGACAGCTAAATAATTAGAAAAGGGCCATCATATGGTACTCGCGCTAACTGGAATTAGCTGATGATCATTTAGCAATGGCCGAGAGGGCACCTTCCTGTTGAGGAGTTGTGGAAGTTACATGGAAATGTGATAAATATTTGTTGGGCTTGTTTCTTGGAACCCATTTGTTAAACTTTTGTTGTGTGATGGGAAAACACTTTTGGCTCCCGAGTTTCAGTGCTCCATCTGCTTAAAAATATTCAAAAACCATATTTATAAGTTTCTAAAAATCTGAAAAAAATCAAGCATGTTGCCAATGATGTATCCAACAAACATGCATAATCTCGATTTGAAGTACTTTATATTCTGGGCTACACAGATTTTGCAGGTTTGTTGGATACATCATTGACAACATGCAGGATTTATTTCAGATTTTTTTGAAACTTATAAATATGATTTTTATTTTATTTTAGTTAGAGGGAGCACTGGAGCACGGGAGCAAGAAATCTCATGCACTATGTTATTTTTACATATTTGTGCTACAGTTTGGACTTTATAATTATATAGTTTAAACGATGTTGAAATTTTATGTGTTTTAATAAAAATCATATATATTTTTATGTTTTGATTGTAGATTGCATAGAAAAATAGATACATAGGTATGTGTAGAACGAAAAGTTTAGGGAGGCTATTTATGATTATAGCAGCTACAAGCAGTTTCCTTGTAGTGGGAGAGGAGCGGTTGCAGAATTACTAAACCTTCTCTCTCCAGTCCCTAAAATGCATTTAGGGAGGGATACTCTCATGTGGGTGATCTACGTAGGCCGAGGCAGATATTTTTTAGCGCATTGATGTTCCACCATCATCTAATTCTTCTATCTCCAAACAGTATGCTCAATAACGCATCCCTGACCATGTCGGCGCCTCAACTCGTTCTTATGATTAAGGTCCTACTCGTCGTTATCGAACGGCCACTACACGGTCTCTTGCGTCGTTGGCAAGAAACTCATGAGCCGAAAAGGACGCACCAATATTGGAAGAGGACAACGACAAAGTGGTCGCGCTGGCGGAGGAGGACGATAAGAGCGTGTCAGCGTCGTGGTCAGCGGTGTAGGTTGGGTGAGAAGCAGAGCGCCATCTTTGTAACCCTTCTCTTCGTAGCAACCGTCAATTTCTCCCAATATGTGGAGCCCGTCTTGCTCGTGGGATGCTTACCGGTGGCACGATCTGCGTGTTGAATGTCACAGATAAGCGACAGTGGCCAAATCCGCGGTGGGGGTCTTGTCAAAGTCGGAAATCCATGGATCTCGATGCATTTGTGCCGTGGATTCGAAAAAAGGGAAAAAGAGGGGGATGAGAGAAATGGAGAAGAAAAAATGAAAAGGAAAAGAGAAGAAAAAAAGCAAAAGGAAAATGAAATATGTCTGATGACTCCTTTGATTCGTATGATAGGAAAAGTTGTCGTGGATTTGAAAAAAGGGAAGAAAGAGGGGGATAAGAGAAATGGAGAAGAAAAAAAGAAAAGGAAAAGAGAAGAAAAAGCAAAAAAAGAAAGGAGATATGTCTGTGGGCTTCTTTGGTTTGTAGGATAGGGAAAGTGTAGAAATAGGAAAATCATAGAATTTGGTATGAGTATTGCGTGACCTAGATCGGCGGCCCTCCCAACTTTATATAGGAGGCTGGGTCTCGGTGATTCGCAACCGATTAGGTTTACAGATTAGGTAGGTTTCTACCGACTTAGCCTCTACTTGTCTTGGGGCGTACGCCATCTTCTTGGGCCCCCCTCGTGGGCCTTGATCGTGGATTGTTGGCAGGCCTGTTCATCGGCCTTAGCTTATACGTGCACCAGGTGTCCTCATTGTGGGGCACCAGAAGGGTAAGCCCACGTCAGTAGCCCCCGAGTGCTTGGTCGACTCGAAGAATCGGGCAGGGACTCCTCCGTAAGTGCACGCCGTAATTTGCTTGCTTTGCAGTGTACCTTATAGGCTGATTATGCATTGTTTTTGTTCTCTATTTGCTAGGTATACGCGAGTCGAGATTGTCTTTTTTGTGCATGCTGAGTCGAAAAACACGTCGACCGATGCTTTGTTTATTTTGCCTAAGGATGGTAGCATAGTAGCCCTGGTACACTCGACGGATCGGGACCAGTTAACTGCACTTCTGGGCAAAACCTTACCAGCCTACTTCAAGCTCGAGTCCCCGGACTCGAACCCGGAACAAGCTGGTCAGGTTCGACTCAGGTCGCGGAGGTCTTACTGAGCCGACCTGCAGCATAGCTGAAAGGACATTTCTATCCATATATGTTTTGATGTTTGTTGACAACACAATAAGCGAACTAATTGCGTGCTAAAAGATTTACAGGTTCATCTTATATATTCACACATGGTGGTGGAATTTATCCTCTACAAGCGTCAAGCGAGAAGTTGTAGTTTTCCTAGGTTTTACCTTATAGGAAAATCGTACTATCAAGAGGGGGATCCGCTGTGGAGGTTTGGGCGGAATCAATCTTGTTTACACATTTTGCACAAACCAACTATGCACACCACAGCCATCCCATTCCCTGAAATCTGGTGTGTTTGGCACATTTTCCTGGCTCCGATAGTACCGGATGAAATGGCCCGGTAGTACCGAGCTTGCTCGGTAGTACCGGACTTGGTACCGAACCAGGTATCGGCGAACGCCAAAATGCTACTGGACTCGGGGTAATTCCTAAGCGGTAGTACCGGAAAATGTCCGGTAGTACCGACCGTGCGCTCTCCGGTAGTACCGGTGGGATCGCCGGTAGTACCGGGCGCTCGCGTCGTCTGGTCAAAAGCACATGTTGACTGCTGCTTTCTGCCGTTCGGTAGTACCGGTCCATTTGGTCCGGTAGTACCGCGCGTCTGCAGAAAACTGGCCAACGGCCACATTTTGTGTGGAGCTATATATACTAGTCTTCTTCTCCAAAGAAGCTAGGCTTTGAAAATCTCTCTCCACCATTGTTGCAAAGCTTCAACATACAAGATCTCCCACTCCATCGGTCCAAACACCTTCATACTTTGAGGAGTGACGGAGGAGGTCTTGATCTACACTTCCACCAAAGCAATTTCGATTCCCCCACTAATCCCTAGCGGATCTTGTTACCTCTTGGGTTCGTTGAACCCTAGACGGAAGTTGTGTTCTTCGTGGCTTTGGGAGCCACGGGGAAAAGCCAAGAGCCTCCAATTGAGTTGTGGATGTGTGCCTTGGCCTTGTGATTCTTGTGGCTTTGGGAGCCGCGGAATTTGGTGAGAGCCTCCAATTCGGTTGTGGAGTGTGCCTCATCCTTGTAAAGGTTTGTTGCCGACCTCGAGGGCATCATATAGTGACTCGTGGAACTCCTCATTGGAGGATAACACGAGGGAGATACGGTGTGCCATATCAAGGCTATTCGGGGCTCACTTGTGACCCCGCACCGCTCCAACGAAGACGTAGCTTCCATTGGGAAGTGAACTTCGGGAATCATCTCCGCGTCACCGTGTGGTTATCTCTTAACCTTCCTTTACTTGTATTGCTAGCTTAACTTGTTTAGAATATCTTGCTAGCTTGTTTATTGCTCATCATATAGGATTGTTCACCTAGTTGCATATCTAGAGAACTTATATTTGAGCAATTCCCAATTTGATTAAAAGAAAAAAAAATTTGTAGTTGCCTATTCACCCCCCCCCCCTCTAGTCAACCTACTCGATCCTTTCAATTGGTATCAGAGCAAGGTCTCTTTATTAAGGGCTTAACAGCCTAAAGAGGAGGATGACTAGCGAGGAGGAGTTAAAACTTGCTAAGGAACAACAAGAAAAATGATCAAGAAAAACTTGAGAAAGAACTAAGTGAAGCGGGGATAACCCTAACCGATGATAATGCCCCGGTCACCATGAAAGCCATGATTGAACTCTTTGGGTTCATGAAGGCAAAATGGTGGACGATGTGTATACTCGGGTCATTAATAATCAAAATGCCTCCTCATCAACCATGCCTCGTTGAGGCCTTGGTTGATAAGGATAACAAGAGAAACCTAAAATTAATGAGAAGCCCCTCTTAACTTTGCTCCACCTACTTCATATCTCACTCAAGTTCCACCCACCCAACCTCATATAACCAACCTAAGTAGACCGCCTCCTAAGCTTGATAATATTCGTTATTTCACTTGGAAGAAATCTATGGAGTCTTATTTTCGCAGCTCATCGGTGCATCTTTGGAGGGTGGTACTACAAGGTTACAACCGGTTGATCCCACCAACTTGACAAAGCAAGAAGAGATTGATGAACAACTTGATGCAAACGCCAAATACATCCTTGAGAGTGCCATGACCGCCAATGATGAAGATCAAGTGCGAAATCTCAAAACCACCAAGGAGGCTTGGGATTTTCTCATCGGTATATGAAGGAAATGAGGGCATTCAACGCTCCAACGACGCCATCCTTCAACATCAAGTGGACAACTTCATCATGCTAGAAGAAGAGACATCCTGATCTCTTCCGAAGACTCACCAAGCTTGTTGTGACCATGAGGGAAAATGGAAAGAAGGATATGGATGATGAATGGGTCAAAGCCAAGTTCCTCAAGACCATTGTTCCATACAATGAAAATATGGTGATGAATCTCATGCGAGAGCGGACTACAAAACAATGTCTCCCAATGACATATTGGCACAATTCGTCACCTATGATACCTTGAAGGCCACTTCCAAGTCTTCCATCAACCAAATTCGTGGCACGAAGAATCTTGCCTTGAAGGCCCATGTGGAGAACATCCAAGATATGAAGAAAGCACGGTGTTGATCGTGAAGAAGATTTGGAGGGTGAGCTCAATGAGGTTCTTGCTCTTGCCGCCACCAAGTTTGGAACAAGAAGAATTTCAAGAGCAACCCCTCCCCACCAATGAAAAGAATGTGCTTCAATTGTGGAAAGGACAATCACCTTGTGAAGGATTGCCCTTATGAGAGAAGGGAGGATCATGGTGGTCAACTCATTCTAAAGAAGAACAAATATCACCCCAAGCCTACCTTCATCAAGAGATCACCTCAAAAGGCTCTTGTGGCATCTACACAAGAGGAGTACGAGTCCGGTGGCGAGGAGGATAATGACTCAAGTGAAGAAGTAGGAATGGCGGCTCTTGCAATGGGCAATCTTCCTCCTTCATTGGCACCCCTCTTCTCCGCCCCGAACGACGACAAGATCTCCAAGCCTATGTGCCTTATGGCCAAGGAAACAAAGGTGATTTCCCCACCTAAAAGTATTATCTCCTCTAACCCATCTCTATTGGATTGTGTTGAGGATGTAGGGAAAAATGAGGATGAGGACAAGATTACCCTCTTTGTGAACAAACTCCAAGGTCCAACCAAGAAAATGGTTGAGGCTCTCTTGTATCAATATGGAGAAGCCAAGAACCTTCTTGAGGAAAAGGAGGTTAGGATTTGTGAGCTCGAAGGGCATGCATGTGATCATGCCGATAAAATTGGTGAACTAGAAGATCAACTTGTTGAGGAACAATTGTTCCGGGAGCAACTTGAGGAGACACAAGCCAAGGACCTATCCAAGGCAAAAGAAACCTGTGAAACCTCTATTCAAGTTGCTAATGATCTAAAAGTTAAAAATGATGAGCTTGTAGAGAGTCATAACAAACTCTTTGAGAGTTTTGAGCAACTTAGGGAAACCCACAAGGTGACCTCAAGTGAGCTCACCAAGCTCAAGGAGTCATATGCTAAATTACAAGCTCAATACATCTATGCTAGCTTCACCACATCTCATAATGATAAAGATGCAAATGCTTGTACCTCTAACCCTTTGTGTGTGAAGGCATCTCTTATTGAGGAGAACACTAGGTTGAAGGCCCAACTTGAGAAGGGTCTAGCCACTTGCATCCAAGGGGAGAAGAACCTCAATGATCTTTTGAGCAATCAAAAGGGAGTGGTTGGCAAGGAAGGACTTGGGTTTGCACCTAAGTCCAAGAAGGTCAACAAGAAGAAGAAGAAGAAGCCTACTTCCCCTTCCAAAGATATTGTTTTTGTGAAGGAGGGGGAGTTGGCTAAGACAAATGTCAACCCCATTATGATGGTGATGCCACTAGGGGCAATGCCACTCACAATGACTTTGCGGGAAAATACAACCCTTCATATGTTCTTATGAAATCTAGAAATGGTTGTGTTTTTGCTAAATATGTTGGCACTTCATATGGAGATGATTATCACTATGCTATTTGGGTTCCAAAGACCCTTGTGACTAACAAAAGAGGACCCATTCCAAAATGGGTACCTAAATCAAAGACTTGATTTCTTGTAGGACTTTTCTTCCGGTGGATCTTCATGGCTCATTGATAGTGGGTGTTCATCTCATATGACCGGAAGCAAAGAATTAGTAAAGGGCTTATTGAAACAATTACTCACATTCTCTCATGTCACCGTTGGGAACAATGCAAGACTTAAGGTATTGGGATATGGCAAGGTAGTGATCACTCCGGAGTTATCCATTGAGAAGGTCCTCCTTGTTGAATCCCTTTCATATAATTTACTTTCCGTTGGTCAATTATGCAATGCCGGTTACACCGTTATCTTTAATAAATACCACGTGACCATCCTTTTCACACAATCTCTTAAAGTAGCCTTTGTTGGATTTCGTGAGAACGGTTTGTATGTGGTCGATTTCTCGAAAGAGACCACTCAAATTGCCACGTGTCTAATGGCTAAATCCGACAAGGGATGGCTTTGGCATCGCCGGCTAGGCCATGTCGGTATGAGAAATTTTGGGATCGCCGGTAGTACCGGGCGCTCGCGACGCCTGGTCAAAAGCGCATGTTGACTGCTGCTTTCTGCCGTTCGGTAGTACCGGTCCATTTGGTCCGGTAGTACCGCGCGTCTGCAGAAAACTGGCCAACGGCCACATTTTTGTGTGGAGCTATATATACTAGTCTTCTTCTCCAAAGAAGCTAGGCTTTGAAAATCTCTCTCCACCATTGTTGCAAAGCTTCAACATACAAGATCTCCCACTCCATCGGTCCAAACACCTTCATACTTTGAGGAGTGACGGAGGAGGTCTTGATCTACACTTCCACCAAAGCAATTTTGATTCCCCCACTAATCCCTAGCGGATCCTGTTACCTCTTGGGTTCGTTGAACCCTAGACAGAAGTTGTGTTCTTCGTGGCTTTGGGAGCCACGGGGAAAAGCCAAGAGCCTCCAATTGAGTTGTGGATGTGTGCCTTGGCCTTGTGATTCTTGTGGCTTTGGGAGCCGCGAGAATTTGGTGAGAGCCTCCAATTCGGTTGTAGAGTGTGCCTCATCCTTGTAAAGGTTCGTTGCCAACCTCGAGGGCATCATATAGTGACTCGTGGAACTCCTCATTGGAGGATAACACGAGGGAGATACGGTGTGCCATATCAAGGCTATTCGGGGCTCACTTGTGACCCCGCACCGCTCCAACGAAGACGTAGCTTCCATTGGGAAGTGAACTTGGAACCATCTCCGTGTCACCGTGTGGTTATCTCTTAACCTTCCTTTACTTGTATTGCTAGCTTAACTTGTTTAGAATATCTTGCTAGCTTGTTTATTGCTCATCATATAGGATTGTTCACCTAGTTTCATATCTCGAGAACTTATATTTGAGCAATTCCTCAATTTGATTAAAAGAAAAAGAAAATTTGTAGTTGCCTATTCACACCCCCCCCCCCCTCTAGTCAACCTACTCGATCCTTTCAATAGCTTTGCGACCTAACGCGTCCGTCAGGATTTTCTTCATGTCTGTTGACATGGAAAGTTGCAGGGCAAACGATGTAGGAGCGGGCCCTGGCCCAGCTCGACGGATCGGCGGGTTTTACCTTTGCACTGTGCGCGCAGCATCCGAGATATATGCGGCGGACGCAACCCGGGGATTTGTGATCGATATTTGCACAAGGCTAAGCAGCCAAGTCGAGTAAGTTTCGATCTGAGTCGAGTAAGCTTCGACTGCTCGTTTTGGACAACTTAATGTTTCTGAGTTTTATTTTTTATCGGGTGCGCGACAACGCTCCTGATGGGAGTAGCCCCCGAGATTGTGCTTAATTGCTTGCAGTTGAGGATAATCTCAAAGCTTTGAAACTTTTGCAGCAGTCAATGAAATTTTTGATTCGCTCCCGATGGGAGTTAGATGACTCAATCTATGTAACGGTCGAGTGACCAGTTTTGCTTAGTTCAATTGTTTTCCTCGGAGTCGACCCTCTTAGGGGACTCGAGTGCATTTTTGAGTGTTGCACTTGTGATGACATCAGGGATGACGCGTTTGGTGATTGCGCCATCTAACAAGCGGTTGTGTGCTTACGACGCGATAGATGGGACGTGACGTGTGGGTCCCACATGGCAGTGTTGACCGAGGACGGTGCCGTTTGGACTGGATTTGATCGCGGATGACATGTCTAATTGAATCTTATGGGAAGAGTTTTTCATTTGATTGTGGTAAAGGGATTTTTACATGGGGTTAGATCTCATGTTATTTTTCTATGAAGTTTGTATTACAAAATTCGCAAGAATTTTTTTCTTATAAATTGTTTTCTTATAGGATATCCTATGAATCAAACGTTTCGAATAAAAAAATTCATATATGATTTCAATGGTGTATAAAAATCCTTTGGCAATACTATAAATTAAAGGAGCCTTGACTGACATATGGGCCACGTGTCCTTGTATAAAGTCGAAAGAAAAAAAGTATGTGGAAGAGAGGCTGCTGCTAGAGCCGATAGTATTTCAGTCTTAGCTCTACAAACTTGTTTAAGAGCTCTGGTTTAAGCCTTGCTACCAGACATGCTCGAAGCCACCACCACCTTTCCTCGCCGGCGATTAGTCAGCTAGCATCACGCCCTCCTCCTCCCCTCTCCTCTCCGCGCGAGCCAAGAACCACCTCGCCCATGCAGCCGACGGGCCGCGAAATGCACGGTGGCGGGCAGGACGACTTCTTCGACCAGATGCTGTCCGCGCTGCCGACGGCGTGGGCCGAGCTCGGCTCCGGCAAGTCCCCCTGGGAGCTCCCGGCCGCCGGCGGAGGCGGCGACGGCGACCCCGCGTTCGACGAGTCCGCCCTCCTCACATCCCGCCTCCGCCACCACCAGATCAGCGGCGCCGCCGCCGGGGGGTTCTTGCCGCTGCCGCTGTTCACGGACCGGTCGCGGGAGGACTTGCAGGGAGCTAGCCAGGCGCTGTATGACGGGTTCGGAGCCGCCGCCGCGCAGCAGCCGTTCGGGCAGGTGCGCCAAGTGTCATTCGGTGTTCACTTTTGGTTCAGGTTCGTGTTTCATCAGGCGCGCTAAGAAAAAGCTGCTTTTTGTTTCCTCGACGCCCAAGGCCGGATCAATGCCGGCGCCACCACCACCGGCGGCGCAGGGAGGAGCGGCGGCGCCCCCGCGGCAGCGCCAGCGGGCGAGGAGGGGGCAGGCCACGGACCCTCACAGCATCGCCGAACGTGTACGACGCCACTCTCCCGGCCACCTTTCCTTTCTCCCCCAATTACTACTCCTACATGTTCTACTGTTCTCTACTTCCACAATTGCTGGACCCAAAATTTCGCCTTGTCACTTCACTTTGACCTGTCACATTCTTACAATCTCACTGCAAATTTCGGAATTTTGGTTTCAGCAATTTTGGCCTGTCACACTCTTTATTACAATTTAACTGCAATCTTTTGTTGAAAATGTTGGCATCAGTAATAAGATGAACCTGAGATGGAACTGGAACTATGCCTTTCTGCTCACTCTTTCCATGGTGTCCTTTGGCAGCTCCGGAGGGAGAGGATAGCCGAGAGGATGAAAGCGTTGCAGGAGCTGGTCCCAAACGCCAACAAGGTGACACAAAACCTCCTGCCTTTCCTCCTCCAACTTTTGCCTTTTCCCTTCTTCTTTCCATTCTCTTTGAGCAAAGCAGAAAACTTTCCTGGAATTGTGGTGAAAATGCATCCATGTTTCCTGCATTATTGCTCTGGAGGTAAAGCTGATTTATCATACTAGTATAACTTGTGATGATATCTTGTTTGTGTCATTTGTACAATAGCCGGTGCATGATGGAACAGGAAAGCATGGTAGTTGGTTCATTGCTCTTAACTAATTGCCGGGATAAGGCGACCTGTCGGACCTCGATTGGAGGATCGATCTAGCTTATTAGTTTACTAACTTCTAACTGGTGGTAGTAACTGAAAAGCAGGCAGCAATAGTAAAAGGAAGATCAGTCATGGTACCAAGGGGAATGAGAAATGTTCTGCCCATGACCAGTCTGCGCCTTTAGGCCACTTACAGATTAACACTTCAGGGAAATGAAGGTTAGATTACGGACTTCATGACCATTTCACTAAAAACGGTTCCTAGACCTAGAATACTGAACACCATAAGGAGAACGACAGATAAATGGGGGGTTCCATATAACATAAACATGTTAGAACAATAGAACTTTGCACAAGAACCGGCCAGACAGGAACATTGTCTACTGCTCCAGTCCAGCTTCTTGGATTCTCCATGAACCGGATGGGCACCACACTCCCCCACAGCCTCGTGCCATGGTTGATACTTCTGAAGCTTCCATCTTTTTTTGCACAACTTTTAGTCACTGTTTAGAGTATCTAGAGTGATAGTGAATGCCTTTTGCTTGGCTTTCCGAATAAAAACTTATATCAGTTGTCATATCTTAGCTGAAACAGCTGCCATAATGCAAACTAGAGAGGACGCACAGCGGTTTCACTGGAATAACAATATGGAATTTTGGTTGCAGATCGACAAGGCATCAATGCTCGACGAGATCATTGATTATGTGAAGTTCCTCCAGCTCCAAGTCAAGGTAATTCGGTTTTTCTACCCTAGCCTAGGTTACTACTCCCAGTCAATGTGTTTCTGAATATTGCTAGTCAGTTGGCTCCTTGAAACATGGAAATCATGATCTCTGATCAGATGTTATAACTGTGCAGGTTCTCAGCATGAGCCGATTAGGCGGAGCTGCAGCAGTTGCCCCTCTGGTTGCTAGCATGTCATCAGAGGTACCTATGTTACATGATCTTCCATTCTTGGCAAACTTATTTGTGACAGGAAAAATCGGGAAAACTACATCACTGATAACAAATTAATACATACGGAGTAGTTGGTATTAACCTATAGCCACACACCATAGCTTGCTTGCGTGGGCCAAGTTTTTTTACCTTGAAATCCGCTAAGGACGTCCGTTAGATCACAAAGTGTATAAGGAAAGTGATAACCTTTTGACCATTGGTTCGGCGCGAATACTCATAATTCTGTCATCTTCGAAGCTGGTGCATTGATTCTGACTCACTTAACTTTTAGTTGTATATATGGAAAAAACTATTATTTTTGTCTAAAGGTTGATCGATCCCTCTTGAAGTCCACGTAATAGAATATAACTATGTAGAATCCTATTAAAAGTTCCAACATTGGCATTTGGAGGCTGCAAGTCACGAAAAAGCGCTACTACAACCAATAGTATACCTATAAAACTGCACCTCTTCATATCGAAAGGATTCCGTGGAATTACTGAAGGAACTAATCAAGCATGAGTGGGTGCCAACACAATAAAGAAAGGTTGAAGGGAATCTTCTAGTTCAAGAACATGAGGGGGAAAGGAAAACACGCCTGAAAAGTGACCCAATAAACTACTAATCAAGCAGTTAGGCTGTAGGAGCTACTACTGAACATACTCGGATGCACCAAACTACTAAGGACAATTCCAACTCCTGAACATACCCTGATCTAACAAAATACCCATCAGTTTTTGTTACTTCATCTGCTACATCGCCACTATACTAACATTTAAGTCCACCTTGCAGAGCAACGGAAATGGAAATGGGACCAGTAACAGTGGAGACGGCAACAACGACGACGACAATGGTGGCAGCACCTTGCACGCGACGGAGCAACAAGTGGCAAGGTTGATGGAGGAGGACATGGGCATCGCCATGCAGTACCTGCAGGGCAAGGGGCTCTGCCTGATGCCAATCTCCCTCGCCTCAGTCATCTCCTCCGCAACCTCATCGTCGCTCCGTTCCACCATCCGCCCTGTAGGTAGCACTGGAGGACCCCCACCTGAAGGTGCTAGCCCTACATCACAGCAGCTGCTGAACGGCACGGCTACTGATGACTCCCTGACCATCAAGAACGGTAGTAGACAGTGAAAGCGGACGCCCATTCTTTTGAGACAGTTGTTGGAGGATCAGTGCAGAAAAAATTGTCTCCTAGGGCTCATATTCTTAGCTGCCGCTTCTTTCTCTTCTCCTTGATGTTTGTTCATAAGAAATGATGTTTAATCATGCAACCTTTAGGTCTACCTTTTCTTTTCTTATGTGTAATAGCTTTTCTAATATATTTTTCTCCTTTTGGGGGTATATGATGAAGCCTCTGTTTAATCTCTGGCATTAACGGAACACGGACGATGTGCACCCGGGAGCACATGCTCCCGGTTTTTTCGAAAAAAATGTGAAAATTTAAAACATGTCGAAAAATTCCGAAAAAAATCATGCACGTACCTGAGCATGTCACGCACCATCGTGTCAAATTTGGTGACGAAACGACATCGCGGCCGCCCTGTGCAAAAATGACAAATCTCAGATCTGAAAATTCAAAAATTTGGATCTCTTATCTGTTTGTCATTTTTGCACAGGGCGGCCGCGATGTCGTTTCGTCGCCAAATTTGACACGATGGTGCGTGACATGCTCAGGTACGTGCATGATTTTTTTCAGATTTTTTCGACAAGTTTTGAATTTTCAAAAAAAAATCGAAAATAAAGGGAGCATGTGCACCCGGGTGCACATGTGAGTTTCCGGCATTAACGGCCTTATATTAAACTTGTCCGGGAGCTGTCATCCCCTTGTTGGATAGAGGTTAAGAGGAATCAAAATTATTGGTCTAAAGGGGGCATTGATCATATTCTGAGTCAAAAAATCATAGTTTTCAGGATACTATACAAACGGTACAAATGCAAAGTTGCTTTTAGATGGCACAAATGCAAAGTTGGTCAACAAACTAAAAGATAATCTGTATGCTGTTTCAGGAGCTTTTTGGACAGCCAGATAACCTTAATTATAGAGCGTGTACTGAAATTCATGAACAAAAATTGACAGCGATGACATTCCAGCAATGATTGCATGCAAGCAATGAATTAAGTTAAATTATCCTCTGAGATGCGATGAACAGAGTCTAAGAACCAAGTTGTAATGGCTGGCTCGAAGTACTCAGAACAAGGGAGAAGAATATATGTGCATAAATAAGTTACTTGATACGATGAACAGGTTGAAGGATTAGGATAGGAGATACACCCACGTTGGTGAAATGATGAGTATCTTTGACCCTACTAGTGAACGAAAAAATCGCAGTGACTACTCTAATGAACAGGAAGAATCAGCCTAGAATAGCTGTAAAATAAGTAGCTTAACATTGGACCACATCCACATGTGGGTGAAGGCGAGGGTTTGTTCTCACAAATAAAAGAACGGAACAGAACATAAGAGTGAGTAGTAACAGATTGACAAATGATCTCACTGGTAAAGGCAGAAAGGAACATTTCAAGTGTGTATTTCCAAAAATAAACATTTCAAGTGTAACCATAACTGAAAAAATGTTACATCGGCTTATACAGTTGCCGGGAAGGTGCCCAACTTAAAAGGACAGTGGTGGATTTAGAAGGGAAAGATGATGCTTTCCTTGGTGAAAACAGGAGTAATTCAGTGTACCAAGCACGAAAGTGAGCAGCGTGCTGCAGGCATGACCAATGGATTAACAGGTACAATAAAGCTGTGCTCTTGGATTGGATGTCAATGATGAACGGAGTCTCGCAGAGCTGTCAGGGTGGAAATCACCTGAAGGAGATGAGTGGAACAAAAACATAAGACGTAATAATTAAGAAATGATGCTGGCTTTGACAAAAAAAAAGTACTAGAAAAATATGGCTGACCATTACTAGTTTGCTACATCAACTTTAACAGAGAAGATAAACTCAAGGTGTGCCCTTAAATCTCAAGGAAATTCGATAGTTTGATCTGATGGCAATTGTCCCAGAGTGATATGTAGCAGCTTTATTTGATAGGTAGAACACACTTCCTAGCCAAACTGTTCGAAACTCTCAGCATTACTGATTTCTAGTTGATCAAGAATGGGCGTCAAGTTTGATAGTGGACAGTACAATGGCGAAAATGTGAGAGCTCATAGATACATGACATGCTGACATCGTGACTTTACATACAAATCATGCAGACAAAAAAAATTGATCGAGGACGTTCGCTGAATTCAAAAGTTAGACAGCAGAACAAAGGCCTGGCCTTAGCTACTTAAAGACCAATTAAGAAACCGAGTAACCAATGTAAATAAGTAAATAACTCCCTCAGACAATTGGAGTCTGCATTGTTAGAACCTTTCTCTCGCCCTGACCCATCCACCTATAATTCTCAGTTATGAACCAGATTTATCAGCCAAAACCACTTTGAACCAAATGGCTTATCATGGTAGTTGTTACCATGGTTGGATCATGGTGTGTCAATCAATTGGGCCGATAGAGGTACATATAGAAAAGCAAATAGAACACGAAGTTGTTTGACATCTTCAGAGTAGAGCTCACCGAATGTATATTAGCAATGTTATGGAGAATTACTTAGAATCAACTGATCAGTTACTTCGTGTCTGCTTGGTTCTCTTTCTTTTAGAACCAGCTGCCATTTTCTCTCCCGATTTGGATTTCTTTGATGCTTCTGGTTCCAGAGACTCTTCCAGTTTCTTTAGAGCTTTTAACAACCCAGCCAGAAAAAAAAATGAATAAAATACCAATCAGATGGGTAATGGCGCAAATATGATCTGATTAAAGTAGGATTGTTATCTCACCAGTGGAAAAAACTGGGCGAAGGCTTTCTATTGATTCCTCGGGTAGTGAGCGAAGGCTGCAGCTAGAATCATCTGCCTTCCTGAGCATTTTGTCGAAAGATTTAACCTACACAAGATTTGACTCAGCAACCCAATTGATAAAAGAGTTACACTAAGATTAATACAAATGCACTTGATCTGGGCATAATACCCAGTTGGGCTTTCTTTTGGTAATATAAAAAGCAGGCTGACTTCTCAGACCATATGCTTATTTATACATCTGGTAGTAGAAACATATTTTTAATCCCCAACAAATAGCCGAGTGATTCAACATTCATGCATTCGTAGGTCCTAACCCAAATCAGGATGTCTCAATTGTTTTCTACAAGAATACACGAGTCATCTACAGCAAATCGTATACTCCCTGTGCTGTGATCCAAAATAAGTGTCGCGGTTTTGAACTGGGGTTAGTTCAAAACTGTGACACTTATTATGGATCTGAGGGAGTAGTATAAAAGTATACTCAACTTGCTGTGCATGTGTCTAACCCCAGCAATGCAGAAAGCCAGAAATGAGATCAGTTTTTGTTCTGCATCTTCTTTACATAAATAATCATGACATGTACATTATCAAGGTGTGTGAACATATCAACCAGCTACAAGCATAGTACCAGAAATGCTAAATATTGTTACTGTTAAGCAATGCATTACCTCATGTTTCCTTAAAAACGTGAAGCAAGAGCCAGATTCGCCCGCCCTAGCGGTACGACCTGCTCGGTGGATGTATGTTTTCACATAAGGCGGCATATCATAGTTGATAACATATCTTAAACCATCGATATGTATTCCTCGAGCCATTATATCTGTGCCAATGAGAACATCTATTTTTCCTTCTTTGAAATCTGCCAATGTCTTCCTGCAGCAGAGAGTACTCTTAATATCACAAGGTAACACAAGATATGATTACCGCATTCCACCATAAACAGAAGCTGACTTTTCAATTCGTGTTATTTCCTTATGTTCATAACCACATACGCTAAACAAATATGATCCATAGAACATGAATAAGGCATACTCGGCCAGAGATGTTGGTTATTTGCAGCTTCTTATTATTGTGGCCATTTGCAAAAAACTAAATGGAAATAAACTCTGTTTTACAACAGGAAAAAATATGAGTAATTTACCTTCGAGCAGATTCACGCTGCAAACGTGAAAATTCACTAAACTTAAAGGGCAAGTCTTCGAAAAATCCGAGTAAAGTGCTTAGTCTATGACTTGATTCTACAGATGATGTAAAAACCAAGCACTTCTCCCCACGCAACTCTTGTAGAAGAACAATGAGACACAGTGGCTTTAAGTTTGATGTGCACACCTGCAATAGCAGTACAGCACCAGGATGAATGAGAAAGCGCAGCACAATTCCCGATACCCTTTACACCTTTGACGTGTTAGGCATCAGCATTGGAAAAAAAAATAACCAGTAAAGTTCCCGTACAAAGATGGAGACATACCAGCTTGTACGACTCGAGCTTTGTAGGAATTCTGTAACGCTTCTTCCCACTATTCAACAGCAAGGGATGATGCAACTCAAGTTGAGAAAGTTTGCTAGGATCTTGAGTCAGTGTAGCAGAACAAACTATCTTCGCCAGCCTTGGAAAGCATTTACCTTTACACCCTCGCTCGACCCCCCTAATGCCATAGCATAGAACAATAGAGTTCTCAACTGAAATATAAAGTGATAAAAGTGGGCAAGAATAAAATGAGCAATTAATCTGGTTGAGTAAGGCTTACGATCTTCTAATGGTAGTCAATGGATGTAGTAGAGTTTGTCCAGCAGTGTCACGCCGGAGATGATCTTGATTAGTCGAGCGAGTAAACTGGATAACTGTTGGCAACCAGGACTGATATGCCTCTCTTAACATCCTGTCCGTCTCATCAACAACCTGAAATCCAAAGTTCAAACCTAAGTACGAGGCATTAATAAGATGCAAAAGATACAAAGGATGGTATGACTAGTATCATCATATGCCAGACTAGATAGACAAATTATTCAACTGATGGGCCTATCAACCCAACAAAACCGTGAAAACCGCACAAACAGCATATGTCAAATTATGTTGTAAGCAGCAACTAATGGCAACACTTGTGTGACTTTCAAATATATCCATAGCAAGGGTGCAAACAAGAGGTGGATGTGGAAAAAAAATTAGTCAGCCCTAAATGCATGGATACAGCCAGCTGAAGTAAATCATACGTGCTTTAGTCAAAGCTCATTGCCAGAATAATCTAAGTGAAAAAATAGGAATATTTTCTTCTTCTTAAAAATTCAACATTGTAGTATGCACACACAAACAATACCACAGTTACTCATTGGACATAACATTGCAATGCCACAAATATGTACAGCAGGACATACCAACATATTGAACTCAGTTGTCTACTGTACGAAGAAAGACATGTGCAAAGAGGACATAAAAAATTGTTGACCTTAAGCTTACCAGGTACTGAAGATGCTCCAGGCTAAAACCTTTCGTCATGTTAATATGATCCATCAATCTTCCAGGAGTAGCCACCAATATATCAACTTGAGTCTGTGGTTCCATATCCACAAATTCTTCATCAAGAGTTGGGTAAAGCCCTTGTTTGGACTTCCTAATAAGATCTGAAATTTCATCCGCTATGGAAGATTGACCAACTGCTGAAGCTACTGACAATCCCACCGCAGGAGCAATAGCATCAAAAACCTCTTTAACCTGAAACGGGATAAACAACCACAGCACAGTTTTATTTGTCAATATGAACTGAAGAATATGAAATTGATAATTTGCATGGGCTATCAGACATAAGTTTCCAGAAGAAGGTACAAGGGAACCGCACAGACCTGCAATGCTAAATCCCGTGTAGGTAGCACGACCAAAGCACGCAAGCACCTTACTGACCGAGTGGAGAGCATTTGCACAATAGGCAAGGCATAAGCAAGGGTTTTGCCGGATCCAGTCGGGGAGTTAATACAGATGTCCCTCTGGAAAGCACCAGGACCAATTGTTTCCAGCCATGTTGCTGCCTGAACCGAGAAAAAGGATTCGATTCCCATCCTCTGCACTGTCGCTGCCAATCTGTCACAGGAAATTACAGAGCCATCAGTCGCATGATCTTCTCTAAGATGTTTGCAGAGTTAAAAGTTTGCACAGTTATAATACTTTTGTAGCTCTACAAAAATAGACCAACTGGAACAAGTGAAGCTACTAGTTCACCTTGGACTGAACAAAATTGGTGCAACCAATTGTAAGAGAGCTGCTACTAGGTACGGTTACAGGCTTACAGCATGCCTAAAGGCTACTTCAGTGAAGTGCAACAGCGGACAGCGCCATTGTTCCAAAGCTAGTGAACCTCTAGTATAGTACTTTTTTTTCAGAAACCACAAAAGAGAGTAATGGTATACCTAGGGTCGAGGCGGGGCAGGCTGGTCACGGGGCAGCCGGAGAAGGAGTCGATGTCGACGGGGTACCGCATCCATGGCAGGTGCGGCACGCGGTCCGAGGGCGTCTCATCCTCCTGCTCCTTGCTCTTCATTGCTACCATTACGCGCGGAACCGGGCGGCCAGGGAGGTGAGCCGGCGCCGGCGACGAGGAGCAGCGGCGGCTAGGTAGTGAAGGAAGCGGGGAAGCGGCGGCGTCAGGGCGAGTTAGGGCGCGGCGCGGAACAGAGCGTTGATGATGGTGGCCGGCTAGGCGGGGCTGCGTCCACCGGGCCGGAAAGTGGGCCGTACGGCCTAACAAGTTGTACGGTGAACCAGGCTGACGGCTTGGGCTGATGGGCAAGCGGCGGGAGGTAAGCGGCGACGGCAGTGGCGGCGCCCAGCCCCAACGGGAACGAGCTGGGGTCGGCCGTCGGCGTCGGCCGTGGCGCGGCGTTGATGCGTGTGGTCACTGGCTGGTGGCTGGGAGTGTGGCGGCTCGCGGCTGGGACCTGGAGTTGAGGCTGGGATCGTACACAGGAGGCAGGGAAGTGAAATTAGGCTAGGGTTACGTGGGGAATGGATTGTTGGGCTAGGCAAGGAATTTCTGTACTGCGTTTTTTACTCCCTCCGGTTCATATAAAGTGTCGGAAGAATTTAACATAGGAGGTATACAATTTTATCTGTACTAGCGACAGTTTTTTATATTAGAGGGAGTATTTATTTCGGACAATTCGGTTAATTCGGGTACCTTGTTCTTGGGACGAAGAAGGGCAACAACATATTTTTTTTATTTTCAAAAGAAAAAAACCAAGGATTTTGAGAACTTTCAAAGCCATTGACCTACCAAGGACTAAGCTCATAACTAAGATATTCTTAGCTATTGAACTACCAAAAGATCAGCGACTTAAAATGCGAAAAAAAAAGCTTTTCGAAGGAATGGACGGACAGGTTATACGTCATATTACTTCTATGTCTTTTAGCTACGTAGTCCAATTATGTGCATTGTTTTTTGCATCAATCTACGAATTAGGATATGAGGGCATGGGAGGCACCGGGATGAACTGACGCACCACCTGAATCACAGCATGCACGTCTCGATGCATTCCAGCGCGGTGCATCTCCTACCCCCTAGCCATAGCTACTCTCCGTTTCCCTCGTCTGTCAATTAATCGGTGTGCCTATGTGCTCCGGTCGTCTTGAGCATCCTGTCCTCTAGGCATTTTGAGGAAGCAGTGAACCGCCGTCGTCGAACATGCTACTTTGATGGGATTTCTGGCTGCTTGGACGGACCGAAGATGTATTTCTTTCCCTTATGTAAGACTTTATTTGGTGCATTGTTCAGATAATGTTTAACCAATCACCTCCAACTAATATAATTATTATGTTCGCTAATTGGTTGAATGAAATCAAAAAAGGATAAAATTCAAATATGAGTCGGTGTTTGTGCTTTACTTTGGGCCATATGACATGTTCGTAATGATTCAGTTTTTAAGAAACAAAGATTTTTTTGCAGGTTATCCCGTTGGCTACGCACTAGATCTATATTTGGCCATATCTCCAAAAGCAGCGGGCTATGAATTTTGTGTGCAACCATTTGGAAAGGGTTGGATGAAGTTTTTTTAACCAGGGCGGCTGAAAGTGTGCTAATAAGATTAAATGATGATGCAAAGGCGCATTTGGTTGATTATCTTTTAAGTAGTTGATTTATTTATCAACTTATGCGATCCATGAATTGTACACTCTAACTGTTAGTAAATCAAGAAAATTGCTATGCATCAATCGATGCACATGCTCCTCCTTATCATAAAAAAACAGTTTATTGCACTTCATTTGTTAGCTAGCAAGATTTTGATCAAACTAAAATGTTGGATATGTTGTGGAATGTCATTATTTCGTAATAGCGACAACTGTCATGTGATTTATTGTTACAAATCCCTGTTGTGGCTGGTTACGAGATGAGTGAGATGTTCAGAGGACTTTATGCTTTTTGAAGAGCCAGATGAGATGGCTCTTGTAGCCTTATAGAGATGCTCGATCGTATATTTGTGCGGGATATATTTTCCCTATCTTTGTCTCCTAGTAAGATCATTATTCAAATTCAGTGGATATCTCCAAGTATTGTAGTTATTCAAATTAAGTGGAACTATGTGACGCTGTCTCTACTTATCTTGCTCTTTCCACTATGATTGAAAGACGCGTGTCGGGCTTCATTTTCATGAAGTTTCTAATAATAAAGTTTGCTAGCTAGGTGCATCACCTTGATCTTGCGACAAAGAAGGGAGATATAATTCTTCCTTTTAAAAAAACAAGGAATTCATCCCTTATTTTAAAGGATTTTGAAAGATTTCAAAGCCATTGACTTACAAAGAACTAAGCTCATAACTAAGAGGATATTCATTCGCAAAAAGAAAAAACTAAGAGATTCTGATCTATTGACCTACCAAAAGATCAATGACTTCATGTCGCTGCGTAAAACATGAGTCTTATAAGTAGCAAATCTTTCCTAGGGGATGTATGAATAGCTTATACGTGCATCACTGAAAGGCACCGGGAAGAATCGACGCATACTCCTATTACGTGCATTACTCTGGCATCACTATACAAACTGGGATATGGATATAATAGGCTGGGCGTAGAAGGCACCGAGAAGAACCGATGCATCCCCCGAATCATAACATGCACTTACCGGTTCATTCCAGCTTTACATCACACCTTGTTGAAAATTCTCTGATCGCTCTATCCACCCAAGAAAGAAGACACACCCCTAGCTGATTGTTAAAAGAGGGGTAGAAAGTGTAGCGTACGAGACGGATAGAGAAAGAAAGAACAAGGATATGCCAAGGGAACAGAAAGAGGGAAAACATATATGTCGTGATGGAGTAGGAGGAAGAGGCTAGTGAAGACAAAGAAGAGCAAGTAAACATTGTAATTTTGGTGATCCATCGATATTTCCCGGTGCCTTCTATACCCATACATGTCAAAATTCATGTTCCTAGTGTGCAAAAACACCACAAATAATGCATGAAATGAGAGTAGGAAGTTATGATGCAGAGAAGCGGATTGAGAAATGAGCTATTCATGTGTGTGTTTACAAAAGCATTTCAGCTTATAAACGACTTAGTTGATCTGTAGTAATATTAATTCGCTGGTTCTCTTGGTAGATAAATATCTAAGAGCCTCTTGGTTAATTATTATCTTAGTCACTTGGGTAGGTCAATGACTATGAATCCTTTAAAAAGCATGAATTTTCTTAGATTTTCTTTTGACAGGGAATACTATTTTTCCAGGTTGCACGCTAAGGACCAGGATAGAATCCATCACCACCCTTGCGGATACCGGTCGCCCCACATGCCTTGTAGGTCATGACACAACATCGCCGCTGCTGCCCGACAGCGCATAATATGTTTTTTTCACCCAGAGCATGAACATGGGCGTACTTGACGGAGCCATAACATCTCCTGCAAGGAGGAACAACGACAGTGGGCTTCGTTGACCCCGACACCCACACCGTCGCCACCCATGTCGAGTGACAATTGGCTCCGACCCTAACTGCAAGGGAGAGGATCACCAGCGCTGCATTAGTGGCTCTATATTTGAATTTAGACAAGGAACGACACCACTTGACATACCTCATCAGGGACTCCTATTGCCGCCCTCTTTGCCATCCTCATAACCAATGAGCAGGGCCAACAATATCGTAACGTGGCTCACCATAGTGTCACCCACGCGTACACCATCCACATCGGCTATTCCGACATACGATCACATAAGACCCTGTGTGAGAGAAAGGCCATGGAGGGTCGGCACTGCCACCTTCCCGATCAACAGCATGGGAATCAAGATACTAATATGTCTGCGAAATTCGATTGTAAAGGGGTGGCATTTCTCCACCGGGGAGCATATGCTCCCGGTTTTTAAAATGTATTTGAAATGCATTTTGAGATGTCAGAAAATTTGGTCATTTTTTTTTCGTGTACATGACGACGTTCTTTATGCCCACAAATTCGTCTCATTGAAAACCGATATTGTTTGTGTCGTGTCTAAAAAATACATAATCCGGTGCTAAAGAAATCTTTTCACGAAACATTTCCTTTCCTTTTTACACTGTGTAAAAAATGTCGGTTTCCCACGAAACTTGACATGCACACGTAGAATGTTGATAGTTATCTGTCATATTTTCGTTCAGAGTTTTTGATGTTTCAATTTTTTTTTTTGATGTCAGAGCATATATGATGTGTCAAAATAAATTTCCCGCTTGTAAGGAATTATTCAGAAAACATACATGACAACTTTGATGCAAAACCGCTTAGCAAAACAGACAAGTCATGGGCTCATGGCCATGGCCATGGCCGCTCTCGCGCGCCGCTCGCGCCTCCTGACCTACTCCGCCGCCTCCTCGCCCCGCGCCCGAACCCTAAACCCCAGCCCCTCTCCTCCTGCTCCTCCGACACTCCGGCCGCCACCCGCGGGCGCGACCCCGAGCGCGAGGGCGACCTCCTCTCGTCGCGCCTCCTCCGTCTCCGCTCGCCGGGTTCGGTCGCCGCCGTCGTCGACGGATGGGCCCAGCTGCGCGGCCGCGTCTCGCGTCCGGAACTCCAGCGCGCAATCTCCCAGCTCCGGCGCGCGCACCGCTACGACAGTACGACCACGCCCTCGAGGTCAGCAGCTTCAACCTCCATGCTCTGGACTTAAATTTCTCCTCTTTTCTGTTCTGTTCTGTTTCACTTGCCAATAACAGTAGGAGGAGCAACTCAATTACACCATTCCTCAGTCCACGTCTTATTTACTTATTGGATGTACCGAGTGGTTTACTATTGCCAAGGAAGAAAGAACAGATTAATTTCGGTGTAGAAATTGCAGATTCTGTAATGCCTGTTTGCAAATGAAATAACTGACCAATTTATAATCTTCATATACATGTTTTTATCAAAAATCCCATATTGGTCGTAGAAAACTTTCACTGGTTGTCTTGTTCTTGATTGTTTTTATCTCTTACTCCCAAATTGTGAATATATATGCTAAAGCTGGAACTTGAAAACTACATTCGTGCAGCCTAACACAGAGCTTTGTTTCCTTGCAGATTTTATCATGGATGGACTCACGCAAAGATATTAAACTATCACCACGGGATCATGCAGCTAGACTGAACTTGATTGCGAAAGTGCACGGTACTTCTCAAGCTGAGGAATACTACGAGAAATTACCAAACCCTGCTTCCAGGGAAGCTGTGTCATTCCCTCTCCTCCACTGCTATGTCGCCGAAAGAAATGTTCAGAAGGCTGAGAACCTTATGGCTAGTGAGCGTTGGGCGGCCAGTTGATCCTCACTCTTTCACTGAAATGATGAAGCTATATGTTGCAACATGCTAGTATGAGAAGGTGCATAGTGTGATCGATCTGATGAAATGGCGGAAACAAAATTATCTTGAACACAACTCTTAGGGTACTCTTTTGTAATGGCATGTTATGCCTCTATGAATGATAGGGACAGGGTTACGAGAATGTGGGAGGCTAGTAAGTGTGTCCCGGGTAGAATCCCTGCTGCAAACTATATGAGTGCTATTATATGTTCGATAAAAAGTTGGCGACATTGACCACGCTGAGTGGATCTTTGGAAGCTGGGAAGTGGAGTGCGGAAAGTATGATGTGCGGGTTTCAAATGTTCTTCTAGGCGCTTATGTGCGGAATGGATGGATTGAAAAGGCTGAGAAACTCCACCTCCACATGCTACAGAAAGGTGCACGGCCAAACTACAAAACGTGGTAGATATTGATGGAGGGATTTGTTCAGAGTAATCAGATGGACAAAGCTGTCAATGCCATGAAAAAGGCTTTATCTTTAATGAAGAGTTGCCACTGGAGACCTCCACTGAAACTAGTTGAGGCCATAGCAACGTTCTTTGAGGAGCAAGGGAATGCAGAGGATGCAAACGCATACATCAAGGTTCTTCAAAAGTTTTAATTGACAAGCTTGCGCCTTTACAAGTCATTACTTCGAGCATATATCAAAGCTGACACCGTGCCAACAAATTTTTCCGAGATGATAGCAAGAGATCAGCTAGTTATGGATGAAGAAATGGACTAGTTGATCATATGTGCTAGCAAGATAGTTATCACAGGGAATGTGTAGGTCCAAAATGTAGCAACCGAGAATTGCACATTGTGCTTCATTGCTTAGTAGGCAAGGTTTGAGCAAACTGAATTGTTGGCTTTGTTATGAGAAGTGATTGTTTATTAATCCAGACGACAGTTATATCCCAGTTATGAGAAGTCTGAGAAGTTTGGAGGGCTTTATACTTTTGGAAGAGCTTGGTTAGTCACTTAGTTGTTCTTTTAAAGATGTGGAGATGCTCGATGATGAGAACATCTAGTGTGCAGTCCCCACTGTGGAATATCCAAAAGGAACCCTGGGTTGTGTTCGTAATTGAGCGAGAGGCCCCTTTTCTATCTTTGAAATGTTTGTGGCTTATCCCAACTCATCCATGGTGGCTGCTTTTCTCGCCTAACCGAAAATGTTATCTGGTACATTAATTCTTTGGCAAAGTCCCGTCCTCCATTTTTTCTTTCAAATTAATGGTTTTGCTCCCCCAATTTCTATCCCAGAATGACCAGAATCAGTATTGGTTTGCAGAATTATCAATGTTTTGTCGCCACTTATCATGAGCTCGATTAGTATCTAATACCTTGTCATCGCCTCAGATTGTGGGTGGATCTGAAGTGCTGGAATTTTTGTTCAAGAAATTGGGTAGAACACGAAGGATCTGTACGTGTCTTGTTCAGAAAAACGCTAGATGACAAAAGTAAAACAACGGATATACATGGTGTTCTTTTTTTAGTTTTAGGAACAGAACTCGCATGGTTTATTGGATCTGAGAGTAGGCTAACCTTGATGACTGCTCTGTGAAGCGTAGGAGATACTATTGGCTTTCTGCATTGGACATGAAAATCATAGGGATCCATTGGAATCTGGGAATGAGAGTTAAGGCATTTGGTGTCCCTTCCTGTGAAAATCTAATGGCTCGGGATGGATGTTCTATTGTATCACCTAGCGACCTCTATCACTAGATATGTTGTCGCTGAATGATGCACCTCTATATGAATACCCGTTATCTCTAAGTGTTGTAGTTATTCAAGTTCAATGAAACTAGGTGACGTTGTCTCTGCTTGGCTAGTTTTTTCTCTATTGGGACGGTATCAGTGAACGGCAACCGTTGGCTATAGTTTCATGAACATTGCAATAATGATGAGTTGTTTTGGGTAGGTGCGCCGTCTTTATCTTGGCATCCAGATGAACAGTTCAATTCTTCATCAAAAGGAAATTCATTGTTTGTTTAAAAGATCGGTATAGCTTTCATAGCCGCTGATCTACCAAGGACCAAGCTCGTAACTAGGCGGCTCTCAGCTATTGACCTCCCAGGAGGACCATGGCTTCATATGACTACCTGTCATTCAAATCTTTATAAGTAGCCAGGCTTCCCTAAGCTAGGACATGTGTCTTATTTTCTCATTCTACTTTACAATCTAATTTGGTGCATAATTTGTTGTGCTCTGCACACTAGGATATTAATTTGATATGGGCATAGAAGGCACCAGGAATTACCGATGGATAACCGAGCACAACAACCACTCCGTCACTCTTCCCCATTGTGTTTCTTTCTCTCGTGCTCCACGGCCGCATCCATTCTTCTTCGGCCTGATGAGGGATTAGCGCAGAAACCTCTTCTAGTCATCTCGTACGTCAAACTCTCTTTGAATTATGAGGAAGTAGAATATTAGTATTTGCTTGTTCTATTGGGATTGGTTGGCGGGATTATGCATGTGTTCGCTCGATAGTTTTGGAGGAGCAACACGGAAAGCCACAGAGACGGTACACAAAACATGCAGCTGCTCGGTCTAGTCCTGCGAGTCTCCATAGGGATTAGTAACACGACCCCTCTTACCCCTAACTAACAATTATGCAAGTGACGGGAGTGATGTTTTGTACGGAACTGCTCCGCATAGCCCTTGCCCAGGCTAACTTGGTTGGATCCGATACTGTACATATACACGGCGTTTTGGGTCACGGGTGCATCTGCCAATGAAAATTGTTTTTCAGCGATGGATGCATCTGCACCCATGACCTGATATGGATTTCCGCTAGTTTATGAATATCATTGGCGAGAGTATTTCGAACGATAGCAAACACACAGGTATAAAGAGTTGGACCCTGTTGGGCCAGAGCCCATCTATGGCCTTTTATTTTGGGTGTGGTGCCAAAAAAAATTTTGTGAGTACGTCAAAGGCGTACCATATTTTTATAAAATGCAGAAATTTGAGTACAAGAACGGACTACAACTTGCTGTTGCAGTACCAACTCCACACACGACCACAGACATTACAGCTACACGCAAAAGAGTCTATCCTAGATTGGGCATCACAACCGCGTCTCGACCGACGCTGGAGCCTCCGAGAATCAACAACTCGCACTGGACTTTCCTCATCGACGCATCATCCACCCTGGAGAAGGCAAGCAGATGAAGGGACTTGGTCGGCCCCATGAAAGGTATCATCTTGGACTTTCCGGCGACGGTGTACATTGCGCCCGTGACGATCAACCTGGGACAACGACAAGCACCGGAGGAGCACAACAAGAACCTCCAAGCCAGGCCTCCAAGCGCAATGCTCCCAACAGAGGAACGACATCGAGATGCCGCCATCGCTCCGATCCAACTCCAATCGAGGCTTTCGCCCGGAGACCTCAACCAAACTAAGAGAGGGCGAGAGAAGTGCTGACACACCTCAGCGACGCCTCGAAGGAGAGGAACGATGCTCACAAGCGTCGTCGCCACCGGCACCGTCCGAAGACGGGCAAGACTTTCGTCTGTATTGTCGCGCATTTCCCTTCCCTGTCCAACAGCTTGGGGCAACCGTCCTTGTTGTTCACACCGCCGCGGCCCACAGCACCTCACATTGGTAGCCATGCCATCGCGGTCCTCCAACGCCCGCACTGCTGAGAAGACGCGGTCATCTTCCACCTCGGATCCATAGCCCCAGACCACCTCTTGCGCGTACCAGCGCCGTTTTCCCCGGTGACGGCTGTCAAACCCACTCTAGGCTGACAACCACGCAACGGTGGTCATGGCCCTGGATGCCCAGATCAGGCCCGGAAGGGCCCAGATCGGGCCCACTCCTCCGCCTCCACCCCCCACATCGGCTCCATCGAGAGGGCACCACCGCGCGCCCGCGACGCAGAGGGAGCCGGCCGCAGCTCGCCAGGACCTTCCTGACCGCTCCAGCGCCGCCGCACTCCTCCATGGTCTTGGGCCAGCGCCGCCAGAGACAACGTCGTCGCTCCACCGCTCGCCCACCTCCGCTGCATCCTCGCCAAGCTCGACCACTCCTCTGCGCCTTCTCGCCAAGCGCCAGGCAAACTCCGTCCAGCACCAGTCGCGCCGCCCCCATGGCGTCCCGCCTTCGTGCGAAGGGAGCCCGCCGGGGCACGCTCACCCCACCCGCCGCCTTTGACAGCCGGGCGCGGCCGCCACCGCCAGCGCCGGCGGCGGCAGCGGCCAGGGAGAGGAGATCGGGGGAGGTTTTTGGCTAGGGTTCGGGAGCCTCTGGAGCCGCCCGCACGAGCGGCTCGAGAGGAAGACTGGTTCACTAGGAGTTGTGAAGACCGAACCCTGTGCGGTGCCAATTTTAGCACTAGTATGAATTGTACTAGTCACCTTTTTGGCAGTAGTATAAATTCTTGTGTACCTTTGGATTGACGAAAATGGAGGGAAACACCTCTAATATAAAGTTGGCCGGGATTTGTTTAGATCTTGACTCCGCCCCTGCAACCAAGTATATATGGTGTGGGGCACAACAAGACATGTACGATTATTTTGTAACGTTCCTAGCGATCCAAACTCGTCAAACTTCAATGTTTCATACTTGGTAAGCTCTAGGGAGGAGTGTGTGTCGGGCATGCGCGCGCGAGTGGCGGAAACCTCACGGGGACGGTTTGTACGGACAGCGCTGACGGGTGGACCGTTAACGGGCGTTACCGATCGTCTACACGGGCATCAAAAACATTGACACATCACCTTACAAGTAGGCCTAGGAGGTCAGAACGGGTGTCAATTCGCTGTAAGACTCGGATTTGGGGTTTATGCGAATACTACAAAAAAAAAAAAACTGGTAGGTTTCTGTGATTCAAACAAAAACGGGTACCAAGCTGCAATTGAAGTCGCAAAAACGGTAGGTTTATGCTATCAACTCGAATAAGAAGGCTCGAAACCTTCTATGCATTGGTTGACTTGCATCCTCCGATGGACACATTATAATGGACGGTTCCTGGTGAGAATCCAACGGCTCTGGTTAACTGATGACGACTTAATGGCCCTTATTGGGGTTTTGATTTATAAGAGGTATAGATATATGGTGTGATCCCCAGCCTCATTTAGAAATTATTAAGTTTACAATTCAGGAATCACTTAAGATTGGTTGAGACATGTATCAACCAACGAAAGAAAGGCAACATAAAGCAACTAGGCATCCAGGAGACATGCTGCCACAAAACCCGGCTGAAGAAGTCCTCAGCGACCTCCAGGAGACAGATACATCCAGAAACCATGAGTTGATTATTTCGACAATTCCATATCGACTAACACAAAAACTGAAACTCCAATCTGAATTCTAGCTTTTGTTTTTCTGTCAATTCCATTTAGCCAATTAGCAAACATATTGTTTATATTGGTTGGTGGAGGAATATTATATGTGCTAAAAATTATGAGCCATACAAGCTTTGCAAAAGGGCAAGAAATAAACAAATGTTCCATCGTTTCCTCTGATCCGTAAAAGGAACACTTAGTGCATCCTTGCCACCTTCTTTTTGTAAGGTTATCCTTTATGACCAAGACTTTGTGAACAATACACACAACTGCATCTTGGCAAGTTTGGGTACCCAAATACTTTACAAATGATATTTCATATTTTGTTGCATGCCTGATATTTTGCTTGTATGTCATGTCATTCTTGAAGTGGGTGCACTTCTCGTGTTGTACTCATGTTCTGGAGTTGTGTGCATTATTTATATGACAAGGATGTAAACATAGAGTGAGTCGGTTTATGTGTGAACTCTACGATTTAAATGGAACATAAACGTGGCTAGCATTGCCATGACTCTCTAACTACGGCAACCTGGATTTTCAAGATTAAGTCAAACATGGACAAACGAGCTAGGTATTTAAATGTGAATAGCTTACACAATTGTGAGATGTGTAGTTTGGATGCTAGTTTTCAGCAAAATCCTTATGATGGATATTTATGTGAACTATAATAAAATTATATGCTTTTCATCAACACGTGGTACGAAATTCTCCGATCCATCGATCCATGCTCTATCCATTCCGAGAAAGAAGACACACCATCACTAATTGCAAAATATTTGTAGAAAATGTGGCGTGCCAGAAAAATAGTGCAAGCAGGCAGAAGGATGTGCAAAGAAACCAGAAAGAGGGAGAATGGATGTGGTGATGGAGTAAGAGGAAGAGGCGTGCTGGCAACCAGATAGTGCAAGTAGACGATGTAATTATGTTGATCTATCGGTATTTCCCGGTACCTTCTATGCCCATACACATGTCAAATTCATGTTCCTAGTGTGCAGAGACACCACAAATAATGCATGAAAATGAGACTACTAAGTTATCGTATAGAGAAGAAAAACGAAAAATGAGCTATTCATGCGTGGATAGGAATACCTTTCTACTTATAAAAGACTTGGATGTTTGGCAGTGGCATGAATTTGTTGCTCCTCCTGGCAGGTCAATAGCCGAAAATTCCGTGGTTAATTATGAGCATGGTCACTGGGTAGGTCAATGGATATGAATCCTGTAACAATGGATGAATATCCTAAGATTTTCTTTTGAAAGGGATACTATTTTTCGAGGTTGGATGACAAGAACCAAGATATGATCCATATAGACCCTCACAGCTACCGTCACCCCATGCTATGTGTGCTTTGTGTCACAATATCTGCTCACGAGTATTTATGAATAAGTTTTTACTCCAATTCTATTTGTGGGTCCAATTTGTGTTTCTTTTCCTTTTTGCGTTGTAAACATGTGTATCTTAGGGCATCTCCAACTGTTGTGCCCTCCAGGCCGAAAAACGGCGCTATTTTGGCCCGCCAGGGGGGCCAACGGCGCTATTCGGCTTGCTGGGGGCGGCGTTTTCCTAGTCGCCGAACCCAAGCCGCCCCCCAACCGGCGATTTCGCCCAAATTTGACATACAAAAATTGCACAAACATTTCGGCATACAAATGCACACACAAATAGTTCAACATACAAATACGCACACACAAATAGTTCAACATACAAATGCACACACAAATAGTTCAACAATGCAAACAAATAGAACAAATAAAACTTGGCATCGACATTGCCATTGCCTTTGCGCCTCCACAAGTGCTCCACCAGATCATTCTGCAGCTGTGTATGCATCACCGGGTCTCGAATCTCCTGACGCATAGCGAGGAAGGTTGCCCATGTTGCCGGCACCTGGTGATCTACATCTGCAAGAGGACCCTGGCGGTAGTATGGCTCACTATCATCCATCGGATCATTCCGCTCGCTCTCAATGATCATGTTGTGCAAGATCACACAACAGTTCATCACCTCAGACATATTGGCCTTGGACTAAGTCAGAGTTGGGTACCGGACAACAGCGAATCAAGACTGCAGCACAACAAATGCCCGCTCAACATCCTTCCTGCAAGCCTCCTATCACTTGGAAAACCAAGCTTTCGCGCTTCCTGGCACAGGGTTGGAGATAGTCTTCACAAATGTTGACCACTTTGGGTAGATGCAATCTGCAAGATAGTAGCCCCTTGGTGTACTGGTGCCCATTGATCTCATAGTTCACCGGGGGAGCATGACCCTCAACAAGCTTGGCAAAGACATTCGAGCACTGCAGAACATTGATGTCATTGTGAGTTCCTGGCAAGCCAAAGAAGGCATGCCAAATCCATAGATCATGTGTAGCCACAGCCTCAAGAATCACACTGCAAGCTCCTTTGTGGTCTTTGTACATCCCCTGTCAAGCAAATGGACAGTTCTTCCATGCCCAATGCATGCAGTCAATACTTCCAAGCATCCCAGGGAAGCCTCTTGCTTCATTGGTGGCAAGGATCCGGACAGTGTCTTCCGCATTGGGTGATCGCAAGTATGTTGGCCCAAACACTGCCACCACTGCCCTGCAGAACTTGTTTCAGCAATCAATGGCAGTGGACTCGGACATGCGCAGATAATCATCCTGCGAATCAGCGGGAGCACCATATGCAAGCAATCTCATCGCCACCGTGCACTTCTGAATTGACGTAAAGCCTACCGTGCCGGTGCAATCCGTCTTCAACTTGAAGTAGGTGTCGAACTCCCGGATGGCATGCATAATGTCGAGGAAGTGTTTCCGTTTCATCCTGAAACGGCGCTGAAACACCTTCTCATCCTGCAGGGATTATCGCCGAAGTAGTCGGAGTAGAGGATGCAGTAGCCTTCGTAGCACTGCCTCGGCTTGCTCTTGCGGCGACCGGGCGCCGAGCCACCACGCCGCGGCCTCGTCTCGTTTGCGAGCAGGCCGGCAAGACAGATGAGGATGAGCAAGTGTTCTTCATCGCCGATGGCGGCCTCGGCTTCCTCGTCAAGCAGTTCGGCGAGCAGCTCCTCATCGTCGGAGTCCATGGCTGGGCGGACAAAACGCCGAACACCTAGCAGGCGAGGTGGGCGCGAGCCTTCCCGAGAGCCTTCCTTGCGGCTAGATCACGGCGAAGGGAGGAGGGGCGGCCAGCGGCGTGGATTGGGCGAGATGGGTGGGCTTCCTAGCTGCTTGTGTGTGGCGGAGGGGGGAGGGGTGGTGCCGGCGGCGACGCGACGGGATAGAGGAAAGGGCGAGGCGGGGTGGGGAAATGCGCTGTCTCGCCGACAATGCTGGCCCACGCGTGTTTTCACCCCCCCCCCCCCCCCCCCCCAGGCGGAACCCAATGGGCTGGGTCTGGCCTGGGAGCGCCGGCGGTAATTTTGGCTGAAGCGGCGCTATTTGGGTTCCTGGGGGGCCAATTGAGAGAAAAACGGCGCTATTTCGGCTCCTGGAGACGCTGGGGGCACGGCTGGAGATGCCCTTAGTATTTTGGCTGCAAAATTTGACTGTAATGAATTATTCAGAAAATACAGTATTTTTTGCTAAGTCTGACCCTTTTTCGAAACTAATAGCATAACTGGCCCCTTTTGAAACTATTTCTAAATCTGGCCTCTGAGGTCGGCGCCAATTAACATGGAGCCGAAGTTGTGCATGTCGGCTCCATTTCCGTGTGACGCCGAAGTTTTTTGCGGGAGCCGGCAAAAATCTGACGTGGCAGGGTCGGCTCATATAAAAAACGGTTTTGCTAATTCTCAGTCGATCGAGAAATTACTTAATTCTCAGTCGATTCTTCATCCGTTGGATCCGTACGCTGAGATTAGTACGCTGTGTAGTTGATTTCTCGCAAAGGATGCTCCGTATGTGGGAGGGACAACTTTATCTAGGCCTTTAGTTTGTATCTGTATACCATCTGGGCTTTGCTTCCACGTACGTGGGCCTTTTTTTTTCTTTGCTGCTCTTTTCTAACGTGTGTACTTCCTCTTGTGTTTGTCAGGTTGGATTTTTCCTATTTTCGTTTTTACTTATATTCGTTTGTAGTGTGTACTTCCCATTCGCTTTATTTATCTTTTTATTTAATTTATTTTTTCTTGGATTTGTGTGCATGTTTTTCTATTTTCTATTTTCTTTTTATTCTCTTGTAGCGTTGTATTTTATTTTATTTTCCTTGCTTCAATTATTTTTATATTTGTATTTACTTTTTTCTCTCATTTTCACCAAATGGTAAAAGTCTTGTCTTGTCCCGGTTTATGAGTTAGTGCACTCTTGCCTATTTTTTTACGTGTGTGTGCATGTTTTTTATTTTCTTTTTATTCTCTTGTAGCGTTGTATTTTATTTTATTTTCCTAGCTTCAATTATTTTATATTTGTATTTTGTTCTCATTTTCACCAAATAGTATAAGTCTTGTCTAGTCCCGGTTTATGAGTTAGTTGCACATACCATTTGGTATATGGTTAAGATTGTCGGCGCATTTTTTTCAGTTCCAGATGGGGTGTGATTGAAATTTAGTGGGGATGTAACAGAGTCAGTTCAGCTGTAAGTCAAGTTGCAACTTAGTTTTTTCGTAGTTGCAAGTCGGGTTGGAACTGCGATTTTTCTAGTTGAAAGCGGGGTCGCAACTGAGTTTTTCCCAGTTACAAGTCGGGTTTCAACTGAGATTTTTTTTCAGTTGCAAGTCGGGTTGCAACTGAGATTTTTTCAGTTGCAAGTCAGGTCGTAACTGATTTTTTCTAGTCGCAAGTCGAGTCGCAACTGAGTTTTCCTAGTTGCAAGTCAGGTCGCAATTGAGTTTTTCTCAATTGCAAGTCAGGTTGCAACTGAGTTTTTCTCAGTTGCAAGTCGAGTTGCAACTGAGATTTTATTCCAGTTGCCAACTACGATTTACCCACTTACAAGTGGGTTGCAACTGAGTTTTTTTTCCTAGTTGCATGTCGGGTTGGAACTAAGATTTGTTCTAGTTGCAAGGGAGGGCGCAACTAGATATTTCTAGTTGCAAGTCGAGTTGCAACTGAGATTTATATTCCAGTTGCAAGTCGAGTCGTAACTGAGTTTTCCCGTTGCAATTCGGGTTGAATTGTGATTTCAGTTGCAACTGAGTTGCAACTAAGTTTTCTTCCTAATTGCAATCCGGGTGGCAACTAAGATTTTTTTTAGTTGCAAGCGGGTTGCACGTCAGGTTGCAACTAAGTTTTTCCCAGTTGCGAGTCGGGTTGTAACTGAGTTTTTTTTTCTAGTTGCAAATCGGGTTGCAACTGAGAATTAGCGCCGACTTGTGTTGCGGCGCTTTTCGGGTGAGACCTTTATTATGGGGCCGGGACGCTTCTTCATGACCTTGATCCTTGGCTCGGTATTTTCCGATACACACATGGGGAAGAAGGGCTTCAAGTACGCCTAGGTTGTCGTGGTTGTGTCGCGCTTCTGAGAGGTGGCGAGCCCCGAGGGCGCTCGTCGATGTAGGCTTGACGTAGTCGACGGGCTCGACAACGGGCGACGGCTTGTCGACTTAGTCGGCCGATTGGTGTTGTTGAGGACTCCCGTCGAGTATCGAGGTGATCCGCTGAGGCTTATCGAACTCCACACAAGACTTGTCGAGGGCCACTGATGCTTGTCGAGAGTCATCGATACTTGTCAAGGGTCGAAAATGCTTGTCCAGGGTCTGGGATACTTGTCTAGGTCGGTGGTGCTTGTCGAGGATCTAAGCAGCCCGATGAGGTCCCGAATGGGAAACATCATTGCGCTTCCGAGATCCGGCGAGGGACACGATAGGTGTTCGTAGAGATCTTAGTATGACAAGAAGATTTGGCAATTAACGATGACCCTCGGCGAGAGCCCGTCGGGATACCCACCCGGCTTGAGGTGGGTGTCGTCGCGGCAAGGAGAGAGGTAATTTTCGGCCCAGGTATCAACATATCCGGACCGCTCAGATGGCCTCTTGGCGAGAAGACACAGATGGAATCGGCGTAACGACGGCGACCGGCCGCCCAACAAACACGTACCACATGCGCCTATAACCATTAAAAAACATAAACGTATACATATCGAGTACACGCTCAAACAGCTAGCTGATTGTTTTTTTGTTGTTGAGCCAAAGGTACATCATGCATGGCTGCACCGTGCAGCATGCAGCAGAATTTTTGATGAATCAGCCCACGATCAATGGGGCCCAAGCCCAAATGTAAAGCGAACGCACATTCCATTGGAAAATTAAAACTATAGCCTCAACGATCAATCGATCGGGCGTACCAGAAATTAACGTCCCTGACGTCAGCCGAATTCTCAGTCGGCTGACCCTATAAAAAAGCTTGCAATTCTTTTTGCTCAAAACCTTTCCTCTTAGGCGATGTGTCGCAATCGTTGTACTCGTTCTAATCCACAATTCTACCTTTTCCATGCGAGGTGAAATGTCATTTACTATGTGATCTGCTCACAGGAAATTTACAAGTGATATCCATCTTCCCTGCATGTATGGATCGAGTGGCTCATTTCTTTGCGTGTAAGAGCGTGTACTGCCTTTCGACATCGGACTAAGAAATTGTGTCAGAAAAAAGGGGTTAGTCAAGTTGGTGCTACCTGAGCAAATACTCAGTATAGGACCCAATTACCAGCAAAAGGACAAATGAACCTACCTTTTTCATATGTATGCTCTGCCACTGTTGTGAGAAATTAGAGACTGATGATGGGCCTCCCAAAGATGTACTCCTACTTCCTTAGACTCAGTTGTACTGGGCCGCGTCTAAGAATTTTTCCACTAGAGTCGACTTCCGCGGTGTTTAGGCGCGGGGCTAGCTAAGAAAGATTCTCTTAGACACCGTTTTTCCTGTATGCTGCACAGGCCTAACTATCTGAGGTCTTGGTATTTTCTACCATAGGGAATATTTGTGCGCACGGTGGCTTCCAAGAGTGAATAAGTTCGTTCGCAGTGATGTGTAATCTCTTCAAATCGAGAGAAGTGGTGTCAAAAGAAATGCTTTAAGGAAGAAGATCACAAGCGGGAGTCCCCTCTAGGAAGAGATGCTTTCCAAAGGCCGTACGCTACCGTTGAATGGCCAAATAGGGATTGAAACATAGTAAATAACTATATCCTTCAAAAGCAGAAGATGTCATAGGTCAAAGATGAAAAGAAGGAGTTCTCTATTGGAACAGAAGAGTTGGTGGATCGAGGACGAGGACATCAGGGAGATGTGGGACACAGAACGAGAGTTCTCCTGCTGATAGGTATGATGCAAAGCGGAGACGGACGACCACGTTCCCGACCTTACCAGCACCGTAGGTTTACTAATCAATGAAGCACTGTAGCTCACGACATGTTCTTGATATTGACTGAGTTGGAGGGAGTCAGAGACTACCACGGAATCCTGATTTAATATATGCTCGAAACATGAACTTGAACATGGTTTAGCTTGTCAAATCGAGCACTTTTTAAACGGAGTGGCATCTACTTGTACGTAGTTCTAGTGGACGTCTGTACTTTCTTCGTCTCCCACGGAGTGAAATATCCTTTTCAAACCAATCTCTTATTTAGTCTTTTGGCCGCAAATTTTCTCCTTAGACTCTTGAATCCTTTGGGCGTTTTGTGCTCATTCCTATAAATTAAAGATTGAAATGGAATCCACGGAGAGAGTGGGTGAAGACCACTTGTTTTCTTGCCACATTTCTCCATGTGTACATCAATTATTTCACTGAATGCAAGCGTTGTGCTGTTGGGAAAATTACACAGTAGTCAATCAAGGGGAGGAACCAGAATGCCACGGGAGAGGCCGCGTGCGATGGGACGCGGTACTTGACGAGATAGACACGATTTGCAGGCTCCATCCGAACATGAAAACGGAGGATGCAAAATCCGTAGATCAGTTTGCGTGTTATTTACTGTCTAATGAACATACTTAATTTATCTGATGAGCCTGCTTTATATAGTGATAGACCGCAATTCCCTAAATTTTGAAATAATAAATTGCTATATTGACAAGACGAGCCTCACATGTATTGAACATACCAGTTTCTCCTATTGAGCTAGGTCTGTAGAAAACCCTTTACTAAAGAAAAAATACAAATGTGAAAACAGAGGATGCCAAACCCAAATATCATTTTGTGGTGGTGTCGATTACTGATTCGCTTAACACTTTTGTGGTGGTGTCTGTGATCAGAGCCGGCTGTATCACCCTAGGCCGAGATGCTCCGTGGAGAGAGGCCTGAAGATGCGGTGCCGGTCGGAGTCAAATGCAGCAGCGAGCCTCAGCCACATGGACATGTTGAGTATAGGGTAAAGCTTTTGGGAGCGGAACACAAATGTTCCATTTTGTGAAGGAAACCAGTAGTTTGATCATGTCCCTCCTATGAAATCTAAGAATCCGAGATGGATCTTTCATTGTATCACCTTGTGACCTCTATCACTAGGTTTGTTCTCGTTAGGCGATGTACTTATTTGTGAAGACTTGTTGCTCCAAGTGTTGTAGTTATTCAAATTCAATAAAACTAGGTGGACGGAGTAGGATGATCTGGATCCTCGCGGGGATACTTTTCTCTCATTTAGTAGGCCCTGACCTGTTTGGCTTTTTCTTTTGCCTTCGGCCGTATCATGTTTGCTTCTGCTATATCAATATAAAAGACAAATCTTTTGGCTGGTTTCAAAAAATAAAACTAGGCGACATTGTCTCCCTACCTGCCTTTTCTCTCTCTAGGACGGAATGAGTGAACCACAACCATTGGCTTTATTTTCATGGAGTTTGTAATAATGATGAGCTGTTTTGGGTAGGTGCATCGTCTTTATCTGGGATATCGAGATGGCCAGTTAAATTCTTTGTTAAAAACCCCTAAGTAAATTAATCGTTTGTGTATAGCTTCGAATGCTGCTGACCTACCAAGGACCAAGCTCATAACTGAAGGGCTCTTAGCTATTGACCTCCCGGGATGACAATTTTGATTCATATGACTGTCTGCCATTCAAGCCTTTATAAGTAGCAAGGCTTCCCCAAGCATAGGATGAATGGTTCGTTTCTCATTCTACTTCCTTGTCTTCTAATTACACAATCTAGTTTCGTGCATTATTTGTTGTGCTCTCCACACTACAATATGAATTTGATATGTGTGGGCATGGAAGACACCAGGAAGTGGGGATGGTTCACCAAAATCACAAAAAGCACTTAATGGTTCTTTCCGCTAGCGTGTCTTTCCCTCACACTCCATCGCCTCATCTATTCACCTTCGAAAGAAGTCCATATAACCCGACAAGTTACAGAAAATAGACAACACACCCGCTAAGGTTAAAAATGGGGCACATAATCCCCTGGACAATCCAAACCTGCGTAGATGCCCCCCAACCCCTCTTGACCAGTTTTGGCGAGCACTTCTACTTATGTGGCAATGTGACGGTGCGATAATCTTTGACTTGATATTACTATTTCACCTTGAGACCCATACATCAGCCTATTGAACTAATTATGTCATATTACTTTTTTCACTTGTCTCCAGCACGACGGCTACGACTGCGGATGTTGCGCTTTAAACTGCGCGTTCACCGCAGGCAGGGTAGCACCAGGCTCGGGACGCCATGTACTCCGCCTGCGCCTATCCCGCCATATTGGTGTGGGAACGCCAGGTTCAGGTCATGCACAACGCAAGCTTCGGGTTCATGTTGGCAAGGTTTTGGATACGAACTCAATTTTTTTACCGGGGATGCTCGGATTTTGCGGTTAGGTTACTGGAAAATACCGACCGGTTACCAGACAAATTTAAAACAATAATTTAAATTCAAATGCCGCAGTATGATTTTTAACCGAGGGTGCTCTCGCAATTTTTGAAAAATTCTATACCTCGTAAACATATTTACCGCTCGGGGGTGCTCAAGATTTGCAGTTTACCGGGCAGTAACCAGGGCTCACTTGTTGTATGTTGCACTGCCGCATCCCGGTCAATGTACGAGCTGGCAACGGACGTTAGCTCGCGGGTCCCACTGGTGCCACATGCTCGTGGGTCCCGCTGGTGCCACGTCAGGTCAATAGCGAGACTCGTGGGTCATTTTCACACGTCAATGATTATTTTTCACACTTAGCCACACGCGCTGAGTTTTTCACACGCTCATGGGTCCCGCTGGTGCTACGTCAGGTCTGACATGTGGGCCAGGGTGTTAACTCGGCTGTCAATTTCTCATCAGAGCGTGATTAGGGTATTCTGAAAAACTTCAAAAAAATGTGGTACCTGAATGCGATTGAAATCACCAGAAGTACCAATCAGTAAATTTAACTTGAAATGTGGTAGGTTTACGCGACAGCGCTTGTTCTTACTGGAACCGCCGCCAATGGGAACTTGGACCGGCGGTGATGATTTTGATCTACAGCCCAGCGGTTCGGGAGTCGCACAAAAAAAATCCGCCATACCATGGTGGTCTGGTGCCGATCCAATTACAGATTTGAAAACAGAGGATGCAAGAGCCGTATATCTTTTTGCGGGCTTGATTGCTGATTGGCTTCACACTTGGCAGTCTGTGATCAGAGCCGGCTGTACTGACCCAGGCCGAGATGCTCCGCCGAGAGACGCTTGAAGATGCGGTGCTCGTCGGAGTCGAATGCGGCGGCGAGCCTGGGCCACACGGACATGCTGAGGAGCCAGCCGTGGCCTCCCGGCAGAGTGATGATCCGCATCAAGCCGCAGCACAGCCTCCCGCGGTTCACCGACGTGGGCATCGCCAGGGCGGCGTGCCCGAAGCCGAAGTCGGTGTCGAAATCGAACGACGTGAACGACGTCACGGCCAGTACCGGGCTGCCCAGCCCGACGGTAGCCGTCTCGACGTACTTGGCAGCCTTGTGCTCCTCCACCCAGTCGATCAGCTCCTGAAAGTGCTCTCCCGTGGACGTCGACTTGATCGACTCACGTACGATCGACGCGACGTCTGCAAGGGGCCGCCGCTGGATCGCCTCGACGCCTGCTTCCGCCACCGCGAACGTCGTGACGTTGCCGACGTAGTTGCGCATCGAAGCTGATTCGTACCCCGCCGCCGCGAGACGCCGTCGCCCGTCCACCCACCAGCCCATGCGGCAGCTCTCGTCAGACGCGCCCACGACGGCGGCAAAGGCCTTCCATAGGTACGCGGAGAACGCCTCGAGGCGTGTCGCGCCGCGCTCGCCTGTGCTCGCCTGCGCCCGCAGCGTAGCGATGTCCCGCGCCTCGACATAGTAGGTGCGCCGGACAGAGGAGCTCTCATTCGTGAGAGCGTTGACGAGGTTGTCGTTCGCCAGCGGCATGAACAGCTCGCCGACCGAGGAGCCGTACGACGGGGCGGCGCGCGGACGAAACACGGAGCGGTCATGGTTCGGGGCCCCGGTGGCGGGCATCTTCCCGGAGCGCGCGAGCTCAGACCACGCGTTGGCGATCATGCAGAGCGAATACCCGTCCACGAGCGCGTGATTGCTAGCCCATGCCACGGCGAACCCGCCGCAGGCGAAGGACACCAGCTGCACCGACAGCGCGACGTCGGCGCCGTACTGGACGGGGACGCCGGTCCGCGCCAGCGACGTGCCCAGGTCGCCGTAGTCCAGGCTCGCCAGACCCACGCCGACCTTGGCGACAACGAGCTCGGCACCCTGGTTGTCGCAGCGCACCTCTGGGCGCCCGTGAGCGGGTCGGCGAGGAGGCGGCCGGTCAGGGGGAGGAAGTGGTCGAGCAGGGAAGGCAGCTTGGCCTCGAAAGCTGCGACCACGTCGCCGAAGCCGCCGGCAGAGGACTTGCGGTAGACGCAGAAGAGCGAGACCGGGATGCTCTGAGGTAGCAGATCGAGGTTCGAGACGGCGAGGACGCGTGGTGTGACTGTGGCAGACGCCTTCACGGGGCCCCGGCTCAAGACTCGGACACGATGATCGTTAGCCATTTGTGGTTTACACTGTATGAAGTTGCAACAATCTCTACGTTCTGGCCCTGATATTTGTCCCGATTTATAAGCATGATGCTGTAGGAAACCGTCCTCACCACACATTAAAATTACTGGGGCCCGTTCGCTGGAAAATATCCTATACCTATTCCCACGAGATTATTGGCAAATTATTGATCGATTATTCTAACAAGGGAACGTGCCTCACCAAATCATTCAGTCCGGCGGGTATCCGTTCCTAATTTCGCATGACAGTAACGCGCAGAATCTGCATGCAAATAAATAATCTTTTCCATGATGGGAGAGTTAAAATGAATTATCTTTCAAACCGTTAGTCCAATTGATAATCCGTTTTCACCGCTATGTTCGTCTCGACGAGCACTTTAAAACAAGATCCCATCTTAATATGTTTCGATGAACTTTTTTTTCATCACCAGTTGCCAGATTACAGTACCGTAGTTACCATATTAGTACTTCAGGTACTTCAGGGTTACCGACCAAATAATAAACGGTTACCAGATATGTTTTACATGGTTTTTTTCATAGCAATGATCTACATGTCGAGAGAGTCAGTATATGATCCACTCTAAGCACCTAAAATATGTAATTACCATCAGTAAAGGCTTACATCGATAAGAAACGAAGTTCAAAAACCCAGAAAACCATTTGAATTTAACCTAGTAACCAACTTGATTGTATCTGGTAACCAAGTGATTCTAATCTGGCAATTCGTGTCAGAAAAAAAAGTTACCGAAACATATCAACATGGGATCTAGTTTCGAAGATCTCGTTGCGACAAAGCCAATTATGAAAACGGATGTGAATTTCAATTTACGATTTAAGAGATATAACACTTTAAAGTTTGAAATCAAAAGGAATCTATATGGTTGTGGCTACATGCATGGCTCATCTGTGCTAATGGAGTGGCTGCATGCATGCATGACTTATCCGTGCCCACGGAAAATTAATGTGGGGCACGTGCCCTTATTAGCACGGTCCATTATTGATTTACTACACGCGGCTCGAGACGACTGAGAGATTGTCTCCTTCAATTTTTTATTTGACTATAAACGCAAACAGAGGCAAAGAAACTGCCTTGTTTAATTGAAAGGTGTCGCAACAGTGGAACATGGGGTTCCCTGATGCTGCCAAAGTGGGTCCACCACTAGAGCCCACAAAGAAGATGGACAAGTTAAGGAGTCAAGATCAGCAGATGGGTCAGCTCATCAGCCCCAAGGAAACCCGACAAGTTCGACATCGACACGCTGCGGCTAAGGACCAGGTGATCTTCCGGGGTCATCTGTTGCCCAGAGAACAAGGCGGAGTACCCGCGGATCCGTGCGCGGCAGGAGGCCAGGCGTACCCTCGGGTCCTCCATCCGTACCGCTGAGAGGATAAAAACGCCAGCTCGCGCCGGAAGCTGGTAGAAGGCTTGTGCGCTGAGACGAAGGACGCGCCCTGATGATGTCGCCACGAGCGTGGTTCGTGGGGCGGACAGGCTTTGTCCGTCCCACCTTTCCCAAAGGGCGGACGACCGCGCCACCCTCCAGAAGATACTTGGAGAAGAAGATGCCACGTCTCTTCCAAAGACCACCGAGGGGTTCTCCTACCAAAAAACCCTCACGCCCCTCGTGTGCCCATGTCGGATCCCCTTAGCCTATAAAAGGAGGACCATGGCATCGAGGAGAAGAAGGAAAAGAAAGACGAAAGGCTAGACTAGGGTTTGGAGGGTAGAGAGAGAGGTGATCTCCCCAGGGCAGGATCTGCTCTCCGTCTACCTCCGGCCAGAACACTGCCGGATTCATCCCAGAACACTCTTGTACACCACACCATGATGAACACTTCAATCCAGACATGCAGGAGTAGGGCTTTTAGCCTCCGGGCGGCCTGAACCTGGGTAAACTCCGTGTGTCTTTCTGTGTTGTTTGCGTGCCTGTCCCTACGAAGAACTCGACGATCTTACTCCCGGGTAAGGCGTCTTCCAGCCTCCTTCGTGCCCCGTGCCGAACCTAAAAAGGGGGTATCCTCTACTCTCGGTGTCCGTGATCCGAGACACAGCATCTGGCGCGCCAGGTAGGGGGTGCAAGCGCTGGATTCGTCTTCATCAACCTCAAGCTCTGCGTCAAGTTCTTCGTCAAGCATGCCGCCGAAGAGGAAAACCGACGCCGCGACCTCAAAGGCCACATCTCCGTCGCGTACTCAGGTTTCTGCTGAGCGTCGCACTGCGGAGACGCGCCAAACTGCTCCTCCGCCCGTGCCGCCTGCGGAGAAGGTGGCATCGGAGAGAGCCAACGTCAACAAGAACGTCGATCCCAATGGTCCGGCAGCCCCAGGTTTCTACGTCATTCCTCCTCCGCGCTCTAGAGAGAAAAGCGTCGGGAACGGCACGGGCAAGTTTCCTGGCGCCAGGGAGGAGCGGGACCATGCCCGCGCCAGCGGGGGTCCCTGGAGCGCCAAAAGCAAGTCCTCCACGCACTTGCCTTCAGACGCGCAAGCTCGCCACGACGCCCTCGTCGCTGCCAAGTGAAAGGACAATGATGTCGCCTAGAGGGGGGGGGGGTGAATAGGCAATTAAAACTTTTCCGGTTTAGGCTTGATAAAAGCGGAATAAAACTAGGTGTTTAAATTAACAAGCCAACAACCTAAATAAACTAGGCTCACCTACGTGCACCAACAACTTATGCCAAGCAAGACAAGTAAAAAGGTGATAGCAATACTTCAAGCACGAAGGCTATCACAATGTAAAGTGGATAAGTAAAGAGTTCGGTTATAGAAATAACGAGGCACGCGGAGACGAGGATGTATTCCCGAGTTCCTCCTTTTTAGGGGAGTACGTCTCGTTGGAGAGGTGTGAACCAACACAATGGTTCAACAACCACAAATGTTTCACCTTCTTCTCCGATGAACCGCACCGCAAAGGTTTGGTTCACCTTCCACTATCGGAATCCTTCGAGGCGGAAATCCGGAGCCTTTCAACAACGATCCGGGGCCCATCCCACAACAGGATTGGGGGCTCCCAAACAGCTACAAGTGACCACACAAGGGTCTCAACCACCACACGGGCGTCTAGGGTCCAAGGACCCAAGAGTAACAAGTTCACAAGCTTTCAACTTCCACGAATCCTCGTGGAGAGCACAAACCGATGCAACGAAGCAATGGCAAGAGCACAAGTGCTCAAATCCTTCACTCTCAAATCCCACCACAAGCAACTAATGCTTATGGGGGGAGAAGAGAGGAAGAACAAAGTAGGAGAAACACCAAGAACTCTAAGATCAAGATCTACTAGGTTCCCCTCACTTAGAGGAGATATGGATTGGTGGAAATGTAGATCTAGATCTCCTCTCTCAAATCTCTCAAAGATATGCAAGAATCATGGGAGGAATTGGGAGAGGGGCAAGATTTCCAAGGTCAACAATGGAGGAGAGAGAGGGGGAAAGTGCTTGGAAGAGCTGGCTGGCTGGAGGGAGGGGTATTTATACCCCTCCCAGAAAAATAGCCGTTGCAGTCCACTTAGTCCGGAGTTTCTGGTCTGGGAGGCCGGAAACTCCGGCCTGGGCGGAAACTCCGGGGCAACTCCGGATCTACTCCGGCCTCAATACAGCGACTGCCTCCACGTTGCACTCTTTGCAGCAAAACCAGATGGACCGGAAACTCCGGCCACTGAGGGCGAAAACTCCGGGGCCTCGGTCCGGAAACTCCGGGGAAACTCCGGACCAACTCCGGCCTCGATGCAGCGACTGCCACCGCGAGGAGCTCTTTGCTCCAGAACTCGATGGGCCGGAAACTCCGGCCCCTGAGCACCCCTGAGGCCGGAGACTCCGGCCTAGGCAAAACAGTAAAACTGCAAAACCTGAAATGCAATAACTTTTGCAAGGAAGCTCCAAACGAGATGAAACCAACGAGGTTGGAAAGGTAGCTACAAGAGCTTATCTCACATGGGAGGTGTGGACCTTATCTCGAGGAGGACCGGTAATATTTCCAACACTGAGAACACAACAAGTTTTCCATCCGGACTCCGTTTTCAATGATCTTGGGCTTGCTCCGAAGATAATCACAAGCACTACAAGATCATGCATATACACATCATAGTCCATCATGTGAGGAGGATAACACAAGAGGAGAGTTTGACCTCTCTACAAGAGACGAACCGGTAAAACCTCCAACATCAAAAACACCACTAGATATCCAAATGAAATCCGTTTTTGATGAACTAGAGCTTGGTATGGAGATGAACACAAGCTCTAAATTCTCACATGTATAAAAGCCAAATAAGAACCAAGAAAGATGATATGCCACATATGCATAGGTTTGAGCTCTCCATAAAGATGCGATCAAGTTACTCACTTGAGAGCCCCTCTTGATAGTACGTCGTCTATCCTATAACCCGGTCTCCCACTAACACCATGAGACCGGTAAAATAGAAACCCTATCAAGATCATACCTTTGCCTTGCGCATTCCACTTGAGCTAGATGATGACGATCTTGACTCCCTCAAGTTGGAACACCTTTCTTGATTGTGCTTGCTAGCACATGCTTGATGAATGCTTCTTCAAATGCTCCCCCATACTCCATTATGGGAGAGCCTCGCTAAGCTCTGTTTCACAAAGATGATTTCTTGAATCCTTCAAGACATACTTGCAATATGCTCAACTCTTCACATGACCATTCTTCATATAAACCCTTGAAAAGAGCATTGATCATCATGTAATCTTCTAGAGTCCAACACATGAACTCGAATCTTTTCCTATGGACAAGATCTACAAGTGTATCTCAATACAAACATTAGTCCATAAGGATTGTCATTGATTACCAAAACCACGCATGGGGCAACACATTCACTTTCACCAAGGCCCTGATGCAGTCCCCTCCGAGTTCCGGCGACCCCAAGATCTACCAAGAATGGAGAGCTCGTGTGGAGGCACTCCTCGACTTCGCCGACGGCGGCCCTGAGCACGACTTTACTCGAGCTCCCACCGTCGATGGTCCGGAAACTGGGGGACACAAGGTGCGCGAACCGCGGGGCCAGCCCGTGGCGAGCGCCAAGGCGAGACGGCACCTCCTCGCACCGCTCCACTGATGGCGGACCGGCTAAACCGTGACCGCGGCAAGGCCATCTCCGTCGGGTCATCTACCACGCGCAACCAAGATCTTCGCCACGACCTCAACAACCGTCGAACCGAGGATATGCGCACCCGCATCGAACGACGCCGAGAGCGCCATCGCCGGGAGGACCGGGACGACGACATCGCCGAAGGATGTCTCGCCCTTGCCCCTGAGTTTTGCCAGGTCACCTGGACTAAGAAATTCAAGATCGACATCCTCCGCTACGACGGCACCACAAACCCCCGAGACTTCCTGCAGCTCTACTCCTTAGCTACGGCAGTCGCCGGAGCCGACGAAATGATGATGACCAGCTGGTTCCCGCTGGCCCTGAAGGGACATGCCCAGACGTGGCTTCTCAACCTTCCCAAGTGTTCCATCAGTTCCTGGAAGACCCTGAAGGAACAGTTCCTGGGGGCTTTCCAAGGCGGGTACGAGCGCCCGGGGGTTCCCAGCGACCTCCACGACTTCAAGCAGCTCCCGGGTGAAACTCTTCGCAAGTTCATCCAACGCTTCACCCAGAAGATGAACACGATACCCTGCATCCAGCAAGAGCTGGTGATCACTTCTTTCCATGCCAACGTCCGCAATACCCGGATGCGCGAAAAGTTGAGCAATCGCCGCATCGAGTCCACCTACGAACTCTGGGAGCTGGCAGACCGGTGGACCCGAGCAGAAGAGGGGGTCAAGTTCCCCGGGAAGGATGAACCCGAGGACAAGACCGCCCCCGCCAAGAACAAGAAGCGGGACTCAGGACCCGACAAGCGCGTCTTCGTCACAGAACCACTTCCTAAGAAGGCCAAGCCTGCATCGGCCTCTGAGGGGGAGGACGATCCATGGTGCCACATTCATCCTGATGGCAACCACCTTCTCCAGGACTGCCGCCAGCTCAAGAATCTCGCCATAAGAGAGCAGCGTCGGGCTGACGGGGTTAGCCTAGACGGCTGCTACAATTGCAGAATCATTGGGCACGTCGCTCCTAACTGTCCCACGGGTCGCCAAGGCGGAGGCGGCCGCGGATGGGGTCGTGGCGGTGGTCGCGGGAACCGAGGAGGACACGGCGGCCAAGGCGTTCGTGAACAGAACAATCAAGAAGTCACCCCAACCACAGCAAGGAAGCTCCGGCACTCCGGGAAGGCAATAATGGAAGGTTTCAGGAAGTCACCGGAGTTGTCGGGTGCATTCACGGGGGAGCCTCTCTGCCTCCCTCCAATGGCGCGTGCAAGAGGCTTGTCCGGGAGCTTAACGCGGTTGCTTCACACTAGTACAGAACGACACATCGGATACCCCTCTATGGAAACGGCAGGCGTTAGGCGACGGAGAATCGCGCTTTCCGCGTGGCCGGTGCGCACAAACCTGACCAGTCCCGCCTACATTGGCAACGGACCCTTTCCAACCTCCGTCACCTATTATATTGGCAACGGTCTTAATTCTGGCTCCGTTTCCGATATGTGCCTCTATAGCAACGGAGAGTTTTGGGTGTCCGTTTCCAATGTGGACACGTTCCATCTTGGAATTCGAAGCGAGGCGAGTAAATGCCATGGCGTAGTGGCACCGCCCACTACTCCTTGAAAACCCCAATCCTTGCTAGCTCAAGACGCCACCGAATCTGCTCTCTCTCTCGCTCGCTCGCTCCCTCCTACTGATTAGCGAAGATGCCTCGCAGCAACGACACACAGGAGCACACTGAGTCGCCGCGGGACAGTCCCCCCGTCAGCGGCGAGTCCGTTGAAGGACCGACGCCGGAGACGAGCGACGACGAATACGCCAACTTCCATGATCCCACCTTGATGCTGGGCCCGCCGAAGGTTGATTCTGATGACGAGTCAACCGAAGAGGAGGAGGAGGAGGAGGACGACGAGGAGGACGAGGCGGAGGCGCCGGAACCGAAGAAGGGAGCCCCGACGACGGAGAAGAAAGCCGCTGCCACCGCCTCCGATATGCTGCCGCCGCCGCCACCACCTCCAATGGCCCCCAATAAGCGAGGCCGTGAGAAGGACGAGGATTGCGCGGAAGCAGGGCGCAAGAAAAACAAGAAGTAGCTAGTAGTAGTTCTATAAGTTCTCCAACTGTAATTTACTTTATTATTATTAATATGTACTGCGTATGTAATGTTGTAATCACTAATATTAATATAAGTATCCTATAAGTGGTTTTCTCCATATAGTAGAGATTAGGAAAATATTATTCCAGAGAGTAGAAGAAATTCCACAGAGTGGGTGCGTAGGTCCCACACCTCAGTGGAAGAAACACAAAGGAACCGTTTCCTATGTTTTACCTATATATATGGGCGTACAGAGCAAAACCTAACACTCGTTTCCTCCGTCTGTCCCAGTATGCTAGATCTGTTCGTGGCGGCGCCTCCTGGCGTTGCGGCCATCGCCGGCGCCGTGGCGGCGCCGTCTCCGCCCAGACGACGGCTATCACGGCGAGGTGTTCGCCATGTCCCCCGACACGGCGAGGTGTTCGCCATGTCCCCCGACACGGCGAGGTCTTCGCCATCTCGCCCGACACGGCGAGGTCGTCGCTCTGTCCGCTTCCTCTGCCTCCACCACTTCCGGATCTGCTAGATCGATCCAACGGCGACGTGAAGAAGGTATCAGATCCACATCCGGTAGTTCTATCTAGATCATTTCTTGATGTAGTTAACTTGCCTATTGTGCACTTGCAACTAGTTGTAGTTTAGCTTACTTGTTGATAGTAGTTCAGTTCACATCCGGTAGTTCTATCTAGATCAGTTCTTGATGTAGTTAACTTGCCTATTGTGCACTTGCAACTAGTTGTAGTTTAGCTAACTTGTTGAAAGTAGTTCAGTTCACATCCGGTAGTTCTATCTAGATCAGTTCTTGATGTAGTTAACTTGCCTATTGTGCACTTGCAACTAGTTGTAGTTTAGCTAACTTGTTGAAAGTAGTTCAGTTCACATCCGGTAGTTCTATCTAGATCATTTCTTGATGTAGTTAACTTGCCTATTGTGCACTTGCAACTAGTTGTAGTTTAGCTAACTTGTTGAAAGTAGTTCAGTTCACATCCGGTAGTTCTATCTAGATCATTTCTTGATGTAGTTAACTTGCCTATTGTGCACTTGCAACCAGTTGTAGTTTAGCTAACTAGTCCATGTGAAAACAGGAGTCTATTTCGGTGACACTGCATAAAAAAGTCGGAGACACAGAACAAACAACGAACATTACTCAAGAGAGTAGTGTTTGTTGACTTTCCCATAATGGCCTCCAATTATATACACAGGTCAGTACACACTATATACTACTGTATACTTCATATTATTGTGTTAAATTGTTTGTTCTATCTAGTAGTGTCAGAACTAACATAAATCCTTATTTACATTTAGGGATATCAAGCTGTTCCCTTTCAAACTCCACCATACATATCCACCGTCGCTATTGTGACGTTTTGGTATACTGCATAAAATACTTTTTTAAGTAAGAGTGTTTTATACAGTGTCGCCGAAATGTCACATCGGTGACGTATTAGATTAGATTTCGGTGACACTGCATAAAAAATCTAGAGCCGGTGGTGGCCTCCATGGAAAGGATGATCGTTGTCAGGCATCCTATGAAGCTGCTGACATCGCAATATCTTGTTGACAAGCCGTGTGTTGGCTGCTCCGGTTCATCAATAAGAGCCACCTCAAGACATAGGTAAGATATCATTTCAGTTTGCTTAAATTCATAGTGTATTTGTTTTACCATATGTATTTAACAATTGTAACTCTATTTACTAATGTATAGGGTCCAAAGCTTCAACATCCTTCTCTCAAGAAGTTGAGATAAGAAGAGAGAGCTAGAGTGACACCTGCGAGGATTGTGGAAAAGGATGTAGGGAAGAAATCATATATTCTTTCCGTCCTTTGACATGATAGGCTTAGTATAGATGAAATCTGTTATCGTTTTACCTCTTATGTTTGTCACATCTTGTGATGCAATTGTAAAGGTGAAATTGTGATGGAAATGTAAAGTTACATTGTGATATGAATGAAATATGTTACCGTTTTAGTATTTGAGCTTGTGCTGTGAGATTTTAAGTATCTAGTGGCATTTGTAAACGTGGCATCCTGTAACGGAAATATGAGAAATTCTCAATGCAAACGGGTGGATGGCAAACTCCGTATCTGATGAAGGAAAACTAAGGAAACGGAGGTCTGCGCACAACCGTTGCCAAATGGAGACCTCATCGGAAACGGTTTTTGGCCTCCGTTACCGATGAAGGCCTTCACATCAGTGACAGAGGCGGGGACACGGACCCTTTCTCCGTTGCCGAAGGGGTTTTTGGCCCGTTTCCGATGTGTCGTTCTGTACTAGTGTCAGCTCCGCCCAAGCCCCTGGAATGGTCTGGACAAGTCATCACCTTTGACCCAGAAGATCATCCTACCAACGTGGCCGGGGTGGGAACCCTGCCCCTGGTCATGTCGCCCATCATCCACAACTACAAGGTCACCAAGATGCTGGTCGACGGAGCTTCCAGCCTCAACCTACTGACGGCGAAGGTGCTGGCCACCCTGCAAATCCCCTTTTCTCACCTGCAAGACACCGGCGTGTTCCAAGGCGTGAATGGGAGCATCACTTGGCCGTTGGAAAAGATCACGATCCCCGTCACCTTTGGTGGCCTGGAGAACTTTCGCACCGAGGACATCGTCTTCAACATTGAAGACACGTCGCTTCCGTATAATGGCATACTTGGCCGGCCTGCTCTGGCCAAGTTCATGGCCGTCTCGCACTTTGCCTACAACATGATGAAGATTCCCGCGGCCTGGGGAGTGATCAAGGTCAAGGCTGACGTCAACGACGCCATCTTTTGCGTTCAGAAGTTGAACCAGACGGTGGCGGCGACCTCGAACGTTCCGCGAGATGTACAGGAAGTTGATGCCGGTGCATACTCCGAGGATGGAGGGTACTCCGAGGCTCGACATCAACTTCCCTCAAGAAGGCGTCTTTCCATGAAGATCCTCAAATGACCAAGAAGGTGGCGTTGACTGGCGACGGGAGTCGCTCCATCACCATCGGCGCCCGCCTCACCGACAAATAGGAAAGCGCGCTCGTCGCCTTCCTTCGGGAAAACTCTGACGTCTTCGCATGGGAAGCGTCAGGGCTACCCGGCGTACCAAGGAAGGTGATCGAGCACAAACTGGCGGTCAGCGAGGATGCTCGCCCGGTAAAGCAAGTTCTGCGCAGGCAGAGCAAGGAAAAACTAGAGTTCATCGTGTCCGAGGTCGACAAGTTGGAAGAAGCCGGCGTCATCAGGGTGGTGCCGCACCCAGCTTGGGTGGCCAATCCTGTGGTGGTGCCAAAGCCCATGACCTTCAAGTGGCGGCTCTGCATCGACTTCACCGATTTAAACAAGGCCTGCCCCAAGGATCCTTTCCTACTGCCCCGGATCGATCTCATCGTGGATTCTACCGCCCGGTGCGAGCTCCTGTGTTTTCTGGATGCTTTCTCCGGGTACCACCAGATCATGATGGCAGTGGAGGACCAGGAGAAGACGGCCTTCATCACGCCCAAGGGCTCCTACTGCTACACCCGGATGCCGTTCGGCCTCCGGAACGCCGGCGGAACCTTCAGCGCGCCATGCAAGGATGCCTTGGGTCCCAGCTGGGCCGCAACGTGGAGGCGTACATCGACGACATCGTGGTCAAGACCCGGTACAAGGACTCCCTCATTCAAGATCTGCACGAGACCTTCGACAACCTTCGCCGGGTCAACTTCAAGCTCAACCCCGACAAGTGCGTGTTTGGGGTCCCGTCCGGCAGGCTGCTTGGATTCTTGATCTCCCATCAGGGGATCGAGGCCAATCCGACAAGATCAAGGCCATCGAGCGCATGGAGGCGCCAAGGCGGGTCAAGGACGTACATCGCCTCAATGAGTGCATCACCGCACTCGGGCGTTTCATCTCAAGGCTTGGAGAACGAGCTCTGCCCTTCTTCAAGCTACTCAAGAAGACGGGTCCCGTGAAGTGGACCCCGGAGGCTGAGGAAGCTCTTCAGTCCCTCAAGCGCTACCTCGCCTCGCCCCCCATCCTCGTGGCACCAACTGAGAAGGAGCCCCTACTGCTGTACATCGCTGCCACCAACCAGGTGATCACTGCGGTTCTTGTGGTAGAACGTGACGCTCCTCCAAGCAAGATCAACGGCAAGCGTCCCGGAAACATCCTCCCGGGGCAACCAAGTAAGAAGAGGTAGCCGGGTGACAAAGGGCCAGAGGGCCCTGAGCCTGACATGCCCACTTACGCAGCCATCAGCGTCACTGAAGAAGCATCGCTGGGGGCTGACGCGCTCTCGTTCGAAGCAGAACACCCGGAGGGAACCGAGCCCGTCAAGGACTCGGTAACCCGCAAGATACAGCATCTGTTCTACTTCTTCAGTTCGGTGTTGCGCGATGCTCGAGAGCGGTACCCCATGATGCAGAAGCTGTTACTGGCGATCCTCGTCGCCTCTCGCAAGATGAGACCCTACTTCGAAGCCAACCCATCACCGTGGTTTCCAAGTACCCCTTGAGAAGTCCACTGGAAAACCCACTCGCCACCGGGCGTGTCTCATGGTGGGCCATGGAGCTTCAAGGTTTCGGCCTCAAGTTCGAGAACACGAACAACATCAAGAGTCAGGCGCTGGCTGATTTCACGGCGGAGTGGACTGAGACAGTGTTTGATGACCCGGTGGAGGAATCCAGCCTTCCCAGGAAAGAAGACCCCGCCGCATGGACCCTGAACTTCGACGGCTCCTACACCAAGGGCCAGGGAGGCGCTGGAGTTGTCTTGATCTCTCCCACGGGAGATCGTCTGAAGTACGTCGTCCAGATGCACTACAAGGAGAACATCTCGAACAACACGGCGGAGTATGAGGGCCTGCTTGCGGGACTTCGTGCTGCCGTTGGTCTCGGTATCAACAAGCTCATTGTCAAGGGTGACTCTCAGCTAGTCATCAAAAAAGTGAACAAGGAGTACGCCTGCCCCCAGATGGCACCGTACGTCGAGGAGGTATGGAAGCTTTGGTGACGCTTCGACAGCTTTCGGGCCGTGTACGTCCCGAGGGATGAAAACACGTCCGCGGACGAGCTGTCACAGATGGCTTCCAAGCAAGAACCAGTGCCTCCCGGGATCTACATTGAGGTGCTCCGGCAACCCTCTGTGTCTCCCGAGAGGCTCAAGGCAAGGTCTACATCGACATTGGGGCCTGGTGACCCGTCTACTTCGACAACCCGGGAAACCAGCCCAGAAGACGCACAAGACCCGGCAGGACCTGGACCAAGGGAAGCCATGCTTCTCCTTGGTCAAATGGTGCTACCGGTGGAAAGAACCCACCCACCCTGGTCCCTGGACATCATCAAGTACATGACGGAGCATGCTCTTCCGGAGGATGATCATGATGCCGAGCGGGTGGCTCGCCAAGCCAAGCTCTACGTCCTGATCGACGGCGAGCTCTACCGACGACGCGACAACGGAGTCAAGCTCCGCTTCATGCCACAAGAACAAGGCCAAGTACTGCTACGAGACATCCACTAGGGCACATGCTCAAGTCATGTTGCATCAAGATCTTTGGCGGGAAAAGTTTTCCGCCAGGGTTTCTACTGGCCGACAGTCCTGTACGACGCTGAGCAAATTGTCAAGACCTGTGAAGCTTGCCAGTACTACACGAAGAACATCAATCAGCCAGCTCAAGCCCTCCAACCAATCCCAATATCCTGGCCGTTTGCAGTCTGGGGGCTTGATATCGTGGGCAAGCTACCAAAATCAGTTGGCGGACATGAATACATCTTCGTGGCTTTCAACAAGTTCACAAAATGGGTTGAAGTAATGCCAGTACCACGCCAGACGGCCCAGGCCGCCATCAAGTTCATCGAGGGGATTGTCTACCGCTTCGGAGTACCTAACAGTATCATCACAGACAACGGCACTCAGTTCACAAGTCGAGCCCTCCTCAACTTCTGTGAAGAATTGGGCATCAAGGTGTACTTTCCATCAGTGTCCTATCCAAGATGCAATGGACAAGTGGAGCGAGCCAATGCGCAGGTCATAAGAGGTCTGAAAACAAAGCGTTTGATAAGCTGGAGAACAAGGGGAAGAATTGGATTGATCATCTACCCAGTGTACTGTGGTCCCTCAGAACCACACCAAGCCGAGCAACTGGAGAAACACCTTTCTTCCTTGTCTATGGAGCTGAAGCTGTCCTGCCAACAGAACTAAGGCACGGAACTCCCCGGGTACTCGCTTATGATGAAAACACCCAAGCTGAGCGAAGGATTGATGACATAAGCTTCCTGGAAGAAATTCGATGTCGGGCATCACTACGATCTGCTCGATATCAGCAAGGGCTCCGCCGCTACCACTGCCGTCATGTCCGGTCTCGGGAACTGCAGCCCGGGGACTTGGTACTCCGCAAGATATAGAAACTCGAGGGCTTGAACAAAATGTCAAGCAAGTGGGAAGGACCCTTCAGGGTTACTCATAACCTGAGACCCGGAGCAGTCTATCTGGAAGACGAGAAAGGCAGGCCGGAGGGCAACGCCTGGAACATCGAGAATCTCCGCAAGTTCTACCCCTAATTACAAACATGAATCGCCAAACGTCAAATCCGCTAAGCACGCCCAAGGGGCTAGTGTTCTGTAATAGGGTCTAAGAAGTCATCGCCAAGAAATAAAAGATAAGTGTTTCAATTCCGTGAGCCTCAATTCATGTCGAGATATGTGTTATCCGCAACAACCCCCAAGCAGGGGGCTGATATGGTGCTGGTGGCTGACGGATAAAGCGCGAGTGGCCTATCAGTAGGCAGTGCCACCCGATCGTGTCGTACTATCGCGGAAAGGAGTGAACGGGCAGTGCTGTGTTTTAACGAACTTAAACACAGAAATGCACATTCAACTTTGCTTGCGGGTTGCTCCGGATGAAACACTATCGTGACATGAAAAGAGGGTCCATTCTTTCCTACTGAAAGTTTGTTGTGTGCAACGCCTTCCCGGGACAGGAACTGACGGCGGAAAGCGGCTAAGGAGATGTCTCGTGGGGTTAACACGGCAGATGTTACCATAGGGTAACTTGATGATTGGGGCAAGGCGCCTTGGTCCTTCAGGAGATTGTCACGCTCGTTGGGAAAAAGGATTTACCCAGGTTCAGCCTCTCCATTGGAGATAAAGACCTACTTCCTGCTTCTATGTTATTGATCTCAAGTCTCGATAACTCGGCTACGACAACAGAGCCGGGTTACGAGATAGGTTACAAGGGTTTCGCTTGATAGCGGTGATATCGAACTAGGGTTGAAACTTGTGACTTGAGACTTAGAACTTATCTATCTATGTTCTGGGAGCCCGTTTATATAGACACCGGGTCTCCCGAACTTACAATGAATACCGAGTTACATACGAGCACGGAGTCCTACTCTAGGTTCTTCTAGACCTTCCGTAGCCTCCAAGTCACCCGGTTTCTTCCTTCACTCGGACTCCAGTTCTTCTAGGTCCTTCCTTCCAGGACGAGTCATGTTAGGCCTATTGGCCCAACTATAACCCGGCCCATATCTTGTACACTTCACTCGGACCAGACCTTGGGCCGTCCGACTGATTATTCCTTGGTCATAAGTATACCGGGTTATTATCCCCCCAACAGTAGTCCCCAAGTTTGACTTGCATAAGCTCATCTGTTGCTTCACTTGATACTCTTGATCTTGATTCAATTACTCGAGGGTAGCTGCTGATGAGATTATCCGAGTTAAACTCCTGAAAACAAAATAAAAAGCATTAACACTGAATGGCCGGGTTATGTTTCAGACCAGCTCCTTTTGGCGGTTCTCTTTATAACCCGGCATTTCTCTCGTCTCAACTCTCTCCAGTCAACGACCAAGAACATTCTCTGACAGATTCTCTCGTATCTTTGACCTATAGTCAACCAGAACCTTATCTCCTCGTTTTTCACGCTCCTAGGGTTTCACCCTGGGCTATAAATAGTGGACCACGGTAAAAGGGTTTCACTTTCCCCATTCACCGCGCCCTTCATCTTCAACCTCCGTTTTCTCTCTCCCGAGCTAGGGTTAGGGTTCCTCCAAGCTCAGCGCGCCGCCGCCGGCCATCGGAGCCCCGCATTGCCACAGCTAATCGCCGGGAAATCAGCTCCGCACCAGATCTCCACAAGCTCCGGTAAGTTTTTCATTCCTGCATTTGGTTTCCATCTAGATCTCATCTTGTTCTTCCTCGGGCTGTTCTTGAGCTTGTTTTTTTCCTTTCTTTTCTTGCTATTTTCTAGATCTTTAGATCTCATGGCACCCAAAGATCCGAGGAAGCTGAAGGCCAAGGCCAAGGCCGGTGATGGCGCCACCGCATCGGCATCAAAGAAGATCAAAAAGACCACCAAGCGCAAATCTGGGATTACGGCCAACTGGGCCAAATCCATGGCTACACAGACCAAGCTGGAAGAACTGGCAGAGGCCGGCGTTCTTCCTCTTCAGTCGGAGATCGAGTGGAGAGGGACTGAAGAGGAGACTCGGCCTTCCCCCAAGGAAGGTGAAGTTATCTGCTTTCTTGAGCATGTCACCCGGGGTTTTCGTCCCCCGGGTCATCCTTTCTTTAGGGATCTTCTTCGTCACTACGGCCTCCGGGTCTTCGATCTCGGACCCAATTCCATCTTGAACATTAGTAATTACATAGTTCTTTGTGAATCATACTTATGCACTCCTCCCAGCTTAGCTCTTTTTCTGGAGCTATTCTTGTGCAAACCTCAGCGTGAGCACAAGAATGGCCCCCTCTTGGTCTGTGGCGGTGTTTCTATTCAACGCCGCAAAGGTTCTGCCATGCCTTCTCTAGAACTTCATACCCACGTGAAACATTGGCAAAAATCATACTTTTACTGTAAAGCCAAGATACCTGCGGTGAACACCCTTTACCGGGTTATTCGGTCGAACCCCTCATTCTCAACAACAACATGAAATCCTTTGCCTCTGACACCGAGAGAGAAGCTATCCAGCCTCTTCTCAAGAAGATCTCGGTTCTTGTTACACGGTCTCCGTGGAACTGATCTGATCAAAACGTGGATGGGTTGGCGAATTCAGCCCAACAGTATTCGCAAGAAGCTTCTTTGCGATTACTCGGGCCATCTGACTGATTCCCTCCGTTACTCGGAAAGTCCTACCCAAACACTGCTCTGAACAAGGCTATCAAGGCCTTCCTTGCTGAAAAGGTTGAGACGATCAAGAAAATGGCCTTCTGCCATTCAGTAAAATAACCCGGCACCACCAGTAAGTACCGACTGATAAAAATCTCAATAACATATCTTTTCTCAATTGTATACTGATTACTTTGCTTCTACTTTTTCACTAGGAATCTGATGACTGGTGGCAAGTTGAAACTCCCCCTGCCACTCCTGAGGCAGACGATGATGAAGATGATGATGACGAGGCTCAGTCCTCGAGTGAAGAAGAAGAAGAAGAAGAAGAAGAAGAAAAGGAAGAAGAAGAAGGTGAACTTGACTCCCTTGGCCACTTCTTCATAAGCTTAATTGAGAACGAAACTCAACCCAATTTATCCACTGATGCCCACTTTATAATACCAGAACCGGCTGAAAAAGCCACCCTTCACCCGGCCATAGCTCTGAAGCTACTGAATCTGCTGCTACCGGGAAAAGGAAGGCTCGCACCATCTGTGCCAAGGTGCCATATTCTCGCATATCCATAGAACCATATTCTTATCCTGCTATGCAAAACTCAACCAAACTCTTCTTCAAAAATCTTCGCAGAATTCTGCTGAACCCTCTACAAGAGGAGAGCTACTCGGACCTCCCCTGGTGAGGATCCTCTTAACCCGGGAATCCCAAACATTCCCTCTCCACGCCGTCCTGGTACTTCCTTTTCCAACTTTGAACCACAAAAACATCCCTCTGATAGTTATCCTTTAGCTGGTCAAATCCGAGTTTCTAAGTCATACTCCCTTACAGCTTCTTCAGGCTCCAGCAATGACCTCCCCCGTGACTTTCAAGTCAATACCGGGTAATACATATAACCTTCTATTACTTGTACTTATCAACTTTGCTTTCTTTTACTCTTTCTTATATTACTTTCATACTTGCAATTTCAGGGCAAAAGCTACTCTTAGCGGCGATCCAAGCCCTCCCATTGCTGAAGAGGATAACTTGGAGAATACCCCTGAAAAACATGCTGAGCCGACTGATAAGGAGCAGACAACTGACCAGAGGAATTTTCTCCTCCTCCTGCTGAAAAACCGACTGATCCAGAAGTCGTGATCACAGGAGCTTGCTTTACTGAGAAGATCTCTCCCCTCAAAACTGCAACCAAGTTTGTTGCCCCTGAAGAAAGTCGAAGCCGACTGATAAAGGCGAAGGCTCCACTGTGCCACAATATGGCCATACAAACTTTGAAAATCTGTTGACTGAGTACAACACATACAAACTTGCTGAGGGCAAACTTGTGGATTCTCTTGTCCAAGAACATCAGGTACATATCTTTCCTCTTCATATCTTATATACCAAACCCAGTCCCCAAGTATCGAGTAAACTGTCCTCAGTCACTCGGTACTTGAAAATATATATCTCTCTCCATCATTTTGAAAACTTCAGAATATCCCAGTCCCCAAGTTCCGAGTTATCAGTCTACGATAACATGGAACTTGTTTTACTTTCTGATTTCAAATCCTCATTAATTCTGCCTTTCACCATAACAATACTTTCAAATCCTCATAACCCCCAAGTTCCGGGTAATATGTTACAATTTATCTGGAACTTTGAAAATGCATTACTGAATAACTTGTAAAACTTTAAAAGACATACCAGTCCCCAAGTGCCGAGTGATCTGCTCTTCGGTCACTCGGAACTTGTATAAATACTCTGCCTGCATATAATTTCACTGTCAACTTACTATTTCTTTCAATTGCCGACTGAAATATATTCAGTCCCCATGTTTCTAACTTGCTATTCTTTTTTCAGAGATATGTGTCCCAAATGACCAAATACTTGCCAAGACCAACCAACTCCTTGAAGTTGAAACCAAGCTGCGCAAGGAAACTGAAGTTCATGCTTCAGACTTGGAGAAAACAATTGAATCTCTAACTGCAGAGAACACCAAACTGAAGAAGGAGTTGGAAGAGGCTGGAGATAATACAAGGTCTGCTATGACAAGATGATCAGTGTCCAGAAATACTTGGACACCCTGAAAGACCATATCAAGGATATCCTCAATCCACTCATTGGTAAGCACCACTTCTTTTCACTTTTTCTTCTTTACTCGGCTTTCACATACTAACCCACATCATACTTTTCAGGCGAACAGAATGCTGCCATCAGGAGATCATATCCAGAGAAGTTGAACTGCTTGAACACCATCATCGGCAGTTCCAGTTTGGCACTGCTGAGATCATGAAGCGTGTTAAGAGCAACTGTGCTCCTCCCCAAGTGATATATGAGTCCCTGCATCAGCTTTCCACGATCCCCGAGTGGTTAGACCTCTGGACGCGCTCAGCATGCCGGGTTGGCGCAATGCGCAGCTTAGCTCTTGCCAAAGCTTACAACCCACGCCTTAACCCGGCTCCTTTTGTCAAAGGATTCCCTCAGTACAACGCTGATGGCACCAAGTTTGGAGGAAAAGATTTCAAGGAAATTTCTGCCCAAACCCGGCCTATTGCTTGCAAAATAGCTGAGGGCCTCAATCTGTCGGTTTTCCAAGATGCAGTGGATGAGAACAACACTCCAATCCCCACTCCTGAACCCAAGCATTTTGATCTATGGCCAAGCTGAGAGACTCCATTGCAAAGATGAAGAAAGCTGCAGCGCCAAGTACCTCTACTCCAGTTGTCCCTGCACCCAGCCGTGCCCCTACTACGCCAATCATGGAAAAGCCGGCTGATGTTGCTAAGGACACTGCAGAAGATCAAGGCACTGCACCGCTGATTCCCAGGCCAAAGCTCCTGAAGATAACCCGGCTTCTGCCGAAGCTGAAGCTGCCAAGGGAACCTCAACCGATAACCCGGCTATCTGAGCCAGTTTTTGCTTCACCTTTTCCTGCAAAACAATTATTCGGCCAATGGGCATTGTAATATGCTCTGAAATACTTTGCCTTTTATTTGATGGTGCGTCTGTGCACTATATGAAATACTCAATATTTTGTAATAACTTATACTTTTTATGGTTTAGATGACCCTTTTGGTTTATCTTTAGCTTCTTATCAGTCGGTTTTCACATGACTTTCTCAGTTGCTACTTTTTCCTTTGCTAAAACAGGGTCAAACTAAGTCCCAGCATGGGCATCATAGTTGATTGAATTAACAAGTAAGCAATCTGGTCATAAAATTGTGAGTAACATCAAACTGATAGGCAAGTTTAACCAAGAACAAAATTAAGGCTTAAAAGCCGGGTCTTAGGATTAAAACTTATGAACTTATAATTCATAAGTCCCCAAGCCCTGGATCAATGTTTACAAGTAAAGGCTTAAACTATGCATCATTACCCCATTGACCTCAAAACATCTCTATGCGTGCTCTCTTGGGCAACAGCTATAGGACTTTTTGCTAAGCACTCCTTTGGGCAAAGCTTTGTAAACATAATCTATGCATAAAAAGTAAAACAGAAAAAATTTCTTCTCAAATCTTCTTTATTAAAGATACACCAGCAAGCCGCCTCATTAAAAACCTTCCAGTCCCCTTAGGTACCCTGGTAAGGAAAAGAGCGCGTCTGAAACCTGCTGGGGGTTACATCGTGTGTTACATAACTCGGCCTAGGTTCATGTTCACTAGGTATAATATGGGCGAAGATGAGCAATGTTCCACGGCCGCTTCGTCTCTTCCATAGGAAGGATAGCATGGTCCGTGTTGTTCTCTTCACCTTTCTCTCTCACATCTATCAGATAATATGAACCATTGTGCAATTTCCGACTGATAAGGAACGGCCCTTCCCATGGAGGAGTTAGCTTGTGCATCCCTGACTGATTCTGTCTGAGCCGTAAAACTAAATCTCCTTCCTGGAAAGTTCTTGATCTTACTCGGCGACTATGATAACGCCGCAAATCCTGCTGATAAACTGCGGACCGTTCCAATGCTAACTCACGCTCCTCTTCAAGGGCATCAATCGAATCCTCCCTTGCAATTGCATTGCTTGACTCCACATACGCCGCCACTCTTGGCGAGTCATGGACTATATCACTCGGTAACACTGCTTCTGCTCCATACACCAGAAAGAACGGTGTACGTTTGGTTGATCTATTCGGGGTTGTATTGATCCCCCAAACCACTGCGGGTAACTCTTTCACCCAAGCTCCATACGCCTTTTCAATCGGAACTCGAAGTCTTGGTTTGATTCCTTTCAATATTTCCTGATTACTCCTTTCTACCTGCCCGTTGGCCTGTGGATGTGCCACCGAAGCAAGGTCTAATCTGATTCCCTTCTCTTTGCAGAATATCTCTGTTTCACCGAGTGACATGTTGGTCCCATTATCTGTGATGATACTGTGAGGATAACCAAACCGACTGATAATTTTCTTCAGAAACGTGACAACTTTGGAAGCATCACAACTTGTAACTGGCTCCACTTCAACCCACTTAGTGAACTTATCAACAGCCACCAAGAGATGAGTTTTCTTGCACGATGTCATCTGAAAGGGCCCCATCATATCAAGACCCCAAACTGCAAACGGCCAAGTGATTGGTATTGTCCTCAATTCCTGAGCTGGCACATGCTCCTGTCTTGCATATCTTTGACATCCATCACATGCCCTAACAATCTGCTCTGCATCCTTGAAAGCTGTAGCCAAAAGAATCCATGCCTAAATGCCTTGGCCACCAGAGACCTAGATGAAGCATGATGACCACAGTCCCCAGCATGTATCTCTTGCAAAATTTGCCTTCCTTCGACTGATGAAACACATCGCTGATAAACTCCAGAAACACTGCGCTTGTACAACTCACCATCAATTACTGCATACCGAGTGATCTTCTAACAATTTGTCGCGCCATAACTTCATTACTCGGCAAAATCTTCCTTATCATATAATCCAGATATGGTTCAGTCCACTCAGGAATCTCATGCAACGCTGCTACTAACTCGGAATCTTGATCTGGACTTTCATCTTCCTCTTCACCCGGAAGTTGGACTGATGGCTTCCATAACTCGTCCAGGAACACATTTGGTGGAACTGGCTCTCTACGTGATCCCAATCTTGACAAAGCATCTGCTGCCTCGTTTTTCCTTCTATCAATATGATCCACCTGGAATCCTGAAAAGAATCCAGCTGCTTCATCAACAGCCCTTCTGTAAGCCGCCATCTTCTCATCTTTCCTGTCCCAAGTCCCAGAAACTTGCTGCGCTACAAGATCCGAGTCACCGAAACACATGATCCTTTTGATGTTCATCTCCTTGGCAATGCGCAAACCATGTAACAAAGCTTCATACTCAGCAATATTATTGGTGCAATCGAAGTGAATCTGAAGAACATAACTCATCTTATCCCCTTTGGGTGAAGTGAGAACCACTCCTGCTCCTGATCCCTCATACTGCTTGGATCCATCAAAATGCATAACCCATGACTTATAACTCGGCGCCTTGGGTGGTGCCGTGCTTAACTCGGTCCAATCATTGACAAAATCAATCAAGGCTTGTGACTTAATCGCTGTGCGAGGCTCATACTTGATGTGATAATCACCCATCTCAATCGCCCACTTGGCAATTCTTCCAGTAGCTTCAGTATTGCACACAATGTCTGCCAATGGTGCTCCACTTACCACTGTAATGGGGTGTTCTTGAAAGTAATGCTTCAATTTCCGACTGGCCATGAAAACGCCAAAAACTAACTTCTGCCACTGGGGATACCTCTGTTTAGCCGGAGTCAAAACCTCACTGACATAATAAACCGGCCTTTGAACCAGATGCTCCTTTCCTTCTTCCTTTCGCTCTACCACAATAACTACACTAACTGCTCGGGAATTCGCAGCTATGTACAACAGCATGGGCTCCTTTGGAGCTGGAGCAGCTAAGATTGGTGCTTTCGATAATGTTTCCTTCAATGCCTCCAGGGCTTTATCAGCTTCCTCATCCCAAACAAATTTATCTGACTTCCTCAAGAGTCGGTATAAGGGAATTGCTTTCTCTCCCAGTCGGGATATGAACCTACTCAACGCAGCCACGCAGCCCGTGATCTTCTGGACTTCCTTCAATTCAGTCGGCTTTCCCAACCTATTGATTGCTGCTATCTTTTCCGGGTTTGCTTCAATCCCACGCTCGGACACAATAAAGCCGAGTAATTTCCTGATGGAACTCCAAACACACACTTTTTTGGGTTAAGCTTCATCTGAAACCTCCTTAAGTTAGCAAAAGTTTCTCTCAAATCATCGATAAATGTCTCAGCCTTCTTTGTCTTGATCACCACATCATCAATACGCATGCACGTTCCGATCTATCTGCTTCTCAAAACAACTCTGGATGCACCTCTGATAAGTTGCTCCAGCATTCTTCAGTCCAAATGTCATGTTCTTGTAACAAAAAGCTCCAAATGGGGTGATAAATGATGTCTTCTCCCAATCCTCCTCTGCAAGCTTGATTTGATGGTATCCTGAATATGCATCCAGGAAACACAAAAGATCACTACCTGCCACAGCATCTATGATTTGATCAATCCTTGGTAACGCAAACGGATCCTTCGGACAATGCTTGTTCAAACTTGTGAAATCAATACACATCCTCCACTCATTGTTCTTTTTCAACACTAAAACCGGGTTAGCCAACCACTTTGGATGTAACACTCCATAATGAATCCTGCGGCGAGTAAACGAGCTATCTCTTCTCCTACAATCCTTCTTCTTTCCTCATTCAATCTGCGCAATCCCTGTTTAATCGGTCTTGCTTTAGGATCAACATGTAAGCGGTGCTCAGCGAATTCAGTCGGTATGCCTGGCATGTCACTAGGTTTCCATGCAAAGACATCCCGATTCTCACGGATGAATTCGATGAGCGCGCTTTCCTATTTGTCAGTCAGATTTGACCCGATAGAGAACTGCTTGGACGAATCACCCGGCACGAAGTCAATCATCTTGGTATCCTGAGCCGCTTTGAATTTCGCCCTCTCTTCGGTCATTGGTTTCTTCAAAATTGTCCCATCATCCGGATTTGTGGTAGCTTTGTAGTAATTCAACTCCTCTTCCGCACAGGCTTGTTCTGCCATAACAGCATCACCTTGCTCACATTGTAACGCCAACTCACGACTGCCATTGACTGTGATAATACCTTTTGGACCTGGCATCTTCATCTTTAAGTACACATAACACGGCCTCGCCATGAATCTAGCAAAAACGTTACGGCCAAAGAGAGCATGATAGGGCTCTTCAATTTGACCACCTCAAAACAAATCATCTCAGACCTGAAATTATCCTTTGATTCTCCAAACGCGACCTCCAATGTTATTGTTCCCTCTGGTCTTGCTGACTTTCCAGGACAATACCATGAAAGATAGTACCAGAAGGGTGAAGCTGCTTGGCTGTGAAACCCATCCGGATGAATGTATCCCAATACAGAATGTTGATGCTACTACCTCCATCCATAAGAACCTTGTGTAAAATATAACCCGAAACCTGAGGTGCAACAACTAAAGCCAACGCTCCAGGTGCATCCACTCGGCCGGGTGATCCTCTCTAGACCAAGTGATCGGATACTCGGACCACTTCAAATATCTCGGAACCGCGGGAAGAACGGCGTTGACAGCTCTCTTCTTCAATTTCTGATCTCTCCGACAAGTGCTGGAAACTGTAATATGATACTGTCCTCGATTTAACTCTTTGGGGTTTTGCTGGAAACCTAACCCGGCTGGTCCATTATCCGGGCCGGGTGGTCCTCCATTATTTCCTCCAGCTTGTGGTCCGTGGGCCGGGTTATTTCCATTACCCGGCCTCGGACCGTTTCCTCCCATATTCATCCTGGCAAACTCCTCGTTCTTCCATCTCTGAAGATCAACACACTGGGCCAAAGAGTGATTTGCCGGTTTACCGTTCCTACTATGACGTGGACACGGCATGTTGAATGCTTCCTGGGGGTTAGCCGGTCCTCGGAAATTTCCCCTGTAATTGCCATTGTTGTTATTGCCTCGATAATTGTCATCTCGCCGCTGAAACTTGTTATACCCGGTGTTTGTGTTTGCCACCAAGTCTGAACCACCATCATGCTGCCTTTTGGAGTTATTCCCATTGTTACCATTGTGATTATTGTTCCCATTGTTGTTGTTACCGTTGTTGTGGTTCTTTCCTCCGTTGTTGACGTTTCCTTTTCCCTTATCTTCATCATCATCCCGGGTCTTGTCTGTGGATGCGTGCTTATGAGCCGCTTCCATCAGCTGTCCCATGGTGATGGTTTCTGCTTCGCCAGTGGCCCTCAGTCGACCCATCTTCTGAATTACCGGGTCATATCTGCAGGTTTTCTCCATCGACGACACGGCCGCAGCTGGTGTAATTCCCTTTGATGAGTGAATGATGGCTGTACCCGGCGCATCCAGTGACGCGCTGACTCGCCTTTCTTCTGGAAACATCGCTCCAAATCTTCTATAGTGAACAACTTCTCACACGTGCCCTTGAAATTCTTGACAAATAATGCCTTCAACTCATCCCAAGAATTGATAGATTTCTCGGTAATCCATTGAACCATAACTTTGCTGCTCCTTCACTCATCATCAGGTACATGTATCTCGCGCACAAGTTGGCGGTGGCATTGCGAATACTCATCGCCATCTCGTAACTGCTGAGCCATGTTTCTGGATCCATGCTGGGGTCATAATTTGTCACCTTGCTTGGCTCTTTAAACTTCTCGGGAAAAGGTTCGCTCTTAATAGCATCTGAAAGACATTTAGTTCCAACCGGGTTAAGTAATGAAGAAACTAACGGCAAACCTGACCCGGTATTTGGTGCGTGGCCCATCACTCCTGCTTCAGGTTGTCCTCCGGCGACACCTAAAGCCGGGTTTGCGCTCGCCGCACGCCGTGCTCTTGAACTGTTGACAATTGCTTGGGCCACAGACTGGGCCGGGGCCGGCTGATGCGGCCTCGGCACCGGTTGATTCTGGGCTGGTCTGCTGATGTCCCGAACGCTGAGGCTGCGGCGCCGGGTGACCTTGATTCTGCTGTCCGTTCCTGACGCCTGATCCGGCTGGCCTTGGTGTTTCTCCGTGATGACTCCGGTTAGCTCGGCTATTGTATGGTGTTGAATGTAACGCTCCACTCTTATCCGGCATGTTTCCCTGCTGCGTGATCGCAGTTTTCAACATCTCAATTGCCCTGCGTGCTTCGTCTCCCTGTGGTGATTGATCAATCGGCATGCGGCATAATGCTAATGTTGCTGCGTACACGTTATCAGCCGGATTTGAGTAGTGACCCTGGGCGTGTGGAACCGATCTGCTGGTGGTGGCATATCACCCGCAGCCGCTGTGTTCTGATTTTGCTGAGCTCCGGCCCGAGTGTTGGGTGGCACCCCGTTTCCTCCCTGATTTGCTCTAACCATGATTCCATGCCCAATTCCAACCGGCTCTGGCTCAGGCCGAGTGACATTGGGAGCTCCGTTTGGTGATGCAAAGTTCAATCTCGTTGGATCTAAAGTCATGCCTGGCATCACCCGGGTTTCGTGCCTCCTCCGATGTACTGCTGTAAGATCTTCATGGCGATTCTGCACTGTTATCCTTTCTTGCTCCACACGGGCTCGATCCCGTTCTATCTCTTGTTGCTCATCGTACATGCGCTGCTGCTCCGCCAATAAAGCCTTCTGTTGATTCTCCAGCGTGATTCGTAACGTATCCAATTGCTGCGCCCGGGTTGCTGCGTTATCTGGTGTGATTGGGGTTGTAACTATTGCTGCGTCAAAGTCCAAGGGCCTAAAAACTGGTGGGATTTCCATCACAACCGGCTGTCCGAGCCTTCACCCGGTTGAAACGTTGTGAGACGCTGAATTCTTTCTCTGTTTTCTCTGGCCGCACGCGTGGCGTCATCCTCGCTCACTGAAGTTTCTGTCCCATCATTGGTTCCTCAAGTGTACACCATCGCATGCTTCATGGTCCTTGGCTCCGACTCATAATCTTCCTCATCAGCCACGTACCCAAATCTCTCGTCAAACAACGGTAAATCGATTCAGTATCTGTATCCAAATCTTCCTCACGTCGGTACTCCGGCTCGCAAGCCCGGATGTCCGACTGATGTTCGAAACCTCCTGTTCCGACTGATTCTTCTCCATCAGATTGGACGATGGTGGCTGCCCCTGAAACGGAGTCGCACATAACCTCGTCATCAAATTGCTGAATTGCATTAACCATACCTACGAAGACGTGGATCCGACCGAACGGGATCACCCGGCCGGTATCCAGCAGATCTGCTTCTTCTTCCAGCCGGAATCGTCGACGATGCGTTTCCGTGCTGATCCATCCTGACTTCGCCGATCGCGAGGTTCTCCATCCCTCGCAGAGCTTCTCCCTTGATGAGGACAGCTTTGGTCGCAGGCCCCACGGTGGGCGCCAACTGTCGTGGGGTTAACACGGCAGATGTTACCATAGGGTAACTTGATGATTGGGGCAAGGCGCCTTGGTCCTTCAGGAGATTGTCACGCTCGTTGGGGAAAAAGGGTTTACCCAGGTTCAGCCTCTCCATTGGAGATAAAGACCTACTTCCTGCTTCTATGTTATTGATCTCAAGGTCTCGATAACTCGGCTACGACAACAGAGCCGGGTTACGAGACAGGTTACAAGGGTTTCGCTTGATAGCGGTGATATCGAACTAGGTTGAAACTTGTGACTTGAGACTTAGAACTTATCTATCTATGTTCTGGGAGCCCGTTTATATAGACACCGGGTCTCCCGAACTTACAATGAATACCGAGTTACATACGAGCACGGAGTCCTACTCTAGGTTCTTCTAGACCTTCCGTAGCCTCCAAGTCACCCGGTTTCTTCCTTCACTCGGACTCCAGTTCTTCTAGGTCCTTCCTTCCAGAGACGAGTCATGTTAGGCCTATTGGCCCAACTATAACCCGGCCCATATCTTGTACACTTCACTCGGACCAGACCTTCGGCCGTCCGACTGATTATTCCTTGGTCATAAGTATACCGGGTTATTATCCCCCCAACAAGATGGGTACGGGAAGGACAGGACGGATCGAGGACACGGCAGAAAATAGCTAAGTCCTTGCATCTGCATACTGCACTTAGGCATGACATCTCGCTCGGAGTCAATATACCATCGACCTGCGCATGCTTGACAGTTGATGAGAGCCTTTGCGGGGTAATGCATCCACCCCGGCGAACGGTCCGTTTCCCTCTGGCCTAGTACCCGTGGACAGTGGAGTAGGCGCCCGGAAGGTATAGTGCTCTTAGGGGTACTGCTACTGCATGCAAGCAGTCAGAGTACTTGGCACCTAAGAGATCTCCTCTGAAAACTTGACAGCGCGTTAGTGCAAAGGAAGATTTGGGAAATGACCCCGGGAGTTGAGGCTAGGTTGCATTCATCTGAACTTAAATTCTGAACTACAGTTCTGAATTACATTCAGTAGTGCAACTTCTCGGTTACATTATAAACCTGTGCTACTAAGGCCAGCTCAGGGTTCTTGGCTGTGCAGTCTTGCTGTTATTCGAGCCTGCCGGGTGAACTCCGGACTCCCGGGACGCCTGGGACAAAGGAGGGCACTCGCGCAGGATCTTCAGGGATCCCACTACCCGGGGAACTTCCGGCGAACCCCGGTACATGTTGCTGCAGAGGAGGTGCACGTGGTCCACGAACTTGTCCATGATGTCCTCTTCATCCTGTATGAAGGGAAGAGATCGAGTCAAGACGCAGGCTTTTTTCGAAGATCGTATTACCAAGGCCAGGGAAACTTTGCCTTGAAGACATCGTCAAGGTCGTAGAGGAGGCAGATCAATCTCGGATTGCCTACAGCCTCTCTCCACATGTTCATCTTGATGATGTCCTTCCGGGTCGCCAGCGCCACCGACGCTTCCATGGCGGCGGAACCAGCAATGTTCCCCACCGCTGGGAAAACCATGGAGACCCGAGGTCGAGGAGCGACCTCATTCCCTCCGGCGGCTCGGGCCTCAACTCCTTTGGCGTTTCCACCACGTCTCGGAAGATGGATTCCGCCGTCGACACGTCGGATAAGGACATCTCCTCCTCTCCAGACATTGCTCTGCGATCTATGGAGGGGAAGGGAAGGGAACAAGACGAGAAGATGTGTCAAGGGAGTTGGGGTTTGGAGGGCCTTTTATAGACCCCTCACGCTCCACCTACCCCTTGGCGGTACGACTACCGCAGTAATGGGGGCGCGTTTGGCGAAAAACCGCTCCCATTCACACCAAGTACGACACGAAGGCCAAAAGACCAAAAGGGATAACAAGTTCTTCTTCATTTCAAGATCGACACTGGGGCTAATTTCTTACAACAAAAAGATTGGCTCCGGAAAGCAAGGAACACCACCGTACAATGGAAGACGCTACTTCCAGAAGTACGTCGACGAGGAGGCCAAGAAGGAGGTTAAGGAGATCTTCGGGGCCGTCGTCTTGAAGCTCCTCGCCCTCGGGAAAATGAGCTCTCCTCAGCCTTGATGCTAGGCAAGATACTGCCCCCCGGGGCAGGCGGCGGGAGCGGGCGAAAGACTTCCACCCCTGACCCAGGAGCATGGAGTCATCGACGGTGTACTCCACCGAGATCCAGGTAGGGCCATTGGGACAGCCCTCCACCTGCAGCCACAAGCCCGGAGGCTTGTCGTCCCCCATCGCCATCACGAAGAGTCCGGAAGGTCAATCCGGCTACGGATCTTGCGGCGCTGATACGTCCCAAACGTATCTATAATTTTTGATGTTCCATGCATGTTTTATGTCAATTGGCACATGTTTTATATACACTTTATATCATATTATGACATTTATTAGAATAACCTACTAATAGTTGCCAAAGTGCAAAATCTTCTTGTTTTCCTATTTGTTGTGTAGGAATTATCAAAAATACAAAAGAAACCTTGTTGGAGTCAAATTGGGACTTTCCTGAAATCTGTCTAAGAACTTTTTACGGAGATTGTCAGTTTTACCCTCGAAGATGGCGTCCAATGGAAATCAAATTAAGGAGAAAGTTGTCACAATTTTCCATACGAAGATTTTAAGCCCGAGATCAGCCCAATCGGAGTTCGGACGCGGTCTGTAGGCCCATTTTGGTGGAACCCTAAAAGGGGGTGAGGGAAATCCGAGAGTCTATATAAAGAAGGAAACCCTAGGTCGTGAGAGGCACCCAAGACCACGAATTTTCCTCCTCCCAGGCAGCCGTCTGGGGGAGGAGAACCTCCTCCACACCATCCTCATCACCAAGGCAGCCGCCGCCGCCAGGGCCGCCGTGGGCTGCTGCGGGTCGCCGCCTCCACTCCGGGCTGCACCTCTTCATCAACCTCTCCATCTTCTCCAACGACTTCTCCACCGTCTCCATGATGAAGGGGCAGTAGTCCACCCCCTGGACTTTGGGTTTGTGGTGGTAACTTGATCTAATCTCTGTATGTATGATCATTGTTGGAGTCCATATGATGTGCTTTGCATAAGTATGGATCTATCTATGTAATTCTTATGGTGGATATTGTGGTATGAGATGATTTGTTATACATTTACCGTTGTGTTGGAGCTTCTATGATTTGTCATACTTTGGAGATATTCTATGATATATGTGATGGTTTGATTTATGCATAATGCCTTGTTTATCCTTGTCATGAGGTGATTGACACCACCAAGTGTGGATAGATGAGAGAGATGTTGTCATGCACACGAAATATGAATCATTGCACTAGTGTTTAGAATATTATCCATTATGAAGTATGATGTATGTAGGTACGGGATGGCCGATGTGACAACGGCATATGTATTGAGTGACATGTGAAATACAGCCCAACATCCTTTATCTGGGGGTAAAAAGGAAGAGTATGATGTGGGAGTGAGAGCAACCACGCTAGCCTTACGAGGGTGACCTAGCAACACAAATGAGTACTTCTTTCAACTATGTGTTTTAGGACATATAGCCATCATAAAAACTACCATTAAAACATGAAAATTGTGTGTACTTTATCTATAACATGATAATCACCGTAGATGAGAGAGAGAGGATTAAGTGAACCCATGAACCCATGTCCAATGTTCCAATAAGAGAAAACCTTTGTCTTGTCCTCTTGCATTGAAGAGGATTGGGATACTTTTACGTTCTTGTTTTGTTACATTCACATCCATTAAATCAACCATCTTGTTCCTTAAACTTGTTTAGTGCATAATCAACTAAAACTTGTGACACTTTAGTTGTAGGGAATAGATAACTTTTCCTTCTTACTCCTGCGGATCGATACCTTACTTTCACATTGAGAGGTGCTACAGTGATCCCCTGCTCTTGGGTTATCAGGCGCAGATCCAGGATGAACTCGAATGGCGCGAAGCTTGTGTGGACCGCAATCCGTGGAGGCGGAGAAGGAGATCTCTCGCACCTCACGGTCCCTCTACCTCCACCGCCGCGCTTCACTCGCCCTCTTGGGCCGGCTCTTCCGCGGCTGCTAGTACCCTTCTCCACCGGATCCGAAGCACGCGGATGCCCAACGCCCCTTTTCCCTCTCGCCATGTTGGGATAGGAGCAATGTAGAAGCGGAGAAGAAGGATAGAGATTCATGGGGCGCCCCCTCCCGCTTTTTTAGCGCGCGGCGTCTTCTCTCTCCAGCGGCCTCCTCAGCTTCTCTGCAGCGGGAATCGAGGAGACAGGTGCAGTTACTCCCCCGAGCGGAGTAACTTCAAGTCCCACCCTCTGGTGGATGAGACGTGTCAGTCAGGGCAAGTCGCCGGGTACCCACTTTGGCCAACTCTTTGGCCATAGCCCCGGCAGCAGCTGACGAGCCGCCGGGACCATGCCCGGGGGCTTTTGTCACAACAGTGGAACATGGGGTTCCCCTGATGCTGCCAAAGTGGGTCCACCACTGGGGCCCACTAAGAAGATGGACAAGGCAAGGAGTCAAGATCAGCAGATGGATCAGCTCATCTGCCCCAAGGAAACCCGACAAGTTCGACATCGACACGCTGCGGCTAAGGACCAGGTGACCTTCCGGGGTCATCCGTTGCCCGAGAACAAGGCGGAGTACCCCGCGAATTCGTGCGCCCGGCAGGAGGCCAGGCGTACCCCCGGGTCCTCCATCCGTACCGCTGAGAGGATAAGAACGCCAGCTCGCGCCGGAAGCTGGTAGAAGGCTTGGGTGCCAAGACGAAGGACGCGCCCTGGTGACGTCGCCACAAGCGTGGTTGGTGGGGCGGACAGGCTTTGTTCGTCCCACCTTTCCCAAAGGGCGGATGACCGCGCCACCCTCCAGAAGATACTTGGAGGAGAAGAGGCCACGTCTCCTCCAAAGACCACCGAGGGGTTCTCCCGCCAAAAACCCCACACGCTCCTCGCGTGCCCATGTCGGATCCCTTTAGCCTATAAAAAGAGGACCATGGCATCGAGGAGAAGAAGGAAAAGAAAGAAGCAAGGCTAGACTAGGGTTTGGAGGGTAGAGAGAGAGGTGATCTCCCTAGGGCAGGATCTGCTCTCTGTCTACCTCCGGCCGGAACACTGCCGGGTTCATCCCAGAACACTCTTGTACACCACACCATGATGAACACTTCAATCCAGACATGCAGGAGTAGGGCTTTTAGCCTCCCGGCGGACTAAACCTGGGTAAACTCCGTGTGTCTTTCTGTGTTGTTTGCGTGCCTGTCCCTACGAAGAACTCGACGATCTTGCTCCCGGGTAAGGCGTCTTCCAGCCTCCTTCGCGCCCCGTGCCGAACCTAAAAAGGGGTATCCTCTACTCCCGGTGTCCGTGATCCGAGACACGACAAAAGGAATGATGAAACACTCGTACCCGCTTACGGCTTACCTACCCGAGGACCAAGATCATACGAAGGGGTTCTTAGCCTATTGGAGGAATTTCTACCACAAGTCTTTTATAAAGAACAAGGATTCTACAAGCAAGGATGACTAGCTATGCTCACTTTACTTTTGTATCTTAAAACTACGTAGTTGTATCTTGTATGCATTATTTGTTGCGTCTCTGCACAACAAGCATCTGCATTTGACAAGTATATGGGGATAGAAGGCATCAGGAACTATGAATGGATCATCAAAATCACTTATTGCACGCCCTCATTATGTTGATCCCCGGTTCAACCGCCTCTGCCTGCCCCGTACGCCACGCACTCGTGTCATCTTAAAGAAACATCAGAGTGATATTAGCTTGCTTAGCTTGGATGGAATGTAGACTAGAATCTAGGATGTAATGGGATAGCAGGACACAGGATTGTGGTAGTAACAGTTGGCAGAAGAGGGGAAGATAATTCAATCAGTCTACAAAGGGCCAATGTCGTTCGATGGTACTGGTGTAAGAGCCTACCGGTTCTTCTCCACAACCAAGCTCCAACTCACCTTGGCCCTCGAGATCATATTACAACTTAACATGGCGCAAGACTTTAGGCTTTTCCCCTGCCGAAGCTGTTCTTAGGGCCAGACTCAAGAGGTAGAACTAGAAGATAATGTATCCTTCAATTTTCTTTGACCTAATGCAAACAATGACATGAGAAAATTCATTGTTTATTTGAGGACCAAAGTTAAGGGATTCTTAGGCATTGACCTACCGGAGGATCAATGACTTCATGCCACTCTCTACCACTAAGTCTTTTATAAAGAACAAGGCTTCTCTAAGCAAAAGATGAATAGTAGTCTCATTTTACTAGTCTATCTTAGAAATATGCACTTCTATTTTGTACGTTTCTTGTTGTGTCTCTGCACAATAGGCAAAGAAGGCACCAGGAACTACAGAAGTATATGGGGATAGAAGGCATCGGGAACTACCAATAGATCATCAAAATCATAGCATGCACACCTTGTCTATGTTGATCCCCGGTTAAATCGCCTCTGCCTGGCCCGTATGTCACACACTCGTGTCATCTTAAGGAAACGTCAGAGTCATATTAGCTTTCTTGGCTTAGATGGAATGTAGACCGGAAGCAAGGATGTAATGGGGATAGTAGGACATGACTTCGTTGCAGTAACAATTGGAAAAAGAGGGGAAGAGAATTGAAGTAGCCTGCAAAGTGCCCATTTCGTTCGATGGGCTGGTGTAAGAGCCTACCGATTAGCAAGGACTTCTTAGTTTTTTTACCAAGCTTGCCAGATAGAGATATCGGCAAAGAGATTTCATGTATGTATAATGACTATGGTCAGGAAAATGTTCGTCCGCGATGGAGATGACATGCAAGGTGTTATGTAGATACGTTGACACAAAACATACTCCAGTGAAAATCATAAACAGCTCAGCAACACGAGTAAAACACCTAGAATGCACATGCTTCAAGGATAACATGCCAACAAATACAGTGTCAGGCATAACAGCAAAAACATACAAGGTCATTTTGTAAAATTTCTGGCTACCCAAACTTCTCTAGCTTCACTGATATGTGTGTTATAGTCTCTCCTTAGGGACTTCTATCTGACTAGCTCGCTTAATTAAACTGACAAAGGACAAAACCATTCAAACTAATGAAGGAAGATTTGGCACTCATCGCTTCCCTATGGAAGTTCTACTGAAAGGAAAGCAAACTATCATTGATATGAAGAATCCTCTCCCCCCCCCCCCCCCCCCCCCCCCCCCCCCCAGTTCAGAAGAAAAAGGCTCCAGATAAACAATGGTGCAAACCTCCGGTACGATGGCTAAGCTGTCTATTATTGGATCTTTTTTTTTTTGAGGAACCGGCAGTCGTATTGCCTTTCGATTAGGTAGAAATAGAGTGTTTATGTACATTGGCACGCCTAGTCTCGCAAATGAGACATAGGCGGAAACAAAGAACAAAAAGTACACAAACTAGGTGTCTCCGGGATCCTGTGTGTGCGCATATGCCCTCTGCGCCATCTCCTCTCGCACCAACGCCGCAACGGCGTCGGCATGAATTGCTACATTCTGGAACACTCTCCTGTTTCTCTCCTTCCACACTCCCCACATGGAGTAGATGATCGCCCCACTCGCCTCCCTTCTCTTGTTCTTCGGGAGGCTTGCTATTGTCGCGTCCCACCAAGCATTGAGGGTGCTGCCATTTGGTGGCGGCGGGGCACCAATCTGTCCGTGCCAAGCAAAGATGCGCTCGCGCACAGCGGTCGAGAAGCTGCAGTCGAGAGAGAGGTGCTGCACCGTCTCCGGATGTATCCTGCAAAGCTTGCAAATCGGGTCGTGTGGCCACCCACGGATTGCCAAGTTGTCAGCTGTGAGAATCTTGCCATGGAGCGCCATCCATGCAAAGAACCGACACTTAGCCTCCGCATGCCCTTTCCAACATTTGGCCGAGCAGAAAGGGGTTGTAGAACCCGCAAACTGACAGCGGTAAGCCGAGGCCGCCGTGTATACCCCCGACTCCGTCCAAATCCACCGTATGGAATCCGGTACTGGGAGTAGCAGGACTCCCTGCATTAGTGCCCAGAGCCTAGTAGCAGGACTCCCTGCATTATTGGATCTTTTCGTGTTGTGGACGGAAACGGAACACTAGGTATAGGTATGGTATTGCGGGATGCCACGGCCAGGTGACCTGATATTCTCCTCATGTCGATACCTACCTGATTGCGTAAGTGCAATGGAAGCTGAATTACTAGCTTGTGCAGAAGGTTTGGACATGGATTCACCATTGCCAGCTTCCAATCATTGTGGAGATGGATTCTTCCAACCTCGTTGAGGCAACCAAGTCTATTGTATGAGATAGATCTACTCTCGTTCACTGGTTTTAGAAAATAAGCACTTGGCTACTCAAATTAGGGAGTGTGTCTTTGTAAAATGACTCTTAATTGGCAGCTTGAGAGTACTTCCAACCCCTTCTCCCACGTCGCTCCCGTGAAGCGACCGGGAGGAACCCTAGCCGCCGGCCGACCCTCCTCCCCTTCTCCTCCTCTCCTCCCTCGCCGCCGCCAGAGGGTGCGCCCGGGCAAAGCCCGGCCGGCGCCGGCGGTAGCGGGGATTCCTCACCCCCCCCCCCCCCCGAGCGGTGGAGGCTGGCGCGGGTCGGCCTCTCCGGTCCGAGGCGTTGCGGAGCGTGGGACGCAGCGGCGTGGCGGCGAGCCCTCGCGGGCTCGATGGTGGCGTGGTGGCGCCCTGCCTGGGTTGCTCGCGGTGGTCGGCGTGTGGCGCAGCGTCGCTCGGATCTGGGCGGGCCTGGTGGTCCAACACGGGTACTGACGGCGGTGCACGGGGCTCTCGACGGTGGCAGTGGTGGATGGTGCAGGCCCACCGTGGCAGGAGGATGGCGGCCGCGGCCCTTGTGCTGCAGCGTGGCGGCGGGACTTTACGGGCCCGATCTAGCTGGGCCCAGATCAGGCCTGGTGTGCCCCGCTGCCGCGTCCGGACGGCAGCCGTGTCTTGCGGTGGAGGATGGTCTCCTCCGTTGGGCGGTGGTGCAGCCGGTGGCCGGAGTCAGGACTGGCGGGCCTAGATCTAGTCGCCGGGTTGCGGGATGCGTCTGTGCATCTCTGTCACCCTCTTGCTACATGGTTCTGAGCCAGGCGGGCTCGGAACTGGCGCTTGTCTACTTCCTGGCCTCGCTGGTCCATTGTGATGTTGTTTGTCTTGCCTTGGGGTTGGGTTCACGGATGCCGGGTCGCGGCCCTGGTGGTGGGAGCCATGGTGCTCGTGGGAGGGGCTCATGGCTCGGGTGCAGGCTGGCTGCCATGGTCATGCGGGCGGCGTGGTAGCTAGTGATCGACGAATGGTAGGGGTGGTATGGTTTTGGCTGCACCGTCCTTCGGAGGTGGAGGATGTTTGCCGGGGTGAAGACCTCGCCAGGGTTTGGCCAGGCCGACGGCGGCGGCGTCTGTGGGCGTCGTTTCCTTCATGAAGGCGTCGTCGTGGCTATCCTCCGTTCTTCGGGTCGCTCTGGGTGAAAACCCTGATCTTCGGATCCATCGGTGGCGGCATTCCGGTGTCGTGCCCTTCTTGAAGGCACCGTCTTGGGAGCGCATCGTTTGTCGGACGCGGCTTCTACTTCAGGGTAGCGTAGCTGTGCTTTGCACCTTTGTATCTTGCCTTGGGTGTGTGGTGTAGTGTTGAGTTGTATGTTGGTTGTATGGTCGGTTGCTTTATTTATAAAGCGGGGCGAAAGCCTATTTGGTGAGTGTCTTTGTAAAATTGGAACGGTGTTAGGTTAGAGTTAGTCACTACTATCTAGAAAATCTTGCTAGGATGGAACGCCAAACTGTAACTTGGTTGGGTTCAGGTCCTGAAGATGTTCTTCGGATGCTTAAACTTGGCCGCCGCGTAACTCTACCTGCCTAATAAAGTTTCTATTTTGCCCATATTTTTTGTAGAATTGAGAAGACGTTGTCTCTTTCGATTTTTATTTGACTGGATGGGAATAGGCACGAGAAAATTCATTGTTTGTTTGAAGTAATGATGAAGCTCTAATAACCGCTTACCTAACCTAGGACCATGGTCATAACCAAGAAATTATTAGCTACTGAACTACATAAGGAAGGACCAATAACTCATGTCGCCATGTACCAGTAAGTCTTTTATAAAGAACATGGACTTCATAAGCAAAAAATAACTAGCTATTGCTCACTTTTACTTGTCTATCTTGGATTCTTGTGCATTATTTGAACAGGCGTGTGAATTAGATAAGTTTATGGGCATAGAAGGCACAGGAACTACTCATGGATGGTCAGAATCACAACATGCCTACCCTGGCTTCATTGACCCCCAACATAGAACGGTAGGGCCGACACGTACACCACGCTCTCGTGCCATCTCGAGGAAACATCGGAGTGATATTAGATTGCTTGGCTGGGATCAGGGGCGGAGCCAGAATCTTAGCAAGCCCCGGGCCAACTTTGAATTAAGCACTGTAATTAGTGTAAATCCTAGGACAAATCATCAACTTCTACTAATCTATATGTGAAAAAGTATTCTACACCCGGGCCAAGGCCAGGGTTGCCTGGGGTGTGGCTCCGCCCCTGGCTGGGATGGAATGTGGACCGGCTGCCTTCCTAAAAACATGGCGTGAAACGGGATTGCGGGACGCTGTATTGGGCCGTCTGACAACTATTGGGCTATTGAAAACGTCGGTGGGGGGCAATTTCGTGCTGGCGTGCCCAATGATCCTATTGTAGGGGTGTAAACGGATAGGATAATTTTCGCACCGAATCCGCCGACGAATCCGTTTTAAAGAATTCATATCCGGTTTCAAAGAATCCGACGGATAAGGATATCTGATTCCGAAGTGAACACCCGGATACGGTATAGAATATGTTATTTAAAATAGCATCCGAATACGGATTATCCGATGGTTATAATCCGAATAATCCGATTTTCTACCGATTTCATCTGTTGAATGACAACTCACTTACATGGTCATTTTACGGACTATGTAATACAACTTTTTTAGGTTATTAAGTTGTTGAGCGATTATTTATGGTTTTGTGGGTTGATGATGTACGTTGCGCGTACCGATCCGATTATTTTTATTTCCGTCCCGAATCCGCTCCGTTTCTGTTCCCCGAATCCGTGATCACAATTCCGTTGGATGCTGCTGTTGTAAAAGCGTACAGTTTTGTTGATTCTTCTTTCTTTTTTTTTTCTCTTTTTTTTGCCGAGCTTGCCAGATAAGTAAAATACGGGCCAGGGAAATGTCATACTTAAACAACCACGCTACACATTTTACAACTTCACTAGCACTAGCATTACAGCATTGAAAATGCAATAACCTCTTGCTAGGGACATGCAAGGGGTCATGTAGATACGCTGATACAAAACATACTCCTTCAGTCAAAATCATACACAGCTCGTCAACATGAGCTATGAACATGAGTAAGAATGCACATGCTTATGGAATAACGTGCCAAACAAATACAGTGCGAGGCGTACCTGCAAAAACATGCAAGGCTATTTTGTAAAGTTTCTCGATACCAAAAGTTGTCTAGCTTCACTGATGTGTGCGTTCTAAGCTCTGTTTACAGACTTCTATCAAATTAGCTCGCTTAATTAAACTGAGAAAGGACAAACCGTTCAAACAAAATCTTAAACCAAAAATTCTCAAGGTGAATACCACAAGTTGAATAGACTAGAAAGATAATGTCGCCTTCAGTTTTTCTATGACTGAATGTGAACAGCAACACGGGCAAATTACACCCTGTAATAATCTTATTAATATGCAAAGCCATCAGTACTAAATGGTTTAGCGTTTATCCCCAAAAGATATATTCAAGAAATAAAATTGCTGGGACTTCAGGTTATGTGCATGATCTGTACTTGGTACAATTGGAGATTTATAACAGTACAAAATTCAAATATTTTGTGCAATCTCAAGAAGTGTTCTTAATTGAACTTGGGATAGGAAAAGGAACTCCCTTGTGAAATCAATTGGCCGGCACCAAGCAAAAGGTAGATATTAGAACTGATCAGCGGATAATGGAACACCATAATCACAATAATCCATCAACTATACATTTTCTAGTCAAGCGGATATATTTGCAAGCTGCTATCACTGATACCAAAATCATGATAGCTCGACAATAGCATCAGAAAGCACCTTTTTTAATAATTACTGAGATCTGTATGGAAATTACAAAATAAATTGAACTAAAAAATGGTATGATAATAACATAAGATACTACTTATTGTCTATAGGAAATTAATGAAATTATGAAATGGCAGTCTCCAAAACGACAGCGTTGTATTTGCTTCCATATGGATAGTGGCTCTTTCTCTTGCAGTCTTATGAAGAGTACATACATTTTTAATGCTCAAATGTACAACAGTCTACCGATACAACCAGCTTCCCTATAGGTTATAAGCATATCAATGACAACAAATCAATAAAATTTAAACTTTTATGTCACCGTTCAGAAAGCAGAGTAGTCCATGTCCGAGATTTGAAGATGACATTTTTTCTATTTCATTAATATGCAAAGAAGGCTAACAAAATAAGTAAAATACTAGTTCAATGGGGATACTGATAAAAACACTACATTCAAAAAAATGGGATTGAGCAAGATAACTCAACCAACATAACAGGTCCTCATTTTGCCCACTTGCTCCTCTTTCTATCCTAAACCAATCCATTCACAGAGCTATAATGATCCAAAGAGAGCACCACCGTCAATGTGCACTGACACCATTCTCTGCGTTGAGTCCATACAGCACGCCAGCATATTTCTCAGTCGAATCCAGCAAAGAAGGAATTCTACTGGCCCATTAAGTATTTAGATTTTTAGCAAAAGATGTAAAATTGCATAGAGAACTCTCTTGCATATTCATTAGCAGCAAAAGCTCAATAGACATACTCTGATCAGCAACCCATCATCAGAAAACATGTCCAGGATGAGATTAAATTGCTGGGACTTAGTTCTGTGCATGATTTGTACTTGGTTCAATTGGAGATACATATAACAGTATAAAATTCAAATATTATATGTGAAGTGTTATCTCTAAATGAACTTGGTATAAGAAAAATTTGCAGGAAATCCCTCATGAAATTGATTGAACAGTAGCAGGCAGAAATTAGATTCTAAAACCGATGAGAAGAAAATAGAAACACTTTACCCAAAGAAATCCATTGACTAGAGTTTTTTTTCTAAAATCAAGCGGCAATGCTTACAAGCTGCTATACAGATACCAAAATTATGATAGCTCGACAATACCATAAAAAAACCACCTTGTTTAATAATTACTGAGGTCAGAACAGAGATTACCATATACACTGAGCTAAAAATGGAATGATAGACAGTACTAACTTTCCTTTCATAATGCTTGGGGAACCAAAAGAGCTGCGTTGGGGAATATCCATGCGATTATGTATGGTGGCACTTTCTATTGCAGTTATATAAAGTGTACAATTTTTTAATGCTGAGTTCACAAATACTACTGAGATATGAATGGAGATTGCCAACTTAATGCTGCTCTCTTGTAGTGGTATGAATTATTAAGTGTACATTTGTGAATTCTTAGATGTGACACCACAACACTCTAATGGTACAACTAGGTTCTCTACAGGTTATTAACATATCATCAATAACAAAAAGATCAAATAATCTAAACTTTTGCTACATTGAACAGGACTAATGGCATTACCCAAAAACAGAGGAGTCCTTGTCTGATATTTGAAGGTGCTATTTTTCTATTTCATTAATGTGCAAAAAAGGCTAACAAAATAAGTAAAACACTAGTTCAATGGGGATACTGAAAAAAACACTACATTCATCGAAATGGGATTGAGCGAGATAACTCAACCAACATAACAGGTCCTCATTTGCTCCTCTTTCTATCCTAAACCAATTCATTCACAGATTGAGCTATAATGATCCAAAGAGAGCACCATTCAAATCAATGTGCACTGACACCATTCTCTGCGTTGAGCCCATACAGCACGCCTGCATATTTCTCGGTCGATCCAGCGAAGAAGGAATCCTTGAGCTTCCAGAACGCACAGGAAGTGACCAGGCTATCGGACCCAGCCTGGTGAGACTCCCCAACACGCTCCACGTCGAGGAGCTCGGCAAGCTTGTTAAGGCCGCCATGCAGGCTGTTGCAGAACTTCATGAGGTGCTTGATGTCATACACGGTGGGGAAATAAATCTTCATCAGCTTGAAGAACCCCGCCTGCGTGTCCGGGAGGCTGTCGCAGGTGAGGATCTTGAGCAGGTACCCGAAGTCATACCCGGCGTGGAAGGTGACCCAGTAGACGGCATCGTTGAGCACGACGCCGGAGGACATGAGCAGCTCTGCGAAGCGGCGGGCGTCGACGCCGCGCTCGGCGTTGCGGCGGAAGTCGATGCCGCTGTGGCGGAGCAGCTCGATGGAGTCGGTGGCGAAGATGTCGCGCGAGTCGTCGAACTCGCGGAAGTTGAACTGCCAGAGGCATCGGCGGGCGCCGAGGGACGGGAGCTCCCCGTGGGGCCCGAGAAGGTGAGGCCGAGCTGGATGAGGTGGAGCATGTCGACGTTGGCCTTGAGGGTGGCGTAGTTATAGTCGGCGGGGGAGCGGAAGGCGCCGACGGGGCGGCAGACGACGCCCGGGAACTCGGTGTCCATGGCGACGAAGGGGAACTCGTCGACGACGTCCCGGATGAGCGCGAACTCGGACTCCAGGTTGTCCGCCCACACCTCCCGGATCTCCACCGTCTCCTCGTTCACGCGGCCGTCCGCCTTGGAGATCGCCGCCGCCGCGATGTCCGACATTGCTGCCGTGGCGGATTTGGAGTTTCTAGGGTTTGGTCGGATTGGGGGCGATGAGATCGGGGAAGGCTTCTGGATTTTCTAGACCGGTGGAGGTTGCGCGGCGTCGCCTCTATCGCGAATCGACAGCTGGGGTCTAGGATCTGAGACCGGATGGACGGCTGGGAATCGGCCTCGAACCTGGCTGCAGTTTCAAATCTGGTGCATGGATGGGGCTACCTGGCAGAACCTGACCAGGTACAATACAAATAATAACTACGTCGTTCACAAAAGATGTCTTTTTGTGAACGGAGTAGCTTTTAACGCCTATAAACCAAAAAAAACTCTAGGCGTTAATGACGCGTGTTAATAATCCAATTCCAGATGTAAATATAGTTGTTCATGGATTAACTGCGGCGCCTTCAATCCAATAAAAAAACGCAAAAATTATGAGCACGATTGCTTGACATAACGGCAAGTAAAATGTTCTTATTCTTGAAGAAGGGTACCGAAATTCAGATACATGTGGAGGAGGATGGCGTTGCTGGAAACGCACGAATTCAGAGCAGCAAACGTCGATGGAATGGATGGTGCAGACTGCACAGGAGGAGCAGACTGCAGCTTGAAGCTCCGGCAACGTTCTCTACTTCTCTGGGCTTAACCTTTCCCAGATTTTCTTCAGAGTTCAGACTAAATAGCTCATCGTTACAAAGCTGAAACCTGTAGTGCTTTTGCTCCCTGATTCCATCCATGGTTCATATGATGATATGTATGACGTGAGAAAGAAACTTCCCACTTGCTCTGGAAGGTGGAACCAAGGAGGAGCTTGCGATCACTCCCTCCCTAAAACCAGAGATCATGCTATTTTCAGAGAATTAGATCAGACATCCTCAGGTGCAGTACATCTGCGCATGCCCTTAACAATAGATAGACACCTCTACAAACAAAAATCAGAGTGCTAGAATAAGCTTACAGTCCAACCATCAGTATCTCTAGCGGCTCAGAGCATCTCTCGCAGATCCACTATAAGCCCCCGGCTCGGAAAATAACTGTTTTTTCCGGGTCTGGGGCGAAACCGCGACCAGAACAGAAACCCTACCCGGTACCGTATCCCAAAAAAATATCCGGGGAGCAGGATAAACACCCGTCCGTGCCGAATCAGTCCAGTTTCGCCCGCTCGTTTTCGTGCTCCCCCTACTCGTGGCGGGAACCTTCCCACGCGGAAGTTTCACCGCGTCCCTTCCGCCGCCGCCGCCGATTCCGGCCCCGCCCCTTCGCTACCATGGAGCGGCCGCAGCGTCCGCCGGTCGGATTCGTTCCTCCGCCGGCCGGATTCGTTCCGCCGCCGGCCGGAAGAGGGCTGTCGCGACCTCCAGCGCATCCGCCGGCTGCCGCACCAATTCCGCCCATCTCCGCCGGCCAGAAACGGAAGAGGCTCGGGATGGGTGGCGTCGGCCATGCTCTCGCCGGCCAGCATCCTCGTCCTCGTCCCGTCGCCGCGGTGGCCGGAGCACGAGTCGCGAGGCCCAAGACTCAAGCCTCCAAGCCGAACAACAAGCCGAAGGCAGCGAAGAAGGCAAAGGTGTCGGCGGGTCGTGGCGCTGCCCCTCGTGCTTCCACCGCCGGCACCAGCCCGCATCCCCCTCCCGAGGCCACCGATGCGCACAACGTGTTCGACGAACATCTCCAAAGGTACGAATTTTTTTCTCACTCGCATGTGTTCAACAATCGCCAAGCAATGTTCGAATTGTGCAGCTATCCACCGCATTCGACATACTCGCAAATGTTGGATGAAAACTCGGTTGACCTTTCAACTACACCATTTGAGTGGGAGTCCGAGATTCCCGAGGCCGAAGCGGATGAGGGAGAAGCGGAGGAGGGAGAAGACAATGGCGATGAAGATCTTGAATAAATTGGAGTGGATGTGTTTGAGCAAAGCCAAAAGGGAAAGAGGGCCGAAAATTACACCGAGTTAGAGGACACCACCTTGATCGAGCATGGGAGAGGGTGTCCCTTGACGGTGGTGTTGGCAATGATCAAACAAGGGCAAGATATTGGCAACGCATCGAGGATCATTATCACAAACTCATGCGGGAGCCGTCAAACCGGTCACTAAGGTCTATCCAAGGCCGGTGGGATCATATCAAGCAAACATGTAACCGATGGAGTGGGTGTCTTGAGCAAGTGAGGAATGCACCACCATCCGGTATCACAATTGATGACTATGTGAGTTTCTTTTCATATCAAGCAAACTCTTAGGCTTGATCAAGTGTTTGAGCTCTCATTCGTTTGTTTTTGCATTGTAGGATCGCGTTGCCCATGAGAGGTTTCGGCAAATACCGGCATCCAAATGTCGGCCTTTCGTCCTACAACATTGTTGGAAGATCCTAGAGCATAGTGAGAAATGGAGATTGAGGGATCAAGAAGCTCCCCCAAAAAGAATGCTCTATCCAAGATTGTGGATGATGATGATAGTGATGATGCACCGAATGGAGGAAGAAACAATGGAAGGCCGGATGGAAGAAAGAGGGACAAGGTTGAGACAAAGAGAGTGGCCGAGGCCGCCACGTTGAAGGACCAAATTGCAACCATGATGAAAGGCAAGGAGGCAATGATGGCGAAACACTTGGAGATGAAGATCACAATTGCCGAAAAGAAAAATGAGAGCAAAGACAAGAAGTGGGCGACAAGATGCTCCTTTGAAGAGCGCAAAATATCTATTGAGGAGGAAAAAATGAAGGCGGACAAGAAGGCCGAAGAGAACCGTTTCATGATGCTTGACCCCTCCACCATGGAACCAATGGCAAGAGAGTATTGGGAACTCGCAAGGTAAGAGATCATATTTTGAAGGAGACAAGAGCTACATGAGCTTATGATGGGTTATGGTACTCCGGCCAATGGAGGTGGTGAGGTGGGTGGTGGTGGTCTTGGAGGTGGTGGTGATGGTGCTTCGGCCAATGGAGGTCATGGTGGTGAAGATGGTGGTCTTGGAGGTGGTGGTGGTGGTGCTACGGCCAATGGAGGTCATGGTGGTGGTGAGGTGAGTGATGGTGGTTTTGGAGGTGTTGATGGAGGCATTGCTTCGGAGGCGCTTGATATCGATGCTTGATGGTGCTTCTTGTTGTTCCTTGATGGTGATGGTGTTGATATTCACTATCAAATGATCGATTGCGCATTCTTTTGGACATTTTATTGCTAGCTAGGTTGCGAATGATTTTGGTGGTATAGTAGTATATGTAATAGATTTTATATTCGGTGAAACATGTCAAAACTTTGATTTGATTCGGAGACATGTAAGAATTGGTGAAAATCGCATGTGTAAACTGTTATTCGGTACCGGTATGGCGCGCGGGGCAGAACAGATGTGTGCGCATCTGTTCTGCCCCGCGCGCCGTGGTACCGGAAAATCGTTATCCGGGAACACGAAAATGAATATCCGGTACGAGATTATAGTGGATCTGCTAGAGATGCTCTCAGGTTGCATCTTGTTTTCCCTCCGGCTAGTATGGTGGCCACTGCTTCTGAAATATGCATACAGCGTATACCATCCCAACTGGAAATTGTTAACTTTTTACAAATAAGGCCCTTCTGTGTGAAACGCTTAAGATACGTCTGGCCCTCGTCAAAACAAAAGGAAAAGCATTGGAATCATCCGGGAGATCCAGCTCTCGCGTCCTCCGGACGGAGCACACGCCATGCGTCCACGCTCGTGAGAGGCAACGAGGTGGGGCCCACCAACAACCTTATCTCTTCGGACAATTTTCTCCACACATCTTTCTCCTTCCTCTCGTCCTCTTTCTCCTCTGAATCCTCGTCGAGCTGCGCCCCGCATCCCATGGCAACAGCCACGCCGCCATCTCCTCCCTCCGACGCTGCTGCAGGGCGCGCCGCCGCAACACATCTCGAATCTCGTGCTACAGTGATCGCCTTGTCTACTACCCGACCCGTGGCTCAAGCTCGTCGCCAGCCCCAATGGCGGAGGTGCTGCTACCGTCGGCAGCCGAGAGTGCTCCTAGCGGCGGGCGCCGTTGCTGCAAGGGGCTACCGCCGATGCTACCGTCGACAGCCGGTGTTGCTACCGTCGGCAGCCGAGAGTGCTACTAGCGGCGAGCGGCGTTGCTATCGTCGGCAGCCGAGGTTGCTACCTACGGCAGACGGGTTGCTGTCAATGGCTGGGTGACGCTACCGACGGAAGCCGGCGGTGCTCTCAGCGCGCAGCGGGCGACGTTGCTCCCAAACCAGGGCGCTGCTGCTACAAAGGGCTACCGGCGAAGCTGCCGACGGCAGCCGACGTTGCTACCGACGAAGACGGCAGTGCTCTCAGCGGCGAGCACCGTTGCTGCAATGGAACATCAGCGATGCTACCGAAGGTTGTCGGTGGTGCTACGATCAGCCACCGCCGATGCTACGAGCGGCCGGCGACGGGCGGTGCTCACGGAGGAGCGGCGGGTCGTCGTCTTCTCCGGCGACGGGCGGTGCTCACGGAGGAGCGGCGGGTGGTGTCGTCTTCTCTGGCAACGGGCGGCGCTCCTCGGTGGTGCTACAAGTGCCTCGCGTGTTCTGCTGTGACGGTCTTTGTCTGCCGTGTTGTCCATGGATTTTTTCGGCTGGAGTGAGCGGCGAAAAGGGCAGGGGATTTTTTTTAAGAAGAGGAAGCAAGGAGAGAGGAATCACGCGGTGAGAGAGGAGAGCGACGTGAAAAAGGGGAAGGGGTCCACCCATGTGGAAAGCGGACGGAACGAAAGCGACCTGAGTTTGGATATCATCCAACGGTTCCATCCAACGGCTGTCGACCCGGGGATCGGCGCGCGAGATCCCGAGGACGCCTAGTGCTACCCCAAAACAAAATCGAAATATGTTCGATGCAAACTCTTTTCCCGGCACAAGAGGTTAGGTCGAGGATGGGCCCGATATGGTCCAAGCTTCTCGGTCCAACACACGGACCGCGAGACCTAACTTGTTCCCCGCTCCCCAAAGGGAGGATCAATCTCACTCGCCGTCGCCGGCCTCCGTACATCGCGCTATACAGTCCTTGTACGGTTTTGGCTTCACGCCGACACCTTCCCCGACGAAATCTCTTGTCCATCGGCGCAGTTTCCCCTTTCAGTTGACCGGACTAGACCATGCCGGACAGGAGAGGCGCCACTCTGCTCGAGGACCTGCCGGACGAGATTATCGACAACATACTCGTCCGGCTGCCGTCTAGAGACGTTGGCCGCTGCCGCGCGGTCAGCACGTCGTGGCGCAGCGCCACCTCCACGCCCGAGTTCATGCTCCGACACCACCGCCGCCAGCCATCGCTGCCCCTCGTCAAGCGCTGGAGGATGCCCGTCGTCATCGATGCTGCTGGTGCCTCCAGTCAAGAGAAGCTCTGGCCTTTCTTCCCAGGCGCCAAATACCGTTACTCGATCGATCTCAGAGGCGCCTGCGACGGCCTCCTCGCCGTCTCCTTACGATCCCGGTTCTACGTCTGCAACCCGGTCATCCGCACGCATGCTCTCCTGCCACAACCCCAGCCTTGCCACGACACGATGGGGTTTGGGCAGGACGTCGAGAACAACATAGTCGGCTTCTACCGACACCATCCAACGGGAGAGTACCGGGTGCTCTGGGTCTCAAACCACTTACATAAACACTACAGTTTATATGTTCTCACGGTAGGATGCGACAGGCCGAGGCACGTCGGAGTCTCGTCGTCTTCCTTGGAACATAAGTTATTCCGTGGGTTCTACGTTTCCAGCAATCTTCCGGTAGCCCAATGGCAACCTGCACTGGCATCCTTACATTGTCGAGTACGTGACGCACATCGCTGGACATATCACCGTGTTCGACGGAGAAGCCGAGTCGTTCCGCTGGATGCGTTGCCCTGCCCAGGTGTCCCACAATATCAATCTGTTCAGCGTGGAGGGGGCATTTGCTTGCGCGGGCAGCTCGGGTCGCAGCTTCACCCATATCCATGTCTGGGTGATGCAGGATTACGAGGCTGAAATCTGGGCTTTTAAGTACAGGATCGACGTGGCACAGTTGGAGGCATCAAGACGACTTTGCTTAACTTCTTTCAAAAACGAAAAGGGAACACCGATTGATTTCCCGGTGAAATCTTTCAGTCATATGGCTATGCTCAATGAGCGTGAGCTGCTCATCATGTTTGATGAAGGCCATCTGTTGCGTTGTGACGCTGATGGCAACTTCTTAGGAATGGTGAACATCTCAAGAAGTCTATGTCCTAGTATGTGGCTCACCGGGGATCGCCTCCAAGAGAGCATTATCCGATTCCGTGCAATAAGATGCAGGAAGAAGACGAGGAGGATCCATCTTCTCCATAGAGCATGTCTGAATCTTCAGGGCTCCTAGTTTGCTCTGCAGGACCCAGAGCTTGGCAAGAGACTTTTCGTAGCTCATTCTACTTTATTAGTAGTGGTACTGTCAGTAGAACATGTCATTTTGGATGGTTGGAGTAGCACCATCTAAGCTGTCATCGTTAATTTTATGATGTGTTTTGAACTTCTTGTTAATGTTTATCAGCCATTTATGGAGTATCGATATATGATATTAGAACTTCATTAACGCTCCTCCCTGCCAGCCAAATGTTCTTCAGTTTTGTTCATGCTCTTTGGGCGAAGACATTTTTAGTGGTTGAAACTGTTCATGCTCTGGATCTCTTCTTCCATGCAAGTGATCTATGATTTTAGTCCTTCTCCTGCATATGCATAAGCGACATCCTCAATGGATCGACTGGCGTTGAGGATATATTTATTGTTGCTTATGATGATATTACGATGAACAGAAATTAAGCTTCACTAGCGTGAAGCTACAGGTTCTGTTCCAACTAAAAAAACGCAATATTTCCTTGAGAAGGGCAAGGAATATGATCTGATTCTTGGAGAAGGGTAGCGACATTCAGATACATGTGGAGGAGGATGGCATTGCTGGAAATGCACACATTCAGAACAGCAAAAGTCTGAGGGAATGGATGGTGCAGAGTGCAAACAGACATAACAGACAGGAGCAGCCTACAACTTGAAGCTCCGGCAACGTTGGGCGTACCTTTCCCAATTTTCTTCAGAGTTCAGACTAATAGCTCCGTGTTACAAAGGTGAAACTTGTAACACGTATGCCTACCTCCATGTTCTTCGTATAATAATATGATATGAGAAAGAAACCTCTTATTTGCTTTCGAAGTTGGAACCATGGAGAAACTTGTGATCCCTAAAACTAGAGATCATGCTATTTTCAGAGAATGAGATGAGACATCCTCTACTGCAGTACAGAACCTCTTCAATCAGAAAAATCAGAGTGCTAGAATAAGCTTACTGTCCAACTATCAGTATCTCTAGCGGCTCAAGTTGCATCTTGTTTTCACACCGGCTAGTATGGTGGCCACTGCTTATACAATACATACAGCTCCCAACCGTAAATTGCTACTTTTTTACAACCCAAAAATAGCCCTTTTGAAACTCTTAAGATATGTCTGGCCCTGGTCAAAACAAAATCGAAATTAGTTCGATGCAAACTCTTATTCCCGCATAGATTCCAAAATCTTGGAAGGGCGAGATTTGTAAAAGAACCCGGAAGTTCCCACACATTGTTCGAACACATGGACCGGGGGACCTAATTTTTATTTCACTTGTTCACTCGCCGTCGACGCCGTGGCCTTTGTATGGTTTACGTCGAAACCTTCCGCGACACAACTTCACTGCCAACTCTCTCTTGTCATGTGCTTTCCATCGACGCAGCTTCCCTTGTCAGCTGAGCGGACACGACCGCCCATGACGGACGGGGGAGGCGCCATCATCGACAACATACTCGTCCGGCTGCCATCCAGGGACGTCAGGCGCTGCCGCGCGGTCAGCGCGTCGTGGAATTTATATGACTGTCACAGGGAACCTAATAAGTGTGCGGGGTACAACATGACAAATCTTCTTCGGAAGCACTTTATATATCGGCTAGGAGCCTAGGAGATAGAAACGCATATGTAGTAGATTCAAGGAAAAATAATAGTGTTATACGGGTCGATGCACGTTTTAATTGTTGTGAGGAGATGGAAGCACATATGCCAAGAAAACAAATAGTCGTGACTCGTGACTCGTGAAGAGTCGGGAATAAATCGAAGCAAATTAAATTTGTTTCCCATGCAGTTAAGATTTGTTTCCATTAGGGCTATAGCTCAGCTCGCCGCCGCTTCCCTTTTGGATCAGTTGACCGGACTCGATCGACCATGCCGGACGGGGGAGGCGTCACCCTAATCGAGGACCTGCCGGAGGAGATCATCGACAACATACTCATCAGGCTGCCGTCTAAGGACGTCGGTCGCTGCCACGCCGTTGTTAGCGCGTCGTGGCGCAGCGCCACCTCCACGCCCGAATTCATGCTCCGACACCACCGCCGCCAGCCGTCTCTCCCCATCATCCGTGACCGGGGGATGCTCGTCGCCTTCCGTGTGGCGCCTCCAGCCAACAGGAGCTCTGGCCCTTCCTCCGGAGCGCCAAACACCGTCACGTGATTCGCCTCATAGGCGCCTGCGACGGCCTCCTCGCCGTCTCCTGGCGATCCCGATTCTACGTCTGCAACCCGGTCATCCGCAAGCACGCTCTCCTGCCACAACCGCAACTTCTCCACAGCCAGATGGGTTTTTGGCAGGACGTCGAGAACAAGATAATCGGCTTCTACCGGCACCATCCAACCGGAGAACACAGGGTGCTCTGGGTCTCACAGCACTCGTATAAATACAGCTTATATATCCTCACCGTAGGATGCGCCACGCCAAGACTGCAAACAGCGCCATCCCCTTCTTCTTTCATGCAACATATGCTACTCGGCGTGTTGTTCCGTTCCGACCATCTTCCGGTACTCGACCACGGCAACCTGCACTGGCACCCCCATTGCGCCAAACACGCCACAGGCGTCGATGGACAAATTACTGTGTTCGACACGGGGGCCGAGTCATTCCGGTGGATGCGCCACCCTGCCCAGCTGTCCTACAATCTGAAGCTGTTCAGCATGAAGGGGAGGCTCGCTTTCTCAGGCAGCTCGCGGTGCATTTACACCACCGTCGATGTCTGGGTGGTGCAGGATTCACCCCGGGCGTTCGGTCTGTTCGGTTTGCTCGGTCCGATCTTTTCGGTCATCCAAAATTTCGGTCATCTAGAAACGCTACCCGAATTACGGCCGGTCTTTTTGGTCTTTTTGTATTCGGTCTTCGGTCTTTTCGGTCCGGTCTTCGGTCATGACCAAATAGACCGAAAAAAGGAAATAACAGCAACACAATCTCTTGTTATATTTAGCTCATCCTCATAGTTATATTCCTTCAGCTCATCCTCATGTTCAAATGTCATCTACAAAAAGACAGCAACACAATCTCTTGTTTAGATGCCAATACAGAAATATATAATCATAAGCATGCGTACCACTAGCAGTCTAGCACTAGCAGAATAGTCTAGCACTAAGCCTGATCTAGCACAGTTCGGCAACAAAATTACAGGGAAACAAGAACCAAGCTTGCTGTGTGCTTGGCATGCGTACCACAATCTCTTGTTCTAGTAGACATGGGAGGAGGCGGAGAATGGATGGAGGTCGCTGGTTCCAGGCAGCAAGATGGATGGATACGTATGCGTACCACAAAATTCTAGGGAAACAAGCGGCGGGGATGGAGTTAGGTCATGGAAACGAGCGCTAGTGCTGAAATTGGGGAAAAGAAGTAGGGAACTAGGCCTCGATGGGCTGTGCTACATGCTAGAGTACACGAGTTGGGCCTGAATGTCTAATTCGCATCGCTAGTTCGGTCCCTTCGGTCATTTCGGTCCTCAGCTCGTGATAACCGAACAGACCGATATTATTTCGGTTACTTGATTCTCAGGACCGATATTATTTCGGTTACCCGAAATTCTGGGTATTTCGGTTTCGGTCCCGGTCTTTTCGGGTTCGGGCTTCGGTTTCGGTTTTTTGTGCCCGGGGTGATGCAGGATTATGAGGCTGAAACCTGGGCTTTCAGGTACCGGATTGACCTATGGGTGGTGGAGGCGTCGAGGCAGCTTCATTTAACGTCTTTCGAAAAGGAAAAGGAAACATGGCTTGGTTCATCGCCGAAATTGATCCACGATATGGTTGCGCTCAACGAGCGTGAGCTGCTTATCATGTCTAACGCAAGACGTGTGTTGCGCTGCGACGTTGATGGCATGTTCTTAGGAATGGTGAATACCGAGGAGAGTCAAAGTCAATGTGGTGTGCAGCTTACTCAATTTCGCCTACAAGAGAGCATTATTCCAGCCAGGTACCACGAGATGCAAGGAGAAGATGAGGAGCCATTCTCCATAGAGCAGCATGTCTGAATATTCAGGGCTCCCGGTTTGGTCTGCCCTTGAACTCTGAGCATGCATGTCTTTTGTTCTTAGCTCTTCTTGGTAGTACTACCAGTAGAAGATGCCATTCTGGATGTTGGCAGTGGCACCTAAGCTGTCATCATTTGGTGCATATTATGATGTGTCTTGAACGTCATGTTAATTGTATCGATCTCTATGATGTTAGAACTTTACAGTTGTTCCCCCTGCCGCACAGATTTTCTTTAGTTTTTGGCATGGTTAAGATGCACGAATGGCTCGTTAAGACGAGACATTTAGTCATGATTCGTGCCCTTTGAGCGAATTTTTAGCAGTTGAAATTGTTACTCTGGATCTGCTGTTCAGTGTGCAATTTGATCGTATCGTAACTAGTAAGCTAGACCCGCTCTGTGTGAACTTGTTTTGTAGACAAACCTGCATAGATGTGCGTATTGCGGCACCGGAGTAGCACAGTTATTGTGTGTGATAGTTATTATAGTACTGTTGTTATGACTGAAAAAAAACCAAGGCCTGTATTTCCTGACGTTTCTGGTATCCAGAAATTTTTCCTGCCCTGGTTTTTGTTGGGATGGTTCGTCGATCTTTGCCTGGGTAAATTTGAAACTCAGACTACAGATTGCCTGGATAAATTTGGAACTCAGACTACAGATTGCCTGGTGAGTGGCCAATATCGTTCCATCTAGATGTCTTCCTCTGCGAACCGCACAACCATGATAATTACATACATTTTTTAATCTCTAATATGTGTAATGCGTAATGGTATATATAAATTCTGAAACTTTAAAATGCGGACAAAACTAAGCATCGGAACTATGGTCACTTGCAATGCAGACTATTTGAGTTCATCATTTCAGTTTGCATGCAGAACTTGGAGCCTGCAACCTGATGCCGCTGCTGGTCTCTGCGGAAGCGAGAACAAGACCTGGTGGCTTCTCCTTCATGCTGGTGGCAGCCGGGATCCCGGCGGCAAGCCGGCAAGGCAAGATGGTGTCATCCTGTGGCTTCCCGAGGCTCTCGATGCGCCTGGGGCCATGAGTTTCTCTACACCTCTGCTTCCCACCAGCCATCTTACTTGCAGTACATCATCCCACAGTCAATGCAGCAACATTCTGAATCAACCTGGTCATGATGCATGGCTGTGACAGACAAGAGTCTCTCTCCAGCACAAATTCCAAGTCGAGCCCCATGGATTAATCTTACTTAAAAGCTTACTAATCAGACCATTAATGCATGTCTCTAGCTGCTCAAGTCAGCAAAAGAACCATCAACAGGTGCTACCTCTACTACAATACATACAGCCCAAGCAGGGCAGAGCTAGGCCTAAAGATCAGCAACACCAGCTAGCTACACTAACACTACACTACACACCATACCATACAGTTGGGAGAACGTATACACAAGATGCAGAGAGGCGTGGATACACGGGGCGGGGCAGCCTCTGGTCTGGTCATATGCAAGCACCGAGCGAGTAGAAGTCACACCCCAGATCATCGCCGAAGGCGACATCGTCCTTCTCCTACATATCCACAAGCAAAAATGCCATTAGATGAATCGGGTCGTGTCGAGGATATATTTATTGCTTGCGATGATATTATGATGAACAGAAATTATATTTCACTAGCCTGAAGCAACTCGTTCGGTTCCTTAAGATCAACGATAAAGCAAAGGTATCTGAGAAGAGAAATAAGTCGCCGTACCGCTTTGATCATGGAATTGAGGAGACCGTCGAAACTGCAGGTGCTAGAGCTGAGCTCTGTCTGCAGCCTTGCAATGCTTGATTCCGAGGCATTCCTTGGCGCCGAAACATCTCCTGAAAAGAGGAAGTCGATCTTTGTTTGTGGAGCAATTGTTGAAGCGCCTGCGCTTGTCTGTCCAAACATTCTGGCGCCATGGCTGCTGTTTATGCTGCCATTGTTCGACCTCTGGCTCATGGAATGATGAGCGCCAACATTGCTTGGTAGTTGAGAAGAGCTCCATGCAAGCTTCGGATCAAGTAAACTTTCTGCGCTACTTTCATTTGCCTTCTGTCTGAAACTGTTTCCACTTCCAAAGCTCCAGTACTTTTGCTCGTTATCTGGAGATAAATGTATCTTGCCACCGAAAGAGCTAGCTCCCACTCTGGTACCTCTTGCTACCGTGAGGTCGTTTGTTGGACGAAAACTTGCAGAGAATGCATCACCCAATCTTGTTGCGACATTGTTGTTGAATGAGCTATGCACTGGCAACCTGGTCGCAGAAAATCCAGATATAGGAAGAGCACTCTGCTGGGATACACGAGACTCCAACGGACCAGAAGAAACTCCAACTGCACCTTCAAGATGTTCTAAATTTACAGAGGGGTCTCTAATTGATGGCTGGATGGCTACTTTGTCTTGTGTGCACTCCACAAGATCTGGAGGCAGTAATGGACTGCTTGTGGCACTTTGGAGTGTGCGAGGAATGCCATTAGCCAGGCTATTCCCAGAAAGGATGGTGGACAGATCACCGCTGTCTTCATTCATCCACTTCTGTTGCAGTTGGGCCTGCCCAAGCGATGTCGCTAAACCTTGTGCCAGGTTTCCATGCTGGTTTCCTGGTAGGCTAAGATGATACTTATTTGCATCACCAATGGAATTATTTGTTGTGCAACTGCCATTCCAGTATGAACTGATCTGGAAGCAGGAACCCCCTGTATCACAATTGCTGCCTGACTGTTTCTAGGATTATTAAGCAATCCATGGGCATTGAAAGATGATAGAGCTGCAGGGAGGCAAAAGCTTGATAACCCTGGAGTCCTTCAAATGCATCCATGCGCAGAAAGGGGTCTCTACCTCCCAAAGCAGCAACAATGCCAGCTTGTTGTGATGCCACAGCACTTAACCGTCGGAGATAAAGCCTATATTTCTGCATGTACACCAAAGAAAACAGTTAGACTTGTGAAGCAGGTTATAATGAGTACTTAACTGTTTATGCACATCTAGCCTTTAGTTTGTTTCAAAATGAGATATAGAATCATTATAGAGCTAAAGTTCCAGTTTAGCATACACATGCTTGTTGAATCTTGTTGAAAGGTGTAGAGAAATGCTACAGAAAAAAGGTCCCTTTTCCAGCTCTTACAAGATTACTCGTTACTTGTTTCAGGATTTGTTCATGAAGCTGCAGTGCTTTACAGCGAAAATACAAATTTATCTTTTCAAACTCCACCTTCAGTATGGAGATTGAAAGCATATTTGTTCCAGGTTAATCAGGTTGGTAAAAGTGCTTTATTTCGGAACAACTTTAGTAATATTAATCGGTCAGCATATTATATGTTTACTATCCTGTACCATTTGCATCGAAGAACTCAGTGACAATTTGCAGGATATACAATGCCTAGTGCCAAATAATGCCAAAAAAAATGTTTATTAGTTATAACTTGTTCTATGCACTACTATCTTTTAATACCTAGCTGCTGGCTGCAGTACAGATTTACGCTCGGCGGTATGGGACGGACACAGTACTGATCTACTTATAATTACAAGAGAGTAAATTAAGTGCCTTGCCTGTAGGTGACTTGCAACATTTTCCCTAGTGAGTTTCTCAACATTCATGAGCTCAAGTATCCTTTTTGGCACAGCTTCTGCATATAATAAAGAGAATAGTGAGTTCCATGAGCGACTGTAAAAAAAATAACACAAAAGGGAGATACTGGTAAGTTCTTACTGTCAATTCCAAGATGGTTGACAGCAGCGACAAATTTTCGATGCAATTCAACTGACCAAACAACTCTTGGCCTCTTCGGAGCTGAAGGATCATCGTTGTCTTGGCCATTACTATCCTCGTCTTCATCTTCCTCCTCGCTATGATATTCCTTCCTCTTCTTGCTGGGCCTCCCACTTTGGTCAGGTGACCCACATGTAACTTGGCCGTACATGTAGTCAGAATCCACACTTGGTGGCTTATTGCACTCTTCATAGGTATCAAGATTAACACAATCACGGGCACTGAATTTCCTCCTAACAACATGCTGCCAGATGTTCTTAAGCTCTTCAATCCGAACAGGTTTTAGGAGATAGTCACAGGCACCATGAGTTATCCCCTTCATAACAGTTTTTGTCTCTCCATTCACAGATAACACTGCATGGAAAACAATTTTTCATTAAAAGGAGACATTTTCACAATTTTTGTGATAGCCCTTGCGGCTGCTGAGGCCCTATTGGACTATCCATTCTTTCTTCCATCTATCGTAATAGGAAATCAACTCGTATCAATCAATCTAATTTATTGAATAATTAGACATACAATCCTCTAAACTTTCCCTAATTAGAAAGTACAGAGCATAGGATTCTCTGTGTAGAATTCACACTTTGAATCTAATAAATATCTGTATATACTTTGCTCAAGTGCCACTTGGCTCTTATTACCAAGAACAGTAAGGATGGATAAAAATGGAACTTACTAATGACAGGAAGGTCCATCTCGCCCTACTAGCTCGAGAAGCTTAAAGCCGTCCATGTCTGGCATGTGGACATCACTGATAACTAGATCGAACATCTCCCTGTTTTCGCGCAGCATCCTCAGCGCGATAACAGCCTGATTCGTCGTCGTCACTGGAAACACAACACATATTACTCTTCCAAGTGAGTGACAATACATGAACGGAATATATCTTGTACATTATGCATGAAAATCCATCCTCTAGCCCAAAATGACACAGCAAGCATTTATAAGATAAACAGTGGAAACATATATTCAGATCATACAACAGAATATATGTATCTATCCACAGGTACGCAATCTTTCGCTGCAGTTAGCATTTATACAGGATAGTACATCAAATCTACTTGTGAGCTGTGACAACCACCAACAGCATTTTCAGTGGTTGTCCCTAACACTGAAGAACAGGCAGAATTCTGAAAAAATAATACAACTAAAATTGACTAGGCCTGACGCAGCGGGACGGCCGGCTCCTAAACAAACAAAATCACAACCCTATGTTCAAAAAGAAAAATCACAACCCTGAGCTGCAAAAAAAGATTTCTCACCATGATACTGGCAGCGCCGAAGGAGGGTCTCGAGCACCTTGAGGCACACTGGGTCGTCGTCGACGGCGAGGACCCGCATGCCGACGGGGAACAGGTCCCTCCCCGTCGCGACCACGCCGTTCCTCCCCTCCGTCCTCATGAGAAGACAACCTTCAGCACACCGCTCCCAATTCGCAAGGAAGAAAACAACAGCAGGCACCGTCTCCTCAAAGATGAGAAGCAAGAAACGAATTTTGCCTACAAGTTGCAGGTGGCCACCGGCGCTAGTCCCCAACCAAGAGACCAGGAAAGCACGAATCGAGCCAATCGCAGAGGCTAGCACAGCACCGACGAGGCGCGAGACGTGGACAGGGGATGGAGGTGGCTCTTCGAGTCGACCCGAGGCTCCCAATCCCCAGCAAAGGAGACCAACCGCCCAACCCAAACCTTAGCCGAAAAGAGAAACGGAGAGATCCAGCTGGGGATTAGGACCTGGGGATGGACGGATGGGGCTTCAGGACCAAACCCACCATCGTCATTATTGAAGCAAAGATGTGGGAAAGCAAGAGGAGGGGCCGCCAAAAGAGATGGGCGGAGACGGCGACCGGTGGAGACGACCAACCAATCCCGCAGCTCGTAATACAAGCTACTAGTCGCCCTGCCTCAGCTCGCCGCGGGGAGAGTAGAGTAGAGGAGATGGGGATTTGGGAGCAGGAGGAGAGGAGAGTGGTTCTTGTGGTTGGGGAATGGGCGAGATGGTCCGGGCATGGGCGTCCATGGATATAGCTTGGGTCAAAAGAGTGGCGGCGTCAGCCGTCAGGCAAGGATACAACAGAAGGTGGGGCCCATGAGCCTCCGACTGATCATTAACAGGTGTGATTCTCTGTAGCGCGCAACTAGTGGGCACGCTCTGTGCCGTGAAAAGATCTTGATTCCGAGTATTTTCAGCGGTGGGCGCATACGGTTTACATACAGATAAAGAGAAAAATAGAAATTACATAATAGTCCTTATTATTTGCAAAATGACCCTAATTCTATGATGAAGATTGCGACTGGATCCTACTCCACATAACTCGCATGGGGGCTTCCAAGCACGGCCACCTGCTCCATCGACGGGGACAACACCACTTCGGACGGGCTCGGCTGTGATATGTCGCGCTGGAGCCGGACTCCTCCTCTTTGGCACGTCGGCCAGGAGGCAGATGGTGAGATGATGACAGATAAGAAGAAGAAGACGACATCCGCCAACCCTAGAGCTCGAAGAAGTCGCCTTTCGGCCATAAAGTACAACAGTTGTACAACATAAGGTCATCAAGGTGCCGCTGAGGATATGCTCCGACCTTAAACGTAGATGCAACGCAAAGGAATCCCCACTGAGCAGATGGGCGCAAAACGGCGCCCTGCCATTCACCTCCTCCATCGCCTCGATGGCTAAAGGAGATAGTCAGAGAACTAGATCTCGGACCACCTAAAAAACAACTGCTTATTCGAGAAAGCTCCAACATATCCATCCCCTACTCTAGGCCCCTACCTTGAAAGCCCTCCGGGAAGTGCGACGATGATGTTCGCTGCCACCGGATTCGGCCCGTAGATCGAACTGACGCCTCACTCCAGACTAGTAGCACGAGGCCAAACTAACCTAACCCTAAACTAGAAATCCTCTATTTAGAAGAGATCTAGACACCTTCTCCCTAACTGCCATCGCCACCGAGAGGGGCACGGGATCGGGTCGGCCGCCCGTGGTCACCTCTCAAAGCTTTGCCTCTTGATATGTTTTGTTCCTGCACTAACCTAATTAACTCGGGTTAAAGAAGAAACACTTGTAGTCATATACCCAATAGTTGTGTATGCATGACATCAAACAGTGACCGGTCATCCATCAACAACGAACACAGGCTCGACATTGCTGCATATGCAATCTTCGAGGGCCTCCATCACGCTCCATACCAGTTGATACCCGTGAGTGGCTCTCATACAATGATACAATCTATCCTGCGTATGCACTCGATCGGGCCTTAGAAGAAGGATTGAGCTAAAGATTTTGACTTATGTGATATATATACTGCTATCGATCGAACTTGTTACGTGAGGAGCAGCGTCCTTGGACTTTGGAACCGAGCCATTCATGCATAGCGAAACACGTCACCCGTTGACACCGGCCGCCCTGGCCGTCCACGTTTCTAGTCATCCACCCAGGCCAACGCGCGCGCGGGTCACTGGAGCTTTACGCCTACGATCGAAAAGCGTAGGAGTACCACGTAACAGAATTAACCCTGTGGATCGTGGCACTAATCAAAAAGGCGCCCAAAAGCGTAACCGTCTTAACATACCCTGTCTCTCTCTCTCCATCTATGCCCACAAGAACACACACTTACTTCTCCAGCTACTACCTGGTATAGTGTCATTTACCGGACCCACGGTGGCCCGCTTAATCACTACGGCCGTGCATGTCCTTGGCGGTAATCGCAGACACGCTCCATATGGATTTGACTCCATATGGATTTGACACTATAGTAATAATAGTGATGTTACTCCTGTCCCTACCTCTCTCTAGTGCTCGCAAATCTCAGATGCAAATTAGCCAATGGACTGCCGGCCGGCCGGCGTGCGTGATGAATGATGAATTCATTAAAGGACCCAGTAAGCTAATGCGCGCGCGGTACAGTACTCCCTCTCCCCGTATTAGGATGCCTGTTGTGCTTAGTCATTTTCTATAAAATTTGATCAACTATATATCAACATCCCTAATACTACCATATACATATACTATGACAAGTATATTTTATGATGCTTCTAATGACAATGAGATGATATTACTCCCTAATTGTAGAGATTTTTTATGTTGATAAGTAATACTACGCACGCATTACTCGATATGTCTGCAGGGCATTGACGGCGGTGCTTGGGCTTGTACCACTAGATACTCACATTGTGAAAAATAAAATTTAGGATATTAAAATGTCAAAAAAATATGATAAAAAATTTCAGACATACATCTGGACATTTTTTGGTGCTACTAAATGATCTAGCACCCGACATTTTTTATTTTGTCCTTTTGACATAGGCCACAACAAAATGTCTTTGTTCAAAAAACATTATGTGTGAGCATAGAATGTTGGGATGTTGAGCCGAGTTTTTTTTTTTCAATTTTCTTTGACATTTTGAAACACCACTTTGAACAGTGGGAGCAAATTCTCCTATGACTCGGAATGAATTTCTGTAAATTTAACCTCGTTACACTTTGTAGCACTGTAGCAGTTCATGTGTGCAGTAATGTCAGACACTCGTGCAATCAACTGAACGAATGGTTAACTAACTGACCTACACCTACGGTTGAGAGAGTACAAGTAATCATGCAGGTTAAATTAGTAGCACTCGTAGTACTCCTAAACATTAATCTCGACTAGGCTGCCATAACTAATTAAGTAGTACAACGAAACATTAATCTCGGCACCCACGAATGTACTGTTCCGGTGATCATCGCGCTAGTACTAATTTAAGCGCTTCAATAGGTGTGCTTTTCGATCTCAACTGACCTTTTCCTTGTGAGGTGACCTTACACAAAGTAAGATTAGAGTAATACTATCCCTCCAAAAAAAGATTAGAGTAATAAGATGATTGCACTTGCATGCATAGGTCACTGGTGACCATGCACTGCGTCATCGCCACTGCTCACGCATGCATGGAGAGCACAGAGAAGGTGACATCACAGGCTATATATTCTCGCGCGCATCTCCCAACAAAACAAAAATACAACTGGAGTAGGAGTATAGAATAAGCAAAAGCAAAAGCAAAGAACATATACGCGCCACGTGATCCGTGATGTCACTATAAATATTCACCCCGGCCGTTATTTCGTAATCCCACTCCCACCGTCACATTCCCGGATTCCCCCTCCTTTTGTCTTTTGGAGCACGTTGCTTCTCCGGGACTGCAGAAAAACTAATAAAATGTGGCGGTGCTGATGCTGTGTTGTCATCGATTCATGGTCTTATTTAGCTTTTTCCAACTTACTCCAGTAAGCTAATCGCGAGATGCCCCTGAGGGCTGAAGCCTTCAAGCTTCCAAGGCTCCTGTAGCCTCCCAACTCCCAAGTCTAGGCTAGGCTAACACAATGCATGTACCTTTTCAAACAAGGTAAAAGGTCTGCTTTACAATTAAAAATTAAAACATTAATGGGCACGTCACCCCGTCCTCTCGCCGGTTACTCAAACCTCCAACGACAAAAGCCACAAACCACCGCCACGACGCAGGAGCCACTAATTAAAGGCATCGGCCATGAACGGTTGTTAGAGGGGAGGGCCGAGAGAACACCACGAAAGAAGAGAGTAGTGTGCTCTCTCCCGCGACCTCAGGGGGAGCAACATCAAGGACGATGGAGCCATCCATCAGAAACCCTTCGGAGTTCGGACCCGTGTCAAAAGCAACGAACCCACGCCAGCCCCGAAGCCATGTTCCACGAGAGTCTACGGCTTTGCAACCCCCTATGGTCCAAGCCGACAACGAACAACACCACGCCGATTTTCGAAACCGCCACCCAGGGTTCCTAATGCTTGCCAAGCACAAAAAACACCACAACTCGCAACAAGATCTTGTATACTTCGGGTCCTCCATTAATACCAGTCATCAGCTACCGCCCCGACCAATCTCGACGTGCATACGGAAGAATTGGGCGAGGAGGCCCGTGATCTAAGCCAAGCGAGTCACCATTCCCACGCAGTCAAACGCTGGCAAGTCATGCCTCCACGCTAACATTCCCCTAAAACTAGATTGAGCCGCCGCGCCAGATCCCTCCACGGCCGAGCCCTAGAACTAGCCGACCACTACACCTGGGGAGTGTAGGGGGGCGCCCCTACCGCGGCGAGCCGGGGCACCACCGGCTTGGTAAGGATGAGGTTGAGGATGCCTCCGGCAGTTGGGTTTCTCTCGAGCTCGCCGGGGCCAAGAGTAGTTTTTTGCACGATACATATACGAGCAAGAGGAACACAGCCGGAGGGTGGTCCACGACCACCCAACCAAGTTGAAAAATAAGTAATGACACTTAAGAGCATTGTTAAAATTTAGCAAAACTACATAGAAGGCAAGACTATCCAAGGAGAAAAATCTTGACTCTGCAAGTGCGGGCACATCAGGCAGAAAGTATATGTGTACGTACAAACTGTTTCTCACGTACTTAAAATACGGGTCCGTCTAGAGTTCGAGTTACACTTCTGCGTGCCAGCCAGTTGCCTTTTTCTACCTCACTTGCACCTTTTCAGAAATGACCGGAACTGAGAACCTGTCTGTGGCAAGATGGTTAGGAGGGTGAATGTACCCCAGCCCATCAGAGTTCAAACCCTTGGTTTAACACTGATGTTTCTCATGTAGGCGGAATATTCTTCAGTCGGAGGCGACAGCGAGGCGTCTGTGGTGACTTGGTCAATTTCAAGACTCGACCGCCGTTCAGTCTCTCGGAGGTGCTCATAGGAGTAAGGTGTGCGTTCATAGGGGTGCGTGTGCACATGTGTATGCGAGTGTCTGCGTGTGTACTGTGGTTCGGAAAAAAATGACCGCAACTAGCTAGCAGAAAAAAAACAATTGGGATGAGTCGCACTTTTTTACTGTGGTTTACATAAATAAGACTAAGAAAAAGCCGTTAAAATACACGTGGTGCCAGGGATGCACTACGTACGGACCGGGCGGCATGCATGCACTACGTACCCGGCCGGCGCACGTACGTATACGCGAGCTAATTAACCTTTTTTTTTTTGCGTGGGCGAGCTAATATTAACTTTGCTTTTGTGCGGAGTACTCAATCATCCATGTATACATACAGGGTACACCGTGAAGCCGTGTGTCGCATGTCAACTCTTGTCAAGCGTCAACGCCTGTCATCTAGGCGTACGTTTCTACGTACTACTCAAAACATGCATGCATGTGACAACTAATTACTGCGTATGTACGTAAGCTTCTAATTAAGCTTCATTCATTCCTCCAAGGAAATCGATCGACCCTTCCTAGCCAGCCAGCCAGCCCGAACGAGAAATTGATGGCAGCCAGGACGTACTGTACCACAAGGGCAGATCCAATTAAGGCCAAATCATCTCCCCGGTCTCTTTGCTTCAAGTTTCACCATTATCCATCTATCGTATGCCCTTGTCTCGCTCAGTTCATCCACTGCATGCATGCGTGCGTCGTCTCAGAACTCGCAGCGCGGCGTGACAAAGCTACAGCTAAAAGCAGGTGGACGCGTAATTACCCAAATCCACCACATTTACTGTTTCCTGGGGGTAAAGATTTCGTCACTGCCACCCACTTAAACTCATGATCAGCCGGTATCTGTAGCAGTTGTGTGCTGCAGTCTGGACGTGCAGCTGATGCTAATGCGCTGCGACTGCCTGCGAGTGCAGGCAGGAGCGAGCGCAATGGTTCGAGGAGGAAGAAGGGGCCAGTTTGTCCTTCAGGATTATACTTCTTGACAGTTTATCTTTTATTAACCATCTCTCCGGCTTAATAGTTCAAATCAGCCACGTTTACTACTCCGTCCGTTCCATAATATAAGATGTCATTCTACTACACAATTTGAAAATTAAATACTACTCCGTCCGTTCCATAATATAAGATGTTATAGAGATTCCAATAAGACTATATACGAAGCAAAATGAGTGAATCTACACCAAAATATGTCTATATACATCCGTATAAGGAGGAACGACACCTTGCTTTTTTTTTACTTTAGAAGGAAAAAGACAATAGCAAGAAGTTGAGCACAAATTGTTCAAGTTTTCAACAGTATGAGATGTGAAAAAGGTCCGGGAGAAATGAAAGTCATGCTATAGAAACTTAGTGAAAATAGATTTAGATAATCAAATCAAACAACGAGATGAACCCTTATCATGACCGGATGAAAGATCGGGTTGTCGTCTACGATTCAAAAGTTCCAAATTAGTACGGAAAATTGGGATCTTCAAACTCAGATCTCTTTGCCTAAATGATTGACTAGAAAGCTCAAATTATCGTTTGGATTATCTGCGAGTTTGCCGTTGGAGAAATTTAGGGAAACTTGGCACAAATTATGAATAGGGATTTTTTAAAGAATTTATTGAAATTGTTGGGGTCCTCCTCCATCAATGGCACTAGTGCAGGTAACCAGCGGTGGTGTTGATTTTGGGTGAGACGAAGGGACAGAGACATGTAGTACACGATATCGAGTAGAAATAAGACCTCTCCCAATGCAATAAATTTAGCACGGTTTAACATGTACTCCAAATAATTAAATTAAGATACAATCTCTAAAAACAGTGTTGGTCTAGTTGTCTCTTAAAAAAATTACGAGTCCTATAAAAACGTGGTAAAAAAGGATGCGTTGTCACAGGTCGTGCGATCGTTGGAGAGGCTGTAGCTGGCAAGCATGGGTTTATCTAGTGATGTGTGCTTAGCTCGTAGTACTAGCGATTCTTGCCATGTTGGCCCAGCATAAACTATTGGATTTTTTTTTTTGAGAACTAGCATAAACTATTGGATAATCACTTTGTCACATGATAAACCCATGCAAGAATCGCTAGTACGGGATTTGGTAGCCCGGCCTGCCCGGGGTGCAGTTTCGCTGGCAATACAACCGCACATCATGCACGTACCAGTGTCCCACTTATTATCAGTACCGCGACGAGCCGACGACGCACGTCCTGTCCTTGGCAGACATAGATTTTGACTCCATTAATTGATCCATCGTAACACTTGCTTAGCTCTAGCGCCGTCGCTCGACGTGTCACGTCGCGTTATGGCGGACCGAGATGCGTCAAATTAATACATTACTAATACGGAGTAGTAGTGATGTTACTCGTGTCCCTACCTTGTTCTCTCTAGTGCTCACAAATCTCAGATGCAAATTAGCCAATGGCTGGCCGTCCTGCGTGCGTGAATTAAAGCACCCAGAAAGCAAATGCGGAGTAGTAGTACGTACGGAGTTGTACGAGCATTGACACTGTCTTATGTGAGTATAGATCGTTTTCCCCAAAGTAAAGTATTTTTTGTTTCAATCGAGTACCTAATAGTATATCAAATATATGAGAGCACTCACACATAGATCGGTTAATTACTAAATTTAACATATTTACTTTTTGTTACACTGTAGCAGTTCGTATGTGCAGGAATGCGCCAGCCACTCATGCAGTATTAATTAAGCCAACGAAAGTTAATTCACTGATTTACCGTTGAGAGAGTAGTACCGTACAAGTAATCATGCAGGTAAATTGTTGGTCCGGCAGTCCGGCTCCTTAACTATTTGCACACTTTTAGTACTAGTACTCCTAAACATTCATCTCGGCTAAGCTGCCATAACTAATTAAGTACTACAACAAAACATTAATCTCGCCTCGCACGAATTAATGTACAATGTTCCGGTGCTTGCTCGTCGCAGTACTAGGCTCTTCAACCAATTAGTACTCTTCGACCTCACACTTACCTTTCTCCCTGTGATGTGACCTTACACAAAGCTACAGTAATGAGATGATTGCAGTTGCATACATAGGGACATAGGGTCACTGGACATGCAGAGAACAAGACATCACATGCTATACTGTATATTCTCGCGCGCATCTCCCAAAAATACCGGAATAGTATAGAATATAAGCAAAAAAAAAAGGCAAAGAACATATTGTATAAGCGCCACGTGATCCATGATGTCACTCCAATATACTGTCGTACTAGGGTTTAGGGATCTGGAAGTGTCAGGGCAGTAGGCGGCGCGGCCGCGGTGCAGGTGCGCGTACTGCATGCATCGTGCGGCGCCTGTATGTACATGCAATTAATTCCCTGTCTGAGACGCTGGATGCGAACGTGTACGTCGTCTAGTACCTACGTATACTTCTGTTTAAGCTTCATTGAGTCCTTGGAACTTGGAAGAAAATGAAAATCGACCGACCGTTCCTAGCTAGCCAGCCAGCCAGCCAAGGAGGGATCCTACACTCATTTTGTTGGCAGCTGCCAGCTAGGACAGGGCAAGGGCAGATCCAATTAAGACCAAATTATCTTCGCCGGCCGGGCTCTCGATTTGCTTGATGTTTTACCATGATCCATCTATATCGTATGCCCTTGTCCGTGTCTGCATCGTCTCAGAAGGACGCAGCGGCCGCGTGACAAAGCTACAGCTTAATTAGCTAGTAACTCGATGAATAATCATGGCATACAGCTAAAAGGTGAGCACGTAATTATCCGAATCCGGCACATTTACTGTTTCCTGGTGGTAAAGATTTCGTCGCTGACACGCACTTACGCACGGATTGCATGCAGTAATTAATCGGTCATCAAGATCGGGCATATCTATAGCAGCTGTGTATATTCAGATCCGGCCGGCCGTGAGATTTGTCTTATTGGGGGTGACAATATCATTGCTGAGGCCTATGTGAATATGTTTGGGTGTCGAGTTGGCGTGCTTCCTTTACAATATTTGGGTATGCCAGTGAGTTTTCGTAATATTAGAAACTCTGATTTGGAGTTTGTGGATGAACGTTTCGTTAAGAAACTTGATGCCTGGCAAGGAAATGCCTCTTCTTCTGGCGGTCGTTTGACTTTGGTTGATACAAGTCCGTCTAATGTCCCGTCTTACCTTATGTCCATGTACTTGTTGAACAAAACGTTTGTTGAGAAGCTTAATAAGCACAGGAGAAGATTTTTTTTTTTTGGCATGGTAAAAAAGAGAAAAATGGGTACTATATGGTTAAATGGTGTCGTGTGTGCAGATTGAAAAAGAAAGGTGGGTTGGGGATTAAAAACATTCATAGACATAACATTAGTCTCCTTTGTAATTGGCTTTGGAAGTTAGAGACTAAATCTGGTTTATGGCAGTCAATTATTCATGCGAAATATATTAGAGGAAAGCCTCTGTGAGGGTTAGTGACTCTCCGTGTTGGAAGAACATCTTAAAAGTCAGAGAGACCTATTTGGCTGGTAGACAAGTGGTTGTTAGAAGTGGAGATGCTTGTTTACTCTGGAAAGATTCTTTCGGCCCAGATAAAAATCCTCTTGGTGCTAGATTTCCTCAGATCTTTGATATCTGTAGAGATCAGGATTGTACGGTTAAAAATCTTGTTGACAGAAACTTTTCCTTATTTTTCCGAAGAAATGTATCTGGTGAGTTATTGGTTCAATGGAACAAAGTTGTGGAGTATGTGAGAACGTTGCATTTAGATGGTGAACGTGATGGTGTGAGGTGGTCTTTGAATAAAAATGGTGTGTTTTCTACTAAATCGGTTTACAATTTCCTGGAAAGAATCTTTCTGGTCCTAACTATTATTGGATCTGGAAGGCCAAACTTCCTTTGAAGATTCAGGTTTTTATGTGGCAAGTTTTTCAGGACGCTGTGCTAACAAGGGATAATATGAAGAAAAGGAAATGGCTGGGAATCCTGTGTGTTCTTTTTGTAGAGAGCTCGAATTTGCAAATCATTTATTTTTCCAGTGTTCGGTTGCTAAGGTTGTTTGGGGCGCAATGGGTAGTATCCTGGGGACTAGTAGTTGTCCCAAAATTATATGGCAAGCTATGGTTTGGTTTCATTCTTTTGTTCCTGGAAAGGATCAGTTGTTTATGGTTGGAGCTTCTGCTATTTGTTGGGCCTTGTGGAAGGCTCGGAATAAAGTAACTTTTGATAAGCATAAGATGAGGACTCCTGGTGAAGTGATCTTTCATGTGTCATCTCTGCTTACCTACTGGGCAGGTTTACACAAGGAGGCTGACAGAGAGTTCTTGAAGCTGGGTGCTGACAAGATGATGGAGATGGCAACAAACTTGCTGCGTGCTGATGCAAGAAGGATGCCGGCGCCGGGGGTGATGTCGGCTGGAAACTGATGATGGTGAAGCGACTCGAGTGGGTGCCGATCTGAAGCATGATGTTGCCAGTCTAGAGGTGGTCTTAGTTTTGTTGTTTCTCCTGCGAACCTTGTGACTGATTTGGGTCTGTAATATTGGCACCTATGCTTTGGTTAGGATAGTTAATATGGTGGTATCAGGTTTTCGCCCCATAACGGGTGATCGACGGCGATCATTCGTAGTGGGTTTCCTGATAGTGCCCCAACTCGCTTCCCCTTCCCCTTGCCCCCTTGCTTCCGTTTCTCTCTGAACTTTTGCTGGCTGTAAAAACTGTTGTGGTGGTCTTTCCGTTCTAATAAAATGGAAAGGAGCAGGAAGCCCGGTGGGAAAAAGATCCGGCCGGCCGTGGAGTGAGCCTGTGACTATGCAGGAAAGATTCAGCGCTCAGGTATTGGGGCGTGCCTATGTAGGATCGGATAGAAATAGAATCAAGCTGCCTTAATGAAGAATATAGTGCGCGCCAGAGCTAGCGATTCTGAATCCTCTTGACCGTGGCCGGCCGTTGGTCTTGGATCTGTGGTAGTAGAGGAAATTACACAATACTATCACAATTGTCGGCCTAATAACGGGTCAATACCATTTTTGGTGATTTTTTCATGTCAGTACCATTCTTGGGGCGACGAGCAACAAGTAGCGCTAATCGCTCCTTCTAAGCGTTCTGGCAGGCCTGTCCCGCTTGTCAGTGCTGACGTGGCCAAACGACCGTCTCGCTCCGCGAGAACCGTCTCTCTTGCATTGTGTCGAGCACAATGTGCGCCTAATGTCTGTGGCGCCGCTGCCCAGGAGAGGAGGAGGACATTGATGCCCGCGTGCACACCAACCTGCTAGCCGAGCCTACGTGCCTCGTTGCGCATGCTCGTCGGCATCTCGACTTGCTGCGTCGCGGTCACCGGTCACCCACGGCTCGCCGCATCGCCACCTGTCGGTCATCCCGCTCGGCCAGCTCGGTCGTGCCAGCATGCTGCCTAACGCGCCCCCGCGCCTCGTACGCACGCAAGCTGGCTGGTGCTAGCGCGTGCGTGCCTTCGCCGTTGAGGAACGACGGGTGGAAAGCAAAGCGTGGTCGCGCAAAGCGAACATGCCGGCATCGTGCGCGTTCGCATGCTCATCCCGTGTGGTGGCGAAGAGCTCGAGCTCCCTTCCCGTTCCCGGTGCTCCTCCCGCGTAGCTCGGCGTGAACAGCACGGACGTCCCTGATCGATCCAACAAGTGCTAGCTCATATTGGTCCAAAGATCCATGAAGGGATAACGTACTAGTCTAGCTACTCACATACGGGTGCTATCGATCAATCTAGTACAGCCGGGACAGAAAAACAATACGCCTGCTCGTTAGGATGCAGGCGGACAGTCCAACGGACGTGGCGGACGTTCCGCTAGGCTCTCACACTGCCTAATAGGGATGACGTCATCACTAGTAATGCATATGCTTTCGAACGTGACGGACAGGAATTTTGCACGGAGCGGACGTCCGCCTACATCCCTACCTGCTCGGCCGACGCGACGAGGGCGGACGTGCACTCCGCGGCCGGCGCGCCAATCCTCTGCGCGGCCTGCGACGCCGAGGTGCACGACGCCAAGTTCCTCGCGTCGTGTCCGGGACGTCTCCTCCGCGCCGTGCCTGGGACGTCCACGCCACGCCCTGCGTGTCCATGGCCGCGCCCGCAACGACGACGGCAGGGGCGAACGACGAAGCCCAAGGCCAGGAGGACGCACCGCGAGCAGGGCGAGACGGTTTTCGTTGCAGCGTCAGATGGCTGTTTGACCACGTGAGCACTGACAAGCGGGCCAGGCCTTCTAGAACGATTAGAACGAGCCATTAGCTTCACTTGTTGCTCGTCGCCCCAAGAATGGTACTGACATGAAAAAATCACCAAAAGTGGTACTGACCCATTATTAGACCGACAATTGTGCTAGTATTGTGTAATTTCCTCGTGGTAGTAGCTAGCAGCAGTACTCTGAGACGAGTCTGCGTTGCAAAGGATGCAAATGCGCTGCGACAGCGAGTGCAGGTACTTGCAAGCGAATTGAACGGCACGGCACAGGCGATCGAGGAGGAAGAAGGGTCCATTTTGTCTTTCATGATTTGTTTTTTTACATCTTGTCTTTCATTTTTTTTTGGTTAAGAGATCATATCAGAAGTTTAGCAAGGCGTTTGCTACCTCCTTGGAGACTGGACAAATGTAGTTGTACCAGAGTACCAGCTGTAACAGTTGTGGTAAGTGCGGTGTGGCGCCATTGGGCAGGACCGGCGGAAGGCGTACGTACGTTCATGATCAAGCGAGAGCACGGCAATGGCAGCACTTGTGTTAAGTTGTGTTTTTGTTTTTGTTTTTTGAGATCAAGCACTTGTGTTAAGTGCGAGAGAGAGAGGACGGACAGCTTCATCGAACGAGAGATCCCCGCTGTCCACGACGCGCGGGCCGGCCCGCCCACAAAACTCAGGCGAGCGTGATTTGATGGGGCCTAGCGCGCACGGCCCCGAAGCCCGTTCCTCTGTCCTGATTTGGCCAACTGCGCACGGCCCATCCCACCCGTTAGACAAACCAAGCAACCGTGTTCTTTCTACAGTCCCATCTCAGCCCGGCTCTTCTCCTGGTCGATAAGTCAACCAACAAGCAAATCGTTCTTATGATCCGCCCAGGGTGTTGATGCCAGCTACTGTAAACTTCAAAAAATGTTTCCGTCAACAAAAGCTATCGTAAACTATGTAACACTCATATGCTCTGATTAAATAGCACCAAGAAGCTTTCCCTGTCAAAAAATAAAAAAAGGAACAGTTTTTCGATCATCACCCCTCAGTCTCTTTTTTTGTACAAAAATTCACCTCTGCGTATATCTAAAATGGAATTGGAAATATAATTTTTATAGACTTTTAAAAGAAAAAGGGTTTTTGAGTATCATTCCCAGCGAATCACTACTAGAGAATAGCCTATTGGCAACACATGGGACGTGCGGGCAAGGTATTGCTACTAAAACTTAGCAACGCGCGAGCCTAACACGCGTTGATACAAAGAATGTATTGACAATGTGCACGCAGAACGAAACGTTGCTAGCAAAATTTACATGTCTGTGGGGCTTCGTCTTAAATATTAGCAACGTTTGCACGACTGGCGCGTTGACAATATTTTTCTAGTGGCAACGTGCGTCCTTGTCGCCTCGTTGTCAATATTTACTTACTGGCAACGCGCCCGTTATCTGCACGTTGCTAGTGTGTAGTGGCAAGGAGCCATCTAGCCTGCACGTTGCTAATTGTTGTGTATTTAGATCTAGATCGGCGCATCCCCAGCTCGCCGGCCGCATTAGGTTTCGTCTTCTCCCATTTCGCGCACTGGCTGTGCTCGCCGTCCATCCAATCGCCCGCCGCATCCACTCGCTCGCCCGCGCCGTATCCATCTCACTCGCTGCATCCTCATGCTCGAGGTCGCCGTCGCTGTGCAGAACAGATGCCGGATCTGAAATATCCGGTATCTGCTAGAGTTGCAGCGAGGCAATGGTGGTGGGGTTTTCGTCAAGGTGGCAGCCTGGCAGGAAGAGCATTTTGGCGAGGAAGAAATCCGGTGCCAACCAACAGCCTGGCAGGATGAGCATTTTGGCGAGGAAGAAATCCGGTGCCAACCAAGAGAAAATACTGAATATGTTGGGTGCAGCATTGTGCCAGACCACTGGCACATCTTCATCGTCCTGTAATTTTCTAGAAGAGGTGGAGATAGAAACATCTATTTGGGAGAACCATGTTAGTAAATCTGCACCGACGTTCGTCCAGACAATCTGAGAGTGCTACTGATGTTGGCTAGGATGGAGTTTACCATGCCAAGCTCTGAGGAGGCCGCCGGTTAAAGAGGGCGAAAGCGAGGAGGGAAGGTCAATCAGAGGATAGACTGGACCGATTTTTTTAGTTTTGTCTGATGGGCCGAGATGTTGGAGCAGGAGGCAAGAGCGTGGTGTTTCTCAGTCAAGGTCAAGGAGTCGTGCCTGAGATGGAATATCCATCAGCAAGCAAGCAGAAAAAAGATAGTACAACTACGACGAATCAATCAGTAGTGTCGGGAGATGTCAGGTATGAAGTTTTACTGCTCGTCTGCACATTGTGATATCAGATATAGAGCTCCTGATCTCAATTTGCATAATTTGGGCCCTCAGCTTGTAAAGCTACTAGGAATCAATACTGTGAGGAGTATTTTTACAAAATACCGAGGCAAATGCTATGAAATAACAAGTTCCAGGTTAAACTTCATATATACTCTTTTGAGTGAAAAAAAAGGATAGTCGAGTTACTAACACAAGTATGAATTACTTACTAAAACTGGAATCTTTTCAACACAGCTGGAGCAAACTAGGTTGCATCACGCTTTTATTTAGGCAAAAGGCATTAGCCCAGCTTGATGAATAAAGCCTAGTAATATACAGTAGTTTGATGCTTCGTTTAATAGGTTCGGGATAAAACTTATGGGAGTAAACTAATCTTACATGACAACCCTATCGGAAATGACAAAGAAAACCGGATGTACAGCAGCCATGTAAATTTTAACAATTAGGCGGAGGACAACACAATCTTCAAGCATGCTGCAGATTATAGAACAAGCAAAAGACAATACCATCTTCAGATATCAACCTCATCTGCAAGACAACCAGTTAACATGGCAAATGGCAGGCAAGCCAATTCCCAAAAAGCATCTACTGCAACTACAAAACAACTGTCGAAGGGTATCTCCTAGGTGCCCCAATTTCCTGTATTCACCACCCAAACCCAGACAAGATATTACCAACCTTTGAAGGAGAGGAGCGTCCTCGACGACCATTTCTCCTTTCCATGGAGAACATGGACATGGGCTCGTGCTCCTAGGAGCTGGTGACAACAGCACTGTGTTCGGCAGGTGCTAATTTTTAGCCATTACTTACAACAGCACCCTCGCTTTGGCTGCACCTACCACAAACATCCAGACTGCTCCAGGTCATTGGGAAAAAGGACCACATCTTGCCCAGCTTCATCAACTGTGAATCCACGGGCATGGCTGCCACTTGCCCTCTACGACAACTTTGAAACAATTAGCAATTCAGTTATCACTCTGCTCGACACACAGCTGGCACCTGCCTGACGTTTAAGGAAAATGAGTTTTACTGTACCAACAACAAAGAGAAGTGACACCTACAGCTGCAGTTACTTGAAATGTAACATTCATATGTGAGAACAGACAGGTAATAAGAATATGGTATCGTTAGTGAATTTGCATATGCACTTCAACACTAAGTCAATTGCCTGGGTCAACGGGGACCAATTCAAAGTACTGCATAGACCTTTCGTAAGCATGACAAGTGCACTGACAACTTATTTTCAGATAAGTAAATTTATTCGAAATACCAGACAGACGTCTTGCAAGCGATAGCTAATATTATTAATACTTCTGGTTGGAATAGAAAAAGATAATTCAACACAAGCATGTCCAGACTCTTCTTTTAGAAGGAAGAGAATACAGTTTTCATATACAATGTCATCTGCAAACCAAGTAGTAAATGGGATTGGCAATTGATAATTCACAAATACGCTTCTCCTGAAAGAGCATCCACAAAACAGCAGTTAAAAGGGTCAGCAATTGAGAAGTCACAGGTATCGAAACAGTTATCAGAACAAGTACATGCGGTTGTTAGTGAATGCACAAATATTAAGTAACAGTACTAATGTTGACCTTCTGCAAGCAACAGAAAGTACGTCAAAAGCTCTATTTCACAAACATATCAATTAGGAATATAAAATTAACCTCTCGCAAGCATTGACCAACAGTATTAAAAATTCACATAATAGGAAGGGATAATTCAGTCTTCCTCACAATCATCGAGTGCTGATTAAAAGCAAAAGCATGCACTGGGGATGGAAGCTAGAGTGCGTCCATAGTTTTTTTTTCAGAAGGAAGACGATACAATCTTTAGGTACCCACATCATCAGTAGAAGAGGCAGTCTGTGAGGTTGGCTATTGACAGATCACCGATATGATTCTATTGAGAGAACATTACCCCATCTACAAAACAGCAGTTAAACGGGTCGGGAGTTGACAAGTCGTCGATATCCACACAATTCAACCACACTTGAAAGCAACCTTTGAATTTCAATTGAGCGTCTCGAGAAGCTCTAGTTTCCACTTCTAGCAGCCTGTGTTGATCAGTCATCCATTTCTTGTCGATGTCAACTGTGTTGCGGACTTCAAATCTGATTTCCTTTACCACTTTCGCATTCAAAACAAAGAACTTGGCAAAGGCAACATCTTCCTCACTACCATTGTAATTCTTCAACACCACTACTTTGAGATGGCTCTCAAGGCATTTGATTGGATCCAGTGGATCATACTGATGCACGTTGTTCATCTTCAGATCTGACCACTGAAAGGAGAAAACAAACATATGTTTAAGTAATTGCTATCTAGACTTTATTATTGTAGATGAGAACCAAATATTCATTTTGAAATTAAAAGCAAATAAAGATGGATACTCACAATGACATATAGCTTTTCCAGGCAGGGGAAGAACTTGAGGATGCCAATAACTCGATTCAAATCAGGGCCGGGGAAGTTGAGAGCCAAAACCTTTACAGTGTGTATTGGATTTTTCGAGCTGATTGGAATTAATCTCTGTAGAAAACAATGGAGATCAGAAAAATATCAAGCATGTAAGAATGCATCGCAAGAGTCTAGAGGCTGATGCTGCTACCTGGAGGACAAGGTTTGCAATATCAATTCCAGAGATGCTGGGTGGCAGAAAGCCCAATATTTCTAGTTTAGGTGCCCGGACTAGCCGGATGATCTCACCGCTTAAGCTCGGAGGAAATATTAGCAACCTTTCCAGGGCAGGAGCGTCCTCAATGACCAATTCTCCTTTGCCCTCCTCAAACAAAGCATGGATGATGACAATGCTCCTGAGAGTTGGTGAGCTAATGCGGAGGCAACCCACATCATGAATTCGAACAAGGTTTAGGGCCTCCAAGACAGGGCAGCTAGAGAGGACCCTATGGAAGACATCCTCAGAGATGGAAACGGCCCCCAGTCTGAGCTGCTTGAGGATGGGGAAACTGAGCGACGGTGCAACCTCCTTTGGGAAATCGCACATCTCAAATCTGGCGAACTGGAGGGTGGCAGCTAGGCCTAGGCGGAGCACCGACGGTGGGAGTGGGTAGCGCTTCAGCTTGTGAGGCTGCCCATATAGATTGGAATCGAAGCTGATATCGAGCTCCTGAAGGCCACCCAGAGCTGGGGCATGGAACCAGCCCTCGATCGGAGATGCATTCTCAAATCTCCGATGCTGTCCGTGGGGGAAGATGTGGCTGAAGACGAAACGGCGGGCGGGGCCATGGTGGTCGGAGAGGATCTTGGAGACGACGGGATAGATATTTAAGTCGAACAAGCGGCTTGGTCTCAGCGGACGCATGCCGTCAACATCCAGGTTGAGAGGCGCGGTGCGCCAGAGGGGTCGCCACCGGTGGGAGAAAGCCTGCGTGCGGACGCCGTCCTTGGTGGGGAGGAGCGAGATGATGGTGCTGAGGATCGCGTCGGGAAGGTCGCTGATGAGGTCGCCGTGGCTGGGGGCGTCGCCGTCGGCATCCTGTGCCCGCTTACGTCGCCGGCCTCCGCCCGCTCCACCGGCGCGTGCCGCCCTCCTCTTGCCAGCCGCCGGTGCCGGCGCCGCCTTCTTCTCCTTCATATCCGGCGACCGGCGGTCGGAGAGATGGGGATTTGAGCCGGGGGCGAGGGATTTGGGGCTTTCGGTTGCTGCTGAGGAATGGACTGGGGTCTCTAACTGGGAGACGGATTTAGGGCTGGACGCCTTCGGTGGGGAATTCGGAAACGATGAAGAGCGGCGTACAATACAAGCGGTCTGCTTTCGGCCTGCTGGGCCATGCTATGTGTCTGGGCTGGGATGTGGCCACACTAGTACATTACGCTTTTCCCCTAAAAAAAAGAGGGTAATATTTAGTTAACTTCAGTGATCCTCCCTTTTTTTACTTTATATATGATCTGCAGGTCATTTCACCATATGAAGGTAATTTTATCTATCTTCATCCTTTCTCTTTGAAATTAACATAGATCAAGTGGCACCTTAGCACAAGTCTGATGGCAAACCAAGTCGCCCTTAATCAGCATAGACAAAAAAAAGGCATATAACAACCCTAGGACTCTAAAATTAGCTGATATTGGTTTCAGTTTCAAGGAAAAGAACCGTTGCAAGTCCTTTGAAAATTAAAACTAAAAGTTGTGAATCCATAGTTTGTAAGAACATATTGTGAATGCTAGTCAGGTGGACAGGCTCTCCTGCTGCGTCCGGTCGGCGACCGCCTACATCGGTGGAGGACGGCGGATCTCCTCCTAGTGACCGCTGGCGTGGCCGGAGGCTGGATCCGGGCTTGCAGACCTAGATCTGGCCGTCGATGCCTGTGGAGTGCGACCAGCGGATGGCACAGTGCCACCTGCCTACTGCACTTCTGCAGATCACGCGAGTTTGGCTTGCCGGCTTACCCCATCCGACCCATCGGTCTCGCGGTGAGCTGCCTATCGAACCCTGGTCCCGAGCTCGTGGATGCCGGGGTGACGGCCCTGGAAGGTGGACTGCGTGGGCGTCTCTATGGCGAGCGAGACGTAACGGTGGTGATGGCCTCTCTCTTTGGCCGTTTGAATGTCGAGAAGCGGGTGGGGGGGATCTTGGGGTTGGTGGCGCTTCGGCAAAGGCAGCTCCCAGTTCACATTCGGGAGGCCTGGCTCGTGGACATTGGGCGGTCCGAGGTACCAGGCGGGGGTGCGAAGGTTTTTCTCGACGAAAGCTTAGGGTTTCGACGCCAACGACGGTGATGCATATGGGCGTTGTAACCCTCTTGGGGGGAGGGGGTCGTTATGGTCTCTTCTCTGCGCCAGGGCTCCGGGTGAAAAACCCTTGACCGTCTTGGTCTCGTCGACGGCGGCGCAATGTGCCGTTACCCTCTTGGGGGCGGCGTCGTGGAGTTCCGGTTCCCTCGGTCACGTCATTGTGTCTTCGGTGGCAAGCTTCGGTTTCCCGTGTACCTTTTGTTGTTTATCTTTGTTCTGCTTTGTAAGAGGGTTCCCTTGTCACATTGTATCGGTTCGTCTGTTTGGCTTTATTTATAAAGCGGTGAGCTATCGATGCATTGTCGATAAGTGAAATAATCTGCTCTCGGCCTGCTGGGCCACGCTATGTGTCTGGGCTGGGTGTCGCCTGGTTCCGGTTGTTTACAGTACCAAGTCTGCATTTTGTTTCTCTATATATATACTTTTTTTCTTTCATTCTGTTCAAATTCCACCCGAATTCAGTCATCCGGACTGGCTAATTGTTTTTGCAGCCGTTTCCAATCTGACCAAAAGAAAAGGGGTGTTATCTTGTAGGCAAGAACTAAATTGTTCCAACAGTTTTGCGTTGTTGAATCGAACATATGCTGGATTTAGTTAACTTTTCATTATCAGTGATCATGCTTCCGGGCCGGAAGCATCATCCCTTTTCTTTGTATATGCACGCCATTCCACCGCCGCGCTCACGGAGTGCACAATCAGCTCGCAGATCTCCATCGTCTTGTGGTGATATGGTGTGGAAAAATAAACAAAGCTCCCAAGCGAGTCCACGTCTGCCAGCTAGAAGAAATGCTTATCATGCTCGCGTATGGCCAGATCCGTAAAACATGAAGATGAACAGCTTCAACTTCACTTTATTCTTGCAACATGCCAAAGATACAAAGGCAGAGAGAATTGACACGTCACATCCATTATTCTCTTTCTAAATATAACCATTAAAATTCTACTCGTGCTGTCGCCTAACTGCCTAAGTGTCCCATTCAGCTCAACATCTTACTAGCCTGTACTGACACATATCACTCAGAGAACTAGACTAGATCAGTGGTATGTATGTATGTACACATCTAGATGTACACGGATTATCTGCTCTAGGGCCCTTCTCGTCGCTCTTCCCGCGCCGCGCCTTCTCTCTGCTCACCGCCCTCTCTCTTCTCGCTGGCGGTGCTGGAATGTAACGTGGCGCGTAGCGGCCTCGGGAATCCCGTCAGCCGATCGAACCCTCTTACACATACATATCCTGCAAAAACGCAAACGAGAAAAGCATCACATGTTGTCTCCCAAAATTGTCAGCTTCCATGAGAGCAAACATACAAATTTCAGAAAACGGCAAGTACTTCATACCTTTCTTGTAGCAGTCTTCAATGTCTTGTCTTGGTTGAGCTGAGATTAATAAGTATGTCAGTCAGTATCGCTCACAGTAGCTAACTATTTCACAGGTTTAGATTTCAAATGATAAACTATACCTTTCATGATAGAGTGTACCGATGAACCGAAATATACCATGCATGTGTACAGCTTACAGATCCACTCTCTACAGATGGTCAATGGAAAACGACTAGACGCGTTATCTGCAAAGACCTGTAGAAGGTTCAATTTCACAAGTTAGTGTCTAGCCAATTAATCCATCCAGTCTAGAAATGTCAGAGCGGAGGCTGCATACATACCTCATGATTCTGAAAGTAGGTACCATTCAATGGAAAGTTCCCTTTGCATGCTGTTCGACTCGGTATCTGCACGTTCATGAAATAGGGACAAAACTGTTCGATTGGGTATCTGCCAAAGATACAAAAAAGTAAAGTACACTCCGAGTAAGTGGTTACTCACCAAAACTGTGCCTTTCACTATTTGGTCATCAGGACAAGAAGTAACAATCAGGAGATACGGACATGGATCTCCTGGAACTCTCGGTTCAAACTGGAAGACAAGGAAAATCAGTCAATATATTTTTCGACTAACACACTTCATAATTTTAGTACAGAGTTTAAGGCGTCATGGCATACAACATACCTCTTCCAAGATAACATGACCATCTGGGAGTTCATACCTGCAATAACAACCATGCAACCTTAGCTGTGCACTGCTGATTTCTCAGGTAAAAAAAATCTCAGTATACCATGAAAGTATGTTATTACGTACGCAAGGTGCTTCGTCCTAAGATGTCCTATGGTTTTCAATTTTCTGCTTGTATATCTTGAATCGCTCCATACCAAGCCTTTTCCACAATTTGGTGTCCAAGAGCCATTGCTCACCATAGGCTTGTTTGAACACAAATTGATTTCAGCGTCGTATTGTACTCCTTCTGGCATAATATCTTCTATATCAACAAGATCATCTTCATTGGGATATCCATCTTCATCAAGTGCTTCGTATTCATATTCTGGACTTGGTGGCACCTCAATAATGGGCTCACTGCTACGAGTGGGTTGTCTTCCAGCAGTCCTGCTTTCATCAATTTCAAGTTGACAGCCTTGCTGACTTGGCGTGCAGCTACCATTTGACAACAGGAGTCTCTCAGAAGGAATCATACTTGCTTGCCCTTCACCATGTTCATGCACATGCTCCTCCGCGGGCAGAGGAAGAGCTTGTCTGATAATAACCAAATGTCAGTGTTCCGTGTTTTACTTTAAAATTAGTCCAAAGAATAATAAAAAGTTCACAAATGTTGCACAATAGCAAAAACTACTCATATTTATATAATGCATCTTCTAAAAGATTTTACTTCTCCCAAAGTCCCAATGCTTTCCAATCCATTCTTAAAAGTTATTGCGCTTGAACAAGAATAAAAGTTTGCTGCACAAACACTTACGGCACAAAACTGACTAATTGAATGACTAAATTTAAATAGCACATAAGAGTTCACTATGGTCGATAAAAACTATATTTGTGTATTGCTAAAATAAGCTCAAGTAAATAACCCTACAGCATGTGAACATACCTGGTAAGTTTACTTTTATACCACCTGCATCCTGGACGGAAAGGGCAAGCATTGCAATTTGGATCTACTTTTGTACAAATGACCTGCATGATGGAACCATCCACCATAAAACATTTATAGCTAAACCTGTCATGAATCTTGTTAATCAATTTATGCGTATAGCGAATACCTTTCCAAAAGTTATCATTAGACAGTGTAGTTCATACCTATTATATGTAGATATTTGTCAGATAGATGCACTAAAAGTTATTAAAACAACGCCAAGATATTTCGAAAGGTCAGCACTTACAATTTTTCCTTGTCAATAGTGCATAATCGTGGCCATAAGTAACTCTGCACATCCTCCATGAGTGGATATCTTCATAACGGAAAGAAAACATGAGAGCAAAGTTATCAATCATAAAAACAGAGTTATCAATCATGTTTATACATTCAGGTGAGAAAAATCTTACAAGTCAACCGAATGAAACTCCTCAGAACAGCATTGGAGTTCGACCCATTGTAGCCTTGTGACTATGCGAGCTACGTTCACATCAACCTGAAAGGAGTGGAGTGCGACACAAGTTTGATTAAAATGCACTCACTTGACTGAATTTGATTTGTATTTAAGAAAAAAATACAACTTACTGGGAATGCTTTATGCCCGAGTGACAATAGACGTATGCAATCAACACTTTTAGCTCCAAGCCCATTTATACTGAGTAGATATTTTCTAATGCCCAGGAAAAGGAACAGTTAAAATATGAGTGATATAATTCTACTGAACATGCAGATTTTACATTGCTCTGAGCAAATTAGATTTGCCTATTCTCTATCTAGCCTGCTAGCAGTTCCCTGCCACAAGTGCCATGATATACCTATATAGTAGTATCTATAAAGTTTCTGAGAGTAAAGTGCTGACAACAAAGAAAACTGAACATCTACAATTAGGGAAATATCTGTATCTAGCAATTTCCTGACAGTTCAGCACCAATAAAACAAAGAACGCCAAAATGGTCATGTAATTGACTGCAGTGTGTTCTATAAAATAGGGCCATACTTTGCGCTTTCCCGTGGTACATATCTAAGCCAATCCAGATCAAAGCTTTCATGATCTTTCTTTATGCGCCTGAGAAACGCCTGTAAGAGAAAGAATGACACAATTTTAGCTCTTGCGCCGAATGCAGAAAAAAAGACTAGAAAAAACATATTGCTAGTAGTAGGAATAAGGAGAACTAGTTTAAATAATAAAATGACGTTTCACTTAAAACAGTGTTGTTAAAAGACAAAATTATAAAATTAGTACTAGCATGAATGGAGAATACATTAACTGGATTGTGAACAAGGAGTTCCAATCTAGATGACCATAGACACATTCTCTTTTAATCGAACCAAAAATTTAAATAGATACTACTAACTCCATTAAAAAAATATTGTTTCAGATACCAATGTTTTCTCTGATGCATACTTTCTCCGTTACTTCTCTAATTGTGTGTCAAATGTCAACTAAGATTATAATTGTAAAATACATAATGCCACAGAAATACTTTTGGCGACAAAATTTAAACACATGATTTCTGTGAGATGGGTCACTGGACAGGGAGGTCGGTTGATGGATGTATGGTCCATCTCATCCGCCAGCATGCTAGTGTTAGCTCTCTTGTTAGGAGAAGAGAGGGTAGCGAAGACGGGGGGCGTGGTTGGGGGTTTTGTCCAGTGGAAGACTGCAGGTAACTCCTCCCTCCAGGGACCAATACATAATCTGCAGATGGAAGGTAGGTGGAGCGGGCCGAGCTACGTTTCCCCAGCTCCGCCAAAATGAACTAGAGGCCACCTAAGCTCCAATCTATGAAAAATGAGAAGCTGGATGTATGGGGCAGGTCTGCCTGATTGATTCACTAGTGGAGCTGTCCGAAGAACACCCCCCATAATCTCCCTATGGCATATGGTTGCTTGATTGATTTTTAAAATGTAGCATCTCATTATATAACCATCTTAAAGATGAGGAAAGCTTGAACAATATCTCAAGGATAAGGCAATAAAATAACAAGTTCAAAGCAAACTCAATCTAATCTAACTAATTTGTAGAAGATATATTGACTTCCTTTGAGATCAAGTTGCTGCCCTCGGAGGCACTTGCAACGGCAGGAGCAATCTCACATAACATAGAGAAATTTATGCATAGCTTCTGAAAGAAAACCTTATCTAATATTTGTTTTGCAACATAGTGAAATATATCGATAGTTGTTTTCCTAGGAAGAGAAAACAGAACCAAAAGGTTATTTCTTTCAGTTTAAACTGTAAACGGCCCTGTATAGTAACTACTAGACATGATATAAGGAAATTTCATTACATATTATACTAAATACAAACAAATGTTAATGGAAATTGTTTCTTTTGGTATGCAAGAAGTTCGAGAAAATATAAACAAACACTACAGACATTGACTGAATTGACATTTAGCTATATCGAATGTAACGTTCTACAAAGTTTGGTCTGTGGTTGCTTGTAGTGTCGTTATGATTTACTTCAAGAAATAAGAAGACAAAAATTTCACATACATGTATCTGCAATGCCAGCAGATTACTGAAATATATTGTTCGTTGCAGAATAACAAAGAACTTGGTAATCAAACAGATTAATTAGTGCTTGCTAGTGATGACTTTGGTGTTAGAAGACAATTAACTTTGTAAATTAACACTTTAAAGTTTTGGGGAATCCTATGAAGTATATGAAAGTATGGTTCCATGGATTTTGTTATAAACAGTGAGCACCTTCGTCTTTTCAGGAGCAAGGTATTTGGGAACACATTCTTGCTACAAAAGTGTTTGGACAGACTTATACAAACAAGTGACAGACTGACAGTGTATTCTAACAATTAGATACCTGTATCCGCAATGCCAGCAGGTAATGTTGTCCCCTGCATGCAATGCACTTTGCAACGTTGACAAGTGGTGCCTTCCGTACAGCTTCCCAATCTACTTTGTCAGATACTTTTTCACTTTCACTTCTGTTATTGTATCCTTTTTCAATAGCTTCTTCCCGTAACTTATCCCAGTGAGCAGTATCTTCCAGCCGCAACGTAGCTATGAACTTTCTCAAGGTACTTTCTGTGCATATTGGTTTCCCAGACTTATCCTTGACTAAGTTCAAAAGATCATCTTTCTCCCAATTAGATATGTCTTTCTCTTGTATAGTAGCCAGGAAATTCTCCATAATTTTTTTGTATTCTTGACCATAATGTCCTTTTATCTCGTCAGTGCAGCCAACTTCCTCACAATCACCCGTTTTAGAAGAAAATGAATTGATAGAATCATTCGCATCAGACAATGCTTCATTCCGATTCAAGACGTCAGCTGTTAACGGAGGCACATATGAAGATTCTTCAGCATTATCCTTCGTATCATTCATAGGAAATTTTGCCGCCAGGTTCATAAAAGCATTGCTGTAAAAAAACATTAGTTATGAATGGTGCATCTCATTGTGCAAAAAATAGTTAGATCCAGCACAAGCACGGAAGCTAAGACTATATTATCTTCTATTTACCTTGATAAATTGTCAGCAACGTTTTGTGTAAGGAAAGTACCAACCACAGAATCAACTACAGATCCTCCCCATCGAGAAAATTCTCTGGAACCTGACACAAAAGCAGTTCAAAAATTATCATCCAATTTAAACCTCCATCTGTCCTAGAGGCAGGGGGTTCTAAAACTTGTTTGATCAATTATCCATATGTTTACTGTGGATAAAAGGCTCCATTGCTCGTTATATATCATGAACTGTTCATTTTTCAGCTGTTTAAATTTTCTTGGAATTGAGCACTCACTAACAACAGGTATAACCTCGTCCAATTGTTCACTTATCTGTTGATTTAACTTTTCACCTCTACAAAAAATGGAACCGGGTGCCACACTATCAAATCCTATGCCCAACATGGTTTTTAAGGCATTCTACCCCCGCTCTGACGCCACGGGAGGAACAAGGGAAACAGAACAGTGGTGCCTCAGTAAGAAGCATATTAACATGTGGAATAAGAAACCTTGTGAAAGAATTAATTTTCTTGTTTGAACTAGTAAATCGTCAATAAATTTGTTTCTCCACATAAGGAAACCGAGTTAATAGTAGACTGACTCAACTCACCTGATATTTATTTCATTATTTCTATAAGAGTTTGCAAACTTCAGGTTTTTTTTTCTTTTGGGGCCAAACAAAAAGTTTCAAAATTTATCAAAGGCAATGCTATGTCACATACTTCACCTTTTTTTGTCAACTTTGGACTTCAAGAGGAGAGAAGGTGAAACACGAAATAGTGTCATGTCAGTGCATCTTGGTTCTTATTATGTCATCATTGTAAGCTGTAGACATGAATGAAGACATACAAGAGAAAAAAGACAAGTTTCATGAAGCAGGATCATACCGAATATGTCCTTGACGACATCGATAAACCAATCCACGAGAATTTTATACGTGCGCCGTTTTGCATCCCAGTCAGGCCCGCTCCCGATATCCACCCCTTCGAAGCTCTCGGTGTCAATCTCGTCCCACTTCACCAGAGCGCCGTACACTTTCAAGGTCTCGTCATCGAGGCCTACCACCTTGGTCCGCACTTTCTTATGGGGAACCACGGCAAGCTGCGTGGAAATACCAGCCGGAACCAGCGCGGAGCACGCCGGAGCACCTTGGTTGTAAGGAACTATAGCCTGTTCAAAACCTGTTTTCTTCTTCTTCCGCTTCTTTATCCCACCTGACATCTCGGCGAGGCGCCTCAGATTCTCGATCAGCCTGGCTCTGTTGAAGCTCCCCGTGACGACTTCTTGTGCATCTAAATCCAGCTTGCGCTTCGCCGACTTATCGACAGATTCACCGCCGCCAGGGTGTTTCGCTACCGGCAGCGTCTTTCGAGCTTTAGCCGGTGTGGGATCCTTCATCACCTTGAACCTTGGGACCCCCTTGGTGGACTTCTTCCTCGGCCTCCAATGCGCAGCCTCCTCCTTCTCCGGGGTAGGGAGGGTAGGGACAGGAGAGGCATTGGCGGAATCAGCAGCAGCACCTTGTCCTTGCGGCGCAATCTTGTCGCTGCTTTGCGTCGGCGGCGAGGAGGACGGTTCCCCGGTGGCAGGCGCAGATTCCCCAATGAGGGAGATGAAGCCGTGCTTATCGAACATCCCGAGGTCAATCGACGCGGGGCCGAGGGTAGAGAAGCATTGGCCGTCCGTGGAGGACTGGGAGGATCGGCCGATGTCGGGGGTCACCGGCGGCGGCATGAGTAATCAATCCGGATCCTGGTCCAGCGAGAAAGAAATCAGAAATCCGCAACGGAGATTGGCTCGATTCGACAGACCAACAAGAGATGTCAGGCAGCAGGAACTCACCGAGATCTGATTTTGCCTCCGGTGAGGGGGCGGGCGGCGGCTCTGCTCTTGCGTAGCAGCTTGTGCAGCCGTGCAGGTAGGGGACAATGGGACGGACGCGAGTTCCTCTTCGACGGGGGAGTTTAACGGCAATCGATCTCCTCATGGTGGTTGGAGTCTTGGAGACCAGAAAAGGAATCAGGGCCGGCCTAGACCATGGCGATACGTTCGACGATCCAGGGCCCAACCGAGCCAAGGGCCCATATAGCACAGGTACACGATTGCGTCGTTTTCGGTCCGGGCTTTGTGAAGAAGCCTGATCTTTTGGAAAAAGAAATACTCCTACCAATTCAAAATAAGTGCCGCAGCTTTGAACTGGAATACAAAAGAAATACTCCTACCATGGTCGAACTTCCGCGACGTCCCCACTCTTGTTTGTCTGGACCGCGCTTTCATCAACCTGGCTTGGAGCTCCCAGCTGTTCAACTCGGCCCTTACATCCTTGCTGAGGAACACCTCTGACCATGTTCCGCTCCTCGTCAGTGCCGCCCCCGTTGGCCAGGTCTTCAGGTATGAACGATCATGGGCCGCCTCTGCTGCGTATCGAGCCGAGATTGAAGCCGTGTGGTCCAGGCCGCAGAACCGTCGGAGGGCCTGCGCTGCTCGCCGACTTTGCTGCGCTCTTAAATGGGCCCGGGCGGCCTCGAAGAAGTGGGCGCGTGCTCGCAAACGTCCAGCGGAGGTCGTCTCCAATTGCTGCCGGGTGATCGAGCTCTTGGACTTGGTGGAGGAGCAGCGGGGGTCCTGCTCGAGCCTGAACGGATGCTGCGTGACATGGTGAGGTCGCGTCTCTCCACGGCGTACCGCGACTTGGGTACCTACTGGCGGCAACGCTTCACCTACCGGTTGTGCAAGTTTGGGGAAGACAACTCCAAGTTTTTTCACGCTTGCGCCTCAGCCCGTCTCCGCTCCAACCAAATTCAGGTTCTTCACCATGAGGGGCGGATGTTGTTCAACCACGCGGACAAGGCAGACGTGTTGCATCGCTTCTACTCCGACCTCCTCGGTACTTCATCGTCCCCCACTTGGAGGTTCGACCTTCGTAGGGTGCTTCCTCCAGTGCCTGGGCTTTCTGCGCTGGAGGTGCCCTTCACCGAGCAGGAAGCGAAGGACGCTCTTTGGGCGATGAGGGTTGACAGCAGCCCTGGCCCCGATGGGTTCGGCCCCGCATTCTTCCGCACGTTCTGGAGTATACTCAAGGGCGATGTGATGGAGTTTCTACGCGACTTCCATGCCGGTACCGCCCCTCTAGATGGGGTCAATCGCGCCCTTGTCGCGTTGCTTCCAAAGAAGGCGGATGTCCTCACTGCTGACGGTTTTCGACCCATCTCCCTCCAGAACTGCATTATGAAGCTTGTCACCCGTATCTTGACCTCGCGGCTGCAGCCTTTTGTCGAACGCCTTGTTGCTTTCGAGCAGTCCGGGTTTGTCAAAGGGCGTAACATCACAGATAATTTCTTGTACGCCGCTGATCTGGTCCAGAGCTGCCATGTACGCAAGGTGTCTGCGGTTGTTCTGAAGCTGGACTTCCGGAAGGCTTTTGACTCGGTGAATTGGGAGGCGTTGGATGCTGTTCTTGAGTCTCGTGGTTTTGGCTCTGTCTTTCGGGGGTGGATATCTGCTGCCCTCTCCTCCGGAAGAACCGCGATTCTCTTGAACGGAGTCCCCGGCAGATGGATCCAGTGCAAGAAAGGCTTGCGGCAGGGCGACCCCATCTCCCCGTACCTGTTCCTTATTCTTGGCGAGCTTCTCCACCTTATGGTGGTTGGTGGCGCTGGGGGTGATCGACTCTTGCACCCCTTGGATGATGACCTCCCGTGCCCTGTGGTTCAGTATGCGGACGACACCCTGCTCATTTTGCGTGCGGATCGAGGGCAGCTGACCCTCCTGCGTGATATTTTGGACTCCTTCTCACTAGCAACGGGCTTGGAAATCAACTACCACAAGAGTACCTTCGTTCCCATTCAGGTCGCCCCGGACTGTGCCGCTGAGCTTGCTTCTGTCCTTGGGTGCCCCACTGCCTCGTTCCCACAGACATACTTGGGCCTCGGCCTTGGAGTACCTCGCTACTACGGTTTCCAACCGCATCCCCAGCTGGCGGACGTCGCTCATCCCCATTGGCGGGCGTGTCACGCTAGCCTCTTCGGTTCTCTCGGCTCTCCCCATGTTTGCCATGTCGGTACTCCCCCTCTCCAAAGGGACCCTCACCAAGATTGATAGGCCGCGCCGCGCGCTGGTTTGGGCCGCAGCCGCCGAGTGCTCCGGAGGTGATTGCCAGGTTGCATGGGACTTCGTCTGCCGGCTACGCTCGGAGGGCGGGCTTGGGGTCGTGGACTTGGAGCTCCAGAATAAGTGCCTGCTTCTGAAGATGGTCCACTCCCTATTCTCGAGGCGAGACACTCCCTGGACGAGGTGGGTGCGGCGCTCGTACTTTGGTCCGGACCCCGCTCCTGCGACCCCTTCTTGGCGCCACTTCCAGTCGCTCATTCCCCTGTACCGCTCCATCACCACGGTGGTTCCGGGGGACGGCGCGACGACCTCCCTGTGGCACGACTCCTGGACGGCGCTGGGGGCCCTCGCCTTCGCCCTTCCTGCTGCCTACTCGCATTGCTGCGACCCTGATGCCACGATCGAGGTGGCCCTGCGGGAGGGCGAGCCCCGCGTTCCTCTCCAGCCCCGCGTCTCCGAGCAGGCCGCGGCGGAGATGACCTTCCTGAGAGCCTCGCTTCGCCGACTCACGCTGTCAGGCTCGCACGACGCGCGCTCTGTTTCTGTGGGAGGGTCCTCCTCTTTCCGGACGAGCGAGGTCTATCGCGCCCTCCACAGCTCTGGTTGTGTTGTCCCTCTGCAGGAAGCCAACTGGGACTGTTTTGCTCCCCCAAAAGTTCGCATCTTCTTCTGGATCCTACGCCATCGGAAAACGCAGACTCGTGCGCACCTCTTCCGCCTCGGGATTGCACCCAACCCCCACTGCCCGTTCTGTCCAGGCTGCCATGAAGACCTACCGCACCTGTTTTACGGGTGCCCCCGTCTTGTGCCGTTGTGGGCTCGCTTGTCGCCTTCGTTCCGCCCCGTTGGAGATGACGTTGTACGCCTCTTTGGTGACCTCTCTGTCGGCCTTCCACCGATGCACGCTACCGTCGTCAACACCGTGTCTCTCGCGGTTCTTTGGTCGATCTGGAAAGCACGCAACCGCAAGGTCTTTGAGGGCGAGCTCCTCTCCACCGCGCGGATTCTCGCCATGGTCGCCGACCATCTTCAGCTCTGGACGTGTCGTGCTCCCCGCCGCTTGCCCCTCGACGATCTGCGTGCGTGGTGTGATACCGTCCTACGTTAGGGAACTCCTCCCCCCTCCCCATGTACTGCTTCGGTGATGTGTGTGCATAACCCCCCTGTGTGGGCCTTCCCTGTACTGCTTATTGATTTAAATGAAAAAATGTTCAGGTGGGCGATCGCCCCCGTTGCGCTTTCAAAAAAAAAAAAAAAAACTGGAGTTATTTTTAAATTGTGACACTTATATGGATCGTATATAGTATATTTAGAGGATTTTGATAATTCTATTTTTTGTAATAACTAAATACATACAATTACAATTATGGACGCCCCACTCACCTAGGAGGGGACCCATTCGGGGCTTGCAGCGATGTTTCGCTGAGCTAGTCACATTCACTCGCTCCTACTTCTTTTGTCAATCAACGAGCGAAACTCGACATAGCAGAGTCACCAAACCGAAGCAAGGACCGAGGTAGAGGATAAAGGTAGATTCAAATAAGAAGTGAGCCCAGCTCACTTGGTTAGGAAAGTGGATGTAAAACCCAGCCACCCAGGTTCAAATTCTCACAGACGCAGATTTGGGTTCTTATTATTTAAAAAAACCTTTAAAAAAAAGGTAGATTCAAATAAAAGGTTTTGTGTGTTTACATCACCCTTACATTATATACACCATTCACAAAGTGTAATTCGCAATTGCTTACCATACCATAAGATCATTTGATCTCACTTCGTACATCATCAATGGTTTGTGTGTTGACCAAGTTGAACCACTCATTGTAGGTCGTTGTGGTCAAACTCGTATATATCTTCTCATGCTCTATCACAATATATTGAGATATATATATATATATATATATATATATCCTCTCTTCATTGCATGCTCCAGGTCTTGCTCCACCATAGCTCAATACATGGGTTCATCATGACATCGATTTAGAGCAAATATTTTGAATTATTCGTTTGTAATCATCTTCTCGAGATCTTGATCTCCATGGCTTAACTCACCAGCTAGAGAAAGCCAACATTTTAGTTCCACTTGAGAGATCTGTCTTCATTTTCTTCTTCTTGATCATATCGAATATCTCTTTTCAAATTAGTGATCTTGATGCCGAAACTCAATCCATATCATTATCTTCTCTCATGTAACCTTGAATCCAACACATGGTTTTCAAACATTGTCTATACATTAATCTATATACTCTTTTTCTTAATTATCAAAACCACACATGGGACTCCATGCACTTTCATACGGGTCCAGTGCGGGTCGGTGGGACTGTGGGAAGGTAGACGACGCGCAATATGAACTGTGTGACGATAGGACGACGCAGAAAGAGGCTGATCAGGGTGCATGATCGGCGAACAGGATCATTTTTCTTAGATTCATCATATTATCCTTTTGTTGTCCAACTTTGTTATTCATATGCTCACGAATTCCTTGGAGAACCTCAAAAATAAAATGTTATATTTTATATCATGAATGCATGCTCGATCACATTTGCATGCCTTTCATATTTTGAATCGAAATTAATTACTTGCATAAAACGCTTGTGGAACTAAATCACAAATTTTGCGTAAAGAGCTTTTAGATATTTCCTTCCATTGAACGCTATCTTTGTAAGTATACATACTAGTGACGTGGATTTACACATTTATGAACAGAAAGGGGAAATACATTATGGACAGCATGCTAGCTAGGCTCACATGGAAATGCTTATTACGCTAGCTGTACGTGTGCTTATGCATATATACGTGTTCCCGTTTTTGCTCAAATTGATTTACTATATATCATCATGACCATATGCAGCCGTGCTATCACTAGAATCAAGCCTAGCCATGTCGTCTCTCGACCAGACTGCCGCCGCCACCTTCAATTTCCTCACGGCGAACTGCGTTCCGGAGTCGCACGTGTGGACGGAGCAGAAGGACTACCCGGTGGTGTCCGAGTCGGCCACTGTCCACGATACTGTTCCGGTGGTCGATATGGCTGATCAGGACGGCGCCATCGCCGCCGTGGCGTGGGCGGCGGAAGAGTGGGGCGGCTTCCTGCTCGTCGGACATGGCGTGCCGATCGAGCTCTTGGCGCGCGTGGAGGAGCAGATCAAGCGGCTGTTTGCGCGCCCCGCTCCGGAGAAGGAGCGCGCCGCGCGTGGCCAAGGCTACGGCTACGGCGTGCCGCCCTACGCGCACTACTTCTCCAAGTCGATGTGGTCCGAGGGCTACACCTTCTCCACCGCCGACGTTCGCTCGGAGTTCCGACGCGTCTGGCCCGACGGCGGCGAAGACTACCGGCGATTCTGGTACGTGAGTGCACGACTGATGTCTTGATGCACAACATACGTCGATCTCTCCACGAGTGCACTACTGATCGATGCGCGTTTGTACCCAGCGACGTGATGGAGGAGTTCCACAGGGAAATGAGGGCTCTCGGCGAGAAGGTTCTGGACATGTTGTACAAGGCGCTTGGGCTTGGCGCTGACCAGATCGCCAGCGGCGAGGTGGAGCGCAAGATCCGCGACACCATGACGGCCAACATGCACCTGAACATGTGCCACAATACCTAGTCTTTTTTAAACCAGCTTTATGTGCCTGACAATTAACGACACTGACGCAATGTCATTTTTGCAGGTACCCCAAGTGCCCAGAACCGGAGCGTGCAATCGGCCTCGCGGCACACGCGGACTCGAGCTTCTTCACCTTCATCCTGCAGAGCCTCGTGCCGGGGCTGCAGCTGCTCCGGCGTGGGCCTGAGCGGTGGGTGACCGTCCCTGCCATGCCGGGTGCGATCCCCGTCCTCATCGGTGACCTCTTTCAGATCCTCACCAACGGCCGCTTCCATAGCGTGCTTCACCGGGCCGTCGTCAACAAGGATCGCGACCGTGCCTCCATGGCTTACCTTCTCGGGCCTCCGACAGACATGGAGGTGGCTCCGCTCCACTCCGCGATTCTACCGGGGACCAAAGCTGCATTCCGTGCCGTGACGTGGGCGGAGTACAAGGTGATGAGGGAGAAGGTTTTCGGTAAGGACGCGTCGGCTCTGACAATGCTGCAAGTCACAGAGAATGGAGAAGATGCGGAGCTTTCCAAAGGGATGAACTGATATACTCTTTTTATTTTGTTGAAATAACGGAGACGATGAACTGCTCCCCTATTCAGTTCTGTTGAAAATAAGAGATAAACTGGTTCATGCAGCAGGAAATAAAGTACTCTGTCTCATTTAAGCGACAAAAATATCAGCCCAATGTTTATGATTAACTAGAAAATACCCTGCCAGTTGCTCCATTTGTGAAACTAAACACATATATGGCTCCTTCTCAAAATTATTTTTAAATCTGGCCGGTGAGTCGGCGCTAAAGACGATTTATCCGAACTTATACATGGAGGCTTCATCGTCTCTATAGTCGATCTATGTTTTAGAATTTCTAAATCTTTATATAAAAAATTACGAAACTGGACATGTGTTCGGTGTGGCGCCGAACTGCACAAATTCGGCTCCAATCTCTTTGACGCCAACCCCAAAGCCCAAGAGTTAGATTTGGCAAACAATACTTAATGGGTGGACTTTTTTTTCAAAAAAAGAAACCTACGTACACCTACCATTCCGTGTTGCTGAAGGTATGTGTCATCACACGAGGAAGTGACATCGTAATTGTGACATGATCAATCAATGTCCTCGTACGCTTTTGGTCTGTTAAGCCAGCCCGAATCTGGAAATGAATTTCGATTTGTCACGAGAATGAGCTTCCCATTCCCAATCCTCGCCATTAGATTAATTAGGCGCTCTCCCATCCAGCCGTCTCTACCTTCGAGAACCCTACAGAACCTCCTAGAAGGACCTCTCGTGACGGACGTCCTCCTCCCCGTTCTAACGCCGCTGGCATAGGAGGCTAGCTAGAGAAGGCCCTCTCCTGCCGGACGTCCTCCACTCCTCCTCGCCCTCCCAACGCCGTTGGCATAGGAGGCTAGCTAGAGACAGCCCTCTCGTGCCGGATGTCCTCCTCCCTCTCCCAGTGTCGCTGGCATAGGAGGGTAGAGTTGGAAAGGAATCTGTTAGTGATCAAGCCGCTGACGAAAGGGATCCAGAAGAACAAGGCCGAAGTAGAGGAATGGTTTGACGAGGATGATCTTGTTGCTCTTATGATGATGGAGATGGAGCCGAAGAGGTGGAGTCTGAGCAAAATGTGCACAACTACACTAAGGGATACTACCTTAAATGTTGGAATAGAAAAAAGGTTTCAAAATATACTAATTTAATATCGTGAATATTTCTACGGTTTTAGTAAAATTGATCAAAGTTAATTTTTTGGACTTAGAACCAATCTAAAAGCACACTTATTTTTGGACGGAGGGATATAAAGAAGGTTATACAAATATAATCTTCTCATAATATTCACAAAAAATATTGAGAGAAAGTGACACACAAGATTAAAGATGATTCAGAAGGGAAACATAAAATGGTTTTCCTTTTAGGAAAGGAAAAATGGTATTTTGGACAAAAGGGAAATATGAACTACCAATTGAAATCTTCACTTAGGTAGCAAATGAATTGGTAGTTCCACCAAAATACAATGGATAATTTAGCAAATATAACGAATGAATTTGGATCTTCGCTCAGATAGCAAATGAATCTGTAGGTACAACAAACTCTTCTACGACAAGGTTTGTCCGACTCCGACCATGGAGGAGCGATGACGACAACATGTTTCCCAGCTCGCTCCAGTGTTTGTAGTTATCGATAGGTGATCGATTAACCTATTTTGTAATTTTGATTACTTTTGGAAAATTTTATACCGCCGTTAATCAGTAGACTTTTTTTTTTAAGAAAAAGACCTTCATGCACCTACCATTCCCCGTCGCTGAGGGTATGCATGTGTCATTACACGAGGAAGTGACACGATCACTCACTGTCCATCTCCTCGTACGCTTTCGGTCTGTTAATTAATTACTGTATAAGCCAGCCCGAATCACGGACATGGATTCCGAAGGAGCTTCTTTCCATTCCCAATCCTCGCCATTAGATTAGGCGCGCTCCCATCCATCCCCGCCTTCTAGAACCCTCCAGAACCTTGTCCCCTCCGCCCGCCTACTCCGAGAAGGCCCTCTCGCTCTCGGGCCGGACGTCCTCGTGCCCCTCCCAGCGCCGCCGGCTGGCATAGGTGGCTAGCTAGAGACGGCGGCGGCGGCGGCATGAAGTACCCTCCTCGGCGCGCCGCCTCCCGCGGCTGCGGGTACCTGGCCGCCTTGGTCACCCTCATCGTCGTCGCCTCCCTCCAGATCCAGCACCACCACCTCAAGGTCCCTCACCCACCACCTTCCCTTCCTTCCCAATTTTAACCATTTCTCACCGAACGACACTGACTGGGATGTGTGTGCTCGCTCGTGCGTCAGGTCGATCTCGGGAGGGCCGACTTCGCCACGGCCACCGCCACCGCCACGCAGACGCAGCGGCGGCCGCGGCGGCCGGAGACCGGTCGCTGGAGCCGGAAGACGGGGGCGGAGGGCCTGCCGCGCGGGATCGTCGAGACGCACTCCGACATGTACCTCCGCCCGCTCTGGGACTCCGCCGCCACTACCAAAGCCAGCGCCAAGGTCGGTACCTTGTTGCCGTTACTCCTACACTCACTGCGATTCACATGCCCCTGAATTTCACGGTCACTAGGACCCTAGGATTGGTCCGTAGCTTCGTTCAGCTGGAATCTAAAGCCCGGTCGATCACCTGTGACATTTCCACGGTCTCGCAGTACAATCTGGCTCTGGCTCGTATCAATGTTCATCCCCTGGTTGGTTTGTCTCCGTACCCTTCCCCTTTTGGTTGGTTGTTGCCTGTCAGTGGAGATGTACCGCCAGAGTACCAGCCGAAACCATGCCGCGTTGGTGGGTGTTAGTTACGCGCCGACACCAAATCTCGGTGAATTGGGATGAATTCATTCAGAGTCTTGTGCATCACACTTCACAATACATCTGCTTCCAACTCTATTTTAATCCATATGCCATGTACAGAGCGACCAACTAGTTCAGTTGTCCGTACCCCTGTTGCTAGCTGCCTTTCAGTGGGAATGTACCAGCTTCCCAGCAGCGTAACTTGAGGAGCTCTATGTCCTGTTGTCCCGGCTGCAAGGTCATTCCGGGTCACCCTACTCTGTTGCTAACGTATGTATACCGCTGCTTCGTGCCTGCAGAACAAGAACGAGAGGTACAAAGCTCTGTTGGCGATGGCGGTCGGGATCTCGCAGATGCAGAATGTGGACACTATGGCTCGTAAGGTCCGTGCCCGTCTCGAGTTCCTCTGTTCAGTGTTAGCTTGTCGTCGTTTGGCGAGCCAAGGTTTATCTTGCTATGCTCTGTTCTGATGTTTTTTCTCTCCGTTTAGTTTCTGAATGAGAGCTACACGGTCATGCTGTTCCACTACGATGGAAACGTGGACGGATGGCGTGGTCTCGAGTGGAGCGATAAGGCCATACACATACTTGCGCCCAACCAAACAAAATGGTAAAACCCGCATAGCTTGCCTTCGCTTTTACAAAGTTGGGTATCGCCACTCTGTGAATGATCGCATGTTCCTGCTGCAGGTGGTTTGCCAAGCGTTTTCTGCACCCTAGTGTCGTGGCCATCTACGATTTCATCTTTTTATGGGATGAAGACCTTGGAGTGGAGAAATTTGATCCGAGGAGGTATGGGACACGCCTTGGGATTTCATTATGTTGACACTGATTTTGTTTGTTCAACTGGTAAAGTTTGGTGACGCGTGTAAGCTTGTTACATATTTGTATACTTGCCTAGCTGTCAGTGAAACCACCCTTCCGGCCACATTGAGGCATAAACTGTAGGGGCGCCTCGGAAACCACCGTCCGAAGTACCCACGTTATGTAAACAGATCACGATCCCAATGATCAGTGCATCGCGATCACATAACCGACATGGTATTCAAAGTTACATCATTCAAACGGACACACAAATCTTACATACATGAATGGTCACATGACCCAATCTACCAGACATCGTCACGCAGGACGGAAGTAATTACGATACAGCGGAAGCTCGTGACTAACGTCGGCCCTCGTAACCACCGAACGCGTTCCCACCAGTGCAGTTGACCGGTGACGGCATAGTAGGCGTGGTCGTAGACGTGCTCCTCTTCTCCGGCATAAACTTCCTCAAAGAAATCTGGACATTTGAATATCCAGGGACACAGCCGTAAGTACAATGATGCACTTGCAAATCCACCTCAGGGTTTAAGTTTTTCATGGTAATGCAGAAGTAAAACATTTTTCGAAAACTGGGTTGGCTGCTATATACGACTATGCGGCTTAGTTTTCGAAAAGATGCTTTTGGGCAAAGGGATTTACACATATCCCCGCCTTTGTCAAAAATGTGGGAATAGAAGAATCTGTCCCCACGGATTTAGAAATTCTTTTGCAAACCTTTTTATAACAATAGGATAGGGATACCCCTTTTTCCTTTCTCCGGGTTCCGACCAGTTGACTCCCCGAGACCAACTGTCTTCCCCCAAAACCCGTACCTCCCAGGTACCTTCTTGCTGCCTCCTTGTTTTCCGACAAAACCACTTTTCCCTTTTTAAAACAAAAATGGCCGCACGCCTAGATCGGTGGCCTTCCAACCGTCCATGACCGAGGACTCGGCTATTCGAATAGTTTTACACTCTGCAGAGGTTGTACACTTTCACCACAAGATATGGACAGTCTGCCGTGGACAACCACGGACTGTACCGAGACAGCATGCACCCATCAGACCGCCAATCCTAACTTCCACTATGTCGATGCTAGTACCTCGGTCGACCTCCTCGATGGGTTTGTACCTCCCCGGCACCGAGTGAGCTAGCCGTTTGCAACCGGTTTGAAGCAGCACAAGGCTGTGGAGGAACAACTCCACCTTGCTGCTACAACGTGGACAGCACAAATGTTGAAGGAACCACTTCAACGTGCTGCGCTAGATATCGCTCTAGAGGCGTGGGCTGCCAAGAGTTCAATCCAAACTCTTTAACACACAAGATCTAATCCAAGATCTTTAGGACAGAACACAAGTTCTTATTATTGATAGGTAGAGTGTACATAGGCTGGTTACATATGTAGAGGTGAGGACCTCTATTTATAGGCTCCATGAGCTTTCACTACTTAGCTCTACTTAAAGCTAGAAGGTTCTAGAGTACACTACTTAAAGCTAGGAAAGCAAATACAAACAACCTAGTTACTACTCATGGCTGGAACACTCTAGAAACCACTACACAACGTATGGCTATAGTGCCAAATTATGTAGAATATAGTAGAAGTGTGTAGAAGCCATAATGAATTTGACTCCAACTTTATTTTTATTTTAGTTTCTCTACTGTCCCTCATCATCCTCCCCTGGTTGTTTAGAACTCGACCTCGAGTTATCCTCATAAAGTGCTTGTTCTGGATGATAAAGAGTCAGGTCTGCCACATTGAATGTGTTGGAGATTCCCATGTCATTTGGAAGATCTATCACATAGGCATTGTCATTTATCTTCCTCAGAATTGAGAAGGGTCCATATTTCCGCTGCCTAAGCTTCCCTTTGATGCCTAAAGGCAGTCTTTCTTTACGAAGGTATACCATTACCTTGTCACCAACTTGGAATGTCTTCAACCTCCGTTTGCAATCAGCTAGCTGTTTGTACTTCTGATTTTGCGCCTCCAACACATGGCGAATTTCTTCAAATAGTTCGGTGTAGTTATCAGCAAAGGACAATGCTGCTTTTGAGTTTCCCTTTGATGGTAGCTTCACTAGATCCACCACATGTGTTGGAACTTTAGTGTAGACAATAGAGAAAGGACTCCTGCCTGTTGATCTATGCTTGGAGTTGTTGTAGGAGAATTCAGCAAGGGATAAAGCTAAATCCCATTGTCCCTTTCTATCTCCACAAATGCAACGGATCAGATTACCCAAAAACTTGTTCACAACTTCCGTTGCCCATCTGTTTGTGGGTGCGCAGTACTAGAAAATTTTAATTCAGTGTTGAACTGCTTCCACAAAGTGAGCCAAAATGCAGCAGAAACTTGCTATCACGGTCCGAGACGATGGACCTTGGGACCCCATGAAGTCTGACCACTTCTCGAAAGAACAATTTGCCACATGATGCGCATCTGTTGTCTTGCGGCATGGAATGAAATGAGCCATTTTAGAAATCTGTCCACCACACAAACACTGCATCATTCCCGCGCCTTGTTCTTGGCAAACCCAAGACAAAGTCCATAGAGAGATCCTCCCATGGAGCTTCAGGAACAGGCAAAGGCATGTACAACCCTGTGTTCGTGACTTGGCCTTTGCAGGTTTGACATACGGGGCATCGCTGAACAAACTTTCCAGCATCTCTCTTTAGTTGTGGCCAAAAGTAACGATCCTCCAGGTTAGCGATAGTCTTGTCGCGTCCAACATGGCCACTAAGATCACTGAATGGAGCTCTCTAATTAACTTGTCACGTAGAGAACTTCTTGGGATGCACAAGCGATCATTCTTGAAGAGATAGCCATCTTGCACCAAATAGTCGTCACCTAATGGCTGGCCTCTCATGTGCTTTACCCAAACATGGCCAAAGTCTTCGTCCTCCTCATACAACTCCTTTAGTTGATCCATGCCGGGAAGTTCAGCCTCAAAAGAAGTCAAGAGGCATGCACGTCGACTCAAAGCATCGGCTACTTGTTGGTGGCTCCAGATTTGTGCACAATGAGATAATTAAACCTCTCCAAATAGGCTGCCCATCTTGCTAACATGCGATCCACATGCTTTTGATTCCTAAAATGCTTCAAGGATTGATGGTCAGTGTAGACAATAAACTCCTTAGGCAACAGATAGACTTCCCAAGTCTTTAAAGCCCTAAAAACAGCATATAATTCTTGCTGATAGGTGCTCCACTTTTGTCTTGCTTCGCTTAGCTTCTCACTGAAGAAAGCAATGGGTTTTCGTTCTTGAGATAGAACAGCCCCAATGCCTACTCCACTAGCGTCGCACTCCAGCTCAAAAGTCTTACTGAAATCAGGTAGCGCCAAGACTGGTGCTTGTGACAATTTTTCCTTTATTTCCTTGAAACTAGCTTCAGCTAATTCGTTCCATTGAAATTTCCCTTTCTTTAGACATTCAGTGATTGGTGCCATGATCGTACTGAAATTCTTCACAAACCGCCTATAGAACGTTGCAAGACCATGGAAGCTTCTCACCTCTGAGATAGTCTTTGGAGTTGGCCATTCTCTGATTGCTTCAACTTTAGAGTCATCAACATGAATGCCTCACTTGTTATGACAAACCCCAAGAAAATAAGTGTGTTTGAAGGAAAACACATTTCTTCAAGTTCACATAAAGTTCGTTTTCCTTTAGTACCCATACACCTTACGGATGTGATCCAAGTGTTCATCTTCATCTTTACTATATATCAAGATATCATCAAAATAAACCACAACAAAGTGGGATAAGAAGGGTCGAAGTACCTGGTTCATCAAGTGCATAAAGGTACTTGGTGCATTTGAGAGTCCAAATGGCATGACCATCCATTCAAACAACCCTTCCTTTGTCTTGAACGCTGTTTTCCATTCATCCCCGGGTCTAATGCGAATTTGATGATATCCGCTCTTCAAATCGAGCTTTGTGAACACTCTTGCGCCACTAAGCTGATCTAACATGTCATCCAAACGGGGAATAGGGAATCTATACCTTACGGTGATCTTGTTGATGGCTCTACTATCCGTACACATGCGCCAAGACCCATCCTTCTTTGGCGTGATCAAAGCTGGTACGGCGCATGGACTGATACTTTCTCGAATGTGCCCCTTTTGCAGCAATTCCTCCACCTTTTCCTTCAGTATAGCATGCTCTTTTGGGCTCATCCGGTAGTGTGGAAGATTAGGAAGACTTGCTCCCGGAATTAGGTCAATTCGATGTTGAATTCCTCTCATCGGCGGTAGGCCTTGTGGCTCTCCAAGTATGCTCTGGAATTCAGCTAGTAGGCCATGTACCTTTGCTGGAATTTCAACCACCGGTTGCTCTTCACCTTTCACAATAAGTGCAGCACACACATTTGCCTCCTTTAAGTCTTCCATAAACTCGCTAGAGGTGTGAGAAATAGTTAACATGTTCTTCTCCTCCTCCTTAGAGGTTTTGGCATCTGATTGGTTTGGTACTATAATGATCTTTCGCTTATTCCAAGTGAAAGAGTAAGAATTTTCCTTCCCTTTGTGTGTAGAATCCACATCAAACTGCCAAGGTCTTCCAAGAAGAACATGGCTGGCATCCATATCAACAACATCACACAAGACATTGGAGCGAT